>HG995377.1:18990000-19615000 GCA_905333075.3 Atethmia centrago | reverse complement strand
GTAACCCGAACCTTGATACAAACTCGTATAGTTTTTCTACTGCAGCTGATGAGGTCGTTGAACCACACATATCGTAAACTTCCACCCATTTCGTATATGCATCTACTACAATTAAATAATGTCTATTATCTAACGGACCCAAGAAATCTATATGCAACCGGTAGAATGGGTGAGGTGGGTATTGCCAGGGGGCAAGCGGGGTGCGCGGAGGGGTAGGTCGTAAATGTATGCAAACACTACAAGAGTTGATCATAGTTTCTATTTCTTTATCAATACCCGGAAACCAGAAACGGGAACGAGCTTCGGCCTTTGTTTTTACAATTCCCAGGTGGGAAGTATGAAGTTCGTTTAATATTTTCATTTTTAGCCTTTCTGGTAAAACCAATTTATGGCCTCTCATAACACAGCCGTCTTCATACGATAATTGATTCCTGCATGCGTGGAACGGTTTTAAAATCTCATCAGAAACGCTTCTAGGCCAACCCTTAAAAATAAAATCAATCACGTTCATTAAATTAACATCTCGGGTAGTTTCCTTGCGTAATTCGTCCCGCGTAACTGGCATATGTCCGTCTATTACGAAGTGAACATATGACGCGCGATCAATCGGGGCGGCCGCAGCGGCAGCGTGCTGAGCGCTGTCCCCCCGTTCGCAGTCCGCGGCGGTCATTGACCGCGACCGCTTATCGTTGTCGGGAAGACTTGCACGGGATAAATAATCCGCGCTGTTATTTTCGCTACGAACGTATTCGATTTTATAATTATATGCGCTGAGGAACAACGCGTATCGTTGTAATCTGTTTGCCGAAACCTCCGGTATACCTTTGTGCGGGCCAAAAATTGAAATTAAAGGCTTGTGATCGGTGCGAAGGATGAACGGGTCTGACTTACCGTACAAGTACTGATGGAATCTTCGAACTCCAAAAATAATAGCAGTTGCCTCTTTCTGAATTTGAGAATAACGTTTTTCAGCTGTGTTTAGAGTGCGGGACGCAAATGAAATAGGACGCTCGCATCCATCTTTATCGCTTTGCGATAAAATCGCACCTAACCCATTAGGTGAAGCGTCCACTGTGAGGATTAACTTTGCATTTGCGTCGAAATGCGCTAACACCTGATCCGACGTTAAATGTTTTTTTATTTCGACGAACGCTCTCTGATGTTCGTCGGCCCAGTGCCATTTAACACCCTTCCTTAGAAGATCGTATAAGGGACTTAGAATTTCGGACGCCTTAGGTACGAAATTACGGTAGTAATTTACTAATCCTAAAAATGATTGCAGTTTGCCTATATCTGTGGGCACGGGGGATTTCTCAATTGCTATTACTTTATCTGATGATTTTTTTAACCCGTCTTTGTTAATTACATACCCTAAGTAATTGATTTCATTCTTAAAAAATTCGCACTTTTCTTTTTGCAAGGTAAGTCCCGCATCTTGCAACCTCTGTAACACTGCCGTCAACCGTTGTAAATGTAAACCCGGTCCATTGGCTGTGATAAGGACATCGTCTAAAAGACACAACACACCGTCCATACCAGACAATACGTTTTCCATTGCGCGCTGAAAAATAGACGGTGCGCTGGTTAACCCAAAAACCATACGTGTATACTGAAACAATCCGCGGTGAGTATTTATGCATGTAATCTTTTGTGAGTCTTCGTCTAAAACAAATTGATTATAGGCCATGGACAGGTCTAACTTTGAGAACTGTTGACCTCCGTGCAATTTTGAAAACAGCTCGTGGACTGTAGGCAACGGGTATTGTTCTACAACTAATTGTTTATTTATGGTTACAGAATAGTCTGCACACAGCCTAACACTTCCATTCCGTTTTAATACTGGCACTACAGGTGATGCATACTCTGAGTGATCAACCTGTTTAAGTATCCCTAAGTTTACAAGGCGGACTATCTCTTTATCTACCTTGTCTCGCAATGCAAAAGCGGTGGGACGCGCTTTGAAAAATATTGGCACTGCATCATCTTTTAAACGTAATTTGACCTCGAATTTGTTGAATTTACCTAATTTTTCTGAAAATACGTCTCTGAATCTATTATGCAAGTCATCGATTGTTTTTACTTCATTTTTTATGAAATTACAGGGTGCTATTTTTAACTTAAATAAGGATAAGAAATCCCTTCCGAGCAATGGCGGGCCTTCGTTGCGTACCACGTAAGCATCTAGTGTGTGTGTGCTGAGCCTATATGTGACCGATAGGCGAACTATACCGAGGCACATAATACTACTGCCCGTGTAGGTAAATAGCCTTTTCTTAGGTGATAACAAGGGCAACCTGCTAAAACATTTTGTGTATAAACTCTCGGAAATTACCGTTACTGCAGATCCACTATCAATCTCAAATTTGATTTGTGAGCCGTTTATGGACACGATTTCTGTCATGGGTTCTCCCCGCTCTGAAGTGATGTTACAACATAAAAACTCACCATCGTCGTCCTTCTCACTCACGTCACCAGTCACAACACTCTTTACTTTGCACATTCTACGTAAGTGGCCCTTTGTATTACACTTCCTACAAGAAAAGTTCGCGAATCGGCACTGAGATGATGCATGGTTCTTGCGTCCGCACACGGAACACTTCTCCATTACCGGTTCCTTATCAGAACCCGCACTCTTGCCCTGCACCTTGAACACTGAATGTTCTTGCTGTGTGATCGACGCCGTCGTGGAAGCGCCGGCGGCGGCGCCTGCCCGCGCGCACCGGACGCTCTGCGCCAACTCCACTGCCTTGGCCAGGGTCAAGGTATCTGTGTCCTTTGTGAACAGTTTGTCCCTCTCGGGACCTGCCAACATGCCCATCACGAAACGGTCTCGTAATGCCTCTTCTGCGTTGGCGAACTTGCAATGTTTCGTGAGGCCACGCAGTCTTGCCGCCCACTGCGCATGCGTCTCACCCGTTTGTTGCGTTGCCGCGTAAAATGCGTACCGCTCCCCGAATCCACACTTTGTTGGGGAAAAGTGAGTATCGAGAAGCTTATAAATGTCTTCTACTGGCACCTCCTCCAGTTGTTTTGGCAAAGCCAAGTCGGCTGCGAGCTGGTAGGTGCCGTCCGCGAGTGCGCTCAGTAGAATTGCTCGCCGTCTTGAACCCGTTGCGTCGTTTTTTTCGGAAATATCGTTTGCCACGAACCATTGCCGCAGGCGACTTTTGTACGCCTGCCATTCGTGCACTGTGTGGTCGAAATTACTTAATATACCGAAACTAAACTGAGCCATCGTGATATAGCGTGGGTCGCTCTCGTCGCCACTGTTGGATACGGGACACGGGGATACGAGTAAAACTAGGACGGGCTGTGAACGCACTCGCTTTATTTTGTGACACGCGTGCGCGAGCCCGATCCGGGGGGCGCGGGGCGCTGCGCGGCGTCGTCTGCGCAGGCAGCCTACGTGGCCGCGCATCGCTACACACATACATCCTGCTAGTACACAACAATATGTATTTATTTTATCAAAGTATTCACCCTCATTGTATTATATTCATTTCTGCCATCTCATGGGATGGTCATGTATGCCCTTGCGGTAGAACTCTGGGGACAATGTGAAAATTCGAAGAGAGCACGTCGACCTCAATAAAATCACCAGTTTAAAAACCTTCCAGGTAAAACTACCAAATGACTGGACTTATCACAGATAGTCAAGTCGATGGTCGTTTTTGGTTCGTCCTTTATATCACGCAGTAACAAATTATGTAAGCTCAGTGTTTGTCTGCGTAGATACACTTTTTTTTTTGGGTGGGTATTCATTAAATAACGGCAGGCATCGGCCCTAGTGGACCCCTACGCTTGTGCTGACGACATCTCTTTGAGGCGCGCGTGGAATACAACGCGCTGTCGAGCTACCCATTGCTCACCGTCCGCAAGCCCGCGCCTGCGGTGGCCGGAAATCCACCCGGGATTCTCGACGCCCAGGGCGTCTCCTGCGGCGGCTAGGGGCTAGAGGGCGCGAAATTTGTCTTTCCCTCAACCGTCCCGCCTCCTCCTTCGCGAGCATTACTGCTTCGCAGGAGGTGACGGCTGCCCATGCCCTCTCGCTCCGTACCATGGCCTGAACCTGGGCCGGACGCGAGAGATCTCTACCGCCGATCGCCTCCACGAGGACACGGCGGTACTCTGCCCAAGCCGGGCAGACCTCCACCGTGTCCTCGCGTACATACACTTGACGTTGTAAGTTTTCAGATATTTTTGGTTAGTTGTTTGTATAGAAATTATTGACAAGCATCTGCTCAGATAATAATGAAGTAATGAATGTTCAGATATTAATGGTAACTTGTAGTGTATGGAACTTATTGACATTTTAAATTGTTCAGAAGTATTTGGTCACCTTGTCTGCTACAATATATCTGACGGCGACTGTACAAGTCGATGTCCTCGCCGGCTAGGTACAGCTGCACACTCAACGCGTAAAAGGATTTGAGCGACGGCAGAGAGCGATAATGAGTAGTGCAAGCTTATTAATGCACCATTTCCCGTCATGGCGTCTTGAAGTGCGTGGAGGCGCTGGCAACACTGCCGGCGTGCCCTCACAGGGGTGAGGGCACGCCGGCAGTGTTGCCAGCGTCTTAGCGGGCCAGTATAGATGTAACATTGACGAACAGCCAGAGCATGCAGGTGGTGATCAGAGCCAGAGGTGGAATACACGTTACTAATTTTAGTGAAATGTTTTTATTTTGTGTTTGTTTTGTAACAAAAACTTTAATGTTTGTGTTAATTGCCATTTTTGTAATTTAATTAAGTTTTCAATGTGTTGTGTGAGACCCATCCACTAAGTTTTATAAAAAAAAAACATGTCCTTCGTGTTTCATTTTGACAATAAACTACATAATATGCTTGGGCCACATTCTGTGCCGCTGAGTGTATTTAATATTCCTCCTCTATAATGAGAAATCAGCATATACCCTTAGAATATAGAAAGAACCAGAAGCCGCGAACACGCCTAATACTGAAGCGTCAAAAACTACTCCTAAATAGAGTAGTTTGACGCGCAGCCGATCAGTCACTCTGTGAACGTCGTATCGCGTAACGTGTTTTACCGGTGTGCAATTTTATTTAATTATGCTGTCTTGTGTCGTTCATACCTGTAAAAATGCAGCGGGGCTAAAAAATAAACAGGATGGGATCACATTTCACGTGTAAATAGCGCATTCAAATATCGTCTTATTTAATTACTGAATAAATTGTTCAGTTTGTAATTATTATTGTCATAGAGAAAGATGCATCCATCTTGTTAGTGTTGCCAGTATAAGAGTTTTGATTTTCCCTTTTCATTACCTACTGAGGGCATTCGTTGTAGTGTTAAATTAATAACAACTTAAAAAAAAACCCGACTTGAAAAAGAAAGGTTATCAATGTAACCCGTGTGTGTGTGTTCACTATAAGTGAATATTTTTTTAAAGATGCTGTAAGATTTCCAAATAATAATGGAATTTTAATTTAACATAGTATGTATTTCTATTTTCTATAATTATTGTAGAGTAATGTTGTAGAAGATATTACTTTACGTTCCGATTAAGGCACTGACAAGACCCAATTGACCAAAATAGGCTTCTCTTAAGAAAAATATTGCCAAATCTGTATAGTTTGTGGTAACGGAAAAAATATATGTTAATTTTGAACATATTTCCCAGAACTTGGTTGTTACCAAAACACGTCTCGATACAAACTAATTTTAAACTAACCTCTTACCTTGAATTCTAATCCAAAATATCTGTATTAAATATCAACATACGTTACGTATTTAATTAATATCAAGAACGTCTTATTTGAATGCAGTACTGAGTTGTTTTTTATTTTCGATTACTCAACTCAATTTTGAGTAAATAGATAATTTCTTCATATTTTGCAATAAATTACAAGCGTTGTGTCATCGCGCGTCTCTTTCTTTTCTATGCAATCTGACAGTGACTGCGGTTTAGGTGTTGTCAGCGTCTTAAGTTGCTTGTTAATTTAAGATATGGCACGACGTGTTTAAAATACATAACCCTGCCTTTGCAGTCGTGTAAAAAGGTGTGTTCAGAACATGGAAATGGTGACCACTTCGAACAATCAATACATTGTGGATTTTTGAGACGTAAGGCAGTAAGGGTTGTAGATACCAAAAAATGTCTTAGAAACTCATTTTTAACAGACTAAAAAAGAAAAGAAAAATTGTTTATTCTGCATAAAAAAGGAGGTTCATGTTCGTCTATAAATAATTCTTTTATGTATGTACCTATGTTCATCGATATTTTCGTCAATGGTGGACTGATTTTGGATATTCTTTTTTCGTTTAGTGCAGGAAGCTTGTGCGGCTAACTCAGATACTGCTAATGAGTGTATTTGAGTTAGCTTCAATAATACCTATTATTCTCACCTTTTCTATGTGGATGATGTTAAAATAACTTTTTCGTGAAAAAAATATACCTTTTTACAAAATAAAGTAGTCGTTCGCGAAAAACGAAAATAAAAAACCAAAGACACCGACTTCCGAAATTAAAGTTAATTTTTACTTAGTAGTTTTTTTTTTTGGTACTTAAAAAGTTTTGCGTTTTCTGACTTTTGTAGCGGCCAATCTATATCATAAAAAGTAAGTTGTAATCTCATTTCCTTCGAAACGTGTGGGAAAAGGGTTTTTTGCATTTTCTGAGTGATTGTAAAATTTAAAAAAAATCGGTGAATGCACATCAAAACATCTCAAAAAGTTAAGGACAGTCTCCTAAGACCATTTTCCTGTAGTTTAACCATTGAGTTAAGGTACCTGCCCTTACTGCCCCATCTCAAAAATCCACCCTGTATACAATCACGATCAAGGTAAATGAAAATATAAGACAACTTCCAGCTACTTTATACCTTTGATTTTTACATGATTTAGTTTGTAGTTCATGTATAAAGAGGCAGAATATTTAAAAAAGTTAAATATCTTCAAAAATAATTATTTATTTATACAACAACAACTCATCCATATATAGATTTTACATTTTAGTTAACGTTGATAAGGATGAATCTGGTTAGCTGCTTTGATATTCGTTTTAATAGCAGATGGTGCTTTTGGTAATGATGGAGTTGCCTGGCCAAGTTGTGGTGTTACGCCACGCGAGGGGCCCATCCCTGGCGCTACGCCTTGCGGTACAATTGATGGTATTCCTGGACGCAACCCTTTACCCGTGCCCACGGCAGTCACCAGTGCATGGGTATCAGAAATGCTGTGAGTTGGTTGCATTCCTAAAAAGAAAAAAAATACAAACTTTATTAGGTATTGTTAAAAGTACTGATTTCTATTCGAAATCACCCAGCAGGTAGCAAGTTTTCAGAACTTGGAACAAAATCCATTTGAAAAATAAATGTGTAAAATTTTAATTGAGTTACTACTTCCATGTACACATGCAATTGTTGCAACAATTACATTCCACTATCATGGAGAAATATTATTAGGGACCTCCCGGTTGGACTATGTTGTATGAGTAATTGGGGCACTGAAAAAAAATACTGTAACTTTATACTTATTATGGGTTTGTGCATGAAATAAACCCATTTTGGACACAATTTTATTACCTTATTGTGAAAAGCTCAAAATAATTGAAAGTAGGTCTGTGTGATTAGAAAATTATAATTATACTTTTAAACCCTTCGTCCCAGCCACATAGGCAACTTTTTTTAGAAGAAATAAAGTATTTCTGATTTCATAAGGTAAATAACCTACGTCTGTGCACGAAATAAACCATTTTGGACAATTTTAATACCTTATTGTGAGAAAGCTCAAAATAATTGTAATACTGGTCTGTGTGATTCTGATTATAAAAGTATAAATATATACTTTAAAACCCTTCATGCCAGTCACATAAAGCTGCTAACTGTTTTTAGAAGAAATAAAGCTTTGAGTACAGAGTTACGAGTATTACTCATTGTTATTTTTACATCAGCATATTTTTTTTTTTTTTTTCCGTGCAAAAATATTTTTTCGTTAATTGTACGATTCTAATTGTGAGTTCAAATTCATAAGGAGCTTAGTTATTATCAATTTGTAAGTCCTGTTCCTCTCTTCCCGCCACTGAAATTTAAGATGTATGACCGAGCGAAGTGAGCCTAAAAATGTTAGCGGGGTGCTAACATTTTTAGGATCACTTCGCTCGGTCCACCAGGGATAGGTTGGGTTTTCTTTTGACAGCCTCTAGTTACGACGCTGGCAGGAACTTAGGGGATCCAATGGATCGCGGAGCCCTGGGCACTGGCCCAGAATGGCCAATGGAAAAGATGGCCCTGACTGAAAAGACTTGTGAATGGTGAAGTGGCCAGAATTCATTTGATTCAATTCAAGAGTGACCCTCATATTCAAAATTCAGTTACGTTACATGCCCGTGTTTGGGTCTCAGAAATTTATGTGTATCAAATTTCAACTTCCGATTAAGTTCAGTCCAGTGGATTTGGGGCAAATCAGCTGTGACAGACAGATGAACATACGGACAGACCGATGGACAGACAGACAGTCAGTCGGCTAGCCAGACAGACACACAAGTGATCCTATAAGGGTTCCATTTTTTCTTTTGAGGTACGGAACCCTAAAAAGGTGCTCAAGCCACCTGCAAGTAGACCAATTAATACCCATTTATGTTCACATTACTTAACAAAATGTAGGAATCAGCCCACTTGCTTGGTCTTCCTCTCCCTCTCTATTTGTCAAAATTTATATTTATCACTCTTTTATTTACATGCATTTCATCCCTCCTTATCACATGTCCATACCAAGAGAAACAATTCCCTTTTAACTTCTCTATAGTTGGCACCACGGAAGGTAAAGTTATTCAACAACAAATAATACATACCAGCTGATCGCATAGATTCTCCATCCCAATCTTCCCGGCCTTTGGATATTATTTCCCAAACATGGCTTACCACTTTAGTAAATTGAGCAACTTGTTTCTGAAAATAACATTCAAGATCAGTCACTTCATCTTTTATTTTTATAAATTCAGTTGAAACTATAATTTTATCTTCATAGTTTTACCTGTGCCGTATCATAGCTTAGGGTACTGGCTTTATGGTTAAATTGTTGAAGCCTCTGTTCAGCTTGAGGCTCTGGCTTGGTACGTAGTAAATCTGGGACAAGATCATGAGTGCATGCTGGAACACGACCTTCTGTTAATCGTGCCAATGCTTCATCACGCTCACAGCTCAGTTGAAGAGGCAACACAATTCGTGACCTAAGTGATGCTGCAAGTTCTGCTTGTAGTATTTTACTCAATCCAGTCAACTGAAAAAAAAAAAATATTACTAAGTCCATCGGCAACTGGTGCTTTGCCATTGACTAAAACAGAAGAATAAGATTATTCTATGAAACAACCATGGAGATTATTAAGTGCTGTTACATATTTTTATTAAAAATCTATTTATATGGGTATGTAATAATTCTCAATGTTATTTTTATTTTACAATGACTAACTATACTTACTTGCCTACCACTATGTTGGACCTTGATACCGATTTGGCAGGGCAGCTTTTTATTAATGCAAAATAAATAAACATGAATAAACAAGTACCAACACTTACATGTCCTGATAAAATTGCATAGTTGTCCAGAAATGTAGGCCAGTTGATAGTTTCATATTCATTTTCGAGCTTATTAATAAGTGCCTGGATTGCAGTTTTCAAATCATTAACCCTGTTTAATATTGCTTGAATTGTAGTCTCCAGTTGCTTTTCTTCCCTTTGTTGCATGTTCATTTATAAGATTAAAAGATAATAAAACTAGATATATGATAGATGTACTTGAATCGTAACCTAAGAGCACTCTAAAGAAATATTTGTGGGTATTCAGTCTTAACACACGTAACTCTTGTTGATAGTGTCTGTCTATGTTGAACTGAGCCTGGTTAACTTCGTTTATTATAGCAGCTACAAACCTACGATAAAGCGAGTGTTGAAATTGACCTCTGCTTTCGATTCAGTGATAAATTGTTTCAAGTCCAGTGGTTATAAATCTTTGCTGCCTCTTTGCTTAAAGTAAGTAGGTAATAGATGGCTTTGCTGTTTGCAGTGGTTTCAAGTAGTTTCAACTCAACATAGATTTAGTCTAATATCCAATAACTTTCGACAACAGCCACGAAACCTGCAGAAAACATATACACAAGGAACCAAGGAAGTTAACTGTGCAACTCACAGAATACTATTACTCCTAGCGGAGGTACAACTTGTGCAAGGAACATAAATATTTAGTCTGGGGAGAAGTATGACAAATTGACAACTTTGACAAGTACGTACTAATAAAATGGTACGGTTTTTGGCGCCTCCTGGTGGACGTCCCCGAAAACTCGCGAAAGCGGGATATTCAAAATCACATTTCTTTGAGATATTTGTTTAAAAGTCTGTTCACGAAAGCAGAACTGGGAAACTGTAACCGATGTTAAATTATTGTGCAATTTAGTGAAATTGCACAATAATTTACAATAATAATTACATCAGTTCGCATCGGGAAAATTGTATCCAGTGGGTTACAATTTTCCAGCTCCGATTTGGTGGTCCAACAGCCTTATTGATGAAATTAACTGAAAAGGTAAATAGGAGACAATTTATTCTTGCTTGTAGAAAACCTTAAATTAAAAAGAAAAAACACAAGTTCGTGGTTTATTTGTAAAAATCACTGTCATCAATCATCAGCATTCACTGAGTCTTTTCCTATAGCTGTTCGGCAAGTGCCGAGGACCCTCAACAGTAAATAATACCCGTTTTATATAAATACCCAATCACTCATCACAGTCATTACTCACTCAGAATTACTTTAAAAGTTGGCAGCCCTACGCGCAAGCAGTGTCACAGTGGGTCGTCTCATTGGGTAAACGTAGGAAATTAGGAATGCCTACGGGGGCTAGACCTATCAAGGAATATATTTACTCTTGAGACCTATGTATGTTGACAAGTTCTCCTCTAATAAGTGAGTCCTAAAAACCACAAACAATAGATGTCTGTGCTAAAAACTTCAATGGTGCATAAATGTTAAAAATCTACCATTTGGTAGTTTTATAGACATTTACGCGGCTTTAGACCCATAATGATATCGTGCACTTTGTCTGGAGTCACGGAAGGCAGAGGATAATCAGCATCTTCATCGGGACGTTCGACTTCTGCGTCGACCGCACCGTTGATAGGTGAGCTTGGTCTATTGGTTGAGAGCTGGGTGAGCATTGGGCCTCAAGACTATCGGCTAGGCATTCAGCCTGTTCAACGACATCGTGTGGAATCCAACCGTAGATTGATATTCTTAAGAAGCGCTACGTCAAGTACGTCAGGGGTGTAGTTGGGGTCACGGGGAAAGTGAGTGGGAGTCATCGGGGAGATGACATCGACATTTAGGATGGGGCAGAGGTCAAACAGGTGTTTTCCTCTGTCATCGCAGGTAGTTGTTCCGTGTTACTACTATTTACCATGTTACTACTACTATGCAGCCGGCAATTCCGATTTACATTTCAACATGTCTTGCAGCACTTCTTCATACATCTTCTTCGTACTGTCGAAAATGTCGTCGTTTAAGGATTGAAGGTCTGTTGATGGTTGTGAACAAACTTCTCCCAGTTATTGTTCAGCCGAGAAAGACGCTACTCCAGATACGCCATCTTCCTGGTGGGACTGTCCTTCTTGTGGTTGGTGCAAATAAGCTTGAATCTCTGAAGATAGTTTATTGACGGCTTCCGTTACACTCTGAACCATTCTTATTAGTTATTGGTTTGACCGTCGGTGGAGTAAAGATGTATCACCGCAGGTACTAGTTCACCAAAGTTGCGAAGTTTCCGCAAGTTTAATCCGGCTCGAAGGGCCTCTTTTGTGTATAGCCCCCAGAGGTAGCCAGTTACTTACAGTTGAGTTGTTGGATGTGAGTTGACGAAAACCACAGACATCAAGATAATTTAGTTTATTCGTAAAACTTGCAGGAAAGTTTCGTTGGATTCTAATCTGCGGTTATAGCGCTACGGCAGCTATTGGTGCCGATTCCCTTGTTCACAAACTAAACTAAATTTAAGTTCAGTGCATCTTTTTCTTTCTATTTCATTAAGAAAAGGACAGAAGATAAATTTTAGTTTAGTCCTGTCAAATTAATCAGCGCCTGTCACTACTCCATACAAGTTTAGACGTGATTAAAAACTTGCCTACTAAAAACTCGTCAACTTACGTCAAGCGCTGATTAATTTGACAGGACTAAACTAAAATTTATCGTCTGTCCTTTCATAATTAAATATAAAGAAAAAGATGCACTGAACTTTTTTTTTTTTTTTGTGATGGGTTTGCTCTTGACCTTAGTCTATGTCAGAGGCGACAGAAACAAAGTCGACGATGGAGCGAGCTTACCCAGAAGAAGCCTGTTCACTCTCACTTTGAAGAGATTAGGGTTATATGCGTTCGGAAACACAGACGCAGGCAGAGAGTTCCATTCCTTTGCTGTGCGCATTATAAAAGAAGTTTGGAAACGCTTAGTGCGAGTTGGTGGGATAGCCACCAGGAAGGGATGGTAACCTGAAGTGCGCCTAGATGACCGATAATAGAAGGGGGCCGGTGGAATGAGGTCGTGGAGTTCTTGAGAACTTAATTTTAGTTAGCTAGGTATTTTGTTTTTTCAAGGTTAAGGGTTAGGATATTGCTATATAACCACTCTTGAACCATATCGAAACCGATCTGGGCAGCATCGAAGACCTCATTCCAATTATCGGCAGAGAAGAGAAGAGCAGTATCATCCGCTTATGAGATTATTTCGCCTCTTGGTATACGTAGGTTTGTAAGATCGTTGATCTATAAGCCCTGTGGAACTCCGTAAGAGACAGAAAGTTCCTCACTGCAGTGGTTACCCACCCGTACACGCTGATAACGTCCACTCACGTAACTCTCAAAAAGCTGAAGCTGAATTCCCCTGATGCCAAGTGTTTCTAATTTTTGTATAAGTATAGGGACAGAAATTGTATCTTTGCCTTTACGAGATCAAGACGGACCGAAATACACTTTTTACCTTTATCCAACTTTGTTGTGATATAGCTAGTAAGTTTATCTACTGCTTCATCAGTGGATTTTCCTGCATGGAAGCCAAATTGGTCTTTAGAAAAAAAATTATTATGTGCAAGATATTTGACAAGTCTAGTATTAATGATTTTTTCAAGAATTTTGGACAAAGAGGGCAGAATTGAGATTGGCCTGTAGTTATTAAAACGGCCTCGATCTCCTCCTTTGTCTATGGGACGCACAACTGATTTTTTAAACGCTCGGGGGAAGGTGCCAGTCTCAAGACAGAGGTTGAAAATGACTTAGTGTCGGGATAAGGAATTCTTTATATGGTTTCAATAGTTTGTTAGAAATACTATCCCCGCCTACAGAACATTCAGTTTTCAGTCCTTCTCTATGACGAGCAACCTCCTCTTCATCGGTATCTTTGAGAAAGAAGGAGTATAATGCAGAATCATTTGCCGGTACAGCTGATGAGAGATTACCTGCGCGCATATTACGCGTGGCCATTATATTTTCAGCTAAAGACTTGCCTACATTTATGAAGTAGTTGTTCATTTCACTCACTGTTTCCTGAGGAGAGGAACATATTTCTAACAATTCAGAAGGACAATTTTTGTCCTTTTTTGTGTTAGTGATGCTTTTAATGACATTCCACAATTTTTTTGGGTCATTACCAGCCATTTCAACTTGATTTTTATCATAGGATCTCCTAACTTTCTTTAAAATTAGGTTACAGAACAACCAGATTGTCCACGTACAGAGTAAGCTTATAAATAGCTATAAGCTTTCCACATCCTCTCTTTCGTATCAGAAGACAAGGATCTTCCTCACTTGCCTTGAAACCGATTTATTTGAAATAATATATGTATAATGCATCGGTTCCAGCACCGTGGTGGGTGCTTTAGCCCATAGAGACTCTTCTTTAGAAGACATACTTGACCGGAGCCGTCATTATAACCTTCTGGTTGTTTCATGAAGATATTTTCTTCTAAAGAGCCATACAGGAAGGCAGTCAAAATATCCAACTGTCTGATCGACATGCCTGCGCTCGCATATAACATTCTCTGCATCATGAAACTCTTCTCCAAGATCTATATTTTGTTCACCTATATCTTTGTCAGTTTCACCGACTCTTTCAATGTTAGTAATTACAGGAGCTCTTTGTCCTTTATCTCTCAAAGCATCTCTACCAAGATATACTTCAATTTAATTTTCCGGACTGCAGACTTCTTAATTCATTGAAGTCACTAGCGCTTTGTCATCGAAGATAATGTCCCTAGATCGGACTAAGGAATTTCTTTCCCAATTCAAGTGTATCTGTCATCATTGTCGTATGCAATTAAAATACACCGTGTAGCTTTCTTTTGAAATTTCTTTCTCTTCTTCTTTGGTACATGCGCATAGTAAGGTGAACCGACTATCCTCAGGTGCTTTATCTGAGGCTTCTTGTTAAGCCTCAGTTCATAAGGCGACTTGTGTTTCACTGAAGTATGTCTGTCCTGTTTGGTATGTAAACAACAGTGTTTACCATCTCAGCCCACAAATTCTGAGGAATCTCCTCATGCGCGTGTATCATTGCTCTAGCAGATTCGACTATAGTGCGATTATCTCGTTCACTACACCCATTTTGTTCTGGAGTGTACGGCATAATGAGTCTTTGCGTAAGTATGAGATCTATCTTGGACAAGCTGGAATAAATCCAGCTTGTCCAAGTAGATGTCATACTTTCAAGTTATCGTATTCGTCTCCATTATCGCTTAAAAGCTCGGTATTAGTATGTCCAGCATTTCTAGCCTAGAAATATACATATTATATTTCCTTAAAATAAAACAACTGAAGTGACGGTACAGATAACTTTACCGTTTGAGCTCATCATTAAACAGTACGAAGTATCGATATCCAAAGACACTCCAAGGAAGGGTCCACAGACATCTGAGTGTATGCGCTCACCAGGTTTTGTTGCCTTTTCGCGAACATCAAATGGTTTCCTGCGCGCTTTACCAATGATACAACTTTCGCATTAATCTCCACTATTAGATGTCTTAACTCCCTTTCTATCAATATTTTGATATGTCTCATGTCTTGATGTCCCATACGCTCGTGCCATAATTGCAGCGTATCTCCATGCTCAATTAAATGGATTGAAATATCAGCACATACAGCTTTGCAGTCTATTTTGTAAAAACCGCCATACCTTTGCCTTTTTCCTTTTGCATGTTACATTATGAATAGATAAGTTATCGAACAACAGAGTTTTTTTGAGAGTCCTACGAAATATTTTCATAATATTGAAACTCAAACTTGAGCCGTTTTTGCGTAATAAATGGATTTGCATAATAAAACGCATTCTTTTTGAAAATTCACATCCTAGTTATATTGAGTAGTTTCTTATCAAAAATGTTACTAGTATACTACATAAACCTTTATTGACTGATAACTACCTATATCTCTTAAAAATATACCACTATAATTGTAAAATGATAAGATCTTCTTGAAGAGGGAATGAAAAAATTATGAAAAATTTACACTTGGTAATTTTACATGGAATTTTGGGTTTTAGAATTTGGTTATTAGTCAAAACTACACAAGAACAAACTATACTTTCCTATTACTACAAAAACTTACTCATTCTTATGTACTAAACACAAATATATAAACCTCTGCTAAATAGCGGTCAACGGTGAACCACCTAATCATGTAAATGATTGAAATTCATAAAATATAGTATGTAATAGACCTCGAATGACCAGAAGATATAGTTATTATCAGTTTTAGAGCCTTATAGACCTTTCAGATACACTCAATTCATTGTAAAACAGTCAAAATTCATCAATAATGATAACTTTTGGAACGGTAAGTTTTTCAAACATTTCATAAGTATTTATGACAGAATTAGTGCAAATATTATCTACAACGATGTAATAACTATTTATAAATGAATATATATATATATATATACACTCATCGCCGATTACACACAAAAATATAACAAAATATGACAAAAAACAGACTTTATTTTGTGACTTTTTTCTCGGATTTTACTTTGTTCAAAAACATAAGAAGATGCAACTATTTCGTGATAATATTTTATCTACACGATGTAATAAGTACTTAGATATGAATATTGATCTATTTGCAGTCGATAACACAGAAAGACAGTCGAAAAAACATCATAATATTGACGCATTATAACGATTTTTTCTCGTAACATTAGTTTGTTCAAAAACAAGATTTTATGATGCGATTTCGTGCATTTATTATCTAAAACGATGTAATAACAGCTTGTGAATAAAAATATACCCACTTACCATTTGATATAAACTCCTTACTTCTTCCGTCTATACGCCAACATTTTCAACATTGTCAATTTCTCATCAAGTTGTGTCATTTCCTATGTCGAATTTAAAGCATAATAAAACCTAGTATATTATAAAGGTTTTGTCTATCTATTTCAATTTATTATGCTTTAATAATGGAAAAATATTTAAGGCCGGAAAGGTTTGATGCCGACCCATCGGACACTGCTGCATCCGGAACATGGGTGCATTGGCGTAAAACATTTGAATACTTCTTATCAAGTCAGAAGAAGGCGACCGCTCTTTCGTCATCAGCAGATCAATGGAACGAAGTCAAGTATCAACTTCTGGTAAACCATATCTCTCCTAACGTATATGCTTACGTAAGTGAAACTGAAAACTATGACGAAGCGATTATTAAACTAGAGAAGCTGTTTGTAAAACCCAAGAATATTATATTTGCACGACACATGCTTGCATCGCGAAAACAACGCTCTGATGAAACTATAGACACCTATTTACAAGCTTTAAAACAACTATCAAAAGACTGTGACTTCACTGCCGTCGACGCTGAAACAAACAGAAACGACTGTATACGTGATGCCTTTATATCAGGTATCTTATCGAATAATTATAGCCAACGGCTTTTAGAAAATCTTACTTTAACACTTGATCAAGCTTACAATCAAGCAATTTCCTTAGAAACAGCCGAGGCCCATTCCAATAGTTTCAATAACCTGCCAGTGAACGCTGCTCAAAAGAAAACGGCTCAGGTTGCCTCCAATTTATCCAATCAACAAGTTGAGCAAAACTCCTCTGCCGCTGCTCGTCGACGAAAATGCTTTTTCTGCGGAGGGCAAGTACATCTTCGCAGAAGCTGTCCTGCGTTTGATGGAGTCTGCAAAATTTTCAACAAAAAGGGACATTTTGCTTCAGTTTGTAGAAGCTCATCCAGAATAACAAATTCAGTTACAACAGTCAAGGATTTTTCGGCGTGTATTATTATGGCAGCATCACCATCGTCCCTAAGAAAAGCTACTGTGCCTGCGTACATCAAAGGTATAAGAGCAGAAGCGCTCTTAGACACAGGAAGTTCTGTTTCTTTTATCAATGACAGCTTCTCCAAACTCTGCGGACTTAAAACAAAGCCTTGCTACCAAACAATTTCGATGGCCTTACTTAATCATGTTTCACAAGTAGAAGGCCAAACTTTTCAAACAATTAACATTGGAGATCACAAATACGAAAATGTGAATTTCCTTATTGTCAAAAATCTTTGCGCCGATATAATAATCGGTCATGAGGTCCTCGGATAACATGCGTCACTAGAATTCTCATTTGGTGGACAAAAGAAGCCACTTCACGTGTGTAATGTAGCTGCAGCATCTGTGCCGGCCGTACCACTTTTTACAAACGTCTCTCCAAATGCAGACCTATTGCTGTAAAATCCAGAAAACACAGCAATGAAGATACCAAATTTATTAAAGACGAGATCGACAAGCTTTTAGCAGAAGGGGTGATTGAGGAGAGTAAATCACCGTGGAGAGCCCAGGTCCTCATAACGAAAAATGAAACTCATAGGAAACGGCTCGTAATTGATTATTCGCAAACAATCAACCGTTATACTGAGCTTGACGCATACCCACTACCCAACATAGAGGACTTAGTCGCTAAAGTAGCCAAAAACTCAATCTTCAGCTTAATAGACTTGAAAAGCGCTTACCATCAAGTTCCGATTTTACCCGAGGAAAGAAAGTATACCGCCTTCGAAGCTATGGGTAATTTGTATCAGTTTAGGCGCATACCTTTTGTAGTGACAAATGGCGTCTCAAGTTTTCAACGATCTATTGATTGGATAACTAGAAAAGAAAAGCTTCAAAAGACGTACGCTTATCTAGATGACATAACCATTTGTGGCCTTACTCGTGAGGAACATGACCAAAACTTGGAGCGTTTTATGACTGCGGCCAAAAAGTACGGTCTGACCTTGAGTATGCAAAAATGTAAATTTTCTCAAGATTCTATTAATATTCTCGGCTACAACATTCACAACCCCGTTATCAAACCTGACGGTGAGCGCCTCAAGCCACTTATTGACTTACCACCACCACAAGACGTACTGACACTGAGACGTGCACTCGGTATGTTCGCTCACTATTCCAGATGGATTCCTAATTTTTCAGAACGTATTCACTCACTTGCTAGGACAACATCTTTCCCGCTTACAAATGAGCAAAATAAATGCTTTGAGAGTCTGAAAAATGACATTGCTAAATCTTCAATTCATGCTATCAATGAAAATGTGCCTTTTAATGTCGAAACTGATGCATCAGACCATTCAATCGCAGCAGTGCTAACGCAAGACTCCAGGCCTGTAGCATTCTTTTCAAGAACCCTAAATCCAACTGAACAAAATCATTCTTTTATAGAAAAAGAAGCTTACGCTATCGTGGAATCATTAAAGAAATGGCGACATTACCTTATTGGCAAGTAATTTCGCTTGGTCACCGATCAACGCTCGGTTGCTTTTATGTTTAATATGAAACACTCAAGCAAAATTAAAAACGAGAAGATTCAGAGATGGCGGTTGGAACTTTCTGTTTACAAATTTGAAATCGTGTATAGACCAGGCAAAGAAAACTACGCTGCTGATGCTCTATCTAGAGTTTGTGCATCTACATAGTCTCGTACTGCCAAACTTATATCACTCCATGAAGCTCTCTGCCATCCCGGTGTTTCACGCATGTTTCATTTGATACGCTCAAAAAATATACCATACTCTCTTGAACAAGTCCGAATTATGACAAGCTCTTGTCGGACATGTTCAGAAATAAAGCCGAGATACGTACGAAATACCAGTGATGAGCATAAGAGACTTATTAAAGCAACGGCACCCTTCGAACGCTTGAGCATAGATTTTAACCGCTCAGGCCCGTGGCTCAATAACGTCATCTCTCAATCTCAAAAAAAACTTTTTTATTCGATAACTACTTTCAAATCGCGCGCCGCGAGGGCTCCTATTCGGAGCCATTGGGGCTTTACTGGTTAAAGGCCTATTTCCAACGAATACAAGAAACAGATTCATTTTAACTGTTATTGACGAGTTTTCACGATTTCCATTTGCTTTTCCATGCTCAGACGTCAGCTCAAAAACAGTAGTCAAACATCTCAACAATTTATTCATGATATTCGGTTTCCCATCATATATTCATTCGGATCGTGGCACAGCTTTTCTTTCTGCCGAGGTACAACAATTTCTTCATGAAAGAGGTATCGCCACAAGCCGAACTACAGCCTACAATCCACAAGGCCATGGGCAAGTGGAGAAATTGAATTCTACACTCTGGAAAACAATACTTTTGGCACTGAAAACTAAAAACTTATAAGTCGAGAACTGGGAGCAAGTTTTGCCGCAAGCCTTGCACTCTATTCGATCCTTACTTTGCACCGCTACTAATTTCACACCGCATGAGCGAATGTTTAGACACCCACGGAGATCTACTAACGGAATTTCTATACCAACTTGGCTTACGAATTCCGGTCAAGTACTACCAACCCGCACTGGGCCCGCGTGGTGGATTACGGCCCACTCCCTCTCACAGAGAGGAGACCTGTGTCCCAGCAGTGGGAACGTTATAGGCTGATTACGTACTACTGAAGAAAGCACAAAGGAGTAACAAATATGAACCAATTGTTGAGGAGGTGGAACTTTTACACAGTAACCCGGATTACTCATATGTCCGATATCCAGATGGAAGGGAGACCACAGTATCAAATCGTTATCTAGCACCGCTGGGATCAGATGACATAGCTTCTCAACCTCAAGCAACTGAAACTGATTCGTTTGTTACACCACCTACATCACCGGTAACTGAGAACCGTAACATGACACCTTCTTCATCTACAGAGGCAGAAGAGCCGGTCTCTGACCATAGTGGAGGGCGAGTGTCTCAAGAACAACCGCCGCTATCTCCGCCACCGGAGACAATCCGTAGATCTAGTCGCGTGCGCAGAGCACCAACTTTTTTAACTTTAGAAAGGGCGCTGTTATGTAAACATTCAATTCTGTCAGCTCCGTATTAATTAATGATTAAAAATACGATTCGTTCATTAAAAGTTATGAAAAGTGTAAAGAAGTGAAGACAATTAACTAATATATATGTGGAAGTGTTATCTATACTCTAAAAACTTGTGAACTAAATACTAAGTGATTAAAGTGACTAGACGATATATCCAGAAATACCGGAAACCGTATGTACTTTCTGTTCAATAATAGTGGTGACTTCAAGTACTTTACAATACACACTAACTACAAGTATTGTTAAGCTATTGAAACAGTAAAATAAACAAAAACAGGCTATTACTTTGTGTGAAAATTTACAACACCTCTGGTGTGCAATAGCGGAAACCTATATTTAAAAATTCGCCCGTTGAATACGACAGTTTGAGGAATGTTATTAATGGATGTCACTACTTTCTTCGGTGATTCACTTTAATCTGCAAAACACCATCTATTGCTGGATAGCCGAACTACTTCCAATGTTCAATAGTTGTCAAATGATTACTGGATACCTCAGTTGTTTACAACCAAGAAGCGACATCTATTGTTGGATAGCAGTACTACTTTTGTTGTTCACATGTACACTACGGATAATAGAGGGCGCCCCATTCTCTAACGATTACCTATAACTTGAAGCACGACATCTAGTGACAAATAGCAAAACTTCTCAGAAAGTAACCATTGCGTGCACTAAATTAGTTCCACAACTTTAAGATAGAGGACGCATAACGATGGAAGACTTTGATAATGAAGACTTTGATAATGTAACTCGTAGAAGAGTTCTTAAAAGGTGTAAATCACTGGAAAAAGTGGATATGAGCACCTCCATTAACTCATCCTATTCAGATGAATTCCTGAGTAGAAGACTAGACGTTTCTGCGCATGTAACATCATTATGCAGAGACGAAATGGACTCCGAAATTAATCAATTAAAGGCGAAATTGCAATCTACGCAAAATGAATTAGAAAATATAATTCTCGAAAACGTAGAACAGAGAAAACAAATCGCCCAATTGTCTCAGGAAATTGAAATATTAAAGCAGATCTGCCGAAGTCCACGTACAACTTTACGTCAGGCCACCATGCAGAAACATAAAGTCAAGCGCCGTCTTACTCACTCATTTATAAATTCTACGGTTGTGACACAAAGTTCACCTAGTGATGAAAATCTTCATACCCAGACTCATTCATTGATCCAACAAGAAAAAACACAGAGCAACATGCCTACATCAGCTCTGGAATGTTCACAGCAAGGTGTTACACCATCAGTTATTGACCCACAAAGCAGTCAATCATACGAACGCAGTATAGAGATCCCATGTGCTCAAACTTCACTAACATTAGCGAATAAAAGTGATCACCAACTTTCACAAATGTCGGACAACTATAAAGCGACTAGTGATCCAAAAATTGTTATATTAGGTGACCAAATGGTACGAGGTTTTGCCAGTCAAATAAAATTACAGAGGGATGCAAATAAGTGGAATAACGTGTATTCTGTATCAGGAGTGTCAAAGCCAAACGCAACAAGTACACAAATATTGCATAAAATAGACGATTATATAAAAACCTTGCAGAATGTTGATATAGTTATATTGGGCATGGGAAGCAACGATAAAAACCCGTACAAATTTCTATCAGAATTGATCCCAACCCTTCATAAACTTAAAAACAACCGAGTATTCTTAATTAACATCATTAATAATCCTTATTTTAATTTTAATTTGTTGAATCAAAATATAAAAATATTTTTGCTTAATTTTCCTAACTGTAAGTTCATTGATACAACTGAGATTATATATAGTCATAATAATCTTCACGACAAATTCATTGAAACACTGTGTTATAAACTAAACATAGAAATTGATAATATTAATCTTAAGAAAAGTATGGACACAGCTTGTACATTAAAACACTCCCGCACGTTATGTATCAGAAGCTCAAACGTAAATAGTAGTATTTGCACTAACAAAAAAGGAACAATACCATATTATTTTAAGGTACTAGTAAAGAATCCCCACCCGCCATTAAATGCTAATGACGTCAATACAACTACACCGAACACTAGTACTTGTAAATCCACATTTTTTCGAGGTTAAACGTAAATTTATATTATTTCACCAAAATATTGCCGGTATACTTAACAAAAAAGATTTATTAGAAATAACTTTAGAAGAACTAGATACAAACGGGTCAGTTATTGATATTTTATGTTTTTCTGAAACATTCATTAGACGAGGATCGGAAAGTAATTTAATACTCAATAATTACAAGTTAGTCTCATCTTTCTCAAGACCTTATCAGCGCCGAGGTGGGACTTGCATAATGGTTAAAAAGGATCTCGAATGTAAACCTATCCCCAACTTGGTTACGCCTTTAGTATATGATTTTGAATATTGTGCAATAGAAATTACCACTGTTAAGGTCTTTGTCATCTGTATCTATCGTACACCAAATTCAAATTTTAGTTTGTTCTTAAAAAACCTAGAGGCTATTTTAAAGAAATTAACAAAACGAAATAAAAATAATATAATACTGTGTGGAGATTGGAACATTGACGCATTAAAGCGTAATAATAATTTTAAAGAATTAGAATGTATTTTACAGAACTATAACATATTTAACCACATTATTAAACCCACTCGACAATCATCATGCATAGATCTTATCGCAAGCGACATATCAAACGTTCAGCCTCAAATACATACCCTTGGATTATCAGATCATGAGACCGGTCAGTCCATTTGTTTCAATGCGTATGTAGAAACTGCAAGATGCAAGAAACAATTTTGGTTCCAAAAGAAAAGAGATTTAAGTCAAAACAACATAGCAAAGTTTATATCATGCATATCGTCTCTTTCGTTTTCAGAAACTTACGACTCAGATGATACTGACATAGCATTCAATCACTTTCATGATACACTGTCCCTTTTTTATAATCTCTGTTTTCCCATACTAAAAGTAAAAATTACAAACAAGCCGCCGAAAAGTAAATGGATAACAAAAGGAATAAAAAGATGTTGTGTCAAGAAACGAAGTATGTACCTAAAATACAAATTATTTAACTCCAATAAAAATCAAAACCTAAAAAACTACAAAAAGTACACAAGTATACTAAGACGGTGTATATTACATGCACATAAAATTGATAATACGCGCTATATACTACAGTCGAACAACAAATGTAAAGCTGCCTGGGACATTATTAAAAAGAATAGTACAGATATGGATGATAACGCTGAAATAAACTGTATCAAAATTAATCAGTGCACTTACACTCACGCCGATATAATCGCCAATAAATTTAATGATTTTTTTATAAACATGACAAACAAACCTAAAACCCCTGATTCTGAAACCCCTATCAACTACAATCATACCATCACTGACATATCAGATAGCATTTACTTGACTCCAACTAATGAAGACTCGGTTCATAAAATAATAAATTCTTTAAATTCAACTAACTCAACCGGTTATGACGACATTAATACGAAAGTAATTAAACGTTGCTCTAAATATCTATCACCTCCACTCACCCATATTATCAATCTATCGTTATTTCAAGGCTTATTCCCCACCAGACTAAAATTTTCTGTAGTCAAACCATTATACAAAAAAGGGGATAAAAATGACATGAATAATTATCGACCGATTACTCTAATATCCGTAATTTCCAAGATTTTTGAAAGAGTCATGTACGTTAAACTACACTCCTTTATAATAAAACACTCCATTTTGAAAGAAGAACAGTTCGGTTTCAGAAAAAATAAATCTACAACTCTTGCATGTTTTTCTCTTATGAAACTGATTACCTCTAGTCTGAACGATAAAAAACCAATAGCATCGATATTTCTCGATATGTCAAAAGCATTTGACTTCGTAAATCATAAACTGCTTCTTTTGAAACTAAATCGTTATGGGATTAGAGGAAACGCACTACAATGGATAGCAACTTATTTAAATAATCGCCGACAATGCGTAGAAATATCTAGGCACACATTATCAGAGAAGAAAATATATAGATCCACTTATCGTCTAAACTCATGTGGTGTTCCCCAGGGCAGTATTTTAGGTCCCTTTTTGTTCTTCTTGTATATCAATGATTTGCCCAACGTAACCCCACACTCTTGCATTCTGTACGCTGACGATACTACTCTTAGCATTAAACTCACCGATGGTAATATCATCAATTACGTAAAAGAAATTAGCGACACATTAAACAAAATAATTGAATGGCTTAAAGACAACAATTTACATGTAAATATAAGTAAAACGAAACTAATACAATTCCAAGCTTATAATAGCACACGTCACCAATTGGAAATAAAATATGCTGATAATGCTGTAGAAGAGGTTGAAAGTGCGACTTTCTTGGGTATAACATTGGATAAATATTGTAACTGGAAAGTGCATATAGAAAAACTATGCGCTAAGGTACAAAGATTTGTTTTTGCTTTAAATAGAATAACTCGTGTGGCTGGTATCAGCGCAGCATTTAATGCGTATCATGGTTACGTAGCATCAATTCTTCGATACGGCTTAATTATATGGGGAAATTCTGTTGATACTATTAAAGCGTTCCGAGCCCAAAAAAAATGTATTCGTTCAATGACTAAAGCACATCCATTACAAAGCTGTGTCCCAATCTTTAAAAAGCTCAAAATATTGCCACTCCCATCTTTATATATATTTGAACTGTGTATCTTTGCACGTAAGAACATAGCTTTATTTGAAGTATATAATGATGTTTTTGTAAGAAAAAGCAGAAATATTTATAAAATTTGTGCACCTCAACAAAGAATTCAACTGTTTTCCAATAATGTTTACTGCATGGCAATTAAAATATATAATAAATTACCCAATGCATTTAAGATTCTTAACTTTATGACATTTAAAAAGAAATTATTTTACTTCCTATTACAAAAGTGTTACTACTCAACGACTGAGTTTTTAAATGAAAGATTTGATTCTAAATTTAAATTAGATGACTACTGACATTTGTGCGAATTGAATAGAATTTTATTATTTATTTGACATTGTATATCTTTTTTATTATTTTTATTATTGTATTTCATTCTTGACATTATGATTACTAATAACTCCTGAGCGTGCATGTAACGGTAATTATTTTTTCCCTTTTTCTTGACATTTGTTTATTTGTTAATGTTTAATTTTGACATTGTTTTCTAATCCTTATCATTTAAATTATTTTCAATATTTGTACGCTGGAAACAGCAGAATATTATGGACATCATATTATAATTTGTAACACCTTGTAAAACAATATTCTGACAAATAAATTATTATTATTATTATTATCTTTTATTTCATTATTTACACAATAAATTATATTTTTAAATATTAAAATATTAAAAAAATATAAAAACATTTAAAAATATAAAAAATGGTAGCCCACCGGTATCGGGAACAGGGTCCAAGCTACCGGCGGTCAGGGCTCCAGAGAAAGGAACCTCCTAACAATGCGAGCCGTGTCCAGAAGTACCGCTCTCTGAATCAAGCCCTTAATCCAGCTGTCCAACGAGAGCCTCCTTAGGTGTTGGTCGAGGCTCTTGGCAATTAAGCCATTGACTGATATGACTATCGGCACAATGATTGCTGAATTCACATCCCACATGTCGACAACCTCGCGAGCCAAGTCAAGATACTTGATTTGTTTATCTTTTTCAGCTTTCACGAGGTTCCCGTCATGAGGGACTGTTATGTCAACAATCATTGCGCGCCGCTCTGTTCGATCCACCACCACTATATCGGGTTTATTGGCAATAATAGTCCTGTCAGTGATGATGGATCGATCCCAGTACAATGTGATATTTCCATTTTCAAGAACTGGGTCGGGCACATACCTGTAGTACGGCACTTCCGATTCCACAAGGTTGTATTTCAGAGCAAGTTGCTGATGGATAATCCTGGCTACAAGGTTGTGTCTATGTAAGTACTCTTCGTTAGCTAGACGAGAACACCCGGAGATAATGTGTCGGATTGATTCTCCCGGACGTTGGCATGCCCGACACACGTCAACCGTTCCGTCCTTCACAATAAATCTACGGTAATTCTTCGTCATGATAACTTCGTCCATAATTGCACAGACAAAACCTTCGGTTTCCCCAAAGAGGTCACCGAAACGTAGCCAGGCTACGGACGCTTGGAAATCTACATCGGGCTCATGTAGGGCCCGGAAAAAGCGTCCGTGAAGCTCCTTACTCTGCCATACCTCCCTGCGATCGTTAGTGTCAAGCACTACAAGCTTGCGCCAGTTCTCTTTAGCCAAGGAGAGTGGGGTGAGGCTCTTGTCCACCGCGACCACATCTCGATGCATCCCCACGTCGGCTTTTAGGAAATATTCCCTGAGACTGCATACCTCGCGATTGTGCAGGGTCTTAGCGTTTAAAAAACCTCGACCTCCACACTTTCGCGGGATATACAGTCTCATTACCGATGACCGTGGGTGATGCATTCGATATGCAGTCAGCAGCGTACGGACCCGCCTATCCAGGGCGTCGAGTTCGGTCTGAGTCCATTTGAGTATGCCGAAAGAGTACATCAAAACGGGCATGACCCAACCGTTGAAGGCGCGCACCTTGTTTCCGCCTGATAGAAGACTATTAAATACTTTCTTTAGGCGGCCAAAAAAGCGTTCCTTCAACGATTGCTTCATGTCAGTAACATTGATGCCCAACGCCTCCGACATACCCAAATACTTGTAGGTTTCGGATGCGGAGAGGGCTCTAAGGTTTATGGAATCCGAGAGTTGGGTTCCCACGGATTCCATAATCTTCCCTCGCTTTACATGCATGACCGCACATTTATCCACTCCAAATTCCATCCTGATGGCGCTACTGAAAGTTTCAGTTATTTTCAGTAGCTCCATCAGTTGCAAATTATTGGAGGCAAAGAGTTTTAGGTCATCCATGTAGAGGAGGTGAGATATAGCCTGACTAGCTCTGCTCAACCGATAGCCTAGACCTGAATCCTCCAGCAGTGTGCTTAGAGGATTCAAGGCTAAGCAGAACCAAAGCGGACTCAAACTATCACCCTGAAATATGCCTCGCTCGATCCTTATCGGTTCGCTATTCCTCTGGATATTTCGACATCCTGGATAGCGAAGGACCGTCCTCCACTGCCCCATACACGACATCAGGAAGGTGCGCAGAGTTGCATCTACTTTATACAACTCCAACACCCTCATGAGCCATGTATGTGGCACCGAGTCATAGGCCTTATAATCTATCCAACATGTCGATAGATCCTTTCGGGAATGACGAACCTGTTGGGTAATGGTAATATCAATGAGGAGTAGCTCCTTAGTACCGCGGGACCCATTCCTACATCCATTTTGAGAGGCAGACATGATGGAGTTGGTGTCAATATGTTCGTTAATTTTAGCTCTCAAAATAGATGTAAGAACTTTATAGACCGTCGGTAAACACGTGATCGGTCTATAATTTTTGGGTTCCGCGGTGCTACCTGATTTATGAAGCAGGTGGGTAACTCCTGTCGTTAGGAATTGGGGTAGCGAACCAGACTCCAAAGCAGTCTGATACTGAGCCGCCAAGCGAGCGTGCGACCTTAAAAACCATTTGAGCCAGAAGTTGTGCAGCCCGTCTGGCCCTGGGGACTTCCAGTTAGGTAACGGACAGACTGCACGAGCGACATCTTGGGGGCTGATGGTAATAGCCCCCATTTCTGGTATTGGATCGCAAGCTCGCTCGACTTCTCGGACCCAATCACCTTCAGTGTGACTGACAGGCACCGACCAGATACTGCGCCAGAAAGAACACATGACATCATCATCCGGCAGGCGCGTGCCAGTCACACCTTGGTCTGGTCGCTCCCAACCCCTATAAACCCACCTTTCATCGCTCTGGAAGGTACGATTCTGAGTGTATCGCTCTACTCGCCGCTTATACCTACGAATACGGTTCGCCCATGCATACACTTTCTGCTTCAGGAAGTCGATGCGCTCTGTGACACGGGACATATAGTCCTGAGGGCCGATATCAGTCCCTGAGAACGCCCGCCTCACAAAGCGCATCACTCTAGGGCGAGTATTGCCCTCCCTGAAGCAGATTAGTTTGCCGATGAGCGCTCTGGCCCCACCAATACGACGCTCAATTCTGCGTTGCCAAGCTGGTACGGTTGGTTTTGGTCGTGTAGCTCTAGAGTCTTTAGCAAATTTCACAAATTTATTATTATTATTATTTAACTGATTATGTTACAGACTAGCGCGGGAGAATGATATAAACTCCTTACTTCTTCCGTCTATACGCCAACATTTTCAACATTGTCAATTTCTCATCAATGACAAGTTGTGTCATTTCCTATGTCGAATTTAAAGCATAATAAAACCTAGTATATTATATAGGTTTTGTCTATCTATTTCACCATTGAATAACACACAAAAAATACACAAAACTGATCAAACTCAAAACACAAAACAGCACTCACTCGCGATCACAACAAACTAAAATGTCACTTTTTAACATTAAGTAGGTATTTTTAAAAGTTTTTGACGTATATTTTTGGTTTAAAACCCTGTAGTTTGAGAGAATATCTTCCAGACCATCGAGAATAATCGCCAACTTACGATATTAACACTGAGCATATGTGTAAATAGACTTACAAACCGCGCGCCCGAGGACACCGAATCGGTGTCGTTGGGGCTTGAAAGTTGGGGTTTTTGTGATGCAATTTTTTTTCAATTATTATCTAAAACGATGTAATAACAACTTATGAATGAAATTATACCAACTAATCGTTCAATAACATACAAAAATCACATTAAAACTGAACAATTACACAGCAAAAACTCGGATTGACAGCTAACTAAAATGTCATTTTTTATTTTTTTAATATTTTCATCGTATATTTTTGGTTGGCAGTCGTTTAGTCTACGAGAAATCCTTCAGGCCCTCGAGTGAAATCGCCCACAGACGATATGAGCACTTATTATACGTTATAATAGAGTTGCAAGCTACGCGGCCGAAAGACTCCGAATAGGTGTCAGTAGGGACTGACGGTTGGAGGAGTGAAACTACTATTCGGAGTCAACGGGGACTTAGCGGTAATCCAGACTCTTTGCAAATAAAACATTTGTACCTCTTTTTATTTTGCTAGTCTCTTCGGTCATTTCCTTTAGCAACCTTAGCTACTATAAGTTTTTACATAAAGCGCACTTTCGCTCGATTCAGCATCAGCCATCGTTGCATTCAGCGGTTTTTCAGGTGCACATGCACACAGGTTGTCACAGTGTTCTTTCCTTCTTAGACATCAATAACCAACGCGACTTAAAAGAAAAAAAGTTTCCAGCAACGTATCCAGGAACTTGCAAATCAAGAGAACTTCTTTACAACAAATACTACACATTCCTCAGTTTCAAGACATGAGTGGACGTGTTGTCTGACAGATCCCTTTTAAGTTTGTAGAAGTCCAAACATAAGTTGTAGAGCCTGCCCACATTAGGACCCCCATACACCCTTTTTTTTTTTTTTGAGGTTGGGAAATCATCAAATAACTTCTCCCGCTCTGGGCGGAGCGGGAGTGTGTGTCAGACTCTTACTGACTAAAACCCACCCGTATTCCTTCCTGTTGCCTGTGTTGCGGGGGCCTCGGTGACCCATAAGTACCTTCTTATCTTGTGTGCTGACGACATCTCTTTGAGGCGCGCGTGGAATACAACGCGCCGTCGACCCGGGCCTGGTCCTTACCGGACGGTGAGCTACCCATTGCTCACCGTCCGCAAGCCCGCGCCTACGGTGGCCGGAAATCCGCCCGGGATTCCCGACGCCCAGGACGTCTTTTGCGGCGGCTAGGGGCGAGAGGGCGCGAAACTTGCCTTTCCCTCAACCGTCCCGCCTCCTCCTTCGCGAGCATTACTGCTTCACAGAAGGAGGTGACGGCTGCCCATGCCCTCTCGCTCCGTACCATGGCCTGAACCAGGGCCGGACGCGAGAGATCTCTGCCGCCGATCGCCTCCACGAGGACACAGCGGTGCTCTGCCCAAGCCGGGCAGACCTCCACCGTATGCTCCACCGTGTCCTCCGGGCGATCCACACAGTGGTGACACCCCGACGTATCCTCCCGCCTTATCCGACACATGAACCTTCCAAAACTGCCGTGTCCGGTGAGGACCTGCGTCAGGCGGAAAGTGAGGACGCCGTGGCGCCTCTCTAGCCACTCCTCAAAGAGGGGACTTATCGCCGCAATCGTGGCGTGCCCAGCACTGGGTTGCGATAACCATACTTTCCATGACGCCATGAGATCCCGCCGGAGCTCCGTCCGCTGTGCCGCAATTTCTCGCGGCAGCGGACTCACGCCCCGGCGTTTCGCCTCTTCGCGCCACTCCCATACGTGCGCGAGGACTTTTGCCTCCAGATCCCATGGCGGCACCCTCATACACCCTAAGGAGTTCTTTCCTTACTTTCGTGGGAGTGGACAACCTTATTACTTTCCCTAGTATTGCATCCGTTACATTGTTTGTTATTGGCAGTAGGGCTGTGCTCTCCTGTGTTACAAAATATCACAGTTTTATTGTAAATTTCAACTTCAGCAACACCATTGCCTTCCGCAGGTTTCGCCGGTCTTTGTGCCTTGCCTTCAACAATCTCCCAAATTCCGTTTATGCCTTTTAGTAAGGCAACCATTCGGTATTTCCTAAAAAGCGCAAACCTCGCATTATAATTATAGGAGTTCCCACATCAGTGCCAGAGAATGAGGTTTATAAATGTATTTATGAACAAAATTTGGCCGACAAATTGCCGACTATGTCCCATGATACATTTTTGACCTCAATAAAACTAAGCCACAAATCTGGCAGGAAAGATGCTGAGAATTGGAACTATATTATAGAAGTTCCAGCCGTCATTCGTAAAGCCCTCATCATACAAGACAGATTATTTATTAATTGGACATCCTGCCCGGTACGAGATTTCACACTGGTAACAAGATGTTACAAATGTCAGCAGTACGGTCAGCAGCCAAGACATGCAAAATAACTGCCCCCACATGTGGATATTGCGGTGAAGAAGGGCACACAATCCAAGACTGCGCAAAGAAAGCGAACCCGCCAAAATGTGCTACATGTCTGCGCTTTAAAAAACAAGCCAACCACAAGACGGGAGACACAGATTGCCCGGCTAAAAAAGCTGCCGAATACAGGTACATTAATTCGATAGATTATGAAGGCGCCTAAGAGCGCCACATGGGGTGCGTGCAGAAAACCTCCTCGTGTGCTTGATTGCTGCTGGTTCCCTGCGAATACGTTCGGGGGAAAGAGCAGTCGTCGGGCCGGTGCATCCTGGGTACGGCCAATAGTCTCTCCATGTTTCGGAGAGGGTATTGACCGTGGCGAATTTCTGCGTGGCGGGGAGCTTCATGCTCGATCGTCGGTCGTCCACTCCCCTCTCTGCTTACAGAGGGCAGGTCGAGTGGGCGAAGAGTGGCGGTGCTTGCTGTGCACTTACCCTGCCAGCGAGCAAGCAGCGGGAGAATGATTCTTCTGCCTGCAACCGTCGAAATCGTAATCCGTAAAGAGACCACAGTCATGTTTTGTGGCTTGGAACGGGACGAGGATCTTGGCTTAGTCGCCCGGATCGCGAGGAAGATAACCTCTATAAAAATTCCTCTAATATCAAGTTTTGGTGCGCGGCGAGGATATGAATGGCTGAGGAGTAGTGTCATCTGCAACTTCGCAGTTGTAGGTGGTGCATCAGTCGTTAGCGCACCCCCAGCCAGGGTACCAGTGGACCCTCTGGTTGGGTAATAAATTTACACTTACCTAGGGACAGGGAGTGAACCTAGGTGGACCGATTAAATCCCCCACACTCGTGGGAACAAAATGGAATCTTTTTTAAAAAACAAACAACAAACAACTGGACGTCAAGGGGAGGAGAGCGATGCGGGGTCGGAGTCCGACCCTGCATCAGGCGGAGAGAGCTCAGGGAGCTCGCAGCGAAAAGGGGTGCTGGAGAGGAGCCGAGAGCATAGGCGGACCTCCAAGCGGCCCAACTCGGGGTCTACCTCCGACGATGGAGTCGGCCGGTGGAAGAAGATCCACTCCAGCCGGCGGGGTGGAGCCCGAGGTGGTGGAGGGGTGGACAGAGTGCCCCCCACAAAGGAGGCGGGCAAGCCAGGCCGGGCTGCCCCGGTCGAGCTGACCAGCCCGGCTGGGCTGGCCGGACCGGCCCGGTTGGCCCGGCGACCCGAGAGGCTCGCCAAGGAGGGACCCCCCTCTGAGGCTTCTGGAGGTGGGGCGGAAGCCGCTGGCGGTTCCGGGTCGGAGCGTGCGGCCGGGTTTGCGGAGGTCGTGGCCGCTGCGATCAAGGCGGTATCTGTGAAGAGGCTTAGGTCCTCTAAGGATCAGGCCATAGCCGCGGCCACGGCCTCCATTGTGGCGGCAGCGGAGGCCCTTCACGTCAGGCCTCCTTCGGACGGTATGTCTGAAATGCGGGCGGAGGTCGCCCGCCTGACAGCCGCCATGGAGCTTCTCCGAAAGGAGAACGAGAAGCTCCGAGCGGACCTGGCTGGGCTCCGAGGAGCCGGCCCGCGAATGGAGCCGCAAGGGGGGCAGCAGCAGGAACAGGGACGGCCCGTGCCTGTGGAGGACCGGGTTCTAACCCTGGTGAGGCAGGAAATGGCTTCCTTGCGGAGTCGTTTCTCCGCCCTGGAGGCCATCGTCCTACGCCCCCCGTTAGCGGCGAGCCAGCCGGCCTCGGGCAGGTCGAAGGCCGCCTCATATTCAGCCGCTGTAGGTTCCACGGCGAAACCGGGGTCGACGGGACAGACCAAGGGCGCGGCGAAAGCGCAGGTGGCGAAGGCTCCAGCCCCAGCGGCGAGAGCTCCAGCCCCAGTGGCAAGAGCTCCAGGCCAGGAGGCGAGGGCTCCGGTCCTGGCGGCGAGACGGCCACCACCGCCTCCTAAATCTCTTCCGGCCGATGCCGAATGGCAAGTGGCCGGGGAGAAGAAGAAGGCTAGTAAGGCAGCAAGGGCGGCCAAAAAGAGAGAGAGGCGGCAGCGACGCAAGAAGCGCACCGCCGCGGCTAGGCTCCGCGCCCCGAATTCCGCAGCCGTAGTGATTACACTACAACCGGATGCGGAAAAGAAGGGTGTGTCCTATAAGACCGTCCTTGAGAAGGTGGGTGAGGTGGTGCGCCTCGAGGAGCTCGGCGCTGCCGGGGGCCTTAAGATGAAAATTACGGCGACTGGAGCCCGAATGGTGCAGGTCCCCGGTGCGGCTAGCGGCCCGGCCGCTGACGCCCTGGCCGAAAGGCTTAGGGCGTCACTAAATGCGGATGAGGTCCGAGTGTCCAGGCCCACCATGTGCGCCAGCATGCGCATCATGGGCCTGGATGACTCCGCGACGGAGGACAAGGTGGTCGCCGCGGTGGTTAGGACCGGGGGGTGCTCTGCCGAGCAGGTGAAGGCAGGCACCATCCGTCCTGACTCCACGGGGCTGCAAACCGTTATGGTGAGCTGCCCCGTGTCGGCGGCGAGAAAAATTGCCGGGGAGGGCCAACGGCTATTGGTGGGCTGGGTTTCCGCGCAGGTGAAACTGCTGGAACCCAGACCTCTGAGGTGCTTCCGCTGCCAGGTGGGCAACCACGTGCAAGCGAATTGCACCTCGGAGGTGGACCGCAGCGGTCTTTGCTACCGCTGCGGTCTGCCCGGGCACAAGGCCGGCTCGTGCAATGCCACGCCGCACTGTGCCGTATGTGCGGCGGCTGGCAAGCCGGCCGAGCACCGGATGGGGGGCAAGGCCTGCGCCCCACCCACCACAGCCAGGACCAGAGGCAAGCCCTCCGCCACCGCCGTCACCGCCGCAGCCGCCACCACTGCCACCGCCGCTGCCGCCTCCAACACCGCCGTCGTCGCCGTCGCCACCGTGGCCGCTGCGGCAGGCCCCTCTCAGGGGGCTGGGAAGGAGGCCCAAGAGGGGGCTGACATGGAGTGCCATTAATGGCCCCATTACGCCTCCTCCAGGCGAACATCAACCACTGCGCCGCCGCTCAGGATCTGTTGCTCCAGAGCATGGCGCAGTGGTCGATTAACATCGCCGTGGTCGCTGAGCCGTACTTTGTCCCACCCAGGGATGACTGGGTGGAGGACCTGAGCGGCTCAGTGACCCTAATTTCGTCGGCCGCCGCCGGTACCCCGTCCCTCGAGGCCGTCAAGAGAGGACGGGGCTGCGTAGCAGCACGGTTCGGGGAGATTGTCGTGGTAGGGGTCTACCTCTCTCCGAACCGAACTCTTGCCGAGTTCCACAACTCCCTTGCGGAGTTGAGAGACGTCGTCGTCGGTTTTGGTTCCCTCCCCGTGTTCGTCCTCGGGGACTTCAATGCCAAGAATTTGGCTTGGGGTTCCCGGTTAACGGACACACGGGGCAGGATGGTGGAGGACTGGGCTCTGGAGACAGGCCTGGTCGTCCTAAACCGGGGTTCTGTCCCCACGTGTGTGCGGATGCGGGGTGAATCAGTGGTGGACATCTCGTTCGCCAGCCCCGCTCTGTCGCCGCGTGTAGTTGACTGGCGTGTCATGGAGGGGGTGGAGACCTATTCCGATCACCGGTATATCCGGTTCGACGTCTCCGCCCAGACCTCGGACGCGCCGGTCCGACGGGCCCCGAGTGGTCCGCGGTGGGCGCTGAAGCAGCTGGACCGGGAGCTCCTCCTGGAAGCCTCGATCGTGCAGGCCTGGGTGTCACCACCGGACAGGCCTGCCGACATCAACGTCGAGGCGGAGTGGTTCCGGGAGGCCATGTCCGACATATGTGACGTGGCAATGCCCCGGGCCCAGCCTGGACGTGCCTCGCGCCAGGTGTACTGGTGGTCGCAGGAGCTGACGGCTCTGCGCACTGCGTGCGTGGCTGCGCGACGCCGGTATACCAGGCACCGCAGGCTCCGTATCAAACCTCCGGATACGGAAGCCATTCAGGCGGAGCTGTACGAGGGGTACAGAGCGGCGAAGACCGCCCTCCAAGCGGAGATCCTGCGGGCCAGGGGGTTGGCCCGCGAGGAGTCGCTGGGGACTCTGGACAGGGACCCGTGGGGACGCCCGTACAAAGTGGTGCGGGACAAACTCCGCCCATGGGCTCCCCCGCTGACGCAGAGTCTCCGGCCCCAGCTTGTGGAGGACGTGGTGAGCGTTCTGTTCCCTTCCCGAGGGGAACACACCTCCCCGCCTATGGCTCCGCCTACTGCGGTGCCCGATGCGGACCACACCGCCAACGACGACGACGACGACGATGCTCCGGAGGTGACCGAGGTAGAAATGAGAGCGGCGGTACGCAGGCTTAATGCCAAAAATACCGCCCCAGGACCCGACGGCTTACCTGGGAAGGCCTGGGTCTTGGCCTTGGAGGCTCTCGGGCCTCGACTTAGGGGGCTCCTAAGCGCATGCATGGAGAGGGGCCAGTTCCCGCTTCGCTGGAAGACGGGGAAACTGGTCCTCATAAAGAAGGCAGGGCGCCCTGCGGACTCTCCGTCCGCTTATCGGCCCATCGTGCTGCTCGACGAGGTGGGCAAGCTCTTTGAAAGAGTCATTGCAGACCGCCTCGTCGGCCAGCTGGTGCAGGTGGGGCCGGATTTGGCGGAGAGCCAGTTTGGTTTCCGCAGAGGGCGCTCTACGGTGGACGCCATCATGCGTGTGCGAGCCCTGACGACGGGGAATGCTGTTGCCCAGGGTGGGGTCGTCTTGGCGGTGTCTCTAGACATCGCCAATGCCTTCAATACCCTGCCCTGGAGTTGCATCAGGGAGGCACTCCGGTATCACCGGATGCCGACCTACCTCTGTCGTGTGGTCGAGGCCTATTTGACGGACAGGGCCGTCATCTACCCCGGTCACCAGGGAGTGTGGAACCGGCAAGAGATGTCGTGCGGTGTCCCACAGGGATCGGTCCTGGGGCCGCATCTGTGGGACATCGGATACGACTGGGTGCTGCGCGCCGACCTCCCTAGCGGCGTCAGCGTAGTGTGCTACGCTGACGACACGTTGGTCCTGGCGCAGGGGAGGTCGCACCAGGCGGCGGCCGAATTAGCGGCACGCGGGGTTGCGACAATCGTCGAAAGGATCCGGCAATTGGGACTCGAGGTGGCCCTGCACAAGTCCGAGGCCATGTGTTTTCATGGTCCTCGGAACGCGCCACCGTTGGGGTCCCAAATAACGGTAGGAGGGGTTTCTATCGGCGTCGAGTCGACGATGAAGTACCTGGGACTCGTCCTCGACAGCCGGTGGAACTTCGTGGAGCATTTCCGACGTTTGGCTCCCAAACTGGAGCGGGCGGGCGCTGCATTGAAGCGGCTCCTGCCCAATCTAGGAGGTCCAAACGCCTCCTGCCGGAGGCTCTACGCGGGGGTCGTGCGGTCCATGGCCCTCTACGGGGCTCCTGTATGGGCGCGCTCTCTGGCGCTGCGGCCAGCCCGCCGGTTGAGCGCGGCCCAAAGGGTCATGGCCATCCGGATGGTCCGGGGATACCGCACGGTCTCCTGTGAGGCAGCGAGCCTCCTTGCCGGATTGCCGCCATGGGATCTGGAGGCAAAAGCCCTCGCGCACGTATGGGAGTGGCGCGAGGAGGCGAAACGCCGGGGCGTTAGTCCGCTGCCGCGAGAAATCGCGGCTCAGCGGACGGAGCTCCGGCGGGATCTCATGGCGTCTTGGAAAGTACGGTTGTCGCAACCCAGTGCTGGGCACGCCACGATTGCGGCGATAAGTCCCCTCTTTGAGGAGTGGCTGGAGAGGCGCCACGGCGTCCTCACCTTCCGCCTGACGCAGGTCCTCACCGGACACGGCAGCTTCGGGAGGTTCCTGTGTCGGATAAGGCGGGAGGAAACGTCCGGGTGTCACCACTGTGTGGATCGCCCGGAGGACACGGTGGAGCATACGGTGGAGGTCTGCCCGGCTTGGGCAGAGCACCGCCGTGTCCTCGTGGAGGCGATCGGCGGCAGAGACCTCTCGCGTCCGGCCCTGGTTCAGGCCATGGTACGGAGCGAGAGGGCATGGGCAGCCGTCACCTCCTTCTGCGAAGCAGTAATGCTCGCGAAGGAGGAGGCGGGACGGTTGAGGGAAAGGCACGTGTCGCGCCCTCTCGCCCCTAGCCGCCGCAGGAGACGCCCAGGGCGTCGGGAATCCCGGGCGGATTTCCGGCCACCGTAGGCGCGGGCTTGCGGACGGTGAGCAATGGGTAGCTCACCGTCCGGTAAGGACCAGGCCCGGGTCGACGGCGCGTCGTATTCCACGCGCGCCTCAAAGAGATGTCGTTAGCACAAAGTAGGGGTCCACTAGGGCCGATGCCTGCCGGGGTCGCGGGAAGGTACTTATGGGTCACCGAGGCCCCCGCAACACAGGCAACAGGAAGGAATACGGGTGGGTTTTAGTCAGTAAGAGTCTGACACACCCTCCCGCTCCGCCCAGAGCGGGAGAAGTTATTTGATGATTTCCCACCTTCAAAAAAAAAAAAAAAAAAAAAAAAAAAAAAAAAAAAAAAAAAAAAAAAAAAAAAAAAAAAAAAAAAAAAAAAGAGCGCCACATACTTGTTTATATTTTAGACTTCACCTTATTATTGTTATTTGTTTTTAGTTTAGTATGGATGATAACTTAATTACCGATATAGATAACACATTTTTAACTGTGTCAAAGACATGTGACGTTGAGGACTGCAGACTAACCGTACTGACCCAAAACATTCGTAGTATTTCTAAGAACATAGATAGCTTTAACATTTTTCTTCATAGACTAAACTTTGATTGTGATATAATGGTACTTACCGAGTGTTGGCTATCTAATCGCCACGATAATCTCACATTAATACCGGGGTACAACTTATTGCATACACCACAATCAAAATGATGGTGTGGTAGTCTTTGCTAAGGAATCATTAAAGATAAAAGCATTACGCATTATTTCAGGTGCAATGAAGTCTAGTCCCATTAATGCACTTCAAGTGGAATGCGGGGATGCTCCTTTAAGCATTAGAAGACAATTCCTATCTGACAAATATTTGTTCCGGATTCTTCAATTCTCAACTCATCCTCTCATTCCTAAACTGGACGCTTTAGTGTTGCAGATTGAATCTTCAGATTACTGGTCCCATAAACGTGCTCCTTGTTTAGTTGTAAGTTATAAAAAATTTCTTTCACTTTCTTCTCCTATTTTCTGTTCCAATAAACTTCCCCTATTTAGCAGTAGTTAGGAGAGTTTACATTTCAGTCCCTCTATAAAATATAACTGTGTAAGTAAATCAGATCCCGATTGTCATTTAAGTTTGAATCATTTTCTGTCAGAACACTTAGATATTTTTACGGATGCTGCCAAGCCTTCTCCGATGGGTTGTGTTGGGATAGGTACTTGCCATTCCCAATACAAATCGTACAAAAAATAAAACTACCTCCGGAGACTTCTGTTTTTACCGGGGAATGTTTTGGCATTTTTAAAGCCATAGAATATATCCGTATTTTGAAGCTCAAAAAATCTATAATTTTTACTGATTCTCAAAGTGCTCTTCTAGCCATTAATAAATCTGCTTTCGAACACAAATCGCAGTTACCTATCATTTATTTAATAAGAGAATTTGCGTTCAGGACCATCTCTGAGGGTAATTCACTACAATTTGTGTGGATTCCGGCCCATGCTGGAATCCATGGCAATGAAGTAGCTGATAAACTTGCCGGTGATGTGGTGCAGTGTGGGGACTTAGTTCCATATATAAATTTTAGTTATGATCTTGCGTCGTTACCAAAGACTTTTCTTCGGGAAACCTGGAAGGTAGCTTGGGATATCGGAAGCAAATCGAAGGGACATTATTTCTCACTTATCCAACCTGATATACCAGAAAAACCATGGTTTGGCAAGGCCAAGTTTGGCAAGATGGAGACCTCCATTTTAATACGGATGAGACTGGGTCATGTTTGTTCTCCAGCCCATCTTGCCAAATTTCTCATCAGCGACGATCCCATTTGCTTATGTGGCACAGATGTAGGCGACTTAGATCATATTTTTTTCTCCTGTCCTTTAAATGACCGTTCTTCCTTTCTTAGTAACCTCTTATCCCTCCGTACTCCTTTTCCTACCTCAATACTTTCCTTACTTTGTACAAATAGCTGTCTTGTGTCGATATTTTTCGGAAAAAATCGCCATCACTAGGGAGAAGTTATTTGTTGATTTTCCATCTAAAAAAAAAAAGTACATTCAACAATGGGATGTCGTATCCAAAGAGTAAAGTACCGTCAAACGGGGTGACTATGTGTCACATTTCAAGGTCATGACGTGATAATAAAGCCAAATTTAATGAATTCGTTGGGAAAAAAATACACATATGATCTTTATTTATTTATTTTCATGTACTTGAAGTCACTACTATTCAAAGTAACATACTTTAGAAGAAAAAAAATAAAAACAGTGGCACATTCTCACCTGCCATGGCGGGGTCAAAATGTGCCACTTCACAATCTCCTTCATAACTCGATCGAGTACTGAAATGGCACAATGACACCTATTTGTAGTTCGAAAATGGTCCACCAGGAAACGATAAAAAAACAAAAACATGAGTGTTGCTATAAAAAAAAATCACGAAAAATCGTAAAATATTTTACATATCTTTTTCCACCAATTCTGGAATTCGAAAAAGCCCTCTTTTTGAAATTAATATGGGTTCGTTTATACTATCAATTATTTTGGAATGGTTATACCAGATTACGTCTGCAGGTTTGGGCCATTTCCAAGAATTATGTCCAGCTTTTTGCATGGCTGAAATAAGCACAGAATCAGCTAATGTCTGAAGAACTTTTCCAGGATATACATTTTTGTCGTATTCAGCAAGAACATAACTACCCGTTTTCAGTTTTGTTAAATCTACTTTCTTTTCAGATTTCTTCTCTGTAATCCTATTAATTTTTTGAAAGTCATTCTCTACGTCATCTTGTAAATCAGCAAAATCGCACCAATTCTCACTGCAATCGCTTTCTTGATAAGAGATATACGTCGATATATATATATATATATATATATATATATATATATATATATATATATTTGTCCTCCAGGCTTTAAAGGCGCTTTGCCTTTTAATTTGGATGACAAAGTATTCCGATGTATGCCGTACTTTTCTGCTGCACCACGTACTGATATTCTCTTAGACTTAATTTCTTCTAAAATTTTTTTTAAGGTTTCTTCAGTATAGTTTTTATAAGGTCTGGACCCTACAGGTCGCTTATAATACCGTGGCATTATGTAAACACTGAAAGGTCACAAAAAATCGTAATTAGAGAAGAATTCTATTCGAATATATGGCAACTCTGTTATTTTGGAAGTGGCCCATTTTCACCTGCGAAGTTTCGATATTTTGATAAAATTCCCATATTTCAGTCAAAATAAAACATTGTGATATTGATTTATATTCATCCAATTGCCATTAAAATATACTAAAAGCATAACATACCTCGATTACGACAGCTTTTATAGATTTCTCTGTACAACTAAAAGTTTACACTTAGTGACAAATACGACACGATACTCTGAAAACTTTCGTCAAACTAAATGACACTGACAGTTGACAGTAACTGATTTGTGAAATGACATATATATTAGAAAATGTACAGAAAATCGATTATTCTAAGAAAAAAGTCGCAAATGACACAGTTGAAAAATAAATCGGTAATATTCTAGTCCATGGCCTCCATTGCACATTCTCACCTGCCTGGCACATAGCCTCCACGTTTGACGGTAATATAGTCGTATCGTATTTGTCGAGCGAGACGCTTGTCAATTTAATACATAGGTACTGCGTTCACTAGTATAATACCATGCACTAGTAGGAACCTATTTGTAGTACAATCACAAAGTATAAATTATGTTACGTCTTTTACTCTCAAAAGTGATGTGTCATATTTTTGTGTTGTAAGGTAAAAACGGCGGGAATTTGGTGGCCGGCAATCGATCTTTTAAAAAACAAACTTAGCAGTTGACTGGCAGTGCTGCCAACTCCTAAAAATATTTCATACTAAACCTACGTTCAGAAACAGTCAAAACGAGGCTAAAATTTTCGTATGATCACATAAGTAACAATAATTTACTGTTTTTACTGCAGTATTTTTCTTCGTTTCCAGGATTACACCCGTCGATTAAAAAAAAACATTAAAAAATGCTAAAATAGTGATTGAAGTGTGTTAAAAGTTCTAAATACAATTCAAATTATCTAAATAGTATTAAAATACAAAAATTTTAAAAAGCGTTACTTTTTTTGTGAAAACGTTACTTTTCGAACAGTCTTGGGTAACTTTTGACGACAGGGCACTGGCAACACTGCTACACACATGTCGTGAATTCGTGATGTCATGTCATTGTCAACGAACGAATCAACAAATGAGAAAAATAGTGCCAAATGTTTAACCAACGTTTAATTAATTCTTAGTTAAAATTATTCTGTAAAACCGTTCACGATTTATCCAATTTATTGAACGGAGGAATTTGAAAATTCGGTATTATAGTACCTACCTTTATCTATGGTAGTACTTCAAACTCGGTTTTATTTTTAATCATATTCATCAAGATTCAATGTTTACGACGAACACGATTACGATTGAATTTGAAATTTGCTTCTACTCTTTTTATTACAGATTCATACCATTTGGTTATACGTTTTATAACTTAAAACATCGGTAGTTCAAGTCAAGCAATGTCGGTACAAAATATAGAGAAAAGAACAACTCCCTGTGTTCCTACACCTGATTGGAGCACTAATTTTAATAATGAGGTAAAATACTCACGAGTTTAATAGTGTCATGGAGTTCAATAGAAAAAATATAATAACTAAAATAACTAATTTCAAAAATTGTTTTGATTTGGTTTCAATAAATTAAATCAACATTCGAAACCTCTTTTTCCCTGCATTCACATTTTTTTATCTCTTTTTAAAAAGTAGCTGTGGTACCTACTTTCCAAAAGACGATAAATAATTGTAAACAATAATAAATACAAATTTCTGCTTAACAGATGGAGATTGGTAATGAACAAAAAGATGGAAAAACGAATGACCATAATTTGGAAGATGTCACAGTGAACAGAGTATCTGTAATCAGCAGCGTTTCAAATCATACCGATAATGGGAATAGTACAAACATTAATTGTACTCCTACTCACTGTGGAGCTAGTGGCTCATCACTGCCTACTCCTGCAATGCCAACTTCGCAGTCTTATATTTCTGGGGAAGTGGCACTTACACCAACCCACAGTACTTTTACACCTCAAGCCATGAATCCCCATAGTGCAATGACTGCTATCACCCCAATGGTCAGTGGAACAGACCAAGCTAGGAACAGCATAAAAGTTCAGTAAGTAACCAAGTGTTTCCAAGTGCTATTATCAATTTTAAACTCCACATCATATTACTATCACATGGCGTCTATGCTACATCAACCTGATACAAAGACACCTACTGCAAAAGTAAGTGCTGGTCAGCCTGGAGCTTGCTGATGTTTGTGTCAAGGATCAAAACATGCAAGACTATTGCTGGGTACTTAGTGGCCTAGTCACCACATTGCCATTTTCGTTTTTCTTGCATCATATTCGAGATATTTGGAGGTAAATGTCTCATGTTGCCAAATGTCTCTTTTCCTCTGAAATGTATGGGAAAAGTGTTTTTGCAATTTGTGACTTTTCTAGTACTCAAACCTCAGATGGTCCCATAGAGTTTTTTGATCCTTATAAAAAAACAGGATCGATTGGCATCAAAAAAAAAGTTTTTATGAAAGCTGCCTATTTTCTTGCTGACTATAAATTTTTTCCAAAATCTGTGAATGCAGATCAAAATGTCTCAAAAAGTTATGGGCAGTCTTCTAGGACCGTTTTCCTGTAGCTACAACGCTTAAGGTCTCCCTTACCTAACCCTACTTAACCCTTACTGCCACGTCTCAAAAATCTACCCTGTGTATGGATAGGGTTGGTAGTTATTAATAATGAAACAGCTTTGATTATATATTTTTGTTACAGAAACTGCGTATCAACTATAAATTTGGGTTGTGAATTAAAATTGTTGGATATTTACTGTAGAACCAGGTTTTCCGAATACAATCCAGCAAGATTTCATGGTGTAGTCATGAAAATTATTGATCCAAGAGCTACAGCACTGGTGTTTAGGTAAATATATTGTCATACTTATTTGTAACACAGTAGTGAGTATGAGTGCCGACAGTGCCGAATTATCCAGGTAGCAAGAGTAGCAATTGCTAGGGGCCCCGCGCAAAAGGGGGGGCCCGCGTAACCAAACGCGGCCAGCTCCGCCTGAGCGTAATTTTTGAGTGAAACTAATATTTCATTTATTTGGTCACAAAAACGTGAAACGTAACACCTTTTCCGACTAAGACAATCCACGTCAGGCAATCGGTAACCGATTATGTCGTTGGCGAAAATAAAACAGAATTTCTTACGGTAAAGGTACGCACAATTTCTACAACAAGCAGCTCGTATTTATATGTATAGAATTTGAATTGGCCCGATAATCGGCTCTACAAAAAGTCGGACGCGTGCGAACACCCTTACTCAACACTCAGTGTGGACGCGTAGCAAAATTGAAATGTCTAGATTAAAAATCAGTCTACATTATCTTAAACTAATATTATAGAGAAAAGATTTGATTTTTTGTTTGTTTGTGATAGTAATAAAGCCAAAAACTACTCAACTGATCTTTTTAAAAATCAAAATCAAAAGTCATTTATTCAAACTAGGCTGAAAATCAGCACTTTTCGAACGTCAAAGTTACATAAGACAGTCCCCCAAAAATGCCCGCCCGTCACCACTTCTTAGTGCTTTAGCTGGGAAGAAGAAGTGGTGGAACAAACTCCCCAGCAGCACGTCTGTCTGTTTAGTTATATAAACTTGATTTTATACAAATCGTATGCAAAGTAATTAACATTACGAAACACAAAACATTGGATTAAATTACACACTTGCCATACGTTAGCTAGCACGCGCCAGTATACCAACAAAACAATGAACAAACTGTACTCAAGCAGATAAAAATTTCAACATAAAAAAAACGTAAATAGAACTTAATACCTAAATAAAATCCTCCAGGCATAAAGGGCGTTTCTTTAAATTCTTTCACCTATAGAAACCTACATTATCAGCAAGTAACATGGGAAGTATTTATTAAAAAAAAAAATTGAGATCCTACGAAAATTACAATAACCCAAGGTATCAAAAATTTGCCTATAAAAATCATTATTTGGCGTGCGCTGCGAAAACTATTGATGATACATAAAATAATGTACTACATGTTTATACTACTCATCATTACCCACATAAAAGTCCGCGAGGTTATAATATGTCTAACTATAGTATAGTTATGTCACAAACAACCCTTTTTTGTTCAAATTAGTCTAAAGTACTAATTTTATATTTTAATAAGCTGGATTAACACATAAGTAATATGATTTACTACTTTTAATCCCGGTACTACGTTTCCGTGGGATATTTTCCGACATCCACTCGGGAAAAGCCGCGGGCAAAAGATATTATAATTTAGTAATCATAATTATATACCGGCTGATTTTTTTGTTCTTTAAATAATTTGTTTTATTAAAATTCTAGGTAAATTTTCATCTATTTTAAAAATACAAAAAAAAATTTGAGTCCCTCATAACAAGCCCTATCAGGTGTAATCAATGTAAAATAGACTAAGTTGGACACTACCTATCTAAGGTATCCATTCACTATAAATTTAATTGACTTAATAGTTCCTCTTTGTTAAAAGAGATTTCTGTTTACAGATCTGGAAAAGTACTCTGCACTGGGCTAAGAAATGAGCATGATTCCTATATAGCTGCTAGAAAATTTGCTCGAATTATTCAAAAACTTGGATATCCTGTATGTACTTATAACAAATCATAATCATATAGGACTTATTTCTAACACTTGGTTTGATAGTAATTTTTATTTGTATTATTTCAGGCCAAATTTTTGGACTTCAAAATTCAAAATTTTATAGCTACGGCCGATTTAAGGTTTCCGATAAGATTAGAGGCACTACAACAAGCACATGGCCAATTTGCATCCTATGAACCAGAATTATTTCCTGGTCTAGTGTACAGAATGGTACGACCTAGAGTTGTGTTATTAATATTTGTCAACGGAAAGATTGTATTTACAGGTAAAGTATGTTTGAAATATCAAAGATTTCTATTTTCAAAGTTAAAAACACATGTTTGAATTCTTAAGTAGATACCTATCTATAAATACATAGATATAAATAAATAAAATTGAAGTCTGTTTGTAATGTCAAAATAACAGCTTTTTACTATATGCATAAAGTTTAATGTACGTTTATACAAGGTGTTGTATTGGACCTGCAAAACATTTTAGGAGGTAGTTATGTTACTGATTCTCGACCCGAATCAACAATAAAATGGGCAGATATTTTTTTTCATTTTATTCTTATTTACGGAAATCGGTAAGTGTGAACTCCCCTTTTAAAAACGCGGCCAGTCTGTACGTGTCCTTAAACTGCGCTTTCACACACACACAAACAAACGCAACCGACATTTCTTTCATAGATCCAAAGCACCAACCACCGCACGCTCCCACTACCACTAGCCACGCCCCCGCGGCCATCACAAGCACATAAATCGGGTCAATTTATTAGTGTGATTGATGGCGCCGGCGCGTGCATTCGCTTGCAAATTCCGCCCCTCAAGTGCGCCTTCGATTAACGGTCGCAATAGGTACCTACTACCTAGTTGTAAAGATGACGGACCAATACTCCAATGTAGTTGGCGGGTACGCTTGTATGCCATCAGCGGAGACAATGTATCTCGAGCCATCGAAATGTTCGCGGAGTTATTCCCCAATCGGCAACGTCCCTCACACAGGGTAATGCTGGCTGCTAAGGCCAGCCTGGCGCCTTCCAGGAAGATATTCTGGAATTCTTCCGGCGAGAGTCATGGGGAAGGCTGGTCGATGGTTTGGAGTGCACCACTTCACAGTGTGGCGGCTACTGCACAAAGAAATGCAGAATCCTTTTCATTACCGCAAGGTATAGGATTTCCACCAACTTGATAACGCCGCGCGAGTTACATTTTGTCGCTGGTTGCTGGAACACCAAGACGCCAACATCCTGTGGACGGACGAGTGTTTATTTACTCGAGTTGGCGTCTACAATGTTCATAACGATCAAAAAGTGATCAGTGTTTTCGACACAATAAAAACGAATGTGTTTGTGTTACGTAAGATGAAGGAAAATCAGCAACGTCGTGCTAGACTGTGCCTGGAGTGTGACGGTGGAAACTTTGAACAATACCTCCAGGTAACATAAGTAGGTAATTTATTTATTTGTACATAGACAATAATTTGTAAATACGATGTTAGTTAAATCAACTTGATAAGTGTAAATAAGTTGATTTAAAATTTTTAACTACGCCAAAAACACCTATCAGACAAAATAAATCACTTAAAATCACTAACACATGGGTACCTACCTACTTAACTAGCACAAATTATCTTGAGGTATTTTTGTCGGTCCTCACCCCGTTAAAAAGCAGAAAGGAAAATCTTAAATCAACCAATTTAATCTACAAATAAAAACGAAAACCGTCCTTGGGGCTGAATTTACCTACAGAGCGCGCCGACTGCGCCTAGTACCTACATAGATCTATTATTATTAGGTGCCTACCTAAAGCCCGCGCACGCGCTCGTTATCATAATATAATAACGAGCGCGTGCGCGGGCTTTATGTAGTTTCACAGTTGTGCAACAGGAACTGCTTACGTGCTATGTAAGGTTTATTTATCTCCGCCTATTATTTAATTCATCAGCTGATTGGTAACTAACGATGCCAACGTGAACTTTTTTTTGGCGCAGTAGAATCTACTTCCTACTATTATTATTTATCGTAATAGCCCAGTGGTTAAGGCATTCTCCTCTCATACATGAGGTTGCGGGTTCGCAACTGAGCAAGTACCACTGTGTTATTTTTTAATTCATAATGATGTAAGTACTTTCTAAATTTATCTAGGACATCATTGAAATCCCGTGTTTCGGTAAGCTCTTAGTTAAAGCCTTTGGTTCCGATAGATTTGTAGCTCTAGAAAGTCTGACAATTAGTCTAACAAATGGGTATCGTGTTATCAAGTAACTGCTGCATACAGTTAGACTGAAAGCCGACCCTAACATAGTTGGTAACAGGCTCGGCAGATGATGAAGGTTTTTCGCATTGTAATGATGCTTAAAAATGAGTTATAATTTAGCGCAATTTTAAAAACAATAATGTAGGTACATTGTGATTTTCACATTCGAATTACATCTAAGGTTCAATTATTTGCTTTAAGTTGCTTGCGCAGTAACAGATTTTCGAGTCTCTACGTGCGGTATGCGCGGGGGCTGCGCGTAACCATAGCAACGATCGCCATTTTAGTTCAACTTACGTGTCGCGTTCGTTTCGTAGAAATGTGGGCGGAGCCTCGTACAGGCTGTCGTCACTGGTCATGCATTCACGCACACAGTGACATGACGCGCGATAAATCGCAGTGGGTGATTCTGTTTTTTTTGAAGAGGGTTATTAAGAGAGTTATAAAATTTAAAAATCTAAAATAAAAAGTATTATTGATAGGTATTATTATTGACTTGGTATCGTATTGTTATATGATTATTTACAAGTTTCATAACAACCTCCTGAAATGTTTTGCAGGTTCAAAACTGCATCTTGTATATGGTACCTACTAATATCAGAAAACATTTTTTTTTGTTTGTTCTGGCTAATCTCCGAAACTACTAGACCGATTTTGACGGGACTTCACTGGCAGATGGCTGATGTTATAAAGAGTAACTTAGGCTACTTTTATTATAGAAAAAGATACGCGGGCGAACCCGCGAGCAGCAGCTAATTTATATAAAGAGATTGGTGAAAGTGTTTAATTATAAGTTTTAAACTGCCCTAATTATTGTATATTCCCCTTATTGCAGGTGGCAAAACAAGAGGTGAAATCAACGAAGCCCTAGACATAATATATCCAATTTTAAGGAGTTATCGAATAAGTTGATTTGTTTATAATGCGCAAATATTTTACCTACAGCAAAGTGCAACAATAATATTATTTTTAATTATAATTTATGTTATGTTTATGGTACTTATCTAACCATGTTCAATAACTACTTAGGTAAGGTGTTAATAAATTCACTTCGAAACATATTGATTGATGTGTTCTTATTGGGTTCCCAACTTGAAATCGAATGAAATTTGATCAAATAACAAATTGTCTGGAAACGTTAGCTCGATAGTAGGTTTTTGAAATCGACAATTATGATCGCGAGTCGATCTTAAAGTGCGAAAGTTCACTATCTGGTCCAAAACTTTGCGTAAGAATTTAACCTGAGGTTTGTTTACACTTTCATCAAGTTTTGGACCAGATTTATAGTGTACGATGGCTGCACTAAAAGTATCGGGAATGAAATATTTCCACTGTTCCTGTCATATTAAAATCTTTTTAATTGAAAACTCCTTGGTTTTAAAAATCGAATACCATTTATTTATTTTAAAAAAGATTCTCGCTCTTGTCACAAGGTTTTGTCAAACTTGTTTAGTCGTTGAGAAAATGGAATTGACTCGAGAAAATTCAAGAGCGATGATTTATTATGACTTTCGAAGTGGTTTAACACAAAAACAGTGTGGTGACCGGATGATTTCTGCATTTGGTGATGAAGCCCCATCCAAAACCAAAATTTATCGCTGGTTTGCTGAATTTCAACGTGGACGTGTCAAGCTCAGTGATGATCCCCGTCAAGGTCGTCCAAAAACTGCAGTCACCCAAGAAAACGTTGATGCTGTGCGTAAGCTGAGTGAGGAAGATCGACATGTGACATACCGCGAAATTCAGGCAACTTTAGACATTGGCATGAGTCAAATACAAATAATCTTGCATGAACAATTAGGTGTAAAAAAGTTGTTTACCCGATGGATACCGCATTCGCTCTGTGAAGAGCAAAACGCGGCTCGCGTTACTTGGTGCGTCAGAACTCTCGAAAGATTCTACGCAGGATCCTCAAATGCTGTATACAACATCGTATCTTTTTCGTGTGGGAAATTATTTCCCTTTGCCCGATTACGTCTATAAATTTTAATAGACTAGTAACTTACCCAGACTTTACTTTTGAAGTTACTGAAATAAATGTGCACAGAGTTATTTACTTGGAAGTGAGGCGGAGGGTCAGTGTGCGAACGAGAAATTAAATAAAAAAGAAAAACAATGTGTAAAAAAAGTATTCAGCCAAATGAAATTGTTTAAAACAGTCTTGCGGGCGTCGGGCATAATGAAACCTTGCATGTGCAGCACAAGATGTTGGTGCGTTTTTCTTTAATTTTTGTGCTGCAATATCGGCACCTTTTGTAGGTAGGCCCTTTTTCGGGGAGATGCACACCGACATTTTGGAGCCGAATTTCATTCGGAACTCCAAAATTCTCCCTTTCTTATTTTTATAAATAATTGTATCCCTTTTCGTGTCTTTGTAATTATTAATTAACCCTCGCGCCAGCCATTAATTAGCCTAGTCTTTATGTGAATCGCTCGTAATCCTATGGATAGTTGTGTATGTTATATAAGATTTTTTCTATTAAAAGACATGATCTAAAACAATTAAAACCAATAAAAACAAGTCAAACACATAACCCTCCTTTTTAGGCTTCACCGCAGTCGGGTAATAAACAAAATTACCTACATAAACAAAAATAAAAAAGTACAGAAATAAATTCCTACATTTTATATATTAGGTTGGGGAAAGTCTTTTCGCATTATAGTATGTATGAACTTGTAATAAAATCTCTTTGGGTATACTATTTGAATTTGGCTGGTTTTGGTATCATTGAAAGTTTAAATTTTAAAGAACATAATTCCAAATTCAAATTAGGAAAATGTGTGATTTTTATTTGTTTTTCGTACCGTCAAGATGAGTGAATCTAATGAAGAAATTCGATACATTTTAAAATTTTACTACAAAAAAGGTAAAAATGCAACGTAAGCCGCGAAAAAAATTTGTGATGTTTATGGACCTAGTGCAGTGTCTGTGAGAGTAGCACAAATTTGGTTTAAGCGTTTTCAATCCGGAAATTTTGATGTCAAAGATGCACGTCGCTCTGGTCGCCCTATTACGGATAAAATGGATGCCATTTTTGAAAAAGTGGAGCATATCAGTAGTTACGACGTAGCTGAAGAACTGGGAATTGAACCACAAAACAGTTTTGGCGCATTTGAAAAAAACTGGGTACACAAAAAAGCTCTATATTTGGGTACCTCACGAGCTCACTGAAAGAAACCTAATGAACCGTGTACCTACTCATTTGTGATTCTTTATTACGACGTAATGAAACCGAACCATTTTTGAAGAAGCTGATAACTGGTGATGAAAAGTGGATCACGTCCGACAAGAACGTGCGAAAAAGGTCGTGGTCAAAGGCCGGTCAGGCTTCACAGACTGGCGAAACCCGAGTTAACTCGCAACAAGGTGATGCTGTGTGTGTGGTGGGATTGGAAGGGCATTATTCATTATAAGCTGTTACCACCAGGCAGGACCATCGATTCTGAACTCTACTGCGACCAACTGATGAGATTAAAGCAAGAAGTTGAGAGAAAGCGGCCGGAATTAATCAACAGAAGGGGTTAGTAAATAGTTTTTTTTGTTTTTATGTATTTTCTGTTCTCTTCTACTCTTACACACGGTGTCTACATCTCTTTGTCTACTATCCTATCACAGGTATGCTGGAAGAATTTCTTTAGAAATAAGCACCACCTTTGTACGTATTTTTCTGTTCCTTTCTTCTTGTCTGTTTATATGTGTGTACATAAACTGTTAAATAAAATAAATAAATACAACACACTTAAGATTAAAAAATGTTTTATTGCAATATATCAATAATGTGATTTTACATTAAATGATCATTTAGGTATAGGTACATACAGTAAAATACAAAGCAGACTAATAAAATATGGGGAATATTTAAGTGATCCTCTAAAAACTTTTTGATCTTCTAACGATGATCGCCTTTTTTTTACTCAATGATATTTCTACTTTCTGGCCGTTTTAAAAACTATCTGTGCAGTTATTCGGTAGCAGTTAGTAAGCTATACGACACCCCGACCAAATGGGTTAAGTTAGGTTAGAATTGTGACCGCGAGCGAGCCGAGCAAACGCTACACGTGTGGGGTATCGTTGGATAGGCCGTTCTCTGTGGCATATATCGATGTATGGGACAACATGTTTTTCAACTACAATGTTAAGTTTGTTTTGGGATAAATTCTTCCCAACTACGGAACACTTCATTGTGCGTGGTCCGCCAAGAACTCGGTCGCTTTTTGTAGAATTTTCCTGAGCTATACATCCATGTGAGTCGCAGTTACTAGTCTAGGGCACATCACAAAAAGACAGTTAGTGAGTATAAAAAGACGATCGATTAGTAGTTTTAGAAAATCAAAAAGGAAATTATTTGGGGATCAATTAAATACATGTACGTGCGATAAAGTATCTTACAGTTTACGCCTTATCAACACTTCGCAACTTTCAATTAAAAGTTCAGTAGTTTTAATATTTTGCGAATTTATAGGATTATTTGCAACTTTTTTATCTATTTGGATAAGTATTTTTTCGAGTACCATTTTTGTTGTGGTCATTGATGGATGAGCTGGTATTGAAGTATCTAATGTCTGTAACAAACACAAAATTAAACATAAAATTAGTAATTGAATCATCTGCGCTCACCAATTGATATGAGAATGTGAGCGCAATTGGTTCAATTACTGAAAGTCAAAGCCAAAGAATTTTCTGGGCTATGGTCGAAGACCTTTGTGTTCTCCTGGTATAAGAAATCATGCCTTTCTGCTGGCATCGGCGTGCCTAGTGGGACAAAGTCGTCTAAAAAGTACCATCAACTCGGAAAGACGACGAAAAAGAAATAGCAAAAGAACGCACAAAATCTAAAAGGCTTAATATACTGGAAAAGCAAAGTAAACTGTCCCTGTGATGACTGAATGGAGGGATAACAAAATACTGACCGTATTTTGAAGACGTTTGTAAAGTTGAGGTGGCATTGTAACTATCCACTCCGGTTGATTGCTTGATTGTTCCAAACTTCTCTTGAATCTTTGCGTTGTTAAGGCTAAAAGTGACGGCAGGACTATTTCAGGTTCCATAAGTAAGCCTATTATATTTTCAGCCAATATGTCATAGCCAAGATGGTAAAGTGATATTACCTGTAACCAAAGTACAATTAAATAATCTAAGTTGCTTGCAAAAACGTATTTATTTTCTAGGACTTGTACGGTCGTTACCTGCTGCCGCCTTATAAAGTCGTTATCAATATTCCACAACTCTGCTAGTAGGGTAATTCTTTCAATCCAAGCAAGACATTCTTCACTATTATATGTTTGGTAGGGTTCGTCATTTTCCGATGCGGTTATTGTTTCTACCGCAGATCGAATGAGTTTCGTTAAAAATTTCATCCTCGGATTTCTCAATTTTTCAGATGCTTTCATGCTTATTTCTCTGTTATGTATGTTACCAGTTAATGCTTCAAATATATACTGGTAATCAATATCGTACAGACTATCCAGCGGTTTGGACAATTTTACATTAAAATGACACATATAGTACACCGTACATGATATTTGATAATTTAAATTTAATATATCGGTATTAACACTCTTATTATCCTGTGCCACTTCCACTAAAGAAGGAATACTTTCGTCCCAAATTTTCTCGAACTGAATGATTTTTTTATTTTGACTTATCGACAGATTTGAACAGTTCAAGAATTCATATAAATATATAGACGCAATTTCAAGGAATTTGACCATGCTTGTGCTGTCAAAGCCAACATCTTGAAGACACAATGGATCTTTTGGCAGTCTTCCGACTTTGTTCACTAAGCGACAACTCACTTCAAACACTTGTTTAATATATGTGGACCATATAATGGAAAATAAACCTAATCTTATATGCAAGTCCGATATACACGTAAGACATTGAAGGACTGTTTCAAATTGCTCACAATTTTTCATGGATTTCTGCCAAGCCATAGAATATTCCCAACACATGTTTGCAATTATGTAATTCGATGATGTGCTTAGTGGAAATTGTTGTCTTAATAGAGAGAGCCATTTAAATATCTTAGGATTTTCGTCAACGTAGATACGATTGTTTTCTATGAAAAGATAATCAGAATCATCGTCATCTTTTGTTTCAGGCGATTCCAAACCCATACTAGAATATTTTTCAAGAAGTTCGTTAGCAACAACGGATTCAGGAACAACGCCCATTCCACATAACCATTTCGCTATTAATTCTGTTACAGATCCTTTCCCTCTTGTGTAAATATATTTGAGATTAATATTTAATTCATTCATTTGCAATTTAGGTAAGGACTTTCCACTGAACGAGTCTTTGAACATAAGGATAATACTAAGGATAGAAATGTCCTCTAGCTTACCAATTAGTATACCCCATTTAGCATTTTCTTTTGTTACAGACTCCCATATATCGTCTTCTATCTCCTGACGTTTAGTTTCAAATATTCTGCTAACTGCTTTACAAGCCATTGCAACTATCATGCTCCTCAAAGGACAAGGCATGTCTACTAACACATCACGAATATCCTGCCACCAGGGTGATATCTCATTGTAAGCTATATGAGTCGCCTCTTCTATAACATTACACAGGTAGTATAAAACTTGTATGAACTGTTCAATTAGTTCAACACTTATTTCTTCCAAGGGCATGTTCATTAACTGTATAATTAATACTTTTACTATTTCCTTTGCATCCATGTTACACTCTTTCACGAAATCACTTAACATTGTGATGTCCTTTAATTTAAATATAGATTTAAAAGTGACTCTAGCTAGATTATTGATTTGGTCTTCTGTTGTATCAATTTTCAAAGATATGTATTTATTACTTTCATCTAACTTGAAGCACGAAACAAACTCTTTATATGTGCTGGTGTTGTTAACGGCAAACGTAACTCTGGCGTGATGATGTTCCTTGTAATTATTCTCTTGTGCTAAGGTCAACAATCTCTCCAATATACAATTATCGTCCTCCAAAAGATCGAAACATAGGGGCTGGCAGTTTTCAGTAAGTTGAACTTTTTCAATGCTTTCTGTATTTAAATGCATATAGGTGTGTATTTTAGTTGTGAGGTCCTTCATGTCATCAGTGTTTTCTCCATTGATATGTCTAAAGAATAAAGTGGCTAACCCAAGATTTGCAAAGTAGTGTTTAATTTCGATTTCTTGAATATTCAGTTCATCATTTTCAACGCTATCCCAAAACAAATTTAGACAAGTCATAACAGTTTTTGGGGATATGTCATATTTTCTTACTAACATATCTAAGCAATGCTTTTTCAGGTCCAACGTTTTTAATTCTAAGGCTTTTTTTATTAATTCATCGACAAAATCCTCAGAGTCTGAGGAAGATTTTTTGAGATGCTCACGTAAATCTCTCAAAGCATGAAGATCTTTAGATCTTTGGGAATGTTCACCTTCCAAGGCATAAAAAAAAGGTATATTAAACTTCTTCAATTTTCCGTCTGGGTCTATTAATACGCATTGAAATTCAGGTAAATTGAGTTTTTTATATGAATAATTTTTCTCAGCACCAACTAGACCACAAGTATTATATAGAAGTAAGCCGTTTTTCGTCGCGGTAAATGCTGCTACTCTGTTTCCTTTTTGCATTAATCTTATATCTATGAGCCCTTTTTTAGGGTTATATATAATTAAAAATATGGCTCTCTTAAGTTCTTTAACAACGGACAGTTGGAGTTTTTTGTCATCCATATCAAATATCTGCAAATAAATAATACATGGGGTTTCAACAGGTCTACCGATAATAGTGATGTAAAGTATTTCAAACGAAGTAAGAAGCCAGTGAAAGACTAATTAAGCAAACTAAATTATGTTTTTGTAATTCCAATTAGTAGACTAGGTACTTCTAAGAAAAGAAAAAAAAAGAATGGCAGAAATCGGCCGGAACCAAAGATACGCAGCAACTGGCGGCAACCTCCTCGGTTTTGAAAGCCAGTTTATTTATAAGAACGTATTATTTTCTTAGTCGATTAATTTTTTTCTGTGTTACACTTAATTTAATTTTGAAAACACAAAAGCTAATTCTGTTAGGACTCTGGCTGAACGTGTATTAGTCGCTCAGTTAAAATAATTTTGTTAATTCTAGGGTAAATATTTATGCTGTTCTATAGTGTGGCCATTAGTGCTGTGCACTCCCTGAGGTATGCGCGGCGAGGTGGGAGGTGAAGAAAAAAGGATAGAAAGACTTTCGGACGGCGCACTGACAGAGCGCAGCAGCCGATTCTCCCCCCCGTCTCGCCGCGCGTATACCACAGGGAGTGCACAGCACTAATGGCCACACTATAGTAATTGGAGGTTCTGTGTAGAGAAATTTGTAATTTTAGGTAATTCCGCTAACGAAACATCGCTAATTGTATTCAGTATTACCACATGCCGTCACCTCCTTCTGCGAAGCAGTAATGCTCGCGAAGGAGGAGGCGGGACGGTTGAGGGAAAGGCAAGTTTCGCGCCCTCTCGCCCCTAGCCACCGCAGGAGACGCCCAGGGCGTCGGGAATCCCGGGCGGATTTCCGGCCACCGTAGGCGCGGGCTTGCGGACGGTGAGCAATGGGTAGCTCACCGTCCGGTAAGGACCAGGCCCGGGTCGACGGCGCGTTGTATTCCATTCGCGCCTCAAAGAGATGTCGTCAGCACATATAGTAGGGGTCCACTAGGGCCGATGCCTGCTGGGGTCGCGGGAAGGTACTTATGGGTCACCGAGGCCCCCGCAACACAGGCAACAGGAAGGAATACGGGTGGGTTTTAGTCAGTAAGAGTCTGACACACCCTCCCGCTCCGCCCAGAGCGGGAGAAGTTATTTGATGATTTCCCACCATCAAAAAAAAAAAAAAGTTTTTTAACCACATAATTATAAACCGATTTTATATCGAAGTAACTCTGTCTGTCTGACGGTCTGTCTGTCTGTTACCTTTTCACGCCTTAACGGTTGAACGGATTTGAATGAAAGTGTTCACACGCATAGACCATGATCTAGGTTAGGATAAAGAACACCCGGTGGTGCATTCCTGTGGCATGTGCATTCACGCCGACAAAGTGCTGATATAAAAACATGAAAAAAAAAAATTTTGGTTAAAAAATATCATCTCCACACTACGTGCAAGTGGCGTGCACGTAGCACGTACGTTGCACGTAGTGTGGAGATGATATTTTTTTTCTAGTCTATCCTATGGTGTGGGGAATCGTTGGATAGGTCGTTTAAAAATATTGCGGGTCTGTGAACATCACTTTTCGATGCAAGGATCCGCTTGCGTAATATTAAGCAATAAAGTGCTAATTTTTGTTAGAGTCAAGTGTCGTCGTCGTCGCTGCCAGCTAAATGGTTATTTAAGGAGATGTGAAAAAATTCATGGCAGTAGCACATATAATGAAATTAAAAGGAAAACTATCACAGCTAAGTAGGTTTTGCAGGTTGACCAGTTATTGTCGACCAACTTAAATTTGCAGTTGGAGAATTGACCGTGGCAACAGGGTGGATTTTTGAGGCCGGACAGTAAGGGCAGCTACCTTAACCGTTGTAGCTACAGGAAAACGGTCTTAGGAGATCGTCCATAACTTTTTGAGACATTTAGATCTGAATTCACAGATTTTGAAAAAAATCTACAGTCAGCAAGATAATGGGCAGTTATCATTCACAAAAACTTTTTTCGGTGCCAATCGATCCGGTTTCTTGCAGGGATCAAAAACTCTATTACACCAATGGAGGTTTGAGTACTAGAGAAGTCTGAAATCGCCTAAAACGTTTTTCCATACATTTCGTAGGAAAGAAACTCAAACTTATTTTTATGATGGACAGATTAGCCGAAAATAAACAAATAATTTAAACTTCTAACGAATACGCGTTATACGTTTATTTGCTTTAAGAACAAGATAGTTTGTTGTTTGTGATTTACGAGAAGAAAATGACCTCAAATAATTTATAACTAAGACTTGTATGGGAAACGTTAAAAATGCCTGTCCGCCGCTACAAAAGTCAGATATCGCAAAAAACATTTGTATGGAAAAAGTTTTTTCAAAAGCAACAACTATGTAAATATTGTTCTCAAACCAAATTAAACGATAACACACATTTGTTCGAAATTTGAAGTTCATCTTTTTTGTTTATTTTCAGCCAGTCTATCCATCGTAAAAAAGTAAGTTGGATTCTCATTTCCTACAAAATGTATGGTAATAGTTTTTTTTGCAATTTCTGACTTTTCTAGTAGGTACTCAAACCTCAGTTGGTCTGATAGAGTTTTTTGATCCTTATAAGAAACGGGATCCATTGGCATCAAAAAAAGTTTTTGTGAAAACTGCCCATTTTCTTGCTGACTGTAATTTTTTTTTTGAAAATCTTTGAATGCAGTTCTAAATGTCTCAAAAAGTTAAGGACGGTCTCCTAAGACCATTTGCCTGTAGCTACAACGTTTAAGAGATTATTTAGAGTAATTAAGTAGAATTTAATGTCTACTAAAATTATAGAAGTAACAGAGTTGTTTGGAATTTAAATAAATGATTATTAAACTTAAAAAAAATGTTGTGATTCTGCATGTGATTATAAGATAAAAGACTGTAAATAACATTAATGCCAAAATATTTGGGACCGATTTGTTTAATTTTATAATAAAAATTAAAACGTTATGATAACAGAGTTGTATTTTTTTTACACCTTAACTCGCAAAATCTGGAATAAATCATAAATCACTGGTGAAACATCGCGGCCGACGTAAGCACTTTTGATTTTTGATTTTTTTGTGAAATTATTTTCAATTGAGCAACTTGTACATGTTAAGCCAGATTTAGAGATTTCCCTTAATGTTAGCGTAGATTTATATACATACTTGAACAAATGCACACTGAGCATCTCTGCAACCTTTGATGAGTCTAATTAAATGTCCTCGTGTAACGTCTAGAACCGCAACGCGTCCGAAACTATCAACTGTCGCCGCAAGCCGTCTATCTGGCGATACAGCCACCAGGTTGCCGTGCCGCTGCCCATCATATAAGCCGTTGCGCATCGATAAAGGTTCGGAACGAATTAACGGTTCACTTCCGGCCGTTGTGTTGTCTGTAGAGCCCCCTCCGAGCCAGCCTCTTTAATCAAACCAAATCAAAACACATTTTTTTTGTCATCTTTATTCTCCAATCGGCTTTCTAGCCATAATCAGAAAGTCCTGGTGTGAGATTGTTTTAGTAATGAAGTTCCATCGAACATTTATGCAACTCTATAATGCATAATCTCATACTTACGGAAGAGCAGACTTGATTTTATTTGCAACAGCTCTAGCCACATCTTGCAGTGGGGGAGTAGTTCCTCCTTCCAGAGCATAGTGAAAACCAATATATGGCTTAACACCAGCTCCAAGTATCAAAGTGTTTACAGGTGGCACAGAACGATACCTGTAATATTTAACCAGTTTTTTTTTTTTAAATAAAATAAGTACCTGATTTGGATATACCTGCAATGTAAAATAAACATAACTGGCAATATAGGCAAAAATATTAGAGAACAAAATCCAGTTTAATATTTCGTATGAATTTGGTCTAATTAATGAATCGGAACATGATTAGGAATATTCATAAATTACAATGCATTAAAGCGCTTTGCAGGTCCATGACATACCTATTGTCCGCCATTTTGTTTTTTTTTTCAAAATGGCAGTCACGCATGAAACCTATATAAATCGATAGCTGACATCAATGCAAACGGAACCATTACAAGACCAAACTCGTAAGTGTCACGTTTCCGAGATACTAAACATTAAACGTTGATCTCATGACATCCATATTTTTTGAACTTGCTTATGCTTACATCTTGCCTTGCCTGCCTGCTTGGGTTTTTCTATCTGGAATTTCTCAGTAGCAGTCTGGGTTTGTGCCCGGTTGATGGCAATAGGCTCGCCTCCTATTACATGGGTTTTAAACATAATTGGCGAAATGTGGGTTTACTACACGGTTTTGTAGGTACACCTGTGCCCTACCCTTCGGGGAAACAAGGCGTGATGTTATGGACATAAATCAACCGATCAAGACCTGATAATTTTTTAGGGTTCCGTACTTCAAAAGAAAAAACGGAACCCTTATAGGACCACTCGTGTGTCTGTTTGTCTGACCTGTCTGTCACAGCCATTTTAGTTTTGGGGGAAACATTAGAAAATTATAAAAAAAGTTTTGAAAATTGTGCCGTGTCTCCGAAAGTGCTGAGTCAAAAAAAAAATACAGAGAATAGTGCTATGGTTAATATAGTTCTTATAAATTACAGGAAAACCTATATGGTCTTGTATAACCTGTATGGTCTTAAAATAACATGGCAAATCACTCAATATTATGTGTACAAACTTACATTTTCAGTTGGAATGTATGGGGGAACATATTTTTCAACTCCAATATTAAGTTTATTTTTGGGATAAATTCATCCCAACTACGGAACCCTTCAGTGTGCGTGGTCCGACACGAACTTGGCTGTTTTTTATGTTGTAGTTATTAAAACATTGAATTTTAATTACCAAACATCATATCCTCCATATGTGGATGCTGCTAACAGATGGTCATAAGTGTTTTTGAGATCTAGTCCTACAACTGCAGCGTCATTCATAACTTCTTGTTCAGTGAACATCCATTTTCGAATATTGATGCTTCGGCTATCCACTGAGTAGTCCCCCTGGATACCAGCTCGAACTATAAATATATAGTTTTAATTAAAGAAGTTCAGTTGAATGCTTTATGGATTTGTGATTTATGTGAGTAAAATTACCTCTGGCTAGTTGCGCTTTGGCATTCCTGAGTGTTTGGTACAAGCTTGATCCTGAGATGATACACTCACAACTTTGATACAGTATATGTACATCATCAGGTAAAGTTCCATAAGTCCCAGTGTGGCAGGATATTTTCAAAACTGGCTTATCATCTAATTTTTCAAGTAACAGCAAGTGACCAGTATTGGTATAGAATCCAACACTGCCGTTTTTAAAGCCAACCATTATACAGAACCAATCAGGACCATTCTGAAAAAAAAAAAAAAAGTCTGCCAACACCAGTCAATCTGCACACTGAAAGGATTCAGGAACATTTTCAGTGACCAGTACCTACATCGTGATTATTTTTTAACTGGGCCAGGTTAGGGAATATTCAGTCTATAAGAACTAGCTATGGAAAAAACAACTTTTTTTGCTGGCACGATGCGTTGCCGCGATGAGGGATTCGAATATAGGTATTTGAAAAATTTACTACCATAACTGTACCTAACAAAACGAATGCTACAAATAAATGTTATCTATGGCCTCCACCTTGCTGATTCTGGCTGTATCTTTCTTCTAAACGGTCACGGTTCTAACTTTCGGCCTCATATCGTCATACCTGTGTGCGTATGACGTTATGAGGCCGACATTTGTTTTTCACCAGGGTTTCTTTTTGGGTTTTGTTTATGAATCCCGATACAACACTGTACAAGAGTTAAAATACGCCATTCATCATCAAAAACAACATTAGCCCCAAGTCTTTGTCTTAAGCCACAATAGGTGTTCTGAAACGTGTCTGTATCTGCATACACGAAGATGGTAGACAGAACCGGTTATTAAAGCATTCCCTTTGTCATGTTAACAGATAAAATATTGATTAAAGGACATCTGAATTATAAAGAGGCTGGCCGGATGTTTTCGTTCGTTCTAGTACCTTTACCGTTTTAGTACCTAATAAGTATTTCAATAGAACATGTTATTCTCTTATTTTTTTACTATTGGAGTAAGTCTATAGTGAAATGAAAACGCCTTGTCAGTACGAATATTTCTGTATTTATATTCTTGCACACATACAAACTTGGTATATAGCAATATTTAACAAGCTATTTAATTAGGTACTCAATATAATATCAGTATAGACTTTAAACTTCTTGAAGACAACCTTTAGATTCCGAGGCTCGAAGAGAACTAACTTAGCAACTACGCGGCACACCAAATATATCATGTTTTCAATTCGGTTGTGTTAAAAAAAACAGTACTTTTACCCTACGGCTACACTGTCGCGATAACGCGAACTACATTTCGCGCGCTCTCTGTTGTACAGCGAGACGTCGACCGGTGTGCGAGAGAGAGCGTGGAGTTCGCGATAACGCGACAATTTAGCCCCAGTATCACGGCAACTGTCAAATTAGATACTTTTAAACTTCGTGACTACCCCCCTGATACAAAAATCATTTGAAGCAAATCATATACTTTCAATTTTATAATTAGTATTTAAAATCACTACAAATATTATTAAGATTTTTCAAACCCGTATAACAGCTCAGAGAATGATCTCAGAGCTGTTATACGGGTTTGAAAAGTACGGTTTTCAGTATGCTTTAAATAAAAGAATAATAGCAATCTAATGAAAGTAATAGCTTTTTATGCCAATAACAGAGGCGGAGGCTAGTCGCAGTCTCGACCGCCCCAGGTCGTATAGTAGTAGCCGCCTTCCCGCCCCTTTATGCTGAATTTGAAGCGTAACCTCGCGTTTACACCCGTTTATATACATGGGCGATGGCAAGGAAGAACGTTGAAGACAAGAAGTTTAGCAATAATTCCTTCTGCACATGTGGCTTCCCTTCCCTGGTACCTCTATTAACGGCATAACTATGTAGGTAAATGTCTTTTAACAGCTCCCAAATTACGATGTTTATTATTACTTATTCATTCTTTTGCGTACTTCCTTGACGAAAATATTATTCTTTTCATTACACACATTATATAGGTACCTACAATTATAATTTTATTTCAACTATTTATTAGTGGCTTTTGTGGGCAAAATATAAATTCAAATATGTTACGGTTGTAATGGCAATCATGTCATTTGGTTTAAATAGGTTATTATTATTTTATTGGTGTTCTTTATATTTTTTCTATTTGTGAATGCGAGAACGGTACGGCTTATTAGACTGTAGATTAGTAGAAAAACAAAAAAATACTACTTGTTGACAGACCTACATTGTCCTATCAACACTGTAATTTGCAAACATTATAGAAGTCAATTATTTTTAAACTATACCTATATATTTAAGTCCTAATGGGGTCCTTAGACAGAAAATTGCTTGACAAGCACGAAAACATCATATCTTGTGAAGCAATTTTGACCGTCTAAGGACTCCATTAGTGGTTTGCGACCAAATTCGGTCGTAAAGCGATCGCTATCTATGTCGAGACTGCAGCCCCTGGTAGGTTAATCACTACTTATTATAAAAGTCCCCCCGCAGTGTCTGTCTGAACGCAATAAACTCAAAAACTACCGAATGGATTTTCATACAATTTTCACCAATAGACGGAGCTTAAGGAAGGTTTAAGTGCATAATTAAGTAATTAAGGATTTGTGTAAATTGATTGTAATACGATGCTTGTTGAAGATGTCGGAATTAATCATCCCAACTGGGAGCTTCACTGGCGTGCGCCGCGTAAACCAATAGAGTTATATGAAAACAATTTATTATGGAATTAATCCTTCCGTGGGATATTTTCCGACGTCCATGCGGGCGAAACTGCAGGGAAACCGACATCCACGCGGACGAAGCCGCGGGGAAACGGACATCCACGCGGGCGAAGCTGCAGGGAAACCGACATCCACGCGGGCGAAGCCGCGTGGATGTCGGTTTCCGGGGACATTCAAAAGTTACACCATATTTCAAGTTATTCGACTGTTCCCGCCTGCAAGACCAAAATTATATAGATTATAATGCTTGTTTTTCCCTTTTCAGTTGAGTTTTTGCAGTCGGGGTTTTTTTTTTTAATAATTTATTTTACTTCAAGCTTTTTAGTTTTATTAATATATATATTTGAAAATTACTCATTACTAGCTTTTATTTGATATCAATATTGTTGCAATTAATTTTAAAAAAAACTTCCCTTCCTTTTTTTTGTATTTGCAGATGCAATTTATAAATATTATATAAGGTGCTATAAAAATATCTGCCACGGCTGCAATGGGAGACAGTATTGTGTTTATAGATTACAATAGTAAAGATAAATTATTGATAATTTGTCATATTTTTATGACAAATTATCAATAATTTATCTTTACTATTGTAATCTGATAATTTGTATAATATTTATAAATTGCATCTGCAAATACAAAAAAGGAAGGGAAGTTTTTTTTTCATACATTCATTTTCATACAAAAAATTGTACGTATACATTTGAATTGATTTATTCGCATAAAGCCATCACGATAAGCTGTTGCCAAACCGCACTGAATACAATTAAATCGTTTCGCAAAACGCCGGGGCCGTTCATACACTGTTGCCCTTCTTATCAAACAATGCCGCTGCGCGCCGGCTACTCGTCGGTCGTAAAAGCGCAGCCCCGCGCGCCTCCACCCTCACCCGCACTACCCCGTTCGTCGCACGCGCCAGTCGACCGCCCGCTCGCCAATCGCCTCCCGCCCGCTCGGAAGTAAGTTTTAGCGGTTAGCGACGGGAAAATCGCTCGCGCTTCCTTTAAAAATGCCTCCCAGACGACGGTATTCCAATCAAGAATATCTTGAAATGGTATTGTGCTACCGCGAGTGTAACTCCATAACTGCGCATGCAGTAAACTTATACCAGCAGAGGTTTGGTGTGCGAGTGAGTCATCATACCATTCTGGATGCCGTGTACAGATTTAGTGAACACGGCTGCTTTGACCCGCCTCCGGTAGACGCAGGCAGGCCTCCATATTCTGCCGAACTCGAAGAGGAAGTGTTGGACTTCTTCCGGCGTCATCCCCTTGCGAGCACCAGGGATGCTGCTCGAGTCTTAGACGTGAGCGACAGCTACGTGTGGCGACTTTTAAATCGGGAAGGGCTCCATCCTTACCACTTCACAAGAGTACAGGAATTGCATCCACATGACTACGCGGCTCGCCTCGCGTTTTGTAATTGGATACGAGAAGAACACCGCAACATTCTGTGGACTGACGAGTCCACATTCACACGGGTTGGTTGTGCGGCCTGATCACTTTCAGACTCGGTTTAGTGTTAATGTGTGGGCCGGGATACTCGGCAACAGAATTCTAGGACCAGTGTTCTTGGACAGACTGAACGGAGACACGTATCTGCGCTTACTACGAACCCGTGTGAGATGAATGTTGGAACGTATTCCTCTTGAAGAGATAAGAGGGCTGCACTTGCAACATGATGGAGCACCACCTCATTTCGCCGTCAGCGTACGGGAATTTTTAAACGGTATGTGGTACACGAGGAGGGCCAGTGCCGTGGCCTCCTTGCTCGTCGGATTTAACCCCTCTAGACTTTTTTTTGTGGGGTCGTGTAAAGGACCTTGTGTACGGCCAAACCGGACATGACATTAGAAGTGTGGAAGAACTAAAAAGGCGCATCAAACGCGTATTTAGGCAAGTAAAAAGTGAAACGGACACATTAGATAAAGTGAAGAGTCATGTACGTAAGCGTGCCTACATTTGTTTGCAACTCGAAGGCGGACTTGTGCAACAGTTTTGTAAATAAGTAGGTAGGGAGTGTGTAAATAACTGTAAATACGATGCAATTATTGTAAATAAGATAATTAACTTTTAAACACGCCAAGTTACTGTAATTTATTGTTATTTGATATTAATCTAAGCTTCTTTTAAGTGTGATGGGAAGTTTATCATCTTATTTACGTCAGGTTTTTTTAAGAATGCGGTAGCTGGTAAGTAATTACACTTTTAAAACACTTTTTTGCCTGCGTATTAATGCGTACCTAGTATGTTAGATAGTGACGAACTAGTCAGCTGATTCAGTTTTCATTCACAGAACAGATAGAAAGAGATAGCAGTTGTTTTCATTGACGAAGCGACACATCGTGCGTAATTTGTGAACCACATTATGCAGAGTAGAGTCAATGTTTATTAAACTACTTTATTTTCTCAAATGGAATTAACTATTCTGGGGTACGAAAGTTCTTCACTATTGTAATCTTTAAACACAATACTACCTCCCATTAAAGCCGTGGCAGATATTTTTATAGCACCTTATATAGCCTATGTCACTCCCACAATTAAGACGAATCTAAGGACACCTCATACGTTAAAATCCATCAAGCCGTTTAGGCTACAGAGCGTGCCAAAGAAATAGACATACATACATACATACATACATACATACTCTCGAAAAACATTACCCTCCTGAGGCAGTCGGGTAAAAACTGTTCTTGGACAACATCGCCTTTCCTACTTATTTTACGCTGAAAATAGTTAAATTAAAGTAGACAAAATTTCCTATACTTCCTTCTTTAGTTCTGAGTTGAGCTGCACAACTACTGACAAATGCGTGCACTGACTGGACAGGTCCACTAAATCTCTGTGGTTCTTTCATCAAAAGACCATTTCAGACACCAATCGACATGGTCTTCACATGATCTGACCAAGATTATGTCTGGACTTTAAAAGAAACTGTGACCTCCGAGTTTGTTTCGGCCTTTCTTCTCAGAGTAGTCAGATAGGAAACGCCGACCCCATCTAGTTTTAAAAAATATGTTTGACGTGTAAAAGTGTTTGTAAAAACCTACTTACAGAAATAAAATCATTTATCATTTATCATCAGAGATCGGATATTCGAATGCATATTTACCTAAAGTTAATTTTTTTTTTTTTAGCTATGAAAGTATGTCGCGGGAAGGTACTTATGGGTCACCGAGGCCCCCGCAACACAGGCAACAAGAAGGAATACGGGTGGGTTTTAGTCAGTAAGAGTCTGACACACCCTCCCGCTCCGCCCAGAGCGGGAGAAGTTATTTGATGATTTCCCACCCAAAAAAAAAAAAAAAAGCTATGAAAGTATGGAAGCGGCTTCTTAAAAATCTTTTTTTTTTTAACAGAGGCCACGAACAACGGGAGTGCATAGTCCGGTGAATAGTATGGAAGCGACTTCTAAAAAAATATTTATTAAAAAAAAACCCGGGATTATTGGATTGCATGTTTATTTAAAATTAATGTTTCTACCTACTTTACATCATAATATTAGGTAGGTAGTCAAGTTTTTTTGGGAGCGATGGAAATAAAAGAGTTCGAATACGTTTGAGCAGAAGCGGATGCTCTTGTGTAATGATCTCAAAAACTTATCCTATCGGTTACACACACACATGGTTGGACTTACTCCTACTTAAAGTGCTAACATGACAAAATGCATGGAACCGTCTGGAAGGGCCCACCCTGAACAGCAATCATGCAGTTTATGCTCTCACGGTGATCACTCGTTGCGGTTCAGGTTGCATAACTCCTCCCTCCTCAAGAACGAAATTATCAGAATTGTTAAGATTCTGATAATTTCGCCGACAGTTTAACAATTTGATTTTATATCTAAAAACAAGAACGCTTATGAATCCTAAAGGTAAAATTACATATAGAATTACCGTACCTAAACTAATGTTTTTCGTGTTAACCGCACTATCATTTTCACCGTATTTCACTTTGCTCATTTTCACCACTTGAGCCAGTTCTTTTAGCTCATCTAAATTTATACCTTTCATATTCACTGCACTGACACTGTTAGTACGTTTTTCAGGCTTCAACTCTGGTAGGGTAATGATTGGAGTTATTGGATAATTCAGGTGTGTAAGAGAAAATTGATAATTTTGTAGATGTATCTGCCCAACGTTAACCTTACAAGCGTCGTCCAGGGTAACTATGTATGTTCCATGTAGAGACTCGTGGCTCATGACAACATCATAGCATTTTTTACTTGCTATAATGTTATTCTTTGTATATAAAATCCAACTTCCACGGCCAATTCGTTGAACTTTCAAATCTTCAATATCAACTGTATGCTGCTCGCATGCACTAGCATTAGAATGGAACTTCATCAACTGTTCCTCACATAATGGCTCTAGATTGGTCAACACATCATCATCGGTACATAAGAATTTGTCATCTATTGCAATCTATGCACAGGCTCTCACAACTGGTGAGTAATCTGAGTCTTTCGCCAAAAGGTAGGGATATTTAGGGACTACTATTACAGTTTCGTTTAAATCTGTGTTAAAAACAGGTAAAGAGTAAAGTTTAAAATAACTATAAGTACTGTTTTCAATTAATGGAATCTCTAATATGAACGTAATCTGGTTTTGTTTAATAAAAGCTTTAACAGTAATACAATCTTCAAACTTAACTAAATTATTTTCATTTACAGCATATAACAGATTTTCTGTCTTGGCTATAGATTGCAACATGTGCAATAATTCAGTAGAATTAACAATCGCTCGATGCAGTACAGACACCTTACTAAAGGCTAAGGCCGTTTCAATCTCACTTAAAATTATATCAATTGTTCTGAAATTTGTTAAAAACATATTAAACATTCCTAAGATGTAAGTAGAGTAAATGGAATTTTCTTCTTTGGTAATTATATTTTTAACTAATCTCTCAATCCTTTTTAAACGTTCATCTAAAATTAATGTATTATTATGTAAGATTTCTGTACTGTTAACAAAACCATTTAACATTTTGGAGACCAAAGTTATTTTCCTATCTATTATTAATTGATTGCTTTTTAACTGAGAAATAAGAGAATCATATCGGATTGCATCACTATGATCTAAATTACCTGTAACAATTTTAATCATAGAGCCAAGTGGATCAATTAGTCCTCGCTTAAATCTTTTGGCTGGTACGAGTTGCTGAAATTTCTCGATAGTTCTGTCCTTTAGATAATCCGTTTGAGTACGAATCCCTAGAAACTCATGGATGTAAGGTTTGTTAACATCTACTAATTTACTGAATTCATTATATTTAATTAAACTTAATTCTAGATCATTACCTAAACTATCTAAATTTAAAAGTTTTATAATTAACCACTTATCTACTTGTTTAAACGCTTGTCCTTGTTTCACGGGAAGGATACCAGGTTTTTTTTCAACCTTTTGAAGTTGAAGGGCCCGTGTTATTTGCGCTACTGCCAATAGCGTGAGGCACCACCTGCGGAGGACGTTTAATATTTTTAATTGGGACTTTTGTGTTTCTAGTTCCAATTTTTATAGGGATTACATTATGTTCTACATCACCGCTGACAGTTGCCTTCCTATAACGTTAACCTCTTTTGCATAAACTACGTCGCCTATTTCAAACTTTTGACGTATCTCACCGCCCTTGCTATTTCTAATATTTTCCTTTCTTTCTATCATCTGATCTGATATGTAACTATAGAGTCGTTTAGTACGCTTCGCGTGATCTTTCAGTAATTGTTGAGTAAAGTTTTTCTCTAAATTTGCACTTAATATAGAATTTGAATCAGTATGACCGAAAACAACTTCAAATGGTGTCAAACCTGTCGTTGTATGTATGGTATGATTATAAGCCATTATTGAGTAGGTCATAACGGAGGCTGCATCGGTGCATCTTCGATCGTATTTAGCAAGTCAGTATATTTCTATGATTGTCGAATGGAAACGCTCTACTATGCCTGTTGAATTAGGATTATTAGGCGTACCGATATGTAATTGTATGTTGTACATTATCATTAATTCCTTCAGTAATTCGTTATTAAATTCACTGCCCGGATCGCAACTAATTTTTTTGGGGGTACCGTAAATGGAAAAATATTTAATAAGCGCACGTATTACTTCGGGTGTAGATCTATTTGATATTTCTATTGCTTGTCCTAACTTACTGAACGCGTCGACTAATGTAAGATAGTATGCAGATTCTATAACAAAAATGTCTATGAAAATTTCCTGAAATGGTGCATTTTGTGTTTGAGTTAGCTGTAGAAAAGGCTTTATGGGTTTTCTGTCATACTTGGTTTTACGGCATGCTTCACAGTTATTTATAACGGCTGAAATCATCTCTTGCATGTTATTCCAAAAATAATTTCTTCTTATCCTAGACATAGTCTCTTTTATACCTCTATGACACGTTTTTCCTTCATGATGTTGTAAGATGATTTCTTTTTGTTCGTTTTCATCTTCAACAAAAACTACACGCTCTGTACATTCCACGAATTCTACCATTCCCTTTTTAAATAACTGTATAATAACCTTGCTAAATTGTTTCCTATGCTCTTTGCTTTCAAAATATATAAAGTATTTAATTTTATATTTAATATATTCTTTTAAAAACTGTTTAATTAATTCATCATTATTTATTGGTAGAAATACTTCAAGAATTTTTTGTTTTTCATGGGAAAGATCTCTAACTTGAACATCATTTTTAGGCCATGTAAAGACTAATATCTGATTGGGTTTAGTGTCTATTGCTTCTTGTAATATTGGAATACCAATTGATTCCATATCTTCAGCTGAATGTACTGTGAATGTTTCATCTTTTGCAGGAATAAGTGGGATGGGTTCATTTGTATCATATTCAGAACTGGCTGTTACAGTAGCAGACAAATCCGAGATAGAAATTGTTCTAGAGTCGTCACTATCGTTTTCAGTTAAATTTTCTATTTTGTGAGTAGTTTGGAATTTTTTTGGTCTTTGTTTTTTCTCACCTACATTAACTTCCATAGATAATCCATCCTCATCTGAACCTAATGCATATAATTTCATACGAGATAGGGCATCAGCGTTTGTATTCTGCTTGCCATTTTTATATTTAATTTCAAAATCATATTCTTGAAGACGAAGTCGCCAACGGGTAAGCTTACTATTTGGCTCTTTAAGGGAGTAGAGCCAGGCTAAGGGTCTATGGTCGGTATAAATAATGAATTTATTACCATAAAGGTACGGCCGAAAATGTTTTACCGCCCAAATGATCGCTAAAAGTTCACGTTCTATAGTACTGTATCTGGTCTCTGTATCACTTAAGGTTCTACTGGCGTAAGCTACTGGTTTATCAGACCCTACGGCACCTTGCGAAAGTACTGCGCCTAAGGCGTTTGACGAAGCGTCTGTCGTTAAGATGTAAGGCTTATCTGGATCGGGATATTGGAGTAAAGGAGCATTTGTAAGAAGCTCTTTACATTTTTGGAAAGCATCTATGTATGTTTGATTTATAATAATCTTATTTCTTTTTTTTAAGCAATTAGTTAGTGGTTGTGTTACCATGGCAAAATCTCTAATAAATCGCCTGTAATAACCTATCAAGCCCAAAAAACTTTTTATTTCTGTAACAGTTTTTGGCAGTGGGTAGTTTAGAACTGCTTTAATTTTATCGTCATTAGGTTTAAGGCCATCCTTTGTTATAACATGACCTAAGTATAGGACTTCTTTTCGAAGAAATTCGGATTTATCAAGTTGAATTTTAAGATTATTTGACTTCAAACGATCAAAAACTGCTCTTAACTTCTGGATATGTTCTGCAAGCGAGTTTGAGAAGATTATAATGTCATCCAAATAAACCAGGCAATGAATTCCATGTAACCCTCTTAGAACATTGTCCATCGCTCGCTGGAAAGTCGCTGGAGCGGTTTTAAGACCAAACGGCATTCTTAAAAATTCAAAGTGTCCGTTTTCAGTGCTGAATCCTGTTTTCTCTCTGTCATTTTCATTAATCTCAATCTGATGGTAGCCGCTTGCCAAATCTAATGTCGTAAAGTATGTACTTTTACCTAATTTATCGAACAGATCAGTGATATTGGGAAGTGGGTATCTATCGTCAACTGTTATTTCGTTTAGCCGTCTGTAGTCAATTACCATTCTATATTTTATTTCTCCCGATGAATCTTTCTTCTTTGGAACTAAATGAACTGGGGCTGACCAAGGTGAATGAGATTCCTGAATTACATTTTCTTTAAGTAACTTCTTGATTTGATTTTTTATTTCTTGAGACTGACTAGGGGGTTGTCTGTATGGTTTGACGTAAATAGGATCTTCGTTTTTCGTCCTAATACAATGTTTCACTTGGTTCGTAAAACTTAATGGAATGCCATCGCAATAGAATATATCTTTATATTCTAAACATAATGTACTAATGGCTTTACTTTCTTCAACTGACATGTGATTTAGACGAAGCTTTTGTAAGTTATCTGTTAATAATTTTTCTATTTCAATATTTTCAATTTCTTTTAGATTATTAACATCACAATCATTTATGTGACTTTCATACGGTTCTACTTCAAATGGTTTAATAATTGCTAATTTAATTGTTTTGTCAAGGGTATTTTGAATGGGGTGCGTGCAGAAAACCTCCTCGTGTGCCTGATTGCTGCTGGTTCCCTTCGAATACGTTCGGGGGAAAGAGCAGTCGTCGGGCCGGTGCATCCTGGGCACGGCCAATAGTCTCTCCATGTTTCGGAGAGGGTATTGACCGTGGCGAATTTCTGCGTGGCGGGGAGCTTCATGCTCGATCGTCGGTCGTCCACTCCCCTCTCTGCTTACAGAGGGCAGGTCGAGTGGGCGAAGAGTGGCGGTGCTTGCTGTGCACTTACCCTGCCAGCGAGCAAGCAGCGGGAGAATGATTCTTCTGTCTGCAACCGTCGAAATCGTAATCCGTAAAGAGACCACAGTCATGTTTTGTGGCTTGGAACGGGACGAGGATCTTGGCTTTATCGCCCGGATCGCGAGGAAGATAACCTCTATAAAAATTCCTCTAATATCAAGTTTTGGTGCGCGGCGAGGATATGAATGGCTGAGGAGTAGTGTCATCTGCAACTTCCGAGTTGTAGGTGGCGCATCAGTCGTTAGCGCACCCCCAGCCAGGGTACCAGTGGACCCCCTGGTTGAGTTACAAATGTACACTTGCCTAGGGACAGGGGGTGAACCTAGGTGTACTTTTTAGATCCCCCACACTCGTGGGAACAGCATGGAAACAAAAAAACTAAAAAAAAAAACAACTGGAAGACAAGGTGAGGAGAGTGATGCGGGGTCGGAGTCCGACGCCGCATCAGGCGGAGAGAGCTCTGGGAGCTCGCAGCAAAAGGAGGTGTTGGAGAGGAGTCGAGTGTTCAGGCGAACCTCGAAGAGGCCCAACTCGGGGTCTTCCTCCGACGAGGGAGTCGGGCGGAGGAAGAAGAAGATCCACTGCAGCCGGCGGGGTGGAGCCCGAGGTGGTAAAGGTGTGAACAGAGGGCCCCCCACTAAGGAGGCAGGCAAGCCGGGCCGGGCTGGCCCTGCCGAGCTGACCAGCCCGGCCGGGCTACCTGGCCCGGCCCAGTCGGCTCAGCGACCCGAGAGGCTCGCCGAAGAGGGGTCTCAGTCTGAGGTTTCTCGAGGCGGGCCGGACGCCGCTGGCGGCTCCAATTCGGAGCGTGTGGCCGGGTTCGCAGAGGTCGTGCTAGCCCTGATCAAGGGTGTGGCCGTGAAGAGGCTCAAGTCCTCTAAGGACCAGGCCATATCCGCGGCCACGGCCTCGATTGTGGCGGCAGCGGAGGCCCTTCACCTAGGGCCTCCTTCAGACGGCATGTCGGCGATGCGGGCGGAGGTTGCCCGCTTGACAGCCGCCATGGAGCTTCTCAAAAAGGAGAATGAGGAGCTCCGAGCGGACCTGGCTGGGCTCAGAAGAGCCGACTCCATAGTGGAGCCGAAGGGGGGGCAGCAGCATGGGCAGGGGCGGCCCGTGCCTGCTGAAGACCGGGTGTTGACCCTGGTGCGGCAGGAGATGGCTTCCTTCAGGAGTCGTTTTTCCGCTCTAGAGGCCATAGTCCTGCGCCCCCCGTTGGCGGCGAGCCAGCCGGCCTCGGGCCAGCGCAAAGCCCCGTCGTATTCTGCCGCCACAGCTGCCACGGCCAAACCGGGGTCGACGGGGCAGCCAAAAGGCGGGGCGAATGCGCGGGCTGCGAAGGCTCCAGCCCCAGAGGCGAGGACTCCGGCCCCGGCGGCGAGGGCCCCAGCCCTGGTGGCGAAGCCTCCGGTGGCGAGACGGCCGCCCCCGCCTCCTAAATCTCTTCCGGCCGATGCCGAATGGCAAGTAGCCGGGGAGAAGAGGAAGGCGGCTAAGGGAAAGAGGGCGGCCAAAAAAAGGGACAGGCGGCAGCGGCGCAAGGAGCGAACCGTCGCGGCTAGGCTCCGCGCCCCGAACTCCGCAGCTGTAGTGATCACACTACAGCCGGATGCGGAGAAGAAGGGCGTGTCCTACAGGACGGTAATGGCGAAGGTGGGTGAGGCGGTGCGCCTGGAGGAGCTCGGCGCAGCAAAAGGCCTCAGAATGAAGGTGACGGCGACTGGGGCCCGAATGGTGGAGGTCCCCGGTAGGGCCAGTGGTCCGGCCGCTGACGCCCTGGCCGAAAGGCTTAGGGCGTCACTAAATGCGGACGAGGTCCGAGTGTCCAGGCCCACCAAATGCGCTAGCATGCGCATCACGGGCCTGGACGACTCCGCGACGGAAGAAAAGGTGGTCGCCGCAGTGGTTAGGACCGGGGGGTGCTCTGCCGAGCAGGTGAAGGCAGGCATCATCCGTCCTGACTCCACGGGGCTGCAAACCGTTATGGTGAGCTGCCCCGTGTCGGCGGCCAAAAAAGTTACCGGGGAGGGCCAACGGCTATTGGTGGGCTGGGTTTCCGCGCAGGTGAAACTGCTGGAACCCAGACCTCTGAGGTGCTTCCGCTGCCAGGTGGGCAACCATGTGCAAGCGAACTGCACCTCGGAGGTGGACCGCAGCGGTCTTTGCTACCGCTGCGGTCTGCCCGGGCACAAGGCCGGCTCGTGCAATGCCGCGCCGCACTGTGCCGTATGTGCGGCGGCTGGCAAGCCGGCCGAGCACCGGATGGGGGGCAAAGCCTGCGCCCCACCCACCAAAGCCAGGGCCAGAGGCAAGCCCTCCGCCAACGCCGTCACCGCCGCAGCCGCCACCACTGCCACCGCCGCTGCCGCCTCCAACACCGCCGTCGTCGCCGTCGCCACCGTGGCCGCTGCGGCAGGCCCTTCTCAGGGGGCTGGGAAGGAGGCCCAAGAGGGGGCTGACATGGAGTGCCATTAATGGCCCAATTACGCCTCCTCCAGGCGAACATCAACCACTGCGCCGCCGCTCAGGATCTGTTGCTCCAGAGCATGGCGCAGTGGTCGATTAACATCGCCGTGGTCGCTGAGCCGTACTTTGTCCCGCCCAGGGATGACTGGGTGGAGGACCTGAGCGGCTCAGTGACCCTAATTTCGTCGGCCGCCGCCGGTACTCCGTCCCTCGAGGCCGTCAAGAGAGGACGGGGTTGCGTAGCAGCACGGTTCGGGGAGATTGTCGTGGTAGGGGTCTACTTCTCTCCGAACCGAACTCTTGCCGAGCTCCACAACTCCCTTGCGGAGTTGAGAGACGTCGTCGTCGGGTTTGGTTCCCTCCCCGTGTTCGTCCTCGGGGACTTCAATGCCAAGAATTTGGCTTGGGGTTCCCGGTTAACGGACACACGGGGCAGGATGGTGGAGGACTGGGCTCTGGAGACAGGCCTGGTCGTCCTAAACCGGGGTTCTGTCCCCACGTGTGTGCGGATGCGGGGTGAATCAGTGGTGGACATCTCGTTCGCTAGCCCCGCTCTGTCGCCGCGTGTAGTTGACTGGCGTGTCATAGAGGGGGTGGAGACCTATTCCGATCACCGGTATATCCGGTTCGACGTCTCCGCCCAGACCTCGGACGCGCCGGTCCGACGGGCCCCGAGTGGTCCGCGGTGGGCGCTGAAGCAGCTGGACCGGGAGCTCCTCCTGGAAGCCTCGATCGTGCAGGCCTGGGTGTCACCACCGGACAGGCCTGCCGACATCAACGACGAGGCGGAGTGGTTCCGGGAGGCCATGTCCGACATATGTGACGTGGCAATGCCCCGGGTCCAGCCTGGACGTGCTTCGCGCCAGGTGTACTGGTGGTCGCAGGAGCTGACGGCTCTGCGCACTGCGTGCGTGGCTGCGCGACGCCGGTACACCAGGCACCGCAGGCTCCGTATCAAACCTCCGGATACGGAAGCCATTCAGGCGGAGCTGTACGAGGGGTACAGAGCGGCGAAGACCGCCCTCCAAGCGGAGATCCTGCGGGCCAGGGGGTTGGCCCGCGAGGAGTCGCTGGGGACTCTGGACAGGGACCCGTGGGGACGCCCGTACAAAGTGGTGCGGGATAAACTCCGGCCATGGGCTCCCCCGCTGACGCAGAGTCTCCGGCCCCAGCTTGTGGAGGACGTGGTGAGCGCTCTGTTCCCTTCCCGAGGGGAACACACCTCCCCGCCTATGGCTCCGCCTACTGCGGTGCCCGATGCGGACCACACCGCCGACGACGACGATGCTCCGGAGGTGACTGAGGTAGAAATGAGAGCGGCGGTACGCAGGCTTAATGCCAAAAATACCGCCCCAGGACCCGACGGCTTACCTGGGAAGGCCTGGGTCCTGGCCTTGAAGGCTCTCGGGCCTCGACTTAGGGGGCTCCTAAGCGCATGCATGGAGAGGGGCCAGTTCCCGCTTCGCTGGAAGACGGGGAAACTGGTCCTCATAAAGAAGGCAGGGCGCCCTGCGGACTCTCCGTCCGCTTATCGGCCCATCGTGCTGCTCGACGAGGTGGGCAAGCTCTTTGAAAGAGTCATTGCAGACCGCCTCGTCGGCCAGCTGGTGCAGGTGGGGCCGGATTTGGCGGAGAGCCAGTTTGGTTTCCGCAGAGGGCGCTCTACGGTGGACGCCATCATGCGTGTGCGAGCCCTGACGACGGGGAATGCTGTTGCCCAGGGTGGGGTCGTCTTGGCGGTGTCTCTAGACATCGCCAATGCCTAGTATTGAACTCTGCTAGCCAGGTATTGAACCCTGCCCTGGAGTTGCATCAGGGAGGCACTCCGGTATCACCGGATGCCGACCTACCTCTGTCGTGTGGTCGAGGCCTATTTGACGGACAGGGCCGTCATCTACCCCGGTCACCAGGGAGTGTGGAACCGGCAAGAGATGTCGTGCGGTGTCCCACAGGGATCGGTCCTGGGGCCGCATCTGTGGGACATCGGATACGACTGGGTGCTGCGCGCCGACCTCCCTAGCGGCGTCAGCGTAGTGTGCTACGCTGACGATACGTTGGTCCTGGCGCAGGGGAGGTCGCACCAGGCGGCGGCCGAATTAGCGGCACGCGGGGTTGCGACAATCGTCGAAAGGATCCGGCAATTGGGACTCGAGGTGGCCCTGCACAAGTCCGAGGCCATGTGTTTTCATGGTCCTCGGAACGCGCCACCGTTGGGGTCCCAAATAACGGTAGGAGGGGTTGCTATCGGCGTCGAGTCGACGATGAAGTACCTGGGACTCGTCCTCGACAGCCGGTGGAACTTCGTGGAGCATTTCCGACGTTTGGCTCCCAAACTGGAGCGGGCGGGCGCTGCATTGAAGCGGCTCCTGCCCAATCTAGGGGGTCCAAGCGCCTCCTGCCGGAGGCTCTACGCGGGGGTCGTGCGGTCCATGGCCCTCTACGGGGCTCCTGTATGGGCGCGCTCTCTGGCGCTGCGGCCAGCCCGCCGGTTGAGCGCGGCCCAAAGGGTCATGGCCATCCGGATGGTCCGAGGATACCGCACAGTCTCCTGTGAGGCAGCGAGCCTCCTTGCCGGATTGCCGCCATGGGATCTGGAGGCAAAAGTCCTCGCGCACGTATGGGAGTGGCGCGAGGAGGCGAAACGCCGGGGCGTAAGTCCGCTGCCGCGAGAAATCGCGGCACAGCGGACGGAGCTCCGGCGGGATCTCATGGCGTCATGGAAAGTACGGTTGTCGCAACCTAGTGCTGGGCACGCCACGATTGCGGCGATAAGTCCCCTCTTTGAGGAGTGGCTGGAGAGGCGCCACGGCGTCCTCACCTTCCGCCTGACGCAGGTCCTCACCGGACACGGCAGCTTCGGGAGGTTCCTGTGTCGGATAAGGCGGGAGGAAACGTCCGGGTGTCACCACTGTGTGGATCGCCCGGAGGACACGGTGGAGCATACGGTGGAGGTCTGCCCGGCTTGGGCAGAGCACCGCCGTGTCCTCGTGGAGGCGATCGGCGGCAGAGACCTCTCGCGTCCGGCCCTGGTTCAGGCCATGGTACGGAGCGAGAGGGCATGGGCAGCCGTCACCTCCTTCTGCGAAGCAGTAATGCTCGCGAAGGAGGAGGCGGGACGGTTGAGGGAAAGGCAAGTTTCGCGCCCTCTCGCCCCTAGCCACCGCAGGAGACGCCCAGGGCGTCGGGAATCCCGGGCGGATTTCCGGCCACCGTAGGCGCGGGCTTGCGGACGGTGAGCAATGGGTAGCTCACCGTCCGGTAAGGACCAGGCCCGGGTCGACGGCGCGTCGTATTCCACGCGCGCCTCAAAGAGATGTCGTCAGCAAAAAGTAGGGGTCCACCAGGGCCGATGCCTGCCGGGGTCGCGGGAAGGTACTTATGGGTCACCGAGGCCCCCGCAACACAGGCAACAGGAAGGAATACGGGTGGGTTTTAGTCAGTAAGAGTCTGACACACCCTCCCGCTCCGCCCAGAGCGGGAGAAGTTATTTGATGATTTCCCACCCTAAAAAAAAAAAAAAAAAAAAAGGGTATTTTGAATGATGGTAGTAAAGTAACCGTCTTTACATTTAACTAAAGCGCTGGGCATACGCACGCCTTCTGTAAATTCTCTAAAATCCACTAAAGCATTACCAGAATGATAATTTGCAGGAATTCTAACTCTTTGTTCTGATCGAGGTGCTAACTCTAATATATGTTTATTCTTATCGCGCATAATCGGTATCACCGTAGTTTTAGTATTCAGGACCTCATTTTTAAGATATATTATTGCCCCTACGCTATGTAAAATATCATTACCTAGTAAACCATCGAAGATAGGGTCGACTTCATAGATATGAAACTTGTGAGTCTCATTAACATTAAAAAATATAATCGTAAAAGTAGTAATAGGCCTTTTCCGGGTTTATAAATGATTTTGTACTTCCCGTATCTATCATAAATTTGGCATCTATTTCTGGTATATATATGTATGGCAATTTAAGACATGTATCGCAATTTAAATTTATTATTCCGCTATGTTTTCCGAGGCCAATAATTAAAATCCTCATTATTTTCCGATGAAACTTCTTTGTTAATTTCTTCCGAATAATCCCCGTTCTGATTTTCCGTAAGAGGGCAATAATCGTGATAATATTCATTGGTAGTCGCTGGAAAACTGACTATCATCGTTATGGTCAAGGTCAAGCTCATTTAATTTAAATCCTTTTATATGGACCTTGGCCTGAGGTGCCGTACGCATTGTGACGTCACTGGATTGAATTTTTGGTTGCTGAATACCGTACGGCTGTAAAGGTCTATTAAACGATTGGTTCTGGTTGCCAGATGGCTGTAAAGGTCTATTGGATAATTGTTGTTGATTTCCAAATTGTTGAGGGCGCATCCCAAATTGTTGCGGGCGATAACCAGATGGTTGGCCTTTAACTCCAAATTGTGAAGGACGCATCCCAAATCGTTGCGGGCGATAACCAAATGGTTGGCCTTGAGAGTTACTAAAATAAAATTTGGGTTGTGTATTTGGTTGCGTAAAAATAGGTTTGTTACTATTTATAGGCGAATTTAAATTATTCGTGCCGAATTTAAACGTTTGAGTATTATTTGGTATAGCATGTTTACTGGAGGACGTCAGCATTATTTTATTTCGGGCATTATATTGGTCATGGAAATTGACCTCTTCTAATACGAAAGATAAAGCCTGTTCCAAAGTAGACGGCGCTTTTAATCTCACAATACGCTCCATATTTTCCGGTAGATTATAAAGGAACACGTTTAATGACGTATTATTATAAATAGTTATTTTACTTTCGCGCATACTACTCGATAATCTATTAACTTTTGATATTAAAATACTACGCACTGTTTGAATACGATTGCAAAAATCCAAAAAGTATTCACTATTTCTTATACGCAAAGTATCCAATTCAATTGCTAAACATTCTTCACTTCTGGGGTCTCCAAAATGTTGTATTAATAACTCCTTGAACTCTTCCCATGTAACAATATCCTCGCGCTCACTGATAAGCGCGGCTGCATTCCCCGCTAATCTACTCGTTATAGCATGCATTACATACAAGTTTTGCTCGTCGCTTCCCCTGTATTTATTTATAATATATTCACTCTTACGTATAAAAAGATTTAAATGGCGCTTATCGCCGTCAAAAAGCGGAATAATTTTAATCATTTCATTTGGAATCATGACAATTTTTACGTGATCTTCCATTTTTAACACTATCAATTAGTTTAAACACACAATAATAATATAAAGTACAAAATCAAAAAGTATGGTTTCTTTAAACACTTTTTAACATAGAATAATGTATACGAATGTAATAGTAATCATTAATCAAATAAAACTTTAAACAATTTACCTGAATTAATTATTTTTGTTAATCTTTAACACTATTCAAATTAATATAATTATTGTTATAATATAATACTTTCATTAACTTTTTCTATTACTAAACTAGGCTTACAGATTTTATGCAAAACCAGATAACGTTATAACGCGAGACTTCTAATCGCAAAATAACTAAAAAGGGAAATTGGAAAGGAAGGTGAAAATTTGGACTCACCAGCTCGCCTTTCTCATTTTCAGCTCCACCATGACAAATTTGTTTGGTTCGTAGAATCACCACAGCTGCCTTTAGGGCCACCCGAACGCGTAACACGAAAAAGTTTTATTCCGGTAAAACGCGAAGGACAGCGAGCTCTATTCGGCGATCCTACCGGCTGCGCCAGTCAAGTTTTTTTGGGAGCGATGGAAATAAAAGAGTTCGAATACGTTTGAGCAGAAGCGGATGCTCTCGTGTAATGATCTCAAAAACTTATCCTATCGGTTACACACACACATGGTTGGACTTACTCCTACTTAAAGTGCTAACATGACAAAATGCATGGAACCGTCTGGAAGGGTCCACCCTGAACAGCAATCATGCAGTTTATGCTCTCACGGTGATCACTCGTTGCGGTTCAGGTTGCATAACTAGGTACATAGGCATCCAATTAGATATGTAGTCAGAAAAAAACATAAAATTTGTCGATTCGGGAATGGCGGGCGGGATTTTTACGATCGATATAAAAGTACATTCCATATAAGCTAACATTTGAAAGTAAGTTAATATACATTCGATTCTATAATCAGAAACCTAAATTTGTATTCCCAGAGCCGCGGGATTTTGCGATACAAAAGCGCATTCCATATTAGCCAACATCTCAACTTTAGGTGAATATGCATCCGAATATCCGATCTCTATTTATCATTAATATAGTTTATGCACCAACTATTTTTTTTTTGTAAAATGAAGTTTTAGCGTATGAGCGCCGCAGTTTCGTCAATAACTTATACTCTGTGTTTCGGAACAAACCAAACGAATAGGAGCCTCCTGAGGACCTTCCTGACTTGGGTAGGTTAGATTTTCTGTGTGGTTTTACTAAATGAATGCAAGAGCTTGAGAGTTGGCGCCTGTAGGTTGAAGCCTTTGTTAGACAAATTACGTTAATTTTCATATTTTCATTAAGTATTCATTCATAACGGGTCTCATATCAACAAGAATGTGAGGTGTTTTTTAATTTTTTTTTTATTCTCCTTTTATCTGCAATCGGCTTTCAAGCCATAATCAGATGGGGTCTTCGTGTGAGATTTTGTTTGTGATGTTCCATTGAACATTCACATTATGAGTTCAGTACTAAGAAAAACTTTATATTTTCACTGTCTCTGGTCCAAGTTCAGGATTTGCCATCTCTTTAGGCGGATTATATCCCCTTGTCTTTTTAGAAGGTTCTTGGCTAAGACATTGCAGTGCTTGCTCAGTCTATGTTTGTAAGTTTTGCATTTTTCGCATAGTTCTTCTTTCACTGTTGGTATCTTTAGGTGCTCGTGTATTTCTGTATTTCTGACTAACCAGGGTGCACTGGATTGTTCTTAGGGCTAGATTTTGGAACCTTTGTAAAATTTCGATGTTGGAGTTGCTAGCCGATCCCCAGAGTTCTATTCTGTAAGTCCAGATTGGTTTTATCATAACTTTGTAAACAAGTATTTAGTTACTCAGAGACAATTTTGATTGTCTGCCTAAGAGCCAGGATAGACTCATTTCTATGGTGGCTGCCTTTTTCTTGGCCTGTGTTGGATAATATTACGAATTTTTGCTTATAAATAAACAGAACGATTTTTGAGATGGGGCAGTAAGGGCAGGTATCTTAAACGTTATAGCTACAGGAAAATGGTCGTAGGAGTCTTGCCTTAAATTCTTGAGCCATTTTGATATGCATTCACTGATTTTCAAGTAAATGGCATGCAAAGTGTGAAAAACAACGTTTTTTCAGCCATTGTGAGGTTGTAACCGAAAATATCCCATATCTCCAAACGTTTGGCATAATTAGCAGAAAATCATAACCTTTTTAGTCATCCACATCACGCTCATGGGTGTTGATTTTTTTTTCTTCCTTGTTTACATGTATGGGGAGTGCCACCCGTAATTATCTTTTTTCGTAATTTCACTATACCATTGTCTAGCAGTGCACAGGAATACACCTTCCAATTTTCATCGACATAGAGTCTGTCCGGATGTGACACAGCTAATTTTTACTATATAGTCTCCAAGTAAATTAGCTGTGTCACATCCGGACAGACTTGACGAAATTTTAATGGGTGCCCTTTTAGACATTTGGCTATGAAACCCTATTTTGAATGTAGGAACACAAACATTATTTTGACAAATCTTCAATAATGTAAGATAATTTTATTAAACAGGTTGCAACTTTTATGCGCCACCACTACACTGTATTGTGCTCGAAATGCTTTGTTTTGATTTTGATTGCTCAGTTTGAATTTGAGTACATGTGATAGCATTATTATTTTTTGTAAGTTCCTTGGTATTAATTTTATAACAAAATGTAAGCCTTCTATTGTGGAGTTTCATTTACTAAATTCAACATACTTATGTAGTATGATTTGTAGTTCAGATAGATCTTATTATTTTGATCTGTAATTTGTTGGATTACAAGGTACTCTTTTTCAAAAAAATCCTGACTATAGGGGGTCTTGGGCAGTACTCTATAATCCGACAAATTCAATAGTCCGACACTACTCTGCACAATGTTTGTCAGATTACCAGGGGTCCACTGTATTAGATTTTTAAATAATTTTTATTAAATAACATTGGTATATTTACCTGAGACGACTGCTGCGATGGACATATAGGTAATGCCAACACCACTGTTATTTCTGAAGGTAGAGTTCCACTCCATGATATAAGAAATGTGTGACTGTTTGTTAGACTAATCCATTGATTAGTAAGTAGACAGAGACGATTCTTATATCCAACTGCCAACAGACTGCTGCAGGAAGACAGAGAAATGGAACACTGTGGCAGCCACTTTGTGTCTGAAACAAAATTGTAAACATGAAAAGAAAAACAATTAAGCGTACCTATAAAGTAATTAATCTCACAACAAAAAATACCTTCTTTTTCTGATATAAACAAAGCTCTTCCTAAACTGGATATATCGCCACAGTCAGCTATTTGTTCCACTTGACAAGACATTTTTTTTTTCAAATTATTAACAAATTATCATAGTATCTTAAGAAATGGATATAAACATAGGTATTTCATTTGTAAAACAGTTAATACTAATCATTCAATCGAAGAACGCTACCAACAATTCTATTGTACCAAAAATAACAAATAAATTCTTTGTAAGCCAGCTGTGAACACAGAACACATAAACTCAGAGAGGCTGTGAATGGCTGTCAATTAGTGTCAATGTCAATAGTAGTATCATAGACTTCATAGAGTGTATTTTTTTTTTAAGTAAGCACAGAACACAGGCTACACTGCTGTGTACTGCACAGAGTAAATAATATTATGTTCCTTGCGTAGAGGTTCCTTGTTATTACTCCTACTGGAGGACTAAACAAAGAGTAAAGTAAATAGAGACTATAGGTTCGTTTTTTAATCCCAGAGACTAGTTTGACATTTCAAATGATTGTTGTTCGTTATTTCCATTGAGATAGGAAAAACCTGGAGGCGCCGCGTTATTCTATAGATACATTTGCTTATAGAAATATGAGTGAAAAACGATACGGAATGTGAAATATTGTTTTGTCTCATTCTTTCTAATAAAATAATCGTATTTGATAAAAGAGACAACAATATTTAAGTTGTTGCTCATTATGGTAACATTTTGTCGTGTTGATATCAACCATTTTATGCGCCAAGTTTCGTGGTAGCTTTGCTGTCAAATGGTTGTTTACTTTTTGTATTATTGAGATTTGCGAGAAAATTATGAGGAGTTTAGCTTTAAAACTGTATGTGAATGTTGGAAAACAGCAATTCAACATGCCTGTGTGTTGTTTTGTGAAGTGTAGTGCGAGAAAGAATGAAAATCAACGTCGATTATTTTTACACAGGTTAGTAGTCGGTTTTCATGTACATACAATAATACACATTCCATGAAAAAAATGTTACGGGATCATGAATTTATTGCTAAAGTATCGATATTTGGGTTAATTTCCCTATACCAGACCTTTTTTAATATTTATTATTTCATTTGTTTGTTTACAATATGTCAACGTGGAATAGTGTTGTACCGATGCGAGGCGACGCCTTACCGTAATACTTTCCGAAACTAGTTCCTACGCTGAAATGATATCGGGTACAATCTGCGATGTTAACAGAAATTATTCTGCGTGTCTTAATCGGTCCGAGTGAACTTGTTAGGTCCGGCCCGTGGTTTACGGTCTTAGACACCGTCCCACAGAGTTATAAGTGATCCTAAAAGAAGACGTCAGCATTTTGTTATTTGTTTAGATCCGCAGCTCTAACCAAAATTAATTATTGATAAAAATACTTGCCTTTTTTATAGCTTTCCTAAAAATAAAGGGTTAAAGAAAAAGTGGCAAGAGGCGAAGAAAATATTAATCCCCGAAATAAAGAATGGTACCTACCTGTGTTCACTGCTCTTTGAAGACAGCTGTTTCAATAGAACACTTGGTGTAATGAGATTACATAAACTCTGTTCCTACAGTATTTTCGGTAAGTGTGTAAATGATTGATTAATAATAGCCCGGCCCTTTGGCCTGAAATAAATAAATGTGATTATGATAATATTAAGTACCAATTTTTTTCAGGTGCCCGCCAAAATACAATATCAATAGTCATATGTTTTATGTGAAACAAGCAACATTAAAAATCTGATGTTTCTGGTACATCCACTCTAATGCGATGCATGCATTGCAGTTACCCCATCGAATGGCGGACACGGTGCATATTTCACATTTCCTTGCATTAATCATTAATTACCTTGTATTGATCATTACACATTTGATCATAATGTACTAGTGTAAGCCTACTTTTCTAATCCAACGTTATACTATAATCATTACCACACCAATAAACAAAGGTATAAAAATAATTCTTATTTTATTTTTAACCCACTACTCATTCACACATAATATAAACATTATCTTTTCCCACCAGGGAGAAGATAATGAAAGCCGCGAAGCCTAATGAAAAACAAGATAATCACTAGATTTTCTTGTTTTTCATTAGCCTCCGCATACCTAATAGAAGCTACTGGGCTATGGCCTTCCAACGGATCTATCTCTTCCTGCTGTTCACTGAAATACGTAAACGTGATGCAATTAAAAAGTGTTTTTTATTTCTGTGTAGAAAACAACACGACATTCATTGGCCCACATTTTTTACCCCGAACGCTAAATGGGGAATTTTATGAAGATTTCCTAAGAAATCATTTAGCAGAACTAGTCGCGGATGTACTGGAAGAAAGAAGAACAAACATGATTTTTCAAGATGACGGATGTCCAGCCCACTTTCGAATCACAATTCGACAATTGCTGGATGAAAATTATCCAAACCGATGCATAAGGTGCGGTGGGCCGATTCCGTGGCCTGCACGAAGCCCTGATCTAACGCCGCTAGACTTTTACGTCTGGGGTCATTATGAAAGACCTAGTTTATGTGACCCCAGTAAATTCTGTTGAAGAGCTAAGGCAAAGAATAACAGATGCGGCGGACCAAATGAGGGCAACGATTACTTCAAGAATCACAAAAACCGAAGTAAGGAAGCGAATACGAACATGTATTCGAAACCCAGGGCTGCACATCGAACAAGACGTGTGAAATGTGTGTGTGAAAACTAATTAAAAATAATAATAATGTTCACGAAATTGTTTTATTTCATTTTCCGAATCATCACCCTTTTACGGGATGCACTCTTTCCTGTACTAAATAAAAACGATTTTCTAGTAATTTGTACATCAGGCGTAGTATTTTTTGCACTAGACTACATTTTTGATGAACAAATAGCAAAAAATACAAAAAAGAAATGTTGGATTAATGATCTTTACTACAGTTTAAGACATTTTTGAACTTTTAATTATCAACAAAGATTTGCTACGGCATCAACTATCATAATAACTTACATTTCAGTACAGTCGCACCGTAAATAATTTTGAATTTGGCTTCAAATGAATGAATCTGGGATTTTTCATAAAAATTCTAAATACCTAACTAACTCAAAAACTATTGAATTTCGCTAGAACTTTTGATGACTTAATTTGTTGCATTTTAACCCTACTATGATGACCTGCAAGGAATACGTCGAGTTACCAGTAACCCCTGTATACAACAAATTTTCGGCCATATTGTGGGTTGGATCCTTTTCGTTTAACTACGTCCAATAGGTCAGTGAATTGTTCATTATTCATTATTTTGTTCTGTCAAGTTAAGTACCTCCCTAGAGTATATATGTTCTGTGGTTAAGTATCACTGTCACGTCTGTCACTCTCGGATCAGTCATTTCGACAGCTTCGACTGGACTGGGATTGTACCAGACTAAACTTCATTACAATTTTTGTGCTCTATTTGTAATTAAAATCAGTGTTGGAATCCAATCAATGTTCTTTGGTATTTGCAGAGTTACTAAGTGAACCGGATAACTGTATGATTCTTTGCATTTTACGTATTTTGTGATTTAAAGGATACACAAGTGATACTTGATACTTGTACAAATTGTTGTAAATACAAAATTAAATGCTTCCTCAATATTCCTATTTTAGTTAAATAATGGAGCAAACTGATTGATCACTCTAAATTTTAAGTGAGTGGGGTAAGTAATGACTAATGATTACAATATAAATAACGATGTGTTCGAAAGTTCCTTGTGTTGATGTTGTTGAAAAATAATATTCGTAATTACTATGGTTTTTATGAATGTTGACTGTTTTGTTGTTTTATGTTAGTGTTCTTGATTCAAGACAGGTTATTTATTTAGTATCTGAAGTATAACAAATTGCGTGTATTACTTTCGTTTAAATTAATATATTATTGCAGTCTGTCACGATGAACACAAGCTGTATTTTACAAAATAATAGCACTTCGCCCGCGGCTTCGTCCGCATGGATTTAGTATTTGTCCTACAAAACCCGCCAACCACCCCTTGAAGAAATAGTTTTCAGAAATTAATGATTAAGTACAATCTTAATTATAATTTTTTAGATATTATTATATATTTGGGCCAAGTTTCAAGATTATAGATTAAAGCAATAAGATTTTCCATATTAACTGTATCTCTTTTGACCCTCAAGTGGTTGGAATTTTTAAATTGTGTGACATTTCCACTAATAGACTGCCTACAATGCTAGAGCTTATTGTTAAAAGTTTTAGGAAACAAGGCCAAAGCTCCTGTTTTTGGAATTTGAACCCAGGAGATTTAGTGTTGATATTTTGTGTACAAAAAATTCTACAATAAAGTAAAGTAATTATGAGGCCCACTACAGAATTCTTAAGAATTAATATTAAATCTAATTTTTAGCTACTAATAAGGACCAGATAATATGTTCTTTGTTATTACAATTATGTGATATTCAATCACTTCTCATCAATGGATGCTAATCCATTGGCCTATAAGCAAGCTGGCTGTTGTTGGCCACATTGTAAAAAGCATACTTACCTATAATTTTATTATTGTAGCAGCTGCATACTTTTGCCAATCATACTAATAGTGTTTTTATTTGTACTTTCAGATTACACAAATATATGGCAATTTGTTTTGAAATGTAATGTAATGGGGTGCTTACACAGCAAGAAGGAAACATCAGACTTGCATCCTAATGTGTTTCGTGTCGTAAACATTGATGAGAATGGTGCCGATTTATGTTCTGGTCAGTTAGAGATTACTGAATCTGATATAATATTGTATCGTGAAGGAAGAGACTCAACTGTTTGGCCTTTACACTCATTAAGAAGATATGGATTTGAAGGAGATATATTCAGTTTTGAATCAGGTTTGTATTTACAATATTTACTTTAATACTATTTTTACCAATCTTTGCTGTTGCACTACTTGGCAAGGATCTTCCCCCATCAGTTTTCACATCTGTCACTCAGTTTCTGGCAGCTTGGTTATCAATACAAAGTAATCCCTCAATCATCCGGTGCACCCTGGAAACCTCATTCGGTAACTCGAGAGTCTAGGGTGACTTTGACTAATCCTTTCACCACAATGGCATGAACTGGTCTTTCTCAAGATCCATCTCAATAGAATCTTTTATAAATATAAAGTAGCGTAAGTATTTTAGTCCTTGGAGATAAAACCCCTGCAATACTCCTTGATATTCCTATGTTATTCTTGTGGTTATTCTCTAGTCTTGGCATTGTTTTTTTTTGTACAGAGTAGTGCCTTACTTCAGTCGCTCCATATAAAATAATGGTATCAAGCTGCATCCAGTTAGACTGGAAGCTGACCCCAACATAGTTGGGAAAAGGCTAGGCAGATGATAGAACGTAGATAAAGGGTTTAGTTTCTGCACATAGTCCTTCAGGTGGACCATTGTGCATAGGCCATGGCAGCCATTGGTGGTTATTTCAACCAACCCACCTCCTTTCAGAAGTTGATCACATCCTCTGGTCTGTTTAGAATGTCAGTAAAGGGTCTGGGTGCCCTGAGGGTTTCTGTTCTAATCGGGAGAGCACATGCGCAACGGCTTCTTCCGCCTCCATGCAAGCTCTGCACAAACAGTTGGCCGTTATACCTATTGTGTGGAAGTGTTTGTTTAGCAGGCAGTGTCCCATGATGGGCTCCGTAAACAGGCGCAGGCTGGTCCTGTCCAGGCGTAAGAAACGCCTGCTAGCTGACTATCCAAGGATTACATAGCCTCCTTGGACTGCCTGCACCCAACAACTGCTGCCCGGTGTCGAGGACCACCAGCTCTCGGCTTGTGTGTGGGTGAACTCCTGTAGCCAACTGCGTAGTTGGTTGAACGATTGGTTCGGGTCCGCAGACTGACGAGCCGGATGCTCTCCTGGTTAGTTCGTCAGCTGCGTTGTTACCTAGTGATCCGCTGTGTCCGTTTATCTATTGTAGTGTCACTGTTGCGGTTAAATACGTTCTAGTGCATTGTGACATTCTCGTGTTAGGCTCGAGGTACCGTATTTTTTCCCTAAAGATTGGAGACCTGAGGCGCTGTCGTGGAGTATACGTATACGGGTGTCCGTGACTCTCCTGGCTTCTATGGCATACGCCGTTTGTATAATGCCCATACACTCTGCCTGGTAGACGGTGTTAAACATTCCCAGCAGGCTAGATATGTTTATGTTAAGGTTGTGTGAGAAAACCCAGGCTCCTGTTCCGGAGTTGGTCTTTGATCCGTCGGTGTATACTCTTATCTCGATCGGGCCTGAGTAGTCACACCGTTCCTCTGTCGCAGGCTGATGCCATCATTGGTCGTCGTCTCTGGGCGGAACGGCAGGGTGTGTCTGACTATTACTGACTAAAACCCACAAGTATTCCTTCCGTTGCCTGTGTTGCCAGCGGTGACCCTTTAGTACCTTCCCGCGACCCCGACATGTGTATGTGCTTGACTTAGAGTCTTTGCTCAGGGTTCCTGTTATATTAAGCCTAAATGCGGCCAAGACCGCCTCCTCTCGCATGATGAAGCGTAGAGGCGGCAGCCCAAGCATTGCCTGTAAGGCGGCAATGAGCGTAGTTCTTATACAGCTCGTGATTGCTACACAAGCAAACTGTTGCAGTTTTAAGCAAACTGTTGCAGTTTTTCCGAAATCTTTTTGGGCTGTGTTCAGGCCTGGGCCACCAGATTAGTGAGCCGTATGTGATAATTAGTCGGATGACTGTGGTGAATAGCCAGTAACTAATCTTGGGGTTAATTCCTCAATTTTTGCCGAGCAGTCTTTTGCACTGCCACAGTGATATGCTGGCTTTCGTGGTAATGTAGATGGTTTATTTTGCCCAATTCAGCTGTTTATCCAAAAAGATGCACAGGTATTTGGTTTCAGTTGACAGGCGGCAGGTGTGGCCCCAAAGAATCGTGGCTGTAGTGTTTAGAGTTTTCTCTTTATTGTGAAGGAATTAGACACTCGAATACATTAACAAATCGCTTTATTGGTACTTTTCACCATAAATTGTAACACGAGACCACCACGTCGTTTTGTTTTTTCCAAGAAGCCCCCAAAATTATTTATCTTTCACCCGCCTTTTTGTCACCTTTCTGTCATCCCCGTGTTACCAAAAAAGGATCAACTATTTAAAATAACAATGTTGCAACCCACAAATAATATTAGTTAAACAGTCGATTATTGTGTATGCTAACATTCTTCTAATCCTGACGTCAAACGCGGCCTCGCGTTTAACAAAAGTAAAAAAAAAACATCATAGGAAAACAAACATTACAACATCTTACTATTAATTAAGTACTAATTCACACTTAAATTTTTAATGTCGTCTGCAGACCTTCTTGCCTGTAGCGACTCACTCTTATTACTAAACATCGACTACAAGTACTCTCACTTGTAGCGACTCACTCTTATTACTAAACATCGACTACAAGTACTTTCACTTGTAGTGACTCACTCTTATAACTAAACATCGACTGCAAGTACTCTCACTTGTAGTGACTCACTCTTATAACTAAACATCGACTACAAGCACTCTCACTTGTAGTGACTCACTCTTATAACTAAACATCGACTACAAGTACTCTCACTTGTAGTGACTCACTTTTATCTCCAATCTCTAACATCGTTTATTATTATGCGCACGCCTGTAACGACTCACTAATCATCGATAACATCGTTTATCATCATTATCATCATATTCTCTATTTACTACATATCACTTATTATTGACTTCTATAGCAACAAGTTACTTCACTTTCATTCATTCGCAAATTACCATTATTTAATAAGAAATAACGAACATTCTTATAAACTCTTTTTGCATTTAATAAATCAATACTTTTCTCTCTGTTCATAAAATACAAGTCATTAGATACCGCTTAAATAATTATCTGAGTACAGTTCTCTAAGTAGGCATAAATCTAATGATTAATATTATTTTACTGTATTATTTGCTCTTAGGATTAAATGTTCCCCAAGTGGAACTTCGTTTTCAAATTAATTATATTACATGACCATAATAGCAATATTGCCAAATCACAATTCTTACATTCACTGTTAATCTGAAATAACCTTAATTCAATACTACAACAATAATTATTACTGACTCTTACTCTGAATCACTCGACATCGCATCATGATTAAAAACAAGCCAAGGGTGTAACCTATCGACAGCATAAACCGACCTATATGGTTTGCAACCTTCTTTCCTAGTAATAGGAGTGTCCTCTATTTCATAGCGATCGTTGCCTATTGTTTTAGAAATTCTGTATGGCCCTACACATTTTGGTATTAGTTTACGACTGTGTCCAGGGTCTGTACGAATGTCTTTTTCTACACGAACTAAATCTCCTACTTTATACTCGGTAGGTTTTTTATGCGACTTATCAAAGCGGTCTTTTTGTTCTTGTTGACTTATTTGAATTCGCAAGTCTGCTTCCGATCTAATTTCATCACGATCTAACAGGGTATGAGATTCCGCGACAAGTGGATTCATGAAACCATCCGAAACGCAGGTGGTTTGAACTCCAAACAACACTTCAGAAGGAGTACGACCAGTGGATTTGTTTATAGTATTGTTCAAAGACCACTGTATCTGGGGTAAACACAAATCCCACTCATTTTCTTGTTTATTATGATTGGCAGCCGTTATTGCATCAACAATAGTCCGATTGTACCTCTCGACCTGACCATTGGCCCTGGGAGACGCAACCGCATTTAAGATATGTTTAATGCCTCTTTTATTAATAAAATCTGAAAACTCTTTGCTCGTAAAACTAGTGCCGCGATCGGATATCAGACGACGTGGCACTCCGAATAGCGAGAAATATTCCGTAAATACCTGAACACTAGTACTACTTTTGACATTTTTTACTGGCTTTATATAAATAAATTTTGTTTAGTTATCAATGATCACTAAAATATGACAATTCTTCTTTTTGCTAATGGGAAAGGGACCACAGTGATCGGTATGAAGTGTATCAAACGGTTTATTAATTTTTGGGATTGGATGAAGCTCCCCTTCTTTAGCTGGCAACTTATTGTGAGCACAATTTAAGCAAGAATTACAATTTTTTAATAAAACGTCTCATTTTTTTAAACCAGTAAATCTGATTAATTCTGCTGTAAGTCTTATCAAAACCGAAATGGCCAACATCATCGTGATTCATACGAACTATTTGCCATCTGACTGATTTTGGAACTGCCCACTTTAAATTGATTACATCATTTTTATCACTAGTTATTCTGTACAAGCGGCCATTTTTGACAATATAGTTCTTATGAATCTCGACAATGTCGTTTGTTTCTGAATCATTCAAAATGTTGATTATCCTTTGTATTTCTGAATCCTGTTCCTGCACTGTGCGCAACCACGCATCGTCATCTATTGTTAAAACATCAACCACCTTTACACTTGGGTTGCATGACAGTGCATCAACATGACTCATCTTGTTACCATCGCGATGTTCTACAGTAAAATCATACTCCTGCATTAATATGTACCAACGTGCTACTCTCGGTATTAAATCCTTTTTTGTCATAGTGCTGCGTATAGCGGCACAATCAGTGACAACTTTAAACGATTTACCCAAAACATAAACTGTAAATCTATTCAAAGCACAAACTACCGCCAAAGTTTCCAACTCATACGAGTGTAGTTTGCTTTCATCTAGTATCGTTTGACGACTATAATAAGCTATAGGGTGGAATACTTTATCTGAATTCACTCGTTGTAGCAAAATTGCTCCTATACCGATTTTACTAGCGTCAGTGTGAATTTCTAATTCAGCCTCAGGGTCATATAGTGTCAAAACAGGTCGGGTGATCAATTTACCTTTTAATTCATTAAATGCTTTTATTTGAGGTTCATTAAAACACCATGAAATATTTTTCTTTGTAAGAATTGTTAGAGGTTTTGCTATTATCGAATAGTTTTGAATAAACCGTCGAAAATAACTTGTAAGGCCAACAAATTGTCGAACCTCGTGAACATTTTTAGGTTGAGGGAAGTCTACTACAGCTTGAATTTTGGCTGCCCCGGGTCGGATGCCATTGGAACTAATCTCGTAGCCCAAATAATCTATACGAGTCTGAAAGAAATCGCACTTTTTAAGATTTAATGTTAGATGAGCAGACCTTAATAATTGAAAAACCTTTTCCAGCTTATCTAAAAGCCCTCTTCAATTGAACGTGATATCACTAATAGATCATCCATATAAGCCAATGCCAAGTTTTGCTTACCCTTAAGCATACAATTAATCGTCCTTTGAAATACACCAGGTGCATTAGCAAGTCCAAAAGGCATTCTTTCAAACTCATACAAACCATCTGGTGTTACAAATGCAGTAAATCGCTTACTAGCTTCACTCATGGGAACCTGATAGTACCCTGACATGAGGTCAAGACTTATAAAAAACTTGTTGCCTCCCAATCTGTCTAGTTGGTCTTCGATGCGAGGCAACGGATATTTATCTTTTAACGTTTTTCTATTTAAGGCCCTATAATCTATACATAGCCGTTTATCCCCATTTTTCTTACTGACTAAGATAACAGGACTCGAATAATCTGAAGTGCTTTCGCGAATTATACTGTTTAATAATAATTCTTCAATAATTTTATTTAGGTTGTCACGCTTACTGTGTGAAATTCTATATGGATTATATACTACTGGTCTATTGTCTGTCAGCGTAATATCCATTTTTGCTAGATTCGTTTTTCCTAGCTCTCCTAAGTTCATTGCAAAACAATCCCTATACTTTTTTAACAAATCAAATAACTTTACTTTTTGTTGTTCTGTTACTTCCGTAGTAATTTTTATATCTGATAAAGGTAACTCTTTGTAATTTTTAGTTTCCATTGTTAAACCTATATATTCTTTATTTATTTCTTGATATTGTTGACCCCGAACTAATAAAGTTCCTTTCTTAATATGTAAATCGTTAGATGATAAATTTGCTAGCATTAAATATCCTTTACCTGCTACATACTCAAAAACCCCAGACAAAACAGCATATTCATTCTGTGGTAAAATCCGAAGATTGTATTGTACCCACAAGCCGCCACTATATGTGTCATTGGTAATAGCATCTACTGGCATTACAGTTTTGGGTTTTATAACTTTGTCACCATCTGCATATACCTTAGTCTTAAACACATCATCATCAAAATCTGGTGTATGCATAAATACTAATTCATCTGTTGTTTTTAAAATAATAACGTTAGGTTTTTCCGTAAAAGACTGCCCTACCAAAATTGCTGTCTGTAAATTATGATCATCTACGACTAGAACTTCCGTTTCAGCTTTAACTGAACCAATTTCTAAAATTGCTATAAACTTTCCCAATGGCTTCACAGCGGAATTTCCGAATCCCTGTAAAATGGGTAAACTTTCTATATCCCAATCATGGACTATTACATTTGCATTTGATTCTCTTATAAGAGTACATTTACTACCAAAGTCAACGTATCCTTGCAGGATAACGTTATTTATTTTGACATCTTTATAATATTTTGAATTTGCGGATTCACTGTTAGTAATGCACAAGATAGTTTTATTTTGGTCAGTAATGGTATTCGTTTTAATTAAATCGTCACTGTTATTTACGTTTCTTCTACGACAGTCTTTAGTATCATGTCCCAATTTAAAGCAAAAGTTACACCGCTTAATGGGTTGGTTACATTTTAAACTTATATGCCCTAGCTCGTTGCAATTAAAACATCGAATGTTATCATTTGTACTGGTTTTTGTTTGCTCTTTAAATACCTTATTGGAATTCTTAGGTGGCGCGATATTCCGGTTACGGAAGTTAGAAGTAAGTGTATTATTGTCATGTTGGGACACTGTCCGCAAGTAATTTAGGATTTGTTCCGGTTCATTAAACATGCAGGTCCCTGCTCCCATTCGTACAAATTTGTCGTCAATGCCGTGTATTAGACAGCCAACTGCTTTATTGCCAGTTATCTCACATTTATTTATAAGTGCCATTTTGTCATAATAATAATGTTCTAAAGACTGACCAAACTTACATCTAAGCCTTAGCATTGATGTCAACAGGTCTCCATAATTTTCGTTGGAAGGAAAAGCCTGTTTTAATTTTTGAACCCACTCATTCCAATTAAATAGTACCGAGGGTAAACCCTGGTACCACTTCTTGGCTAAACCACTTAATTTGGGAAGGGCATAGTGACATATTTGACGATCATTCCAAGAGTAAATCTGCGCACATTCACTGACCTTGTTAATCCAAGTTTCTATTGTTTGGCTATTATCACTTGGGTCGAATTCGGGTACAACACTAAAAGCAACAGGAAAGTTGTTTTGAGCCCAGAAATTGGAGACTGGTTGTGCCACAGAATTACCGATGGGGTTATTCATATTTAATGGAATATTGTTCAATAAATTATTATTATTTAATAAATCAGGAGTAGTCTCATTAATTACTGCACGTAATGGTGTGGAGGAAGTCAACGGAGGGGTTTTAGTTGATTCACGATTAGGACTATTTCGAGAAGATCCTATGTCATGAAGTTTAGAACGCTTTTGTTTCCTAGTTCTCTTACTATTTTGCCTATGGCTACTGCTATGCTTTTTATGACGGTGTCGCTTTTTACTATGCCGCGACCTGTGGTGGTGATCATCACTATCAGTACTATAAACAGACGAACTATCACTACTTGAGTCACGTCGCCTTCGCTTAGAATTACCCATTATCGCGTTAACCGATTTAGAGTGATTCAAAATAAAATCCAAATTATTTAAATACACCAACAACAAATCTAGATAACTAGATACATAGTAATAATATTAATAAGTATTCACTATTTTATAGTTATCTAACAATAGAAAATAATATATTCAACTGAAGTTCATTTGTAGTTCAAGTTATTCAAATAATCATTTATGCGCTTCAACCAGCAACCAGATATTTCAAACGATGGGTAATACTTAAAATAATAACACGATCACAATTATGGACTATTCAAAGTCCATTTTATACATGCATTCGCTTCAGTAACCAATTAATAAACGAAATTGTCTTTGATTAGGTACATCAACATGTAAATAAACAACCAAAACTGGTATCACTTTCACTAGGTATGTACTTCCCAACGATCACTAATAATGTTATTTCTCTAAATGTTTGAGCCTTGTTTCTTTTTTTCAAGCACACGCGTGCTTGCTTATGCTCGTTTTAGAACAACAAGGTCGTCGCAAAATCACGGCGAAACGAAGTAATACGTTCAGATCTGACCTTGTTCCAGGAAACCGCAGCATCAGGCACGTAGATAAACTTTAGCACACTTCTGACTTGAAGGAATTAGACACTCGAATACATTAACAAATCGCTTTATTGGTACTTTTCACCATAAATTGTAACACGAGACCACCACGTCGTTTTGTTTTTTCCAAGAAGCCCCCAAAATTATTTATCTTTCACCCGCCTTTTTGTCACCTTTCTGTCATCCCCGTGTTACCAACATTAAAAAAAGGATCAACTATTTAAAATAACAATGTTGCAACCCACAAATAATATTAGTTAAACAGTCGATTATTGTGTATGCTAACAATTGTAAAGAGAATCAGTTCGGTTTTTGTAGGGTTCACTGATGGTTGGTGTTTATTGCACCAGTCCTCTACTATTTTCAAGGCTTGGCATGAGGTTGCATAGGGTATTTTCGTAGGTGCCATTTATTATTATGGTTCATCCGCGTAACCTACGGTAAAGTAACCTTTATCGTTGAGTGTTTTGATGAGGCTGTCGACAACCAGGTTCCATAAAAGTGGCGAGAGGTCCCGCTTGTGGTCAGCCCTTCGCCACTATGGCCCTAGTAGTGTCGTTCAGCTGATGTGATTTGTACAGCTCTCAGTTTAAGAATGTTGGTGATCCAGCCACTTATAGTCGGGTCTATGCTGTGTGCTGTGTTATTGGTTTCTTGATCGGTTAGTGTGTATGAATTATCAGGTTTTTTCGGTCCTGATCTGTTGACAGAACCTTCCTTATTGCGGCTTCGTTATTTGTCTCAATGAATTCACAGAATTTCAGCCAAGCCGATTTCCTGGTGGTTCTGATCTGCTTTTTGTATGCATATTGGATTTCTTTGTATAGCTCCCAGTCGTCCAGGAGTCTAGTGTTTTTGGCTCTGTTGATTGCTTACGTAGTGTATCTCTGAGTTTACTAAGTTCCGTGTTCCACCAGGGTTCCTCTTGCTATTGGTTTGTGAAGCTGTTTGTTTACAGAATGCATGGTATGCTTCGGTTAGATATTCTGGTAACTTGGTCTCGGAGTATTCTAATTGCGCTTGGTCTCTTGGTCGCTTGGTTACCTGTGATAGGTGCCTACCTAATAGGAAGGCTAGGAGACGTTTATACGGTGCCTTCCGCTACCCGTTGGTAGCTGCGGAAGGCAGGGAGTTGTACTGTGGAGTCCGTGTCCAGCATAAGGCTTTCCAGGTCTGCCTTTATGTGCGTGGCCTCTTCCTTGGTCAAGTCTCTGGAGGGGGGTGCGGGGGAGGGAAGTAGATTGCTACGACCAGCCGCGCAAGGATGTCCTTTGTGTTCCACGCGCAGGTCCTCTGCACCCCTTGAGCGGAGTGAACCCTCACATAGGTACACCTCCGCCTCACCCTTCGGGGATAACCAGGTGTGATGTTTTGTATGTGTTATGTGTAGTACCTTAATTTTTATAGGCTGCCTTAAGGACTTAAGATGACCTTCTGACCAAGATTTGAATCAAGTAGTTTCAATAATAATAAAGCAATTTGTTTCATAGGTATCTACCACATTTAACGTAATTATTATGTATCAGTGATTTCAGTGAGTGACTGAATTAACTGTTCTTACAAAAAAAAAATTACTAATTTTTCGATGCCCTGTTTGTTGGAGTATAACAAAAACAAATCGATCCTATTTCAACATTACAGTCTTTCTCATTCTAACTCATACCTACTATTTTTTACCATTTGACTCAAATCCTTACTTTCTCATAGTGACTGTACTATTCTTTTAGCCTTGCGTAGTATCATACGTCTCACGTAATATTAGTAAAACACACATTCCAATACATGGATAAAAGGATAAGGTTGCCGTATTTAACCCTAACATTGTTTTAATTCTCAGAAGGTTAAACTAAATCAGCTAGCGAAACTCGGTATCGATGTCTTAACATGTTAAAACAAAAAATGATATGATGTTTATTTTTCTGGGTCAACGACCGTATGTGTGCAAAAAAGATTTTTAAACTTATACTTCAAGTAACTACACTGCCTGCTGTTGTTACTACCTTAAACAAGAACTAATATTTTTTGTAATATACCTAATTATTGCGAAAGAATGGCCGACGGTGTCTTAGTTTGTTGATTTGTACAGATTTCAATAATCACTCCGGACTCCTAAATCGAGGTACCGTGTATTTTTATGTTTATAGACCTAAAATATCAAAATAATGATAAGTAAAAAAAAAGTATATATGCAGTTTTTAAGCTGACATACCGGACATCATTCCGGTATCTCCATTGTCCCAAATTTCAATTCACGAATTTGAAAAAGAGAAGAAAATCTGAGTTTGGTCGCTTTTAAAGAAGCAACAAAATAATTAGACAATCAACAATAATTATTTCTTTTTTATTTTTGCTTAAAGAGAGTATCGAAATTGCTTTTCCTTATTTTTTGAAACTGGGTCACAGCACGACAAGATAGGTTTATCTTTACCACAAGCCTGTGTAATCGTCACATGACCTCAGTACAGGTCCAAGAACAGCTCCGAGACTTTCATGGACTGACTGTTTGCGCTGGAACTGTTAGAAGGAGACTCAAAGAACGTGGACATTGGTTTCAACCTCATAAGCCAGCCAAACGAGCGAGCTCACAGACTGGCACGCCTACAGTTTGCACATGAACATTTGCATTGGACTTGACGTCAATGGAGCCAGGTTCTTTTTACGGATGAAACCAAGATTGTGCCATACAGGCAATGATGGACGTAGAAAAGTATACCGAAGACGGGAACCTTTTTCAGCAATGCTGCTTTGAAGAAAAGATGAGTTATGGCGGTGGGTCATGGATAGTCTAGGGCGCAATTTCTGCCGAAGTAAAAACTGGCCTTGAGGTTGTGACGGGACCACAGTTGCCACCACTAAACAGCGACCGATACATTCGTCAATGTCTAGAGGCTCATGTGATGCCATATACTCAGTTTGTGGGCCAGAATTTGTATGCATGATAATGCAATGCCGCACTCTGCAAGAATTGTTCGAGAATACCTGATGGCGTTAGTATCGCAGTAATTGAATGGCCAGCAAGAAGTCCTGTTATGAATCGAATAGAGCACTTATGCCATGAGCTGAAGAGGCGTTTTCGAAGTAACCAACCAGCTCCAGAAACTTTTCAGGAGCTTAAAACTGCCACCTTGAAATCATGGGAGAACATTCCACAGCATGTCATAGTACCGAGGCCCCCGCAACACAGGCAACAGGAAGGAATACGGGTGGGTTTTAGTCAGTAAGAGTCTGACACACCCTCCCGCTCCGCCCAGAGCGGGAGAAGTTATTTGATGATTTCCCAACCGCAAAAAAAAAAAAAAGCATGTCATAGTGGCATTAATTCCTTCCATGCCGAACCGCATTACGGCCGTTGTAAATGCTCTTGGAGATAACACAAGTTACTAGATTAACGTTTTTTCTATGTACCTAAACCATTGTGTTCTTCAAATATTCCACGCTAATTTTGCTCCCGAGAAACGCAAAAAGATGACTTATTGCAATTAAACTGATTTAGTATTCAGATTTCACAAACCGAAATTATAGTGAATGACTGGCTTCAAAACTGCCTTTTTTTTTCTTTGTACTTCCATTGTATATAAATTTTGAAAGGCTATCTATCTACCTCTATATTTTTATACAATGGAAGTACAAAGAAAAAAAAAAAGCTCGATTCAGGAGTCCGGAATATTTGAGTATTTTAAGACATTTTGAGATTAACTTTGAGGTAAACACGGAAAATTACTACACTATCTGTGAAACATTTTCATTGGTACTGTACAATTATAGCGCACTGTCTGTCCTGTATGGTCCTGTCTAGCTAGCGCCTACATCACTTAAATACTGCTTCATGTAACAAAAATGTGTTTTTGGTTTTCAGGTAGACGGTGTGAGACTGGAGAAGGTATATATGCATTTCGTTGTCGAAGAGCATCTCTGTTATTTCGCACACTACAACAACAAATTCAATTAAGGAATGTGATTCATGACTCTGTGCCATATCCTGTATCCAGATTAACGCCATCTCCTCAAGGCAGACAAACATTACAGGCTAGTGTAGTTCATCGCTCTTCCATAGACAACGGCCAGCCAGACAATGCGCGCCCGGCTGTCAACAACAACCTCCCAAATATGATATCTAACGCATCAGTTCCACGTAATGTTACTCAGTCACCACGGTCACCATCAAGCGCGGATATATTAGAGGTAATGCCATTATATCCAAGATCTCAATCTAGTACCAATCAAGTCACTAATGTCTATCAGCTCAGAGATTTTAAGAGAGAACCTAATAATAATCAAGGTGAGGCGCCGGCGCCTGATATCCGTGCAACTGAAATCCGACATGTTTACTCAAATGATATAAATAGAGATTTAGCTTTCTTACGAAGCGCGTTGCGGCAAGAGGCTGCTATGAATACAATGAAAGAAATAGAAGACGAAAATATATTCCTTGAAAGTTTAGATAAAAATACTTCAAATAACAAACAAATAAATAGTCCTTTATCCCCAACATTGAGTAACTCGAGTGAACACTACGCCCAATTGAGTCTAGAACAACAACAACAGCAACAGCAGCAGCAGCAACAACAACAAGAATCTGCTCGGATGTACATGAACATTGTACCCAATGATGCAGACGCCGGTAAAAATGATACCGTGCCTACCACTCCCTTGACACCAAAACAAGTAGACTATTGTAATTTATCCGTGGGAAATAAACCAGAGATAAACACATACGCAAATTTATCACTAGGTGATATGGGAGATAGTATTAAAAACGCTAAACAAATATTAAGTTTCTCCGCACCCACTGATCATAACCAAAAATTCTCAGAGTCGGATACTTTTACTTCTATGTCACCTGTGGAAGAATTGGAAGTCAACTACGCAATACTAGATATTGATACGAATAAAGAAATTGCAAAAATTACAAGGGATTTAACTTCTCCCGAGAGTCAGTCCTTCAGCAGTTCTAAAAATGAAAGCGTTGCTTCGTATTCCTCGCAGTCACATGGACGTCTTGTATCGCAGTGCAGTGTAGAGAAAGTGAACCTTGCCAACAATCCCGCAACGGCACCGTCTGCTGCCGTCGGTTACACGACTATTGACTTTGATAAAACCGTCGCATTAACATCTGTAGCTGCCGGAGCAGATTGCGATGCAGATGGCAATCGTAAGACTAGGCATAATTCATGTAATATCATTTTCGGGAGTCCAACCAGTAATGATAAAACAAAATAAAAGTTAAATATTGCACTCTGCATAACAAAATATTTTAAGGCTAGCCGCTCATTTGATAAGGATTTGTATCAAAAATAAAAACGTACTACACTGGTTGTGCAAGTGGAGTGCGGATACTGGTTACTTGTTTTTCGTCACTCGTTTTACGTTACCGTTTTCACTATAACATAAACATTCCAACACACACATGTAAAGTATGTCAATACGCTTGAATTCGTCACCCTAAAGTTGTCAAAAAATAAAAGGCCCGTTTTGACATTTGTCATCGCGACGTAACTAGTGAAGTAACCATACGACTCGGTACTCGATACTCACGATAAATCGATTCAAGTTTGTATGAGTATTTGATCGATTTCATTATATATTGTAAAGTGCATTAGATTAAAGTTCTGATTAGAAAATTTAACTTAAATTTTAATATTGTAGGTATTTTGAAATGATACAATGGTACGAAAGGTCAATTTGTCTTTAATTTAATATTTTTAGTTACAATAACATTCACTCAATCACAAAAAAAAAATCAAGAAAAAGCGAGTCATTTTCAAATAATTTTCTTCGGATGATGAGCCAAAATCGTCAGTTGAGCTATCGTCACCTGTAAATATAATTATTTCAATTTTATTATCAATATTGACGTCTCTGTTAAAATCTTCCTTTATTATTTTTAGAATTTTCTCCCCCTTTTGCCCAGTCTTCTTTAGTAATTTTGGCACAAGCTTTTTTCAGCAATGTCATCATTTTCTTAGTGGAGAATGGCGGCTTTGTATTGTGGCGAGCTGCGTACCTTTGACTTGAGCCCAGATCAACTCAATAGCATTGTACTGACAATGGTACGGCGGCGTTCTTATCACTTTGTGTCCATGCTGAAGTGTCAATTCATCAATTTTATATTTTAGTTTCGCAGGTTTATTTTCTTTTACCAGTTCCAGCAATTCAGCTTTCAACAATTTCATGTCAACTTCAACGCCTTGTCTTTGTAGCCATGCCACTAAATCAGCCAATTTGTTTGCTTGAGTAGGTGCTTTATCTATTTGAATTGAATGGTAAGATGCATTGTCCATAATGATTATGCACTGTTCGGGGAGGTTTGTTAACAAGTTAGTAAACCACTCTGTGAATTTATTTGCGTCAATTTCTTCGTGATAATCTTTTGTACTTTTAGACTCGAATGCGAGTAAGGCATCATTCACAAAACCCCCGGCTAATCCGGCGTGGCAGATTATTAGGCGTCCACCTTTCCCCATTGGCACTTTTGAGCGAGATGCCTTGGTGTCTTCCGTCCACGACTGCGGCACGATATGATTCGAGTTCAGCCAAGTCACATCGATAAATATGACAATGTCCAATGTCCCAATTTGTGATTTTATTCATCTCCCTCAAGAATGATACTCTGTGCAAAATTAAATAATATCGTTCCATCATAATTTTCCTCTTGTCGGTTTTCTTGTATTTGAATCCAATTTGCTTCATAATTGTTATTAAAGACGTGGAACTGCCACTAAACAGGCCACACTCTCGTAGTGATATCAGGAATTTACTCACAGTTGGGTATTCATTTGTTGTGTAATAACAATACACGTGGTTTCGAATAGCGTCTGCGTCAAATTTGTCAATACCTGTTACAGGCTTGCTTTTCTTCCTCTTTTTAGGCGTACGTAATACATTTTCTTCAGTACCGGAAGGCCCATACTTTTCCTTCAAGATGGTCGAATAGTTTTTTTGCCGATTCCAAGTGCTTCTGACAGTGGCGTGCAGTGGTTCTCCACAGAGGGTAGGCCACGCATACTGACACCAAAAAAAAAAAACTAATTCGCGCAACATCACAGCGCGGCTCTACGTACAAGAACTCACCACATTATTCAAGGTTTATAAAACGATTTTCTAACGATGCAAACAGAAGAAAGATTCGGCCACCTCAAATATCATAACCAAGTGGGTGGGTGATAATTACAGAACACGTCACTTGCAAGATATCCGAAGTCATGAATTATCATATTTTTGGATAAATTCTCGTAATTCGGGCACACATCTACCTTTAGACACAACTTGAATCTTATCATTAAACGACAAGTGCGACTAACCTAACCTAACCAACACATTATCGGCGCAAACTTCACAACAGAACACCATTCTTAGGTAAATAAACAAATAATAACACAACACATAATCTTTACACTACTTTACGTTTCAAAACCAATTACTTATAACTTAATAAGATCTAAAGCAGCAAAACATTCAAGATCACATATAAATTACGTGTCACTGTCACATGAAACAAACACTACCAATTAAAATTGTATCACTGTCATACCGTGTTCTTCCACAAAAGGGACTATCATATTTTGCCGGATAACACTGACACACTGGACTGTGTTGCCGAAACTTATTTTCCTAACTCCCCACAAACCAAGCGAAATTTCCCAAATATGAGAAAAAAATAAAAAATTATGAAGTTTTTAATTACTTTTATAGGGCTTTTGCTATTCCTTACAATTTATAATTTTTTGGAAGGTATAAATTCAACAATACCACCCTTTTTTTTTAATTGTCTCTAGTAGTCTGGTAGTCATGAAGGAAACTTCCCCGCAATTCGGGGAATTGTCCAAAAATTGGGAACCCTGCAGGGCTATTGCGTATCTCTGTTGACAGTTCATAATGATGATCACTTGGCAAAGTGTTTAACGATTAACTGTCAAACAGTTAGTTTCGTATTGGCTAACTTCAGTGACTAACTAGGATGACGTCATAGGCACCCAGTACCGCTGATAGCCACCGTAACACATTTTGACAGATGTTTTTGTATCGATATTGCTAAGATTGCGATTGTGTAAGTTTAGTGGACATCAAATTGATGATCATTTAGTTTGTGGTGGCTTTCGTGAAAGACACTACTCAAAGGTAGTGTTTTATAAATTATAGTGATTAACACCGAAGCCGATAGTAAGTTAAGCGTGTAAATATTACTTCTTATGTTGTTTTATTGTGATTCTTGGTCGTGGCAGAAGTATGGCACGGCCAAGTGCGTGTCACGCACACTGAAGGGTTCCGTAGTTGGGAATGTTGGGATGAATTTATCCGAATAGCAAACTTGTAGTTGAGAAACATGTTCTCCCATACATCGCTATACGTCACGGTTCATTCTCCAACTGCACATTTAGGTTGGTCGACTATTACTCGTTAACTTGTAAAGCCTACTTAGCTGTGATAGTTTTCTTATTAATTTCATTTTATGTACTACTGCCACGATTTTTTTCACATCTCCATAAACAACCATTTAGCCGGCAGGGGGACACTTGACTCTTACAAAAATTTGCACTTTAAAGCTTAATATTACGCAAACGGATCCCTGAATAAAAAGTGGTATTCACAGACCCGCAATAGTTTTGAACGGCCTATCCAACGATACCCACACCTTGGGATAGATGAGAAAAAAAATACATCCCACATTTGATGTAAGAGAGGTACTTACCCTAAAACATTTTTTTTAAATATTATTTTACCACTTTTACGGCTTGATTAATATGTAATCATCATAATCAGCCTATAATGTTCCCACTGCTGGGACACAGGCCTCCTCTCTGTGAGAGGGACTGGGCTGGGTATTAATATGTAATACCTGTGCCAAATTACAGATTTTTAGTACTAAGCATCTCTGAGCTACAGCGGGTACAAACTGACACAGGACGGACATGGCCAAACTATAAAGGTTCCTTGTTTACTACGGAACCCTAAAAATATAATCAAAATAAGAAGTAATAGTAATAATAATATTTAGAGTAGGTATACGCGAGTAATTATGTAACTACAACATATTCCCGAAAACTGTACATAGTTATGTAGGTACATACATCATACTAGAGTCCTAACGATGTACATAGCTATATACAGCGTCCAAAATGATCTTCTAATACTTTAACAACTTGTATATTATTTATCGTGGTTTTGTTTACCTATTTCGTGGTTTTATGTACCTACCTTTCCTTTGAGGATTTATTTTCACTAAGTTACACTTTATTAGCACAAGTAAAAACATACTATTTAATTTTGCTAGGCTGTCGAGTTAAAACTGCAAAAGATTGAATTTACCGCCAGTTTCACGTTTCAAGTATATATAAACCGCTTAATACATAATGTTCCCTAAAATAAAGTATTCTAGCGCTCAAAAGGCGCTACTCAACTTAGCCGCATAATAGTCGATAAAAAATAGAGGCGTCAAGTGTTGGGACGATGAACACCGATCCCGGTCTGTTGGTCACCGTAACGTGATGTCCACTTACTGTGATACGTAATACCAATGTTTTGAAATTCTCAGTTGTCATCAAAGTTCGGTGTACAACTGAAGCTAGTTAGTCACTGGCAATGAAAAAGATAGCCAATAGCCCTGTGAGTCTTCAATATTTTTCATTCATTAAATCTTCACTTTACACACAACCAATGAGGACCAAGCTCCTGTCGCCGGAGTTACGCCCCTAATTTAAACCATTTCACAATTGTGTGCCGTTCATACACACGAAAATATACACGAGTGTGCGTAAATTTATGAACGAAATGTAGGCGAAAGGAAACCTTGCCTTGCGTACGTAAGCTCCGTCGAACTGTGAGTCACGTGGCGTCTGCGACAAGTTGATGTATAAGAGTTTTAACAGGAGTTTAACTTTTTTTTTTAATATTTTGTGTTATTGTATTACATAGTTAAAATAAATGCATTTGGCGTTGTTGGTAGGGTAGGATAGGCCTAATTGCCTCTATGGACGGCACGCCCCCGGCTTCTGAGACGCGATCTTGCACTTGCGTTACGGGCAATAAAGGTCCACCATTAACTGATTTGCGTTCGAAGTATTCCGTTAACTTCACAACCAATTCGCGTTACTGGCTGTTGATTGTACGTCCTCTTTTCGATATGTTGAAACAGTTCGTACGATAAAACAACAAACACCAAAATCAAAGTCAAAGTCAAATTATTTATTTCAAATAGGCACATAAAAGGCACTTTTGAACGTAAAAATTAACAAAAAAAAAAATAGAATTGATTCTAGTTGCCCCTTCCAAAAGGTAGTTTCGTATGGAGAAGAATGGGCAAGAAACTCCACCGTTACTCTTTTAAAATGTTTATAAAATTTTGTATAGGTACATTTTAAAATTATATGTGAAGACGATGCACCTAGAATAAAATTACTATACCAAAATAGGTAAAAAAAAAATGAAAAATAAAGCAATGACAGATAAATTAATTATGTGATAGGTACACGATGCTCACATATTTACAAACATTGTAAACGTATACGTTTTCCTAAAAATAATAAATAAAGTCAGTCCATCGAGTCCAAATCCCTATCTTAAAATCAATGTCCAAAATAGAAGAGCCAAGGTCAACGTGATAGTAAACAGAAATAGTCCAAAAGCAAAGCCGAGTCGAGAAACAAATATCAAACGAGCGCACAGTCAACTTCACAAGATGGCGAACGAAAGACTGCGCAGTGCGCGCGTGGACACTAAGTCACGTGCCGCTTGGTCAAAGACAAGTCATTCTATAGAAATCAGTGTCGCCAATTCAAAATTGTATGTACGGCTTTGAGCGCCAAGCTCATTATTTTCAATAAAGATCACTATACAATATTTAATTACTATTAAAATCGAGTGAAGCTGGTAAAATTCATTAATTAATTGGTTACAACACTAGTATTAAAAAAAAAGACTGAACTGTTTTTGAGACGTTTCGTAATAATTAGAAATTGAATGCTACTATAAAGAAAGCGCGAAAAGAATACTCGCAATATATTCCATCATATTATCTAACGCGCCAAAAATGTATGTATTTTTCTAAAACACTGTAAGTAATTATTATTTTATTGGTTCTTTCAGTTTCGTTCCAAGTTACATTCTAGGGTCTTTCTCAAATGTCAAAACGGTACTTTTATTTTTCGACAACTTTAATTGGTTTTTTGTTTTTCTTCTCTTCTTTGGCAACTGAGCCGATGTCGACTATTCTGCCAGCGTCATGTGGTGACGACAGGTGAGCCGTCGAACTTTGCACTTTGTGGTAGTTATCTAGGTAATGTTAGTTGTTAGTAGCTGAAAGGACGAGACAATTTTTGTTAGTAAATCTATCCAGTAGTCACTATGACCATCGTGACAGTGACACATTCCGTGAGGTACATTCCTAATAAAGCCATAATCGCTCACAGCGCTTACATCAATAATTTGCGTTCCGATTTAGATATCACGATTATGACAGTTGAGAGCGCAACGTGCTCACAGTGCTCGCTTAACGTCCAAAGTTATAACATACCCCCAAACCTTGCACAAGAAACACCGATTAGAACGACGATTCATCCAGTGACGAAGAAGATGACAAAGTGCTTATACGCTTTCGGCAAAGATTTACCCGAAGAAATTACATAGATGCAACAATAATTAAATATATTGCACATGAGTTTAAAACTCATTACAGGTACGCTGTTAAGTCTTGTATTTTAATGTATGTGACTGAGTCCTCTCGTAATGTGAGCATGACAGAAATTTGTCGCTCGATAGTCCTCGTCGGCTATGTTCACTTGAAGACTCATGGTTGGATTACAGTATTTCTTTGTGTATACACCACAAAGTTCTTCTTCTTCTTTGGTTAGGTGGCGACTGTAGCCAGAAACACAATTTCGAAAATGCCACGTTAGTTTAAAGATATGATGAGACTCAAAACAAAACAGCACAACTGTCATTTTTGACAGCGCTCACGGTGATATTAGTTTAGGGTATGGTCGGCGTTACGCAAGATGGCGCATGTCATGACGTCATCTATGACGATTCACGGGACACCGTTATCGCGCTCACTCTAATTCGGAACGGGTGTAAGAACGCTCAAATCGATTGCAGCGCAATTTGGAATAAAGCCCAACTTGCATGTGTGAACAAAAAATGAAACGGGGCGCGCAGTTTTAAATTAGATATCTATACCCGTAGTACTTGGTGGATCGTGATCTTTTGTCCGTTTTCGCCATACCCAAATTCATAAGTCAGTAAGCTCCGATTAGCCCACTTTGAGGGCGAGCTCGCCTGGAGAAGTACTACCTACTACGTCGATACCCATTTCTGCCACCAAGCAGCGTTGTTTCGGTTTCAAGTGTGCTGAGTAGTAAAAAAATTAAATAGTTTCAAATTTTGGGTTGGCAAAGCACCTGTGGAATCGGTGAAGAGTTAATAGCAGATGGACCCTCTGGGGTTCCAAAAAAGGTACGAAAAGGCTATACATAAATACCAATATTTAATGAATAGTGGGGTGCAATGATTTCAAAAGGAGTAATATATAAGTCAATGGGTGCAATATTAAGCAATAGGTCATATACAGGAAACTTTTTAATGTGGTACATCTGCATTAATTGGGTATGTCACACATTTTGATAAGTAAAGAAAACGTCCTTTTTTGGACAATTTAGGTACCTTTTTATTAATAAATGAATGCTTGGTAGGTGTAGTGTGAAAAATATTAAAACTGTCAATGCTGGCTTTTGCCTGTACAGTTTCCTTGTATACATGGACTAAATAATATGCATTATCCGATAAGCATTAATTATAATTATTTCTAGTTCCTAAAATTAATTGATGTAAATATTTATATTGCATGCTGTTACCAAAGTAGAGTTAACCAAATGTAACCTGTGTTTTAGGTAGATACCTACCGTATCATAAGGTACCTACTCCTAAAAGTAGAACACCAAAAATGGAACATAGTTGATAGTAAATTATAACAACTCTTCAAATATATGTGTATGGCTGGATCTTTAATGTTCCAATATGTTAGTTATCCATGCTAATATTATTTTCAATTGAATGCCAGATTTTTTTATGGTAAGTTACGAGTTGCTATGGTAGTTTGGATAACCGCAATAAAGGGGTCCTAAGAGATGGACAACAAACTGTATACTGATACTGTAAGGGTTCCATTTTTTTTTCTTTTGAGATACAAAACCCTAAAAAGGCTGTACTGCTTCATAAATTTTGGTCATTGTTTTTATTCTTTGCTATTAAATGAATTGACGTAGTTTGATAGTCTCTTTTTCGCATTTTCAGTGTAAACTCATATTAATCTATTCACGTGGGAAACTCAGAAAGTTTTGCGAAAATTTTAAAAATGTTCTATATGTCAATATTTTTTTATAAATTTTTTTCAAAGTACTCTCCACTAGCCTCTTTACAAAGTTTCATGCGTCTGAACCAGTTTTCAAAACACATTTCCAGTCCGCCGCAGACACCCCGTTTACAGCCTGCTCGAACGCTGACAGCGCATCTTCCGGCGATGAAAATTGTATCCCTTTGAGCTGATTTTTTTTTCGGGAATAAAAAGAAGTCACACGGTGCTAGGTCAGGGCTGTAAGGAGGGTGACCCAGGAGTTTGACCGGCGTGCTGTCCAGGAAGTCCCTCGTTTTGAGCGCGGTGTGCGAAGGCGCGTTGTCGTGTTGGAGCAGTAGCCCGCGGAGCCCTGTATTTGGTCGCTTGTTGCTCACAACAGAGAAAACTTTTGCCAAGCATTTGGTAGTATACCATTCAGCGTTGATGCTTCAGGAATTGACACCAAGTAGCCAGTCAAATTGAAATAGCTCGCGATCAAAATTTTCCCCCGCTTCTAGATCGCTTTGGTAGGCGTTGATTCGTTCTGAAACACCCAAACCGTCGACTGGCGCTTCGTTTCTGGATCGTATTGATAAATCCAAGACTCATCACCTGTAATGATGTCGTAAACACGCCGAGACCAGCCAAAGTTAGTCGACCGAACTTGAATTCGTTATACCAACGATACACGGTTGTCTTAGAAGGGCCTGCATCCATGAATGCCATTTGAAGTCTATCGTACGATTCATCCGGTTTCAGCGACACTTGAAATCGTAAAAAATCATAGCGCGAAAATGTTCCCGGAGCAGATCCATTTCTTAATGCGACTCGATAATTTAAATTAGCGCAAACAATGTGGAGGGAAATTTAGAAAATTGGAACGTATGTATTTTTACTTACAAATAATCATATTTTCAAAATAGATTATAACTGGCCAGTCTCTCATATATAAAAACTTTTTTTCGCAAAACTTTCTGAGTGGCCTGGTACTTATTGAAAACTTGTTTCTTGAGGTACCTATAATCGAAAGTTATTTTTATTTAAACCTTCAAATACCTTTGGCTTGAGTGCCATGCATACCGTATACCAATGACTCCCTAAGTTTTAATAATTACTATAAGACAAGTAGCCTGTTGCATAGGACGCTTTATAGTATCATTGTTTTTGTACATTGAATAATATATATTAATTATTGTGTAAAGAAAAAATATTGTTTTATTGTTTAATGTGCAATTTTGAGCATAATAGGTAGGCTAGGTATTCAAATGTTTACGAAAGGTTTTCGCCAGTAGGATAGATTTAATATTGTAGATAGGTGCTTTATGTGTGAAATTGAGAATAAGGTGCTGAAATAGCAAGGGTCTAACCTAAATATGCGTAATGTATGAATACACTATATGGTTACTTGCTGTAGTATGTGACTGGCCTAACCCCTTTTAATTACACACTTGTCAACCAAATAATGACATATACCAAAAATTGTACATCAACAATATTATCATTGTAGGCACTTAATCCTGATAATAATTAATTTGTTCATTGTAATATTATGCTGCTAGCGGATTTAGAAAGGCACTGTCAAGGCAAAGTTGTCCAGTTTGAAACATTATGGTCTCTCTTGAACATCATGAATTTTTCATCAATTTGCTAACTTTGTACCACACCTGGACATTTTTACCACAACATGTTCAAAATGTGCGTATAAAAGTCAAGTGTAAACATTTATTTGGGAACTTAACTATAAGAATAAGCGATCCATAATAGAATTTAAAATAATTTTTAATATCATAAATAAAATCGTCTCTTATGGTTAAGTTTCTGAACTAAATAATTCTTTTTAGCCTCCATTTGTCATAGTGGACTGCGCTCATTTTAAACCGGGTGCACTGCTTTAAATTAAGAAAAAAAGCACGAAATGAATTTAAAAAAGTGTTAGTTATATCATTTTGCTAATGAACATTAACAAAGTGAAATGAATTAATGTAAACGCTTGCTTACATTTGCTTAAACGAAAACAGTTAATCCAGAAAAGGTATACTTCGGTAACCTTCGGGTTCCGTCGAGTGGATATTTGGTTGTGTTATTCGTTTGATGAAGAACACATGATTGTTGTACCCAGTTGAGGAACTTTGCGGCAGCTTTTTGTGAAACTGATGACATTTTTTTCAGTCCTATCCCTAATGCTTTAAAAATGTAAGAACCAAAGACTTATTCCAACCCTTCCGATATTGTGATGTTTTATGTTGTCTTTTATTTGACTGAACAGTTTAAAGGATGACTAAACATGAGGATGTGGTTTAGATTTAATTATTTCTACATGAAGTGTGCCATTTGAAGTAAGTGTAAAAAAAAATAATTGATTATTAAATTTCGATACTCCTTAGTATCGAAATTTAAGAATCAATTATTTTAGAGATGCTGTGTATATAACAATAAGTTAAGAAAAGCTACCTAGTAAATATATAATTTTGAAATATTGATTGGACAGATATAGAAATTACCTATTTAAGGAAAATATAAGATATTGCCCTTTAAATTGTTTGTTATTCCTTTCTCCTAGATCTCTGATCCATAACAAATTAATTGACAATCTAACCTTATTATTGAGCTTTATTTCAGACGTAACGATATTTTTTACCTACTCTGGCTGAATCCCTTAGCAATTGGTAACATTTAGTTACTTGCGTGCAATTTTCTTCTAATAACGATTTTCATATCATTTTATTTATTTTGTCATTAATTTGTTCAAACATTACAGGTCAGCTGTTTTAAAATGGTGCAAAATTTGGGAGACGCATTGGTAAAAAAAGTTTCACACTAGGGGGTTTGGTTGAGACTTCTCTAAGTGAGTATTTCGGTAGTATCGAGTGGAGTAAATATGGGACGAAAAACAAATCTTTACATTTTTGACGCTGTTAAAGATACCTACCTAGTTAGGATGAGATTATATTATGCTATCCATTGGCATATTTCATATGATAGCATTAAATTGAAGATAATTGACTTAAATATATAGTTTTTTGTACAAAATATGTTGCATTTTTGCCTCAATAAAGGGGTTAGTATATAAACCACCGAAGGCCAAAAATAAAACAGCTAAGTACTTCTATACCTTGTGAGTTTTACAGATACGAAATATTTTCTTTCAACCTTAAGAGGACGATAAATGCCAGCGACCTTGAGCGAGTGGGCGGAGCATGCGTCACCCCCCGCGACCCCGCAACCGTTCGCACGTAATGTAGGGTAACCATACGTTTCAGATTGTGTGGACTGTCCTGCCTGATTTTTTTATCACAATCCAATTTTTTTTATGTAGTGTTCACAAATAAGGTAATATTCTGATAATAAAATAGGATCGTAATATATTATATTATTTTAATAGTTTGCATTGAATAAGTTGGTTTAAACAGGGTGTAATTTTAAACACCATCAACCTCTCTCGTCATTGTACTCATCATTATAAACAACTTTTACTATATTGGACACAACATGAAATAACTTGGACTAAACATGAAATCGCGAAAAAAAAATCAGCTGTTCCCTACATTTTGACGAATTAAGCGAACATAAATTTAGGGAACAGCAGATGTTTTTTTTCGCGACTTTACGAGGCACGGATGAGTCTCGGTACGTAAAGATGCTCGCCCATCCACGGAACAACCGCGGCAAGAATAGCTTAACCTAATTGATCGGCCCGTGCGGCTGTGATGCGACTAAAGAGCTCTTTAGCTATGGAAACAATATAAAGTGATATGAAAAGCCAAAAATCTAAATAAATAAATTTAATTCCAAAATAAAATAATTAATTTCTTTAGTGACAGATGAGAAAATATGAGATGTGCAGGCAAGATTTAGAGAGGGAATGGGCTGTATGGATCAGGGGGCCGATTCTACTAATTTGCAAAGTTATACGCTCTGTACCGTCTCATCAATGTTTCGGTTTCGTTCGGCTCTCGTTCGTCCCCCATAAATCTATTCTACAATTTTTATGACAATAACTGAAACTGTAACTGACTGTAACCAAGTCGAAACCCAACTCAATCACTACGGGAATAAATGGCAATGAGTGTTACCTATAGTTCAATTAGTAAGTTTGTAATATTACTATAACAAAAATGATTAAATAACAAACAAAGTTTATACGAATAATAAACCCATTAAAACTTATTTTCCGTTATATTTACCACGAAAAGTAAATGATTTTTTCCATATATTTTAATAATTGTAAATTAGCAGATTTTCTTAAAGGAAACAGTCTGGGCGGTTCGAATTGCCATTTTAGAACAATGTTGTTAGTAGAATCGCCCCCCAGAGTAAGTTAGTATATTTGGGGATTCAGTTTACAAGGGATGGAAAGATTGATGAAGATGTGGAAAGGAGATTGAATGCGGGAAATAAAGTGAATGGTACTATACATGCGACTGTAAGCAACTAGTCGATGCCTAAAAAGGCTCGAAAGGCCTAATAAGGGTTCATAATGGTGTGCTGGTGTCTAAGCTTATGCATGGAAGTGAATGAATTTTGGGTGTGGCAAAAGAAGCATAAAAGAAGAAAAAGGGCCGATTTTTCAATCGCCAGATAACTTTTATGTGAAGAATATGTTTGACGTTTTGACAGCTTTTGAATAGAAAATATGTCAAAGCGCCATATTTATTCCTCAGATAGAAGTTAACTGATGATTGAAAAATCGGCCCTAAATGCTGTGGAAATGCCTCCTTGCGAAGCATGTGTGACGTGACTATAAATGATAGGCTGAAAAATTATGTGATAAGGCAACGGTGCGGTTTAAAAGAAGCGTGCAGCTGGGCTTCTATAGTTTTTGCCTTCCCCTTGGGAAGAAGGCGTGAATTTGTTTGTACTAATTATTTTTTTTACATTTCGTAGAAATGTAGTCATTTTTCGAAATATTCCTCTTGTCGAGTGTCTTGATCTTCCTGTTTCTCTGTCTCTTCTTTGTCTGTATTTTGCCTTCAACCAAAATCATTGATTCCATTCCAGTTAATGGTCCTGGAAATATAAAAAAAAACTTGTGAATCTAAATTGTATATAATAAATAACGAACCATTGTCAGTTCTTTCACTATTTTCGTCATTATTTATTTCCGTCGGGTCGCAAAAACCAAAATATTAAAACATAATCTTATTAATGAGCTGCACCTGTTTATTTAAACTAGACAAGTTTCTAACCTAATATAACGGGATTGTCCCCATAAAACCATAATAAATGGTATGCCTAGAATCTACAATTTATTTAATACTCACTTTGTCTCTGCATTTTCATGTTGGGAATCATAGTCAGTTCTTTCATTATTTATTTCCGTCGGGTCGCAACAACTAAAATATTAAAACATAATCTTATTAATGAGCTGCACCTGTTTATTTAAACTAGACAAGTTTCTAACCTACTATAACGGGATTGTCCCCATAAAACCATAATAAATGGTATGCCTAGAATCTACAATTTAATACTCCGCTTTTTCATGTTGAGAATCATTGTCAGTTCTTTCATTATTTTTATCAAAATTTACTTCCGTCGGGTCGCAACAACTAAAATAGTAAAACATAATCTTATTAATGTAGTACACCTGTTTTTTTTTTAAGCTAGGTAAGTTTCAAACCTGCTGTAACGGGATTGTCCTCAAAAAACCATAATAAATGGTAGTCTACAATTTATTAGGTAGGTACTTACTTGCTCTTCGCATTTTGGTTTCGGGAATCTGTATTATTTTTTTATGCTACTAAAAAAAAAAAAATAGATACGGATCTATCTAAAGTTATGTTTGAACTTACTCGTAAATAATGGATATACTCGCGCACAAATTATTATCAAAATAACATTTAGCTAACCTCATTATATTATAATAATATATGAGAAACTTACCTCAGTATCCTGTTTCTTTCATGTATACGTCATTTCTCTTTCAGAACTTTAGTTGTTCTACTCATATTGTCGAAAAAATACGTAAGTACAGCGGTCGTGCAAAGTGTCAGCGTCTACCCGTGACAGTGGTCAGCGGTACACTGCCGCCCGTCGCCCGCGCAGAGCGCCGCATGCCGTTCCGTTCGATTTTATAGGGAATATTTATTTTTAGTAATAAAAGTATGAATATTTGAAAAAAATCACAGATTTCTTTATAGATAACAAAATAGTCTATTCATAAAAAAAAAACATGAAAATATCTTTAGTAGTTTGGAAGTAATTTCGATTTTTATATTTGGGTAGACCTTACTTCCTGAATTTGTTTCATAAAGTATTTTACTACAATACTAAAATATTCAAAGATACAATTGATGTGTATGCGGTCTAGTTTAACATACATTTTTTGCGTAACTTACTTGCATTAATTGAAGGCGTAATAACAGATTTAAAAGTCACTAAAATCATATATCTGCACCTTAACAAGATAATGATTAAAATCGCTTAACAACATTAAAATGGATATAAACTAATTGGTACCTTATCTTGAACTGGGAACACTCCTAGTTCCAAATGATTGAGTAATAACAAAATGGGACCTCCCATTTCGTTATTACTCAAGGGTTACTTCCGAAGTAAAGTAGCTCCTAGAGTGATATGAGTGGAACGTATAATTAGTGCGTAATCTGCTGTAAACGTGCGCCACATAAAAAAGTTGTGCGTTTTGTCGTTTTGCCTAAAAAGGGAAAAAACAATCCCTGCTGGAGTAACGTTGTTCCAGCAGGAAAATTATAAACGAATGATCAATCGGAGAGATATATTTTGTGCATGGCAATCGAATTTGGACGGATAACCAGTCGTTGTTTACATGTTTTGTCTTTGTTTATATCTACTAGGGCATGAATCTCGGAATATCGTAATATCGGAATCTCGGAACGCAAAAATCAAAATCAAAATCAAAATCAAAAGTCATTTATTCAAACTAGGCTGAAAATCAGCACTTTTCGAACGTCAAAGTTACATAAGACAGTCCCCCAAAAATGCCCGCCCGTCACCACTTCCTAGTGCTTTAGCTGGGAAGAAGAAGTGGTGGAACAAACTCCCCAGCAGCACGTCTGTCTGTTTAGTTATATAAACTTGATTTTATACAAATCGTATGCAAAGTAATTAACATTACGAAACACAAAACATTGGATTAAATTACACACTTGCCATACGTTAGCTAGCACGCGCCAGTATACCAACAAAACAATGAACAAACTGTACTCAAGCAGATAAATTCAACATAAAAAAAAACGTAAATAGAACTTAATACCTAAATAAAAGCCTCCAGACATAAAGGGCGTGCCCGCTTACATAAGGCAATTGCTGTAGCTCGAAGTGAGAAATGATAAACTAGCCCCATCGAAGTAAAATAAGTAAACAATTACTAATAACAATTAAAACCATGATCAGCAAGACGACCAGTCACCACAAGCAGCACCCGTTCACGAGCATAACGCAAAGATCAGCCATCACCCCCCTCGCCATATTGGAGGGAAGGAGGCAACCCGATCCCCGACGCTACCGCAGGCAGTGACATCTAAGGGAGCATGACGAGCTTGCTGCCGGTTGCTCAGGCAAGAATAGTATAATCAATAGTCGAGGACGCTAGCTAACCACTTATTGCAATACAACTCATAAAACACACATTGTAATGAGTAGATTATGTAACTAATAAATTAAAATTTAACTAATTAAATTACATTGACTTATACAGTCAAAATAAAAAAATAATCAATTATATGAACTCATATAACCTGTCAGTAGGAAAGCTAATTCTGGAGAAAGAACATAAACATTGTCTTGAGTTAATCACAGCGACCAACTATTCTTATCGTTTAAGTAGTCATTGATACAATAGTATGCCTTTGAACAAAGGGTGGATTTTACTTTAGTTTTAAACGCATTAAAAGGCAAATCTAGCAAAGAAGAGGGCAGCATGTTATAAAAAGTTATACCAAGCCCAACAAATGAGTTATGTACCTTATGAAGCCGGTGAAATGGAGCTCGTAATTTGTCCTTATTTCTGGTGTTAATATTGTGAATATCACTATTTTTAGTGTATAAGTGTATATTTTGCCTAATATATAAGATGTTGGCGAAGATGAATTGTGATGCCACCGTGAGAATACCAACATCTTTAAAAAAATCTCTCAGAGAAACTCTGGCACCAAGCTGGTAAATAGCTCGAACAGCTCGTTTTTGAAGAACGAATATATTTTGAATGTCAGCGGCTTTGCCCCACAGCAGAATACCGTAGGACATAACGCTATGAAAATAACTAAAATAAACTAATCGAGCTGTATCAACGTCAGTGTATTGTCTTACTTTTCTGACGGCGTAGGCGGCCGAACTGAGCCTGCCCGCTAGGCTTGATATATGAGGGCCCCACTGAAGTTTGGCATCTACTGTTATACCAAGAAAAACTGCCGAGTCTACAGTTTCAAGCACCCCATTATCTAAGACGATGTTGGGACCTAGATTCCTAACATTTGGCAAGGCAAACTTTATACATTTCGTTTTCTTGGCATTGAGAACTAGGTTATTCGTCGTAAACCAATCCGTGACCATTGAGAGTGCACTGTTTACGTCATCAAAATCTTGTCTATTCCTGTTTACTTTAAAAAGAAGTGAGGTGTCATCTGCAAACAATACAACGTCACAGATACCCTTTAAATAAAATGGTAAGTCATTAATATACACTAAGAATAAGAATGGACCCAGTATTGAGCCTTGAGGTACACCTAACTGAACTGGTAACCCGGAAGATTTTACACCATTCACATCTACACATTGGAACCTATTATGTAAATAAGAATTTATTACTTTGAGAGCTTCATATTGGACACCATAATGACACAGTTTACGCAAAAGCGTGTCATGGTCCACGCAATCAAAGGCTTTGGAGAGATCACAGAAAACTCCAATAGCATTTTGCGAGTTCTCCCATGCGTCAAATATGTGTTTCAGCAGTGCAACACCCGCATCTGCAGTCGAACGACCTTTTGTAAAGCCATATTGTTCATTATGAAGGAGGCTGTTTAAATTAAAATGTCTTAGCAATTGCTTGAGTATTAACTTTTCAAATATTTTGCTAAATGCAGGTAAGATAGAAATAGGTCTGAAATTGCCAACGTCATTTTTATTACCTGATTTAAATAAAGGTATGACTTTACTACTCTTCATGAGGTCAGGAAAAGAGCCCAAATCAATACATTTATTAAAAGTAACAGCTAGATAGGGGGCTACGATTTCTATTATGTTGCTTAATAGTTTAATGGAGATACCCCAGATATCACCAGTGTTTTTAGACTTAAGTGTGTTAAAAATATTAACTACATCACGAGGTGTTACATGTTCGAAGCTAAATAAGCGACTACATTTAGGCACACTACTATGCAAAAGGTTTTCAGCTTTAGACGGGGACGAATTCAAGGAGCGAGTCGTAGTTATAGGTATGTTGGCAAAAAACTCATTGAATGCTTCAGCTACGTCAGCTGCTTTATTAACTAATTTGTTGTCGACCATAATCTCAAGTTGTTTTTCTTGTTTAACCGACTTACCCGTTTCATTGTTAATAATTTTCCAAGTGGTTTTTACTTTATTATTGGAATTTTTAATTGTATCGCTTAAAAATTTAGATTTAGCAAAAACACAAATCTTTTTAAATAGTTTTGAATAATTTTTGACATACTCTAAGAAAGGAGTGTCAAACCTGAATTTTTTCAAACCGTATAACTCGTATAGTCGCGCTCTACTTTTATAAATACCTGGAGTAGCCCATTGGTTAAAGCCAGCGGAGGTGCCATTAATGTTAATGGTTTTGGTCTTGAAAGTAGATTGGTACTCTTTTTGCACAACATCAAAAAGAGCTCCATAGATATCATTAGGATTCACGTGTTCTACTATAGATGGTGTAATTCTATGAGCTATATTATTTTTAAACTTGTCGCACCGACTAGCTGTATATGGCCTGCATTCTATTTTATGCGGCTTTTTATGTAATGGCATAGGGAAGCTAGCTAATAAACCACAGTGGTCAGACGTTAAGTTACTTAACACTAATTTATTTTTGGCATCACAATCACTAAAAATATTATCAATACAAGTCGACGAGGACGCCGTGATCCTAGTAGGTTCAAAAAACAAGTTAATTAAATTATAAGACCTAAACAGATTGAGAAGCCTAATACTTAATGGAGTAACATCTAAAATATTAATATTAAAATCTCCACATAAAATTATACTTTTGTTACTACTTTTTAACCTGTTGAGTGAATCCTCCATTACCGATTCGAAAAGAATAAAATCTCCAGAGGGGGGTCGATAAACGCAAATTATAACGTATCGCTCGAGTTCAACACAAGACAACTCAATAGTGCGCTCGATAGAAAGATTAACTAAGTCTAAACGTTGTTTACACTTCAACTTGTTTGCAACAAGAACTAAAGATCCACCGCGAATAGCACTTTTTCTTATAAAAGCACTTTGTACAGTAAAATGATCACTATTCATAAACACTACTTCATGTTCTTTCAACCAGTGTTCAGTTAAACATAATACCTGAACATCATAGTTCTCCATAAATAAACTTAACTCTAGCTCTTTGCCGGACAGACCCTGCATATTTTGATGTACAACATTCAACATATGCAGCTGACCCGTTGTCGCACCTAATAGTTTAAACTACAAGGCGTATCAAAAGTAGTGTTAGTATCACTACTAACAGTAATTGATGGTACACTACAGGTACCAGTGTCATGGTGTATATTGTATGCTAAAAGATTAGCAATATGTCTCCTACAACTAGGTGGCAAATACATTGTATAATTTGTCAGTTTGTAATCAGTAATAAATTGATTACAATCAAAATATAAAATAGCGTCACTGTGACGACAGGTCCTATTATAAATTAACATATTTAAATTATAAATGTGCCTATTTTGCTCAACAGACAAATATTGAGAATAAGGCAAGGCACAGAAAATAAATTTACAACTATTGGTCTCATTGAGATGTAACATCAAATGGACACATTCAATTATGTACTTTTTTCTTACAGCTAAACTATCCCCATATAATAAAATAACAGTAGAACTGGGGTTTATTTTTGTCAATTTAATTTTACTAATTAATTGGCTAATACTGGCACCGGGTAAACAATTATTAATTACATACTGTTGTGAACACTGATTAAATATACTACCAAAACCTTGACCAAATTTGTCTGAAAATAAATATGTGGTATTAACTAAATTATTTATACTATTATTGACATCATTAATACCGCTACCTACTGGCTGAGCCACTGAGGGTGTGGATGTGGGTGTAATAAGTTGAGGCTGGGGTGCCTGGGAGCAGGTACAGCTAAAAGAGAGGTTATTTGTCAGAGACTCATACCTCTCTGCATTGTACTTGACCAGGTCTGCCAACTCATTGGCCTCCTGCAAGCGCTTACTCAGGTTTTGTTGTGAAGCCTCATATTTACTAAAGATGTCCTTTAGAGCATATTCCCTTACAAACAATTCATCCTGAAGCTGCTGAGTGTCAGTATCATACATAGTATTACATAACTGTAATTCACTATTACACATCTTTAATTCTTGAATTAAATTTAAATTTTTTTGCCTAAGTTTTGTATTTAATTTATTTACTTTCTGGCGTTTTAAAGATTTTTGAATTTTTCTAATTAACCTATTAATTTTAATATACTTTTTTATCTTATTATGGCTAGTAAACAAATTGCTTTTAGTGATTGTATCATTAGTTAAATCTATTGTTACAACAGGCTCAACACAAGTGGGTCCGGACCCGCTACCAACCAACTCATCATATAGACTGCAGGTGATCGCAGACTCTTCACTGGCTTTGAGAGATTCCAAACGGGTTATTGTGTTGTGGGCCCTGCTTAATTCCAGTTCTAATTCAGATATCCGTCTCAAAGCCAATTCGTGGGTGTCACTACATTCTTGGAAATTTGACACAAGTTGACGGAGGTGTTGATGCTGGTCGAGTATGTCCATATGCTGTATATGTAGTTCAGCCAATTGGTTCTTAAGCTCAGTGTTCTTGTTATTAATATACTGAACTTCCACCTCGCTGTCTTCCCTTTCCTGTAGCAGCTGATTGCACTGTTTTTGACTAGATTCCAATTCTTTCAACGTAGCCCTCAGTTTTTCCTCCAAGGATGCAGCTCTACGGGTCAACATATTGATAGGCCAACCCTAGAGGCACCCTAGAATGAGAGAAGAGAAAGCCAAGTGAGTAAAGGAATAAGAGAGAGGGATAAAATGTGGATAATAAGTACTAGGATGAAGGGCAAATTAATTAGAATTTAAAGATAACAAAGGGAAAAGTTAAGAAGAGGATGAAATCTCAATTATGGGATGATACATTAATTAATCACAGATATGTCTTAATCGAGATGGTAATATTATAAAAATAAATGGGAAAAACAACAAAATTAAGTTTGGAAAATGGTTGGGGGTACTACTGTTTTAGGTGATTGTAAATCCGGTTTTTTTACATTAATTTCATGAACTGGCACTAATTCTGTGATTTAACATAACAGAGGTATGTCTAGTAATAAAGTGCAGTGATTTCTATGGGGTCTCTAACGTATTAATGCGATTTTATCTTAATTATGCATAAGCATAATGTCCAGTACAATAAAGAGAAGTATATGGTTATTTAGGACACAGCTCACAGGGACGAGCAATAAACGTAAAAGGGGAAAGAGGTGTAATTAGAACTAACTATTTTGATATAAATATGCTTAAAATTAAAACAAATACTCCCCGGGTTATGTGATTTCAAATCCGTCCGTTGGATGACAGCTGATACTAGTTCATTGATTTTTCATTAATTTTGCGGCGAAATTAGTCACAAACACAAATCCTTAATATTTATAACTATATCTAGCTAATTTAAACAGTTTTATCAATAATTATACACGAAAAATATTAATTTTACAATTTAATTCTAACACGAAAACTTTTGACGGCCGGCTGCCAGTATTGCCAGTCTAAAAAAAAAAAAAACTTGCGCTTGACGTAAATTGACGTAATTTTAGTAGGCAAGTTTTTAATCACGTCTAAACTTGTATGGAGTAGTGACAAGCGCTGATTAATTTGACAGGACTAAACTAAAATTTATCTTCTGTCCTCTTCGTAATGAAATAGAAAGAAAAAGATGCACTGAACTTAAATTTAGTTTAGTTTGTGAACAAGGGAATCGGCGCCAGTAAGTAGCTATAATAGTGATGGTTGTCTGTCTTGCTTACTCTTTATCTGCGCGTGTATGTCTTGTTTATTCGCACAAACGAACAAAATATCCTGTCAATCAGTTGCGCTCGTGAACTGTGTAAGTTAAAGGCTCGTGAAGACTGCGGCGATATCGCGGGCGCGGCAAGCATATTGCTGCCTGTCGCGCCCGTGATATCGCGCTACGTGTTTGTATTTTATGTGGCTACATGCAACGTCGTCGCTTTAAAATATGTAAGTCCAAATTATTATCTAATTGTTGTTTCCAATTCAAGTGTTTAAATGGTTTAATAATTGTGCTAGCTCAAAATAAAACAAAAAACACCGCAAATTATTCTTTCGTTCGGATCGTAAAAAGATTGTTTCTCCTTTTTCATTTCGTAAACTAAAATTGTAAACAGAAGTTAATAATTTATTAAATAAAGCAGAAAACTAAAAAAAAAAGTTTGTACAATTATTTAGCTGCATTACATAAAACATTTTTTTTGCAGGGCTTCATCAAAAAGAAAGCCACATACTCAGAATTTCTCAACAAACGCTCATCAAATGTATGGGATCATTTTCATCGATCGGATCGGATGACGGCCAAACCGCTAAGTGCCAGATATGTTAAAAAAAAAACTAAAAACACAGTTACGAACTGTGCACTCAAAAATCACTGCAGTTCAACATCACAAGAGCAGACGACAAAGCTGAAAGTCAATATCTTCGGCAACACTTCAAAAAAATTGGATACGACTTACCGAAAACGCCAAATATTATTGTGAAAATGGTTCTTGAACAAGTGAAATGATTTTTATTGTACTCAATCCAACCTCATACCGAATTTGTGCAATTTATTAATAAAATGTGCAATTTCTAACGAAATAACGAAATTCCGATATTAATATCGGAATTGAGATATTGAGATCTAATATCGGAAATCAGTATCGGAATTGAAAACCTTCCGATATTACATGCCCTAATATCTACATAATGCGAAACATTCCAAGCTAAATATTTTCACTATATATTTTTGACTAAACGCACAAATTTTTGGTTTACACCGACACATCTTGGGTTGAGCCGGTTTCTTTTATTTTGCCGTGAAAGTTATGACACCGTCGTTTTGACTTTTAGCAATATTATTAAATAACGCATGCATGTACTCTTTTGAAACTTTTTATGGTTATTATAAGCTTCAAGAAGGACCGAATACAGTTTTAAGCGAGCTTATACCCTGCCGGGGTCGCGGGAAGGTACTTATGGGTCACCGAGGGCCCCGCAACACAGGCAACAGGAAGGAATACGGGTGGGTTTTAGTCAGTAAGAGTCTGACACACCCTCCCGCTCCGCGGAGAAAGAAAAAAAAAGCGAGCTTATACGTTTTCTCATTTATGCGCTTCGATATTTTTTCGAGTTTTCAAAAAGTTAAATTAGCTATTACTTGAAAATTATAAATAGGTATTTTCTTAAATCTAATTCTGTCACAAACAAATACGCACAAATTAAGAGCTACTCGTATATGTTTATTCAACAGGCGCACATACATTGGTTTTAGAGATACACGATTCTGCAAAACGTTACTCCAGCAGGAAACGCAATATCTCGAAAACCTGAAGACGCACAGCGGCGGCGTGCACAGAGTTTTTAGACAGGGTAGGCAGAAAAAATAATCTTACCAAAAATACTGCATGCTGGTTTTGGTGAGTCGTCTTGTCGATTAAATAATGATGTAGGTAATTGCCACCTCAAATATACTTTATAGATTGACTGATTTTATAGACATCAATTTACGGATATTCGGGGTGACCTTTCTGCCAGTTTTTGCAAATCTCAATCTTCTTTACGAGTCGATTGACTCAAATGAAAATAAAATTAAATAATAGCAGTGAAAATATGGTGGTGTGTACCTATACGGATCTACCTACAAACTTATTTTAAGATTCTAGAACTACTTCGGGAAAAACTATTTATATGAATTTCGTAAAACTGTTCTATAATATTGTAAATACTAAGGTTTTTGAATTCGACAGATTTATAAACACATTTGAGCTTATTGATAAGGCGGTCTAAGTTAAAGTCGTGTGATTTATAAACATTTACGAATTGCGTTACTACTTCGACCGGAAAATTGTCATTATATTTATTGAAATTATCGCATGATCGTAACTTAGGTAGTTCAAAAAATTTTAACTCTTTCAGATTTTTCTAACGGTTGCGACATTCGTTAAATATATTGTCAATAATTTCAATAAAAAATCGTTTATAATAGATTTTTTCGTCCACAACATTACGTTTTTGTTGTGGCGGTCCTGTTATTCTTTTAACGCCTTTGTAGTGACACAAGTACCAAGGAACCACAAACCTTACCAGATACCAAGAACCTTACCAGATACCAAGAACCTTACCAGATACCAAGAACCATACCGTTACGTTATTGACACTCTGACAAGAAACAAGAAACAGACCGTCTTGAAAAAGACGCGTTCACGACACTCTGGCAAGAAACAAGAGAACGCTCTGAAAAGAGCGGTTGGTACTCAAGGCTGACGACGTGCGTGAAAATCATGAGGCAGCAGAGGTGGACACACGGTGACACGCAGAGATCTTCACGCAACGACGGCAGCCCGAGAAAAGGATCGACGCGCGCGCGCTCTCGCGTTTTATAGTGTCGCGAGTACTTGCCCTGCGCGGACGACCTCTCCCGCGCGCCCCGCGGCGCGGCGGATCGAGCGCCCTCTTGTGATTGGTATGTTGTAAATCGTAAACACTGTAGGCTAAGAAATACTTGTACTATAATAAAAACGAATATCAATAGGCATAATTCCAAATAAAATTTAACCATCAGAACTACAATCGACTTTTATTAGTTACCTCAAGAAGCACCTCACACGCAACTAAACTGGTGACCCCGAACCCCGAGAACCGCAAATCTGGTTGAAATGTCGAAGGAAAAAGTTGAAGAATTTTGCGACGCCCACGGCATCTCAACAGACAACAGCAACGTTGCCGCCGTATCGCTGCCTGCGCGTTTGCCACCATTTTATCGTCAAAATCCGCGGCTATGGTTCGCGCAATTCGAAACCGCCATAGCCGCCAGCAAAATCAGTGAAGACCAAAAATTCAACCTCGTCGTTCCACTCCTGGGATATAGCGACATAGAACAGGTCAGCGACATAATCTTGAGCCCACCGACTACGGGCAAATACAGCACACTGAAGAACAGGCTAATATCAACGTATCAAGAATCGGACCAACGCCAGCTACAGAAATTACTCGCTGGACTCGAACTCGGCGATCAGAAACCTAGCCAGTTACTCCGCAAGATGCGCGATTTGAACGGCAAATTAATGTCAGACGAAGCACTCAAAGTCATGTGGCTCAATCAGCTGCCCACGCAAATTCGCGCCATTATCTCAGTGAACACGGAATCCACGCTTGATGTCCTAGCTGCAATGGCCGACAAAATTATGGAGCACTACGAACCAGCATCAGTCGCCGCAATCACCACAGCAAATACGTCAAGCTGCGGAAATCATCACTCACCGTCAGCCATCATGAATTTGGAGGTACAAATGCTGTCAAAACGAATAGAAAAGTTATCGCTCGAAATCGCCGAGCTACGCACCAGCCAACAACAGCGCGACTCTCGTCCCCGTTACCGCTACCCGTCATCTTCGCGCCGACGCAGCAATTCGCGTCAAAATTCCCGCGGATCAAGCAAACCGGGCGACGCTGATTGGCTGTGTTATTATCACTACCGATTTGGTGACAACGCACGCAAATGCGAATCACCTTGTTCGAAAATCAAGAAGGAAAACTAGAACGTACGTCGACTGTGGCGGAAGTCGATGTAAGCCAACGAAGCCACCGCCTCTGCATCATCGATACCAAGAATCGAGAAAAGTTCCTTGTCGACACCGGAGCCGACATATCAGTTTTAGCAGCAAGAAACACGAAATATGCAAGACCAGCAGACAGTACCTACAAACTATTCGCAGCAAACGGCACACAGATACGTACCTACGGAGAACGTACACTCGAACTCAACTTAGGTTTACGTAGAAGCTTCAAATGGACATTCGTCGTCGCCGACATCAAGACATCGATACTGGGCGCAGACTTCCTCGTACATCACAAATTACTACTCGACTTGCATCAAAGGAAACTCATCGACCGCGTTACCAACATCACAGTAAACGCCGTAAAAATTCAAGCTACAGAAGAAATCGTCTATTTAATCGACCGCAACCACGTATACCACGACATATTGAAACAGTATCCAGACGTTTTGCGACCAATCTCACTCAAGACTCCCGCAAAACACGACGTGAAACATCACATCGAAACAACAGGCCAACCGATTTACTCAAGGCCACGCCCACTTCCTCCCGACAAGTACAACGCAGCAAAACTAGAGTTCGAGAAGATGATGGACATGGGTATTTGTAAACCATCGAAAAGCCCATGGGCCAGTCCATTACACGTTGTTAAGAAAAAAGATGGCTCACTACGTGTATGCGGAGACTACCGAAGACTAAACGCTGTGACAATACCCGACCGCTACCCAATTCCGAGAATGCAAGACTTTACGTACCAATTACACGGGAAGAAAATCTTTTCAAAACTCGATATGAAAATGGCCTATTATTCCATACCAAACGAAGAAGAAGACGCTGCGAAGACCGCCATTATAACACCATTCGGTCTCTTTGAGTTTACCTGCATGCCGTTTGGCCTACGCAACTCAGGCCAAACGTTCCAATGATTCATGCATGAAGTACTACGCGGACTCGACAACATCGTATATTGTTTCGTCGACGATTTGCTCATCTACTCGAATAATGAAGAAGAACATCAGCACCACTTATATCAAGTACTCGAGCGATTGAATAAGTACGGAATTACCCTCAACATTTAAAAATGCGAGTTCGGCACGAACAAAATACAGTTTCTCGGATACGAAGTTACGCAGGATGGAATCAAACCCACACAAGATCGCATCGAAGCCATACTTAACTATCCAAAACCAACAACAATACAAGAACTACGAAGATTTTTGGGCATGATAAACTTTTACCGCAGCTGCCTACCTCATCAAGCCGAACATCAAAACCTACTCAACAAATACCTTCATAATAGCAAAAAGAACGACAAATCACCAATCACCTGGACGCCGGAAGCCGAAGAAGCATTTGAGACATGCCGCCAAAGCATACTCGAGGCAACCACGCTAACGCACCCGATACCCAACGCACCGCTGTGTTTGTTTACCGACGCATCGAACACTAGCATCGGTGCCGTCCTGCAACAGAAAATCGACAACGTGTGGAAACCTCTCGCATTCTATTCAAAAACTATGAGCGAGACGCAGCGACGCTACAGCGTGTACGATCGCGAATTATTAGCAATGTACACCGCTGTGCAACATCTACGTCGGCTAATAGAAGGCAACGATCTCACAATATTCACGGATCACAAACCTCTTACGTACGCACTGACAAGAACGCCGAACAGCAGTGATACACCGAGAAGAGAGAGACAACTTCACTACATAAGCCAGTTCTGCTCAATCATAAAGTATATTCACGGCGATAAGAACGAAGCAGCTGACGCGTTATCACGAATCGAAGAAATCGAACTACTGAACTCGACAATTGACTACAACCAACTTATTCAAGAATATGAAAACGACTCCGAACTGCAGTCGTGTCTGAACAACCCCAAACTCAAGTTCACCCGCATAGCTATACCTGGAGTTCAGCGGCCGATACTGTGCGAAACGTCAACAAACAACATTCGACCGTATGTACCGCCGACCTACCGTTTTGCCGCCTTCAAAGCGCAACACGATTTGAGTCACCCCGGAGTTCGAACGTCAAGAAAAATTATCGCAACAAAATACTTCTGGCCTTCCATGAACAAAGACGTAGCTACGTGGGCGAAGTCTTGTATCAGCTGTCAACGCGCGAAAGTTCAACGACACGTGAAGAGCCCGCTCAGTGAATTTCAAGAATCAGCACGCTTCGAACACATACACGTTGACATCGTCGGACCACTACCTCAGGTGACTACAGATACCTCGTCACGATGATAGATCGTTACACCAAGTGGCCCGAAGCGATACCCACACATGACGTCACCGCCGAGACAGTAGCAAAAGCCGTGTACGACGGGTGGATTTCACGTTTCGGATGCCCGCTACGGCTCACAACGGATCAAGGACGACAGTTTGAATCTGCGCTATTCACATCACTGATGAAGAAGTTCGGTATCACACGCATTCGCACCACTGCATTTCACCCGCAAGCGAACGGTCAAGTCGAGCGATGGCACCGCTCACTAAAGGCCGCACTGATGGCGAGAGCAGCCGCAACACGCTGGAGCGAGGAATTACCCACAGTTCTTCTAGGACTACGTACCGCACTTCGTGAAGACACCTCCGTCAGCGCAGCCCTAATGACGTACGGTACCACATTACGTATTCCGTCCGACTTCTTCGTGCCTACAACGCCGAAAATTGAAGACGCCGAATTCGTTCGACAGCTGAGCGAAACAATGACCTCGCTATCGCCGGTAAGAAGAACGCACACATCAAACAAGAACACATTCGTGTACAAGGACCTCGCTACGTGTACGCATGTGTTCGTACGTAACGACACTGTGCACCCCCCACTCACACCACCTTACGACGGCCCGTTCGAAGTATTACAACGCAGTGAAGACGGGAAGTTGTTTACGTTGCGGTTACCTCTTCGCACCGCCATTATATCAGTCGACAGATTGAAGCCGGCGTAGGTACATGTACAATGAAGACACAGAAACATCAAGCTTGTCGTCATCTCCGACGCATACGCCGACTCAAAGTCAACACAACGCAACAACCGAACCGCCTACACCGACCGCAGCGAGTAAGAAACATACCTACGTCACAAGAACCGGCCGCACAGTGAAACCGAACGTACGTTTCACTTAGGGGGGAGTAATGTAGTGACACAAGTACCAAGGAACCACAAACCTTACCAGATACCAAGAACCTTACCAGATACCAAGAACCATACCGTTACGTTATTGACACTCTGACAAGAAACAAGAAACAGACCGTCTTGAAAAAGACGCGTTCACGACACTCTGGCAAGAAACAAGAGAACGCTCTGAAAAGAGCGGTTGGTACTCAAGGCTGACGACGTGCGTGAAAATCATGAGGCAGCAGAGGTGGGCACACGGTGACACGCAGAGATCTTCACGCAACGACGGCAGCCCGAGAAAAGGATCGACGCGCTTTTTTTTTTTTTTTTGTTTGGCATCTCGTAGTTGACCTTGAGAGGTCGTGACTACTTAACCGGACTTTCCTGTGGCTGCCTTAAGCGAACTCAAAGCCTCCAGCCAGGGGCGAATTACTTATAGCACTAAGCGACTGCACGCTAAGGGCACCCCCTGTGGGGTACGGACCTCGGCTTAGGGCGTCGCTGGGGGGAGGACAGCAAGATGGGACAGGCTGGATCTGGTTAATATTATTATTATTAATCGGGGAATTTAAAGCTACAGGCTCAGCTGCGGCGCGGGCTGGCACTTCTTCGAGCAAGGGTCGGGGGGGACAATTACGTCGGGGTTTACGCGAGGGACCTCGGCGGCGAGGTCGGAACGTGGGTCGGTGTGTTTTGTGCACTGTACTCGTTGCCCTATTGCTTTCCTGGAGGAGGGTAATGGGGTCATCGGGGTCGGAGAGGGTATGCCTTGGACGGCGAATAGAGCTAATGGTGGAGGGCCTATAACTGGCGGCCTGCACAACCAGAGGGTTGCGGTGGGTGGTGGCGGAGTCGAAGAAGCGCTTCGTGATGCGCTTCATGAACTGCTTGATGGTGGGGATTCTAAGATCGAGATGGAGGATCTCGTTTCGGACGAACCAGGGGGCTCCCGTTGCCTTTCGGAGGAAACGGTTTTGGAGGGACTGCATCCTGTGGATGTGGTGGGGTTTAGCGTGTGCGAAGACTGCACAGGCATAAGTCATGATGGGACGGATGCACGCTGTGTAAATACGCAATTTGCCCTTAAGGGACAATTTGCTGCGCGCATTTAGGACGGAGTGAAGTCTACCGAGAGCGAAAGCGGCACGCGAACGCACCTGCTTGATGTGCTCTGAGAACGAGAGATGGTGGTCAAGGGTCACGCCTAGGTATTTGGCTCGCTTCTCCCAAGGGATAGGCTTGCCGAACATGGTGAGCGGTCGGGGGGCGATGAGGTTTTTACGCTGTTTGGTGAAGAGAACAGCCTGACTTTTGTCGGGATTGACCTCGATTCTCCACTTTCTAAACCAAGCGCCAAGCTTGTTGACCTCGGTCTGGAGAGTGCGAGATATGTGGTCGTGGACTAACCCGGTGTAGTAGATGGCCGTGTCGTCTGCGAACAGAGCCAACTGCGCCTTTCTACTTTTCGGGATGTCGCTGGTGAAGAGAGTGAAAATGAGAGGGGATAGTACAGAGCCCTGAGGGACGCCTGCACGGATAGGGTGAGGGGAGGATAGCGCTCCTTCGATGCGATAGCGGAAGGTGCGGTTCGACAAGAAGTCTCGTAAGATGAGCACGAGACGATCGGGCACACCGAGTTTGTAGAGCTTATATAATAAGCCGTTGTGCCAGACCTTGTCGAACGCTTTCGCTATATCGAAGAATACAGCACCGGTCGTAAGACCACGTTGAAAGCCGTGGCTTATGTGTTCAACGATGCGGTGGACCTGTTGGACGCAAGAATGTTGGGCTCTAAAGCCGAACTGCTGGTCGGGGATGAGGCCCTTTGTTTCCGCAAAATCTCTGAGGCGCTTTAAGATAAGCCTCTCATAGATTTTGCCGAAGACATTGAGCAGACTGATGGGCCGGTAGCTGGTGGGCTCCGTTTTCGGCTTACCGGGCTTCGGTATGCCGATGACGGTGGCCTTCTTCCACTCTTGTGGGAAGATGTTATTGCTCAGGGCTCCATTGAAGATGGTGGCCATGAGCATTATGAGGTGAGCGGGGAACAGTTGGAGCACCCTATTGGTGATTCCGTCTGAGCCGGGGGCTTTGCGAGGTTTTAGACCCTTGATGATATCATGCACTTCGTCTGGAGTGACGGGAGGCAGAGGATAGTCAGGGTCTTCAACGGGCGGGAGGGAGGCTCTACGTTCGACTTCCGCGTCGACCTGGGACAGGTGAGCTTGGTCTACTGGTTGAGAGCTAGGTGAGCATTGAGCCTCAAGACTATCGGCTAGGCATTCTGCCTTGTCGACGTCATCGAAAGCGATGGTCTTGTCGGGGCGCACCAGGGGGGGCATTGAGACGACTTCGTCGGATTTGAGTTTCCTCTGAAGGTCCCAGAACGTTCGGTGAGTGGGCTCTAGCTCGCTCAGCATCTTGTCCCATCCAGCGTCACGCAGCTCCGATAGGCGTGTCTTTACAGATCTCTGTAAATAGCGCATATGGGCTTTGTTCGCGTGGTTGGGAAAGTTACTGTACGCACGGACAGCCGCGTTCTTCTCATTCAACAGTTCGCGTACATCGTCCGGGAGCTTCCAGCGATGGTCGTCCATCGCCGGAACCTCCCTTGAACAGTCGTTCAGGACTGATTGTACGTGCACTGTGAATGAGTCGATCGCGGCTGTCGTGTCAGCGATAGAGTCGAAGTGGTCGGGAATGGAGTCTAGTCGGGGACCTAACGTGGTGGATTTCAGGCAGTCGCTTACTTTCCTCCAGTCTGTAACTAACTTGGTGAGAGGGGGTCTATCAGGGTCATGGAGACCTAGGCGTGGTGCCAGCTTTACAACAACTGGACGGTGGTCAGAGGAGAGTTCGTCAAGCGCCTCTATAGAGTCCAACCGTAGGTTGATACTCTTCAGAAGCGCTATGTCAAGTACGTCGGGGGTTTGGTTAGGGTCGTGGGGAAAGTGAGTGGGAGTCATCGGGGCGATGATGTCGAAGTTGAGGATGGGACATAGGTCAAACAGGTGTCTGCCTCTGGTGGAGGTCCTGGTGCTGTTCCAAGCATGATGTTTGGCGTTGAGATCGCCCGCTATGATAACGGAGTCACTCAGGCCAAGTAGAATGGAAAGGTCGTCAGAGAGGGGGGGAAGGGCTAACTCCGATGAGGAACCGGGGGGAACATAGGCCGATACTATGGTGATCGGTTGATGGCCAGTCATGCCTAGCTTGCATATGGACACTTCTAAACGCGAGAGAGGGGGCGGGTCCATTGGGATGCAGTGGAGGGTTGATCTGAAGTAAATTAGGGTGCCGCCCCTGTGACATCTAGTCCTGTCATTGCGAACTATACGATAGTTGGCAATTGACGGGTTTCGACGGCTGGGCTTTAAGAATGTTTCCTGTAATAGGAGAATATCAATTTGGTGGTCGCGGAGGAAAGCAGCGATTTCATCGCGTTGATTTATCATGCCATTGGCATTAAAGAAGCCTAACTTTAGGGATCGGGGTTTGGTACGTGCCTTCGGTTGTAAATCCATTATTTGGGTTTCGCGAAGTTTTCCAGGGCTTGCGTTATCTCTGGATACGCGTGGAAGATACGCTGTATCTGGGCGAGATCGCAGGAATTACGGGCGGCAACGAGCTCGTTGGCCATTTTGCGCGCGCGGGGCGTAAAAAATAGAGCGAAGGTCCCAGAGATCACGCTGAACGGATCTACTGGGATGGACGGGATGGACGGGCCGACCACCGGGGTGGTTGAAGCGGCGACGGGCCGTGGCGCAGCGGTTGCGGCAGCGGCCACGGGAGCGGGCGCGGGCCTCGCGGGTTGGACAGGCGCGGAGACGCGGATGCGGGGGTCCATCAGCGGTCTGATGGGAGGCGGGGTGGGTCTGGGCTGAACCATAGCAGGGAACGCCTGCTGATGATTCATCGCATTCCAAGGGCTAGGCCTTTGCGGGCTTAGCCTCAGGGGGAGTTGGGGGAATGTCTGTGATGGGGGGGGGAAGAACCCATATGATGGGCACTCTCTCTGCTGGCGGGCGTCTGCACGTTTCACCAGTTTTGATGAGGACGTCTTGGGGGCCATACGACAGCCCCGGTAGATTGCCGGGTGCCCAGCCTCACCGCACAGTACGCAGCTGGGCGGCTCGGTGCACAAAGACCGGTCTTTAGGGCGGGGGCAGTCCGAAGTGCCATGCTCCCCCAGGCACTTGACGCACCTGGGAGTCGCATGGCAGTTCTTCTGCGCATGCCCGTATAACTGGCAACGGTGACATTGCCCGACGACGCCGCTCTTGCGGGGCTTCTCGATGACGAGGCCCGTGAGATGGCATATAGAAGTGACTTTAAATATAGGGTGATGCCCTTCGAACGGGGGGCATACGACAAGGATCATATCGTATGCCGAGCCCCCCCTGGCGCGGTGCATGCGATGCACCTCGTCCACGGGGACGCCTTGAGACTCAAGGTCGGCCTTGATGTCGGCTGTGGGGATTTCTTTCGGGATCCTACGGATCACCACGCGGATCTGGCGTTCCTCGGGGAGCGAGTAGGTGTGGTATGACACACCTCTCGCCCGGAGGACTCTGGTTAGGTCTCTATAGTCGCGGGACGTAGGGACGGTAATTTTAATGCCCTGTTGGGTCGCGGTGGCTTTAGAGAAGCCGATTTTTTGTTCGACGCACTATTTGGATACGTCCAACCATCTTGTTTTGTCCTGCAAGATTACAGGAGGGGGAGGGGGGATCTTTTTAGGGGCCGGAGTGGCCGGAGTGTCCTTAGCGGACGAAGCGGTCGGGGTGGGGATAGTAGCGGAGGGCGCCACAGATACAGGGGGAGTGGGGGCAGAGAGAACCTCCGTGGCGGCTATTTTAGTCGCCTGCGAGGACGTCGCCTTCCTCTGTTTCCTCTTTTTCCCCTTTCCGGAGACGGCCACGAAGCCGTCGTCCTCGGAAGAGGGAGTGGAGTGGGCAGAAGAAGAGTCTACTGACTCTACGTCAGAGTAGGAAAAAGGGGTCGGGCACCTCTTGTCTTGCGACAAGGGCTCCTCTATGTCCATGGACACTGAGGGGCTAGGAGGGATCACGGTCGCGGTCGATGCGGGGGTCAGAGCATCGCTGAAGTCAGCGATGGAGTCGGTTGATAGCGGCTGGCTAAGAGCCGCAAACCTGGCGCCATATCTGGCGAGGAAGTCTGGGTCCTTGAGGAGGACTTCTTTGAAGAACGCCGCTATTAGGGCGTCCTCCATGATGGGGGAGGGGGGGGGATTACGGGGGCGAAATCTTGGAATCTAAATTCCTCCTAACATAGACCTAACGGCCCTAAACCTAACTCCCCGGGTGGATAGGCCCGGGGATGAGTCGCCCTCCCTGTCGGGTGCAGACAGGGAGGTGAGTACCTAATTGTGAGCCCTAAGCTTGTAACCCTTTGCCAGTCTTAATGTGCAAAGGGGCCCTGAACCAGTCTAGCGCGAAGGGTGTAGACACACCCTAAAGACGCTAGGTGAGTAGCTGAAAAGGAAATCAGTGCACCAGAGCCGACTAGGAGATCCCCCAAGGCCGGTTAACTCTGGGACCCTTCCAATTAACTGCCTAGCCCTGAAGGGGTTCGGCGGGTGTATTGGGACAACAACACCCCACTCGGTTTCGTTGGCACCGTCAGGTATCCACCGAGGACCACGAAACAGTGGATTTAGCCCAGAGGGGGCCTATGAGCTACTCTGACACTTTTTCTGTTAAAGAAATACCTGCCTTGAAAAAGGCACTTTTTGAGATCAATACGGCCGATTAATAAAATTAATCGACCGTGGATCGGAAGTAGTCGGCGACTACTGAGAGTTACGGCAGCGTAACGAGATCCGGAATTCGAGAGCGCAGTGAGCGAGTGGAGCGAGCGGGAGCGGCAGCACGTCCGTTCACGGCGGGTGTCGAGCGCGGAATGATCCGGATCGACGCGCGCGCGCTCTCGCGTTTTATAGTGTCGCGAGTACTTGCCCTGCGCGGACGACCTCTCCCGCGCGCCCCGCGGCGCGGCGGATCGAGCGCCCTCTTGTGATTGGTGGGTTGTAAATCGTAAACACTGTAGGCTAAGAAATACTTGTACTATAATAAAAACGAATATCAATAGGCATAATTCCAAATAAAATTTAACCATCAGAACTACAATCGACTTTTATTAGTTACCTCAAGAAGCACCTCACACGCAACTAAACCTTTATAAATGTATTCAAATCTAGATCTGAAGGATTCCAAAAACCTTAATTTTTTTTTGACGTAATATCGGACGTCTTTTTTGCATTATTTCGTAACGAGTAACGTACACTACTCAAGGGTCTTCAGATAATGTAGGTCAAAGACTACGTTCTCGTGAATGTGAATGAATAATTTCCGACCACCACGCGTGCGAAGCCGCGGTCTAGATTCTACATCGTAATGTGTATTTAATTTAAAGAAACTTAGTTTATTTTACGTAAATTTTTCTAATGTGCGTTTTGTTTGTGCAGAATAAACAATTTTTCTTTCTTTCTTCTTTCTTTTTTTTTCCCTACCGTAAATTATTTTAAAGGATAAATTCTTAATAAAAGCGTTCATTTGCAACAATACTTAGGTATATTTTTATTATTATTGTAAATTGAAATAATATTTTACAGGTACTTACAAGGTAAAGCTTAATAAAATTAACACTTAGTTAATAACATAATAGCATAGTTACGTAATTAGTATCACAATGGAGAAGAGTCAGAGTGTCGCTTGTAGATGCGCCACGACGGCTGCCAACGTCAGCAGCGCCCACGAGCAGTGGAGCCGAATGCCGTCGTCACCTGGAAAGTATAATAATTGCTATAATGAGAACAAAATTAGATACGATAGTTATTTCTGTTGACGCTTTTTCTTTAGACAAAGGTGGGGATGTGTCTATCTCCTACATAATAAAAATCTTAAATTCATTGGCGCACAGTCTAAACCTAGGGTCTAGATTCGTATGAGCTTATACCTGAAGCCAATGACCAAAATGTTTTTAGCAGTGGGGCTATTTTTCATGTCGGCCATTAACAAAGCTTTAAAAACTAGGTACCTTCAATATAACATTACTAAAGAAATATTGTTGTATTGTTGCGGGATAATGAGAACGGTCGGGTAATGGGAGCGATGGTGATAGAACGGAAATATGCACATTTGCGCGATCGTAAGCACTCGGCCGCTTCCGTCAACCAATGGGAAAGTTCGCCTGACGCGCACGAGCCGTTAGTGCCATGCGTTTTTAAGTCACGAGGGACGGTTGTGTGCTTTTCGCCCCACGCTTATAAAAAAACTGCCGATTGCTAGCGCCAAGGTAAGCATGAAGTTATATTCTTATTTTATTATGTTTATGCTTATTACAGCTCTAGATTAATTGACTAACAAGTCCAATTGGATAAATGTGATTGAAAGTAGAATTATATATTTATGTTATTACTTTTCAAAATGGTGGTCAGCGGGAAATGGTTGCCTAGCATGGCTTGTTTGAAAAGTAGATTTTTATTTGTGTTACAAATAGTTCTTTGAATTAATAAGAAAGATCTCATTTAAAGTAAGTATGTTGAGTTACGTTTTCGGGAAAGAATAAACGAGCTGTCATTACCTGCATGTGTCGGGTAATGGGAGCGACACACTTTTTTTGTAAAATCGTGATTGTATCTTAAGACGCTGACAACACCCAAACCGCGGTCACTGTCAGATTGTATGCAATCTGAGTGAAAAGAAAGAGAAGCGCGATGACACAACGCTTGTCCTTTATTGCAAAATATGAAGGTAATGAGTTCCTAATGAAAAATTATAAGAATGTTAACAAATGCGGTTTTTATCAAAACTTTCCCTTAGTAGGCTCCTATTACCCTGTTCTCCCCTATATTCGTTAAAACAGGGTGTTTTTGGCAGGGCTAAATACGAAAATATGGAGGAACGAGAGGAAAATGGTTAATAACGTCTATTTTTGAGGAAAATAAACAAAACTTTAGTTTTTCACAAAAGCTGCCGTAGCTGAGTATCGCACACGATCCGTTTTGCAAAAAGCATCCTGTACTTTTATACTGAGCTATAGCGTTGCGTACAAGAATCAAATATAAATAGACAAGCTTTTGCTCACGGTTTCGTCCGAGTGCTGGTCGGAAATTACCTTACGGTGTTCCCTAGTCTTTGACCTACATTAACACAATAATTTCCGACCATCTCCTAACCCACGTCATGCCTACCTATGTGCTAAACATCGAAATCCGTTAAGGCGTGAAAAGGAACAGCCATACGAAATTTCCTTTGTTATGTTATTTTCTACTAAACATAGTTTCGCTAATAGCCGCCGGAAAAATGCCCAAACCAATTTTGGTCATTGGATCTTTGCACAAGTTCCTTACACACCTAACCCAGTCCCGGACTCCTAAATCGAGCAACTGTTTAGGCCTAAAACATCAAAATAATGTTAAACCAGAGAAGTTTTTTTATGCAGTTTTGAAGCCGACATCCATCCATCATTTTGGTATCACCATTGTTTCAAATTTGAATTCACGAATTTTAAAAAGATCGAAGTTTGGGCGCTCTTAAAAGGAACAACAAGCTTTGGTTAGGGCATATATTATATAAAACTTCATTGCCAGAATCAAAGTACGCTTTTACAAAGTAGATTTAACAAAGCAGGCTATGGAAAGTTGAACAACGCGGTCCTAGTCCGCTTTGATTGGACGCCGTCATCCAAGTGCGCTTTGATCAGTGTTGCCACGATCAAAAAAACGCCCAACTAGTCGTCAAATCTACTTTGTGCAAGCTTACTTTGTGTCAACGCGGCTTAAGTCAATAGTTCTTTCGTATTTTTTTGCTGCGGTACAGGATACTGCAGCTGAAGCTTACTTACTTCTTCAATCTGGGATTAGTCAGCGAAAAGTAAGTGCGCAACTTCTAAGACTTTCTGCCGATCAACGATACCTGGAGTCTGGCGGCTTCGTGCGCCGTCCAGGAGGACCACGAAACCGGGCCATTACAGCACGACAAGATCGGTTTATCTTTACAGCCTGCATAATCGTCACCTGAACTCAGTACAGGTCAAAGAACAGCTTAGAGACTTTCATGGACTGACTGTTTGCGCTCGAACTCTTAGTCGGAGACTCGAATAACGTGGCCTGAAACCTCATAAGCCAGCCAATGGTCCCAAACTACGTATGAAACCAAGATTATGCTGCATGGCAATGATGGACGTAGAAAAGTCTACCGAAGACAGGGAGAACTTTATTAGCAATGTTGCATTGAAGAGAAGGTGAGTTATGGCGGTGGATCATGAACAATCTGGGGCGGAATTTCAATCGAAGGGAAAATTGGCCTTGAGGTTGTGATGGGACCACGGTTGCTACCACTAAATACCGATCGATACATTCGTAAATGTCTAGAGGCTCATGTGATGCCATATGCTGAGTTTGTGGGCCAGAATATCATTTTTATGTATGATAATTCAAGGGCATACACTGCAAGAGTTGTTGGAGAATACCTGCATGACGTTAGTATCGCAGTAATAGAATGGCCGGCAAGAAACCCTGGTATGAATCCAATAGAACACATATGGGATGAGCTGAAGAGGCGTGGTTGAGCTTACCAACCAGCTCCAGAAAGTTTGCGGGAGCTGAAAACTGCCATTTTGGAAACATGGAGCATACCACAGCACGTCATAGTGACATTAATTCATTCCATGCCAAACCACACGACTGCCGTCGTAAATGCTCTTGGAGGTAACACAAGTTACTAAGTAAATAAACGTTTTGTCTATGTAAGCCATTGTTTTCTTCAAAACTTCCACGCTAATTTTGGCCCTAAGAAACGCGAAAAGACGACTTATTGCAATTAAACTTTTTTTTTTAGTATTCGGATTTCAAATTTGAAATATTGACAAACGGAAATTGACTGGCTTCAAAACCACACCATTACTCAAAAAGATAGAACTTAACCATATTTTTAAACAACAGTTTTTTTTGGTTTTTTTCAACAGTTGTTTTTTTTTAAACAACATTATGCAGAGTGGCTCGATTCTGGTGTCCGGGAGTGTATAACGAAGGTCTACGGATTTTTGAAAATTCATCCCCTGCCCTTGTACAATTGATCCCCTATTTATTTTTTATTCCCTAATAAAAATCAAATAAGGAATAAAAGTTTGTATGGAAGTTCGTCATTTTTGCCGATGGGAAATCGACACAACGAAGTCGAAGATGACATTTTCTCTCAAAATACATGCGCAAATTTTCAGGGGACGGTTAAGCAGAATAAAATAAATCCATACATTCAGAACACCCTGATAAATAATAAATAAGGGTTTCATAGGAAAGCATCTCGATGGATTTATGTGAGAGACATACCTAATTTATTTAATGATAATAATGTTCTTAACATTATACGAATTAGAAGTTGTAATGCACTGTTAACACGTTGGCGGACAGTAACTACCACAGGCGTCTAGGTAATACGACAGTACGCCTGTCGACGTCTGTGTTTTTTCTTTTATAAAATCAGTACGCCACACGACGACCGATTTTTCATACTATCATAGAGAACGGCATGTTGTACTGTCACCGCAGGTGTAATTACGACTTTTGTACTGTCACTACACTATTTTCAAAAAATCGTTTTTTACTGATTTTATGCAAGTAAAAACACATACGACAGGCGTACTGTCGTATCACATTTAGCTACCTAGACGCCTGTGGGCCTTACTGTCCGCCAACGTGTTAAGAGATTTCCTGAAATCGTTTTGGTATACCTAAATAGAAAAAATCATGCAGTATTATCGCCGTGGATTATTGAAACGGGTTATCTAATTTTATAAATAAAAGTCAGGCCAGTCTAACACAACAAAAACACATAAGCAAATTTTAATTAATTAATGAATCATTACATACGGTGAGCAAATAGTTTAGACTTCAGGCAAACGAAGAACACTTAAATTTAATTTTGACCGACTTAAAAAAAGGAGAATTTTCTTAATTCTTCAATATTTGTTTTTAGTTAAAAATATTTATCTGAATTTACAAGTGCGCGATTAATTATTGCCATTTGACCGTAAATCTAATAACTCTTTGCCCACCGAAAGAGCAAAAAAATATGGTTAAATCGTTTTTGTAAATATTGTATCTTGTATAAAGTTATTTATAATCATTAAACCAAACAATAACAATATACGGACGTATGTCGTAAGCGTAAGGCTAGTCGAGCTGACACTTAAGTTATAAAAACCGGCCAAGTGCGTGTCGGACCATACACAATGAAGGGTTTCGTAGTTGGGATGAATTTATCCCATAAACAAACTTGACATTGTAGATGAAAAATATGGTAAAATATGTGTATGTGTGTGTATACATCGATATACGTCAAATTCTCCAACTGCAACTGTAAGTTGGCCGACTACTACTCGTTAACTTGTAAAGCCTCCTTAACTATGATAGTTCTCCTTTTAACTTCGTTATTTATACTACAGCCGTGATTTTTTCACATATACAAAAACAACAATTTAGCTAGAACCCAGAATATTATTGAACGTCCTATCCAACGATACTCTACACTCTACACCGTGGTATAGACGAGAAAAAAAATATCATCCCCACTTTACGTGCAAGGGAGGTAACCTAGAATTTTTGTTTTCAAGATTTTCCACTTTGTCGGCGTGATTAATATGTATACCTAATTACAGCTTTCTAGTACTTAGAGTCTCTGAGCCAAGCCGCGGACAGACAAACAGACAGACAAACGAACATGGCGATACTCTCAAACTCAAAGCATTTATTTTAATTAAACTATTTACAGGCACTTTTGAATTGTCAAGGAGTCGGTCAGTTACAAATATGAAGCTAGTTGCCCATTCCTTGTTGACTACGGAACCCTAAAAATGATTTGAAACTTTGTACCTATATTAAAACTAACATTACAGTAAGACGACATTTTTCTAGGTGTGTACGACTGTTGTTACAAGCTAGTCAACTCGCGTAACCGTGCTTTCACATACAATATTAAGATTTAGTTAAGAAGTTTTATTTTATCAGGCATGTGGACGTGGCCAGGAACCCCGGGTGGGTGAAATAAGTCATTTTCAATATTTACATAATTATACGAAATAAATAAATGATAATACTACTTGGATATAATAAAATTACACATTGTATTGATAGTGTTCAAGTACCGTTTATAATTATTGATAAATACACTTTCAGTTAGTTAATCATGATCATTTCGGATCAGAAGACTGATGTAAAGTGTAGTCCTTGGTCTTGTGTACCTAGTTTGTCTATGACTTACTGGAGTTTTGCAAGGAGTCGTGCGTAGGATCCGGCTCGGTCGTGTCCTCGGGCGGCTCAGTGGCGGGCGGCGCGTCGCGGCCTGGCGTCGACCATCACCAACAACCAACGTTAGTACACAGACAACACAGTGGCACACACTACTCTACGGCCAGCCACAGTACTCATTACGTCATTTATTAACAACTTATTGATCCTAGTACATAACACATTGATCCACACATTGATCCTGCAGTTCATGCAGGCGCTGAAGTAATTAGACTACCCAAATTATTGCAAATAAATTTTACTGTTGCAAAATGTCAATAGGTACGATGAGTAGTCTTATTGTTGTAAAAACAACGTTGAACTGTTTTTAACGAATCCTGTAAAATACAAATTATTTCATTGGTTTGAAACTAAAAATATGTTTATGTACATCTGTCCCGTTACTAAAAGCGAAATGCTGTTACTCATCATGCTCTTGATTTCAATGTATATGTAGTGTGGATAATGAGTAAATTAAATGTGCTGTAATAATGAGAATGTTTAGTTGGTTGTGTAAATGAAAAATGCAAATGTGTAAGTACCATTCGTTTTTCGAATAAACAATAATGTGAAGACGTTCCAAAGCAACACATGTGTGCCATAAGCGATCAATTGATGCATTGAACTTGTAAAGTCAACAGCTTAACTTTAAATTGGCCATGTTATTAAACCATAAATACTTAAAAACAGTCAATAAGTCCTAAAATTAAATAAAAAACATACATCTTCTCGCTTTAACTAGTATTACATACATACCTGCAGGTATGTACTTCTCCACATCTACGTACGGAGGATGTTCTAATGTTGAGTACGTTAGCTCGCAGCGTATTTCGCCTTCGTCGACATCTGCTGTACTAACGGTGGCGTTAACGTATATTTTATACAAGCCATTTTCATCTGTGTCTTCTACAGTCTTTGATATGTTGATTGCTTCCCTGAAAAATATATATACAAATATAAAAAAAATATATTCTTCATACATGTCGTAGCTATATGTAAGGTCAATGGAGGCTATTGCAACTAAAAGAAAATATGTTCAAACTTGAACCTTCACCAAAAATGAACACTTGACTTTATGGAGTAATCTATTATATCTATATAATTAAGCATATATCTGAGATTACTTTCGACCTAATAAAATGTCAAAAAGCCATAGGATTTGGTTAAAATCTTGTGAAAAGTTCCACGCGGACAGGAAAAGTTACATTAGCCCCATGTTGGGGTAAATGCGACTATTTAAACGAACTTAATGGTTTTTGTAGCAAATATGCTCATAATCGAAGTACATGTCACCCAGTGTGAAATTTACGCAGTCATATTCTCTGAGTTAAACCAGTAGAGTCCGGATCAAACTAAAAGTATGATTCGTAATGTTTGGGGCTAATGTGACTATTTTCTATAGAGTTAGTGTTGTGTTGACGTAAAAAATATCGATAAATTGTTAAATGTGTAGGCACTCCATCGATACTGATAGGTACCTAAGAAATATAAAACCAAACTTCGTTTTTATTATTTATTTGCTAATCATCACATCAAAAAATAAAAAAAATCAGATACTTCTCAAAAAATATAAAACAAAAAGTATAATAATAATAATAATTTTTAATAATTTTATTTATCACTCCTAAAATTACAAATTTCTCTTAGTCTATGTACAAAATCATGGCAATGAACACATATTTATAAGAGATTACGTTGACGACCATACTAGTATAATCTGTGTCACAGTCGTCAGCGTCTTCCACACTTATTTATTAAAATCACAATTCATTGTTTTAAGCACAATATCTGTAGTATTGATGAAATGAAATGGTTGTAAGATGAAACGAATAAAATTAAATACAATTTAAAGGCAAAACAAACTATTTAGAATAAGTACGTTACCACAATGATGAGTGAAGAATGTGTGTGTAGTGTGATAAGGAGTGAGGGTGTGTAATGTGTGAGGGTGTGCATGTATAGCAGGTGTAGATGAGTTGGTGTGTATCTGTTTTTAAACATGTTTAACTTTTAGTGATTTTTTCAGTTTCATTATAGTTTAATCGTAGGAGCCAGTCTCGTATTACATCCTTACATTTCTTATTTGGCAGTGCATAAATGTTGTTAAAACGGTTTGCTACGTTGTATAAGATATTACTTGCAACATAATACTGCTGCCTAGCAAGTACCGTTCGGTGAGGTGTCCCTGAGCAAACTCTTGTTTTATCTCGCTTTGAAATCGGGATACATTCAATGCTTTTATGCTTACGGAGTATCGTTGATAATATAAAAAGCTGTCTAACAGTTAAAACAGAGCACTCACTATACAAAAGATCAGTGCTGTACCTACGTGGTCGTCCAAGCATGACCTTCAATATAGCTCTTTGTGCACGCTCTAGGGGAAGTAGGATAGTCTTGCCAACCCCTCCCCATACAACGACACAGTATTGCAGTAAACTTTGAGCAAGGGCATAATAGACACATAATAAAGTTTCGTGATCAGCTGAGTACCTGAGTTTTCTAAAGATTGGCATCAACTTTCTCACTCGGCCAATTAACTGGGCTATATGTGCAGTCCATTTTAGGGAGTTGTCTATAATGAGACCAAGATATTTTATATTGGTAGTACGAGTTAGTTTAGGGCAATCACAATTTTCTATTGAGTTACAAGAATGTACCCTAACTTCAAATTCTGGTGGAGGCTGGGTATTACCACGGTGAGTAAAAGTGATATATCTGGTCTTGACAACATTCAGTGTCAAAAGGTTATCATTAAGCCAGGTCATAGTCTCCCCAATCGCATGATCTGTGTAATGCTGAGCCTCTTTCCAGTCATGTCCTTGCACAATCAAAGCAGTGTCATCGGCATACGTAATAATATTGCAGTTTGGAAGAACTTTTAAACACAAGCTGTTAATGTACAAAAGAAAGAGGGTGGGTCCAAGAACACTCCCTTGCGGAACGCCGAAAGAGAGAGACGCTTCAGAGCTTGTGTAGCTTCCTATTCTAACGCACTGGGTTCGGCTGGAGAGGTAAGATCGAAAAATCTCCAGTGCAATCCCACGAATGCCAATCGATTCCATCTTCGAAAGTAATAAGGGAACAGAGACAGTGTCGAAAGCCTTTGACATATCCAGAAACACACCTATAACTTTCTTTTTGGCATCAAGGTTTTGAGCTATGACCTCAGACAGAAGCAGAGTTGCATCTTCTGTAGACCGACCCTTCATGAAGCCAAATTGGTTATCAGCAATAACATTATTGTGCCGAAGAAAGTTTGTTAATCTAGAATTTAAGAGTTTCTCCAAGATTTTAGAAATTACTGTCAGCACAGATATAGGTCTGTAGTTTCCGACAATGTCTCTGTCACCACTCTTATAGATAGGATGCACTAACGCCCTCTTCAAAATGTTCGGGAAAACACCAGTGGTCAGGCATAGGTTACACATATGTGTAAGGGGAGAAATAAGACTGCACTTTGCACTTTTAATCACTATTGTAGGAATGTTGTCAATACCCGTTGCTGAGTCACTTTTTAAATTAAGAATAATGGATCCCATCTCTGCAAAGTCAGTGTCAAGTAGGACCATAGAATCCCTAGATGACTGCGATAAATTAGATTTATTTAATTCATGTATCGATCGATTGGCACTCTGCTTATTTAATACTGCATTTGCAAGTGTTTCCCCGATTCCTGCAAAATAATCATTAACTACATTAACTGACTGGCATGGTTCTCGAGCAAGAGTAAGTAACTCACTGGGAGGAGATGAAATTTTCTTAAGGCTAGCAATCTTATTGATGGTATTCCACATACCCTTTGGATTATTTTTATTCTTCTGAAACTCGTTTTTTTCGTATGTAATCCTAAGTTTTTTTAAAAGGTTGTTGCAAAAGTTCCGATACCTTGTATAAGTGACTCGAGTAATGGCATTGTCTTTTTTTTTTTTTTTAGGGTGGGAAATCATCAAATAACTTCTCCCGCTCTGGGCGGAGCGGGAGGGTGTGTCAGACTCTTACTGACTAAAACCCACCCGTATTCCTTCTTGTTGCCTGTGTTGCGGGGGCCTCGGTGACCCATAAGTACCTTCCCGCGACCCCGGAATGGCATTGTCTGGATCAAGCGTTGCTTTTTTGTGCAATTTGTCTCTGTGCCTAATGCACCGTACTAAGCCCGGAGTTAACCATGGCTTAATGGTTCGCTTACGATGAGGGATAGTTACAGGTATTGAGTGCGCAGTAATTGCTTGCGAAATTAGGTTTATTAAGTTGACAGTGGAAACATTCGCATCGACGGTATTATAAACAGGACTAAAATCTGTACCTGAAAGTTTTTGGACTAAAGATGGATAATCAATTTTAAGAAAAGTTGTCTTAGAAGTATGTCTTTTTATTTTACAATCAAGACAAAACACTAGGGGTGCATGGTCAGTTATAAACGAGTCAAGTACATATGTAGCTGAGTACTTATCCGATCTTAACATAACGTGGTCTAAACAACTGGTTTTACGAGTAGGGAAGACATGAGCAGGTAGAAGACCATGAAAAGCCATTTGATCCAAGTAATTACTACAGTTTGGATCATTACCACTTGGGGATATATTTATATTAATGTCACCTATCAGAACCACCGATTTCACTGACCTTAGTGATGAAAGACACAAATCAAGGCTGTCACAGAAATTATTAATATTTTTGTTAGATGGTGAGCGGTACACAGCTACGACAGCATATTCATTTTCTGATTGTAAAATAAGACAGTTGGCATCTAACACGGATGGTTTTGTTAAACGGTGTTTTATTTCAGATTTAATATATAAAATGACGCCGTCATTCTGATTGAGGTAGTCTGAAGTATATGACGTGTAGCCGACAATATCAGGTGCAATTTCACATTTACTCAGCCAACATTCTGTGAGTACGAGAATGTCACATTGTAAGCTAATTCTTTCCAGTAGAACGATAAGGTTATCATAGTTACAAGCTACGCTACGTATGTTAGTGTGCATTAAAGTTAAGGATGTTCGAGACAAATCAATATTATTTACAAGGCTTTCAGGAGAGCAGATCCTAGACTCAGATACCTGAGCCGAATCAATATCGCTTGAAATATTATCCAAAAATAGCATTTTTACGTGAGGATTCTAAAACGCGTATCTGATGTTTATGCAAAAGATAATTTTTAATAATTAGGATAATTATAATAACGATTAGTACATGTTTACCAATAGAGAAAGATATGAGATGTGTTGTTTGTAGATATGTTTGTATATGTTTTTCTATAACCTGTGTGTGTGTATGTAAATTATGTGAAGTGTAAGCAATTGAGAGACAATTAGAATGAGGTACTTGAAAATGTGGTACGACTGAAATATTATTTTTTAACTTAAGTACAATATAGTAAAAGTAAGTGAAACTAAGTATAACTAACAATATGTAATAAAAATATAAAAATAAAATAAAATATAAAAGCCATACAACAATGCCTAGTCACTGCACAGCTTGAGGGTGCAGTGTGTGCAAATCACTGTCTTTATCTATTCGATGTGAAGGTGCACCTGTTCGCTGACGAAGGAAAATCTTACCATGAGCCACCCAGCAGAACTCGTAGCTGTTTTTCTTACCGAACTCACGAGCTAGATAAAACAATTTTCTTGCTTTTTGAGTTAGGCATTCGGCAATGTAAATTGGTTGAGGTTGACCGTCAAGTTCTAAGTGGGCCGTATTTAATTTATTGTGTTGGTTTGCCCGATTGTGATTCCTCACCGAAGTTAGAATTTTCTCTTTCAGTAGAACCGAGGAAAAGTCTACAATAATAGGTCCAGACCCTGCTTTGTCCGAACTCAGGCGGAAAACATCTCTTATTTGGGTTTCATTAACACTGACTTTGGTTGCTAGCCCCACTTTTGTCACTATCTTCAGTAAATCGTCTTTTGTCTCCCTTTTTTGGACAGGAATGTTTCTTATCTCAATGGTGGCTTGTTTTTGAGATCGCTCAAGGTTCTCCACTTTTGCTTCTAGTCCTTGTATGTAGGCTAAGTGTGTTCGTCTTTCGGTCTCCATTGCGATTAATTTATCTTTCATTTCCTCATAGTGTTTTTCCATGAACTCCATGGATTTTTTAATTTCACAATTCTGCTGCAGAATGCCATTTATAGAATCCTGTATAGTGTTTTGTTGGGATTTGAAAGTTTCAAGGGAAAGCTTCATTTCGGACATGACAACAGATACCTCGTCATCATACTGGCGCTTACGGGCACGGGGTCTGCTGGTGACATTACTGGAACCCTCATTGTCGGTGTCCGTGACGGGCGCTGAACTTTGGTTTGTATCAGACTTTGAATTCTCTTGCGGTGTGGATGGGGGAGTTCTTCGCAGTGACATCATAACGCAAATCAAAATTTCGGTTACGGTAAATAAACACAACAATACGCACCAGTTATTAGAGCAGCGCCTCGTTTACACACATAGAAGCTTCTTGTACGCGTAAGCGCAGGATGGTTGACAGCGTCGTGTGCACGCGCGCAGTGATTGGTAGGTCGTTGACCCCGCCTCACAGAAAGGCGAGATAACAGCTGTGGGCGTCAACGGCTCTGACAAATGTCCGGCGACCAAGCAGAGCGATGAACAGACCTCCTCGTTTTAATGCGAGCCTAGTACTCTGCGGCTAATTATTTGATTTTATTTTATTTAAATTCGACTATTATTTAAATAAAAATATCACTGTGCGACTGCTTAAAACACGTCTGAACAGTTCAGAGGTCCAAGGGGAAGGGGGGAAACAATTTAAAATCAAATTAAGTTTGTATTTACTTTGAAGTAGTTTAATTGAGATATCCGAAAATAAGTAGAGTACCTAATGAATTCTAAAGACCAATACAAAAATAATAGGAACCTATACTTTGGTTTAACTTCACTTTAAATATTAAATACTAAATCAATGGCACACATTTATCACATTTTCTTAAGAGATCCAAAAAAATAACTTTTTTGCTTAATTCTAAATACAGATTGATACACAACAAAAATTACATTTCATACACATCAATATTATTAAGAAACTTAAATAATTCTCCATCTAAGCACTCTTTTTAACCAACTCGAGTGCCTCTAGAAGCTTTTCTTTTGAATAGCTCTTTTCTTTTTTCTTAATATAATTTCGGACCATCTAAAACAAGTCAAATGTCAAATTAGTTCAAAGTTTCTAAGATATCTAGTATGGGTAGGTATAGTAGGTACGCGTGAAGTTGTGAACTAAATGCATTCGGTCGGAGAAATAGATTTGAATCTTGGTTGAAATTGTAATAAAACAAATTGTAACATTTATTTACGCAATTTATCCCAGGCCCCGAAAGGATTTAGTTCAAAACTTTCTAGACTAAGCTGTAAGTATATCGATTTACAATTATCGATATGCAACATCACTGGTATTTTTGTTTTTATACAAACACGAAGGGGCTATTGTAACCAAACAAACTAGTCGCAATAACCCCGCAACGACATAAGCTGAGGCTAATGTAACTATTACATTATCTTACGAAATATAAGTTAGAACGTCAAAAATATAAGTGTATAGAGTACTTACCTTTACCTTTTCTTCGTTTCTGCATAAAACCTTGTTGAAATTGCACGAAAAGTATTTTTTTTTGTTAAAAGTTGATAACACGCTCGTCACCAAACACGTAGTCAAAATGGCGACTAACAATAAAGCTCTGTAAGTCAAACAGTATTCATTCCTCTGACGCCATCTGTTTATTATAGGTTAAACTATGACTTTTCTCCAGGCCCATAGATGGCAGTATATTTAAAAAAGATGAGAATGGAAGATATCGCTGTTGGTTGCTTTAGCCCCATAGTTGCAATAGCCTCCATTGACCTTACCCACATTTTTACAATTAAATTTAGACTGACGTAAACAAAAATACAAGCCGCGTGTGTCGTTCAGGCACAAAAGTTTCATACGTCGTTGTGGTTTTGATTTAAACAGGGTACTGTGTAGGGTTTATTATAGTATATATGAAAACACATTTTATGTTCCGAAATCTAGAAATCACAGGCCTATTATCTGCCCAGCCCAAAGGGTCATGGCCATCCGGATGGTCAGGGGATACCGCACGGGCTCCTGTGAGGCAGCGAGCCTCCTTGCCGGATTGCCACCATGATATCTGGAGGCAAAAGTCCTCGCGCACGTATGGGAGTGGCGCGAGGAGGCGAAACGCCGGGGCGTTACTCCGCTGCCGCGAGAAATCGCGGTACAGCGGACGGAGCTCCGGCGGGATCTCATGGCGACATGGAGAGTACGGTTGTCGCAACCTAGTGCTGGGCACGCCACGATTGCGGCGATAAGACCCCTCTTTGAGGAGTGGCTAGAGAAGCGCCACGGCGTCCTCACCTTCCGCCTGACGCAGATTCTCACCGGACACGGCAGCTTCGGGAGGTTCTTGTGTCGGATAAGGCGGGAGGAAACGCCCGGGTGTCACCACTGTGTGGATCACCCGAAGGACACGGTGGAGCATACGGTGGAGGTCTGCCCGGCTTGGGCAGAGCACCGCCGTGTCCTCGTGGAGGCGATCGGCGGCAGAGATCTCTCGCGTGCGGCCCTGGTTCAGGCCATGGTACGGAGCGAGAGGGCATGGGCAGCCGTCACCTCCTTCTGCGAAGCAGTAATGCTCGCGAAGGAGGAGGCGGGACGGTTGAAGGAAAGGCAAGTTTCGCGCCCTCTCGCCCCTAGCCGCCGCAGGAGACGCCCTGGGCGTCGGGAATCCCGGGCGGATTTCCGGCCACCGTAGGCGCGGGCTTGCGGACGGTGAGCAATGGGTAGCTCACCGTCCGGTAAGGACCAGGCCCGGGTCGACGGCGCGTTGTATCCACGCGCGCCTCAAAGAGATGTCGTCAGCACATATGTAGGGGTCCACTAGGGCCGATGCCTGCCGGGGTCGCGGAAAGGTACTAAAGGGTCACCGAGGCTCCTGGCAACACAGGCAACAGGAAGGAATACGGGTGGGTTTTAGTCAGTAAGAGTCTGACACACCCTCCCGCTCCGCCCAGAGCGGGAGAAGTTATTTGTTGATTTCCCATCCAAAAACAAAAAATTATCTGTCCAGCCTTTTACAAAATAACATACCTAATATTGCTTTTAAGCTGTGTACATGGATAAAGGTAGCATAAAACTTGCATTTATTAATGATAATAAATCTAATCCCTAAATATGCTTACAGTATACCTACATAGTAAAAGCGAATAAAAATGTTGATGTAAATTGTAACATAAATTGCAAAATTTCAGGGTTTTTGAAAAAACCCTGAAATTTTGCATGTTATGTTTTATCCTAGCTAAATATTATATGTTTGTGCCATTATAATTATATTTTAACAAAACAAAATAAAAATAAACTAAACAATCCGTAACTATATTTCGAAGTGGGCAAGAGGCATTCATTACGTTTCCTCGTCGAAGCAAAATGTTTATAACAAAAACATACCCTTGAAAGGTGATGGTCATATCTGGCAAGGGCGCGACGTCTTCAGCTGCACATTCTATTAACAACGTGTCCTCTTCATCCTCTGCCTCGCTGTTTGCTAACGTGTAATTTATTTCCGGGCCGGTACCCATCGCTGAAGGAAAAAATTAAGACTTCATGAGGTTTAGATATTTTGGCAGTATTTTCTAATACACTTTTTTTTAAATCAAACCGGGTTTTATGATTTAAACAATAAAAAGGAAGCTTTTGATTGATGATAAATGCCGTATCAACATTCTTCTAAATTTAAGTGTGTAGGCAGATATTTATGTCGCAATACAGTCATGTTCGTTAATATTGCATTGCCACATATTTTTGAATAAGATGAAAGAATGGCAGCACAAATTATCACATTATATTTGCCGTCTTTAATTAATGGATGAATAATGCCATCAGGTATTATTGCCGAGCAGTTCATAGTAATATATTTATGCTTGTGACTGTACATAACAAACACATTCACACACATTTATGTACATTTGTGAATATCACTATAGGCATTGTACTCATCTACTTGTACGAACTGGTTGATACTTACAAAATACAATAAGCTTTTCGTGCTGTCTTATTTCGTCGATATTTGACACTTCACACTCATAAGTTCCAGAATCCACCGGGTTTACAGCTAGTAAAACGATGGAATCGTTATCCTTTATCTCTGAAAAGTAAAGTGAGGTGCGCTTTAAATGTTTCGAAGAACACGTTTGGCGCAGTGGTTTGTGTGTTTCTGCACTACGGGTGGCTCTATTCTTTGAGGAACAAAACTATTTTCATGGCCACCAATACGATATCTATTTTGGACCAATAGTTAATCGCATTGGATCATATTATTTGTGTTAATTTTAGTTACCTATTATGCTAGTATTGTCGTGATGGATGGACTCTGCGTCATGGCCGACAATGCGCTGGTACATCAGCTGCTTCTCGTCCCCGTTGCCAGTCTCAGGCGTCCACCACCACTTGACGTAGAGCGCGTCGTCTGTCTCGTTCTCTCCTAGCCCGTACTGACATCGTAGTTCAGCATCTTTCCCGATTTCTACTGCTTTCGGCACTACAAATTCTTTGATCGATAATTGTCGACTACCTGCAATACAAATTGGTTTACTTTTCGTACCTATAACTTTACAAAGACACGGTTAACTTTTGGGTACTTTTGTACACTTTTAGTGTTGCACTGTAGGTAGGTATTTGTTGTTTGTATTTTGTAGGTAAAGGCGACCTGTTATTGCTTTATCACTTTTGACAACAATTGCCACTAAATGGAACGTCATGAAGGTTGAAACTATCTGTCACATAGGCAAATTAGAGGTTGTCGTTTTATAACGTGCAAATGACATTCAACGTTGGGGTGATAAAGCAGTTATGAGGTCGATTACACATACCTACATTAGGTATCACGATCATTAACATCTATCTACAGGGTGTCAGGGACATCGACGCGCAAACTGTTACCACAAATTCAGTAGGTACATGATTCTACACCCCAGCGGAGAAAATCTTCGTCGGTTATTAAAAAAAAACAGCTCTTTCAATAAAAGTGCTGATTCTTTTTTAAATAACTGACGGAAAATTCTTGTCTTGGGGGGCCAAAATCATGAACTAAATTCATGGTAACTGTTTGCGCGTCGATGTCCCTGACACTCTGTAATTATACAATGTTTTAACTGGGACTGTATGGTGAAATCCTAATGCAAACGAGATACGGAGAAACTCTTTTTCCATAAAAGCAATTTTGGCATAAATAATTTTTGGTCAAGTACGAGATTTCCATAAAAAAATGTAAAATTGACTAAAATTGGTTAACTCATTTTTATGTACAACTGGCACTAGTTAAAAAAAATAAGTACGTAAGTACTTATATCATAATTATTTTCATGAAAAAAGGCCTAATGTGGCCTAGTTATAAGATAGCTTCCCCGAATCTCGTATGCATTCGGATTTCCCCATACTGTAACGTCCCAGTTAAAAACAAAGACTGTAGGTATTGTCTAATTTCACACCTAAATTCAAAAATTAATGTGTATTTAGATGATGGAACAATAGGAGGTGACGTAGACACCGTTCTAAGAGATCTTCAATTACTAAAGCAGCAGCTCCAATCCATAGGCCTTGACCTCAACAACTCCAAATGCGAAATTTATCTGTGACAATACCGACAATCGACTATACGAGAATTCAATTCAATAGCCCCAGATATCAATTTTGAAAAAAAGTTCACTACACCTCCTATAGGTTATCCAATTTTAGAAGACAGTTTTTCACCATTCGTCGAGGAAAAAATTAAACATTTTAACGATATTTTAGATAGACTCTCAAAAATTAATTTACACTCGGCATTCACTCTTATCAGACATTGCTGTTTCGGGCCAAGTTTTATGTAGTTTCTCCGCTCTTCCACTTTTTGAAAGCAGCCCCACCTTTTAGCCAAAATTGATCATATTATTCGAACTACTCTTACATCCATTTTAAATGTGGCGTTGGACGACCGCGCGTAGCTGCATGCCACACTACCCATTCGTTTTGGTGGGCGTCCGCAAAATTTCTAGTGTAAGCCTACTGGCATTCCTGTCCTCGGTCCACAGCACCGAAAAGTTAACAACAAGAATCTTAGCCCCTTCTCAGGTTGACTCTGAAGTGCCGTGTTTGACTGATGCGGGGAACGCCTGGAAAGTGGCTTGCCCGGATACGGTTGAGCCCGAGAACCCATCTTCCCAGAGACAGTGGGATGAGCCGCTCTGCAGGTTCGTACGGAATAAACTCATTAATACGTCCACCAATACTGCTGAGCGTGCCCGCCTGCTGGCTGTGGATGAATAGGAGTCGGGCATCTGGCTTCAGGCGCTGCTGTCACCCAACATAGGCACCAAGCTGGGTGACACCACATACCGGCTCGCTACATGTTTGCGTCTGGGTGCTCCACATCGTTGTCAATGCGGTGAAGGAGTCGACTGGCTCGGACACCATGGCCTATCCGGCAGTAAGAGCGCTGGTCGGATGGCACGGCACGGCAGCAATAACGACATCATCCTTCGGGCTCTTGTCACCACCGGGGTGCCAGCTGTTTTAGAACCCTTGACTTGGCACGTGACGATGGGAAGAGGCCAGACGGAATGACTCATCGAGTACTTCGGGACATCGCCAAACGGCTGGTAGAGTCTTCACGGGACCAGAGGGCTAGCCTTTTTTAGCCCAAAGAATCAGCATTGCCACCCAACGTAGCAATGCTGCCTTTTGGGCACTTTTCCCATTGACAGCGATGCGGACGAATTTTTTGATGCCCAATGAGCTCTTCCGCATTTTTGTTATTTTTATTTATATTATACTTGTACATCTTGTAGGTATTTTTTAAGAAAGAAAATATATAGGTCACAATCAAAACATAATTAAACAAATTGTCTAATAGTACCTACTTGTAAGTAGCTAGGTACACGATTTTGTTAATTTGTTCCAGTGTCTCCGAAAATAGGCATATTTTTAGTATCAAATTATAGCGTATTGATAACTTCATGTTTAGTATTTTTTTGGCGGTGGCGGTGAAAAAGTTAATGTTTTTTTTATATATTTTATTATATACATATAACTTTTGAACCGGATCCCGAACGCATCAAACCTTGCTATTCCTTAATATTCTCATTTATTGAAAGTAAAACATGTAAACTACACTTCAACTTTGGCGACCTAGTAGGTAGGTAATACTATGTCGAATGAGTAGGTAACAACTTTGTTTCAATTGTTTTGCTATTAAAACTTGCGAAATAATTTTAAGGTTAAGAGTTCCATGACCGTGGTACCATTACCATACTGAGTCAGAGTCGATGGTTATCAGACCATGGTGCTTCGGATTATGGTCATTCGAACTTCTGAACCTTTTATAAATATTTAAGTACTTAAGCAGGTACGTTCTTGTTTGTCATTAGCCGTTGATTGATTTAATAATCGGTTGGACAATCTACGTACAATCTTTGTACGCAAAATACGCGCTTTAACGTGGATTTGCGGACACCAGCCCGTATTACCTTGACAATCAATAGACATCTAGATGAATAAGCATATACCATAATCAGCCTTTAATGTTCCCACTGCTGGAACACAGGCCTCCACTCGGTGAGAGAGAGTGGGCCGTAATCCACTACGCGGGCCCAGTGCGGGTTAGAAGATGTCACATGTCATCAAATTTTTGGTTCTATGACATGCCGGTTTCCTCACGAAGTTTCCTTCACCGTTTTGAGAGCATTGGTGATGAAATAATTTACACAAAGTAAAGCACCTACCTGGGTTCGAGCCACCAAGTGTTGTAGGTCGTACCTACAACACTTAAGTCGCGGCCGTTAACACTGGGCCACCACTGCTCTTCTAGCTAGATAGATGAATAGTGCGAACGAGAGAGCTGCTTGCACCTAGTATTCAGAATCCTTATAATTAAACGTGATCGGTAACATTAATCGTCACACTTGGCATGCAGAGTGTGGGGCGCAGTAAAATGTTATGGCGTTTGTTCGAAACTGCTCAGCCAACTGCCAAGGTTGTTCGTTAAAGCGGTCTAAGGTGAAGTCCATGTTCACCAGTTTAGGTCTACAACTACTTTGCGTTAAACGATATTATTATTCCGTTTATTTTTTTTTGTTTATTTATTTTGGTACATAACATACATTTTTAAATATTTCTTAAAAAGAAACCTTCAAAAAAAAAGTATTTAAAAAAATTGTCCGCCGGTGTTAAGTGCAGGGTCCAAACTACCGGTGGTTAGGGCTCCAAAGACAGGAACCACCTCACGATGCGAGACGTATCGAGGAGTATATACTGCCTTCTGAATCAGGCCCTTGATTTGGAGGTGGTTGGCCACCTAACGAGAACCTCGAGAGATATTGATCGAGGCTTTCGGCCATCAGGCCATTGGCCATTAGATTCGACAGTCGGCACAATGACAGCCGACAAAACATAATTAAACGATAACTTGGCAAGAAATAACTTCCGAAAAGTATATTTTGTAAGTCACTTAGCATAACAAAACAACTTTGTACCTAACTAATTTCAGGTGTTTATATTTTATTCACGCATTGATCGGTTCATGTTTTGGCTACAGAGCCCGGAGCGTCTAGTTTAAGTAATTGTTTTATTGTTGTTGCAAAGAGCTTAAGAATTGAAATTGACGGGCAGTAGCAGGATCACTGTCATTACGATACCGTGTGTGTATACCTCCGGAACACTAGGGTGGACAATAAATCTACATTACCTAAGATTTATGATCACATACGATTCCTACGATGATTTAGATATATATTTTTAGTACCCATATTGCTCATCACTGGAGTTTCCTTAGTAATACCCACGCTACAATTTTGAAATGAAAATACAATAGGTGTACGGTGTCAGATTTGTGTTTGTACTGTGTAGGTCTGTTATATAGGGTTCGGCTAGCATGAGAGTGAACGCAATAAACGTATTGAGTATTGAGATATTCTAATATAAACATAGCGCCCTTGCACTTAATTTAAGTGCGGATGAACTATCTTCCGCATACTTACAACTTAATGAGGTCGATCCTCTATTATGTATCTACATAATTCAAAAATGTTTGACTTTGCATCAATGGATGCAAAGCCAAATTCATAAACGAATGCCTTTATGAATTTTCTAAAAATAATTTGTTATAGGAAATTAGGTCATATCCCAATGAATAAGCGACTATCTTGGCTAACCTTGAGGCGGTCCGGGAATGTTAAAAATACCACCGCGACCAGAGCGCACGCGGTGTGCGCCGACGTGATTTGTATTATTCGATAAAATACCAACGAGTTGATCAACAATTGGCAAAAATACATCTTTTCTCCCACTTAAAATATCAAAGCCATCTATAAAAACAATTAAATAGTAAACAAACCCTAAAGGATACATAAATTACCCAAATATTAGCCGCGTAGCGCGCACAAAAGCAAATTGCATACAAAAGTTTGTCTTCCTGTGGTGTTATGATTGGATGAGTCATGTGAAGTAGAACAGGGATTTCAACATCCTATTGTGTCTATATGTTTAGAATCTACATGTCTGTATCACGGAAATATTGCTTTAGCAGCTGTTTAGTGTAGTTTACCTGTCTGCCCTACAAACATGTTCCTACATTTAACTAATGTAGGTACATCATTTGATGCAAAGCGCCTACCTTACTTATAATAAACAATACCAGACTATTTCATAACTCATGTCATATCATATCTTCAGCTTTAAACTGAGATTAAAACAAAATTAAATAAGAATTTAAATTCATAACTGAAACAATACTAATAATGCCTTGCTTGCACAACGATAACTTTTATTTTCCTTGTAATGGAAATATTTTAACCGATACAACAGTGTCAAAGTAAATAAAATGTAATTAATGAAAATCATAAAAAATCAATGCCCGATTTAAATTTGTAAATTTTGCGGGATGGAATTGATTGACGGAAAAAAAACCACGTGAAAGTATTAGGTCGGCGCACTGAGCACGAGAAGCACGATGCGAGTAGCGACAGAGGCGCTCACCTGCCACCAGGCACAGCAGCAGGGAGCATGCGCGAAGCGCGGCGCTGGCGGCGGACATGGCGTGTGGCGCAGCGCGGCCTGCGACTGACTGGCGCGCACTCGCGCCGCCCGCCCTTCGGACCATCAATTGGCCTTGAGTCAGCGCGAGATAACCACTAAATTGTACCCAATGCTACTTGTAGCTCGATCAGAAGAAGCAGAGCGCAGGAGATCATTGTTGTGTCATCGTGAGCGAGATCCAGTATATGTCATGTCATGTCTCGCAATAAACGTCTTAGCTATTTCATTTGTTTATTTAGAGAACTAAATATGAAACTGATGTAATGCAAGATTGCAAGTACTTACCTAAACTGCAACGAGGATTGGAAGGTTCATTTATTCGATGTGTGCCTAATTTTAAGTGTTGTCGTGTATCAATCAATTTAACAATGCTTGTAGCAAGAGTTGCTTTAGCATACACCGCCGTTAAAGACACAAAGCAATACAATTTAAAAGCCGGAGCAATAGAAATAATCATTAAAATGATTATAAACAATCAGTGGAACAAAAATGGTAGTTATTGAATGTTGATGTTATGATTGTTAAAATGTGACTCTCAACTTCAATAATACAAGTAGGTATGTTGGCAATAGCATAGACAGGCATACCTAGGTAATAGGTATATTATTATCTAGTAAGAAATTACAGAATAGTAAGTAGTGTGTTTTGTGTCTTGAAGTTGATTTATATTCTCATAGTGATAAGCTTAAATAAAATGTTTATGTTTTATATAAATAAAAATATATTGGTTCATAATTTACATGTTTATACTTAAAATTAGATTATTTTAAATGTAATAATACGAATATATTGCCGCCACGATGAACGCGGAGCGCCAGTCAGAGCAACATCACTGTTTCTTTTACAAAACAGTTGTTGTTAAGGTCAGTGTCCCAACTTCTCCTGGAAGTAGAACATACTACATAACTCGTCTTTCTGTATCTGATGGACGTTTTACGAAACGTTAACTAAAGCTATGGTTCTTTACACGGAGTTCATCAAACCCTCTATTTCCATTTTCCACCAATAAAAACGGCTGTTGCGTGTATGACTGGCGATGACGAACGTAGCAAATCTATATCTATCTGTTTATGTATGAATATTATGTGGGTGTACTATAGGTACACCTCTGCCTAACTCTTCGGGGATTAGAGGCGTTATGCTATTATGTGAGTGACAGTCTTCTATAGATTAAAGTGTGAGAGTAGTCTGTCGCTGAAGGTGATGTGCTTGAAGAGCGAGGGGTGAGAGTTGGCGCGCGGCGGCGGGCGGGAGGCCAGCGCGATGGCCACGGTGTCGCGCAGGCGCGCGCGCGGCACGTCGCCGCGCAGCCACAGCAGGCGCAGCAGCTGCTCCTCCGACATGTCGGGGCACTTGGCCACCACGCTGTGCAGGTCCAGGGACAACATCTCGATGTCCTGGCACCTCAGTACCTGCATACAAAGTCCCTTCTACAGTTAAGCACAAACCAAGCTGTTAGTCTGACCGTGGTGCGACAACACGCAACCATACAGTGTCAAGTATAAAAAATCTGAACCCATTAATTTGCCTACAATCATTCAAAACAGTCAAACTTTTCTTACACCGAACACGTCATCCGTATGTCGGTAGCTATGATTTAAATAGAAAGTGAGTTTACTCCAGGTTCACTCACATCCACTCTTTCATCGTGTTTGTTGAGAAAAATTAAATAACTTCTTCGGGTCTTCTACCCACGAAATATGATATGGATTTATAGGTAAAGGGATAAAGTGATGGTGACTAATTGATAACCCTGTATACATTGAAATTCACACGTGATACTTGTGCATTAGACATTACGCATAATTTTAACTGCAATTGGCTAGGTTTCATAGTTTCAGGTCAATATAATACGCAAGCATTTAATAATATGAATTCATACCTCTGCTAGCATACTAATGACTTCGAAGGGCCAGTCCACGTTGACGCCTTCCGCCGCTATCTTCCTGAAGAACGACCTTATTTGATTGGCCTCCTTCACTATTTTGGTAGCGGCTTGCTGTGCTTCGTCTACATTTTTAAAAGCCACTTTCTTGGACAGCATCGCCGTAATATACTTTTTGTAAACCAAGTTTTGAGCTTCGTTTATGACATATTCAAAGTTTTTATCTCTCAAATGATTGTAGTCTTGAAAATAGTCGTCGAGTGTGATGCAAATAGTGTCAACCGGAATAGTGGAGGGCAGCCATTTTGCTGTAAATAGGTCGTCGAAGTGAACTTCCAGGTCTAAAAACGCTTCCTCAAGAAGAAACTTTGCGGCTTCATCTCTTAAGCTCTAAAACAAAGATAATAACATAACATACAATACGCCTGTATCCCCCGAAGAGTTAGGCGGAGGTGTACCTATAGTACACTCACATAAAAAAGACATCATGTTTCAAAGATAATAATCCTAACTTCAATATTATAAATGAGTTTAGTGAGTTTGTTTGCTACGCTTTCGCGCTAGAACGGCTGAACGGATTTAAATGAAATTAGGCACCTGGGTAGACCTTGACTTGGAGAAGGACATAGGCTACTTTTCATTCTGGATCGTAGACGTAGTTGCGGGCAACAGCTAGTATATAATATTATATTATCTTTGAAATATATATAATATAGCTTTTGCCCGCGGCATCGCCCGCGTGGATGTCGGAAAATATCCCACGGGCACGTACTACCGGGATTAAAAGTAGTGCCAGCCGTGGCGCCCATACTCTCGAAATCATGTTTAAGCACTAATGGCATACCAATATATTTTACACAAAGCCAATACCATGGCAATTACAAAGACATATAGCCTCATGGACTTTTTGTGGGTGAAGATGAGTACTATAAACATGACATTATTTTATGTAGGTATCATCAATATTTTTTGCAGCGCACGCCAAATAATGAGTTTTATAGGCAAACTTTTGATACCTTGGGTTACCTACATCATTGTAATTTTCGTAGGGATCTCAATTTTTTTTTAAATAAAATACAGGTTACTCGCTAATAATGTAGCTTTCTATAGGTGTAAGAGTTTTTAAATCAGTTACGTGGTTTTTGAGTTTTTCCATTACAAACAAACAAAAAATCAAATCTTTTCTCTTTATAATATTATTATTAGTATAGATATACAAAATAATAAAACATTGTAAAATATATCATAGGAGTGCTAACACACATGAAGTGAATAGAACTAAAACTGATTGTACTTCATACAGAAAATTCCTGGATTGTGTTAAATAAGACAAGATATTAGACTAATGATACATTTATTGTTTTTCAAAGTATATGGCCCCACAATTCATACATTTTTGCATTCGCTGGAACCATTGTTAAAAGCAGTTGGACCAGTCTTCCTTAGGGACCTCTTAAATGGCTTCGTGGAACGCATTCATCGCCGGTTCAGGGCTCGTAATACGTGTGCCTCTAAGTATGTCTTTAATTTTAGGAAAAATAAAGAAGTCGCAAGGAGCGAGGTCTGAGCTGTATGGCGGATGCGTCATCAGTTCTACATTTCAAGCCTTCAATACGCTTCCGTTATCTTAGCGGAATGTGAGGACACGTAATCGTGGTGAAGGACGACATTGCTTCGAGGACGCTTTTCGCGAACTTTTTCTAAGACTCTGGGCAAGCTAGTATTGACGTACCAATCTGCAGTCACAGTCCTATGGTCTTCAAACGACAATGTTGTGTAATGTCCTGATTTGCCGAAAAAAGAAGCAACCATTTTCTTACCAATGCTTCGACTTTTCTTAACTTTCGTCGGTAAGTCTTCAAAAGGAAAGACCCATTCTGCCGACTAGCTTTTTCTTTCCGGTACAAAGCAGTACACCCAGGTTTCGTCACCTGTCACGATATTATAGACAGCCAATGACTGTCCGCCATTAAACTTTTTTATCATTTTATACGGCACCACTCGACACGCAGTCCTTTCTGGTCTGCCGTTAAATCATGCGGTATCCATCGAGTCCAAAGCTTCGGAACCTTCAGATGCACATGCAAAATGGTTTGTACTTGGCTCATTCCAGTGCCCAATACAGTACGAATTTGCTGATGTTATAAATTTGTGTTAGTTTCAATCAGTTGTCGTACGGTATCAATAGTGGATTCTGTAACCGCCGTCGCCATCCGACCTTCACGTACATCGTCATGGACGTCCAAACGGCGGACGGACTTCATCACCAAATGCCAATTTAAGTCTCTGGCAACTCTCTTGTTGACTTAATCCAACCAAAAATCGTAAAAAATCATAAAGCGAAAATTTTCACGAGTTAAATTCATTGTATTAACGACACACAATATTCCAAAGGACGCCAAAATGACAAAAAAACAGTCTCGCAAATTAAAAAGTACTACGTTCTCAGAGTTCCATTTTCGAAATTTTAAGTATGCCTCACATATATTATGTATATATGTATACACATGTATACTATGTTCCAAAACAATTTGATGAAAACATAAACAAATAGGTCAGAAAACGTACCTTTGGTATGGAAAATTGTAGTGCCACTAACAAATTGAGTGATTTGATTGTTTGAATAGGTAGGTACTTTAAACCCTTAATCCTAATTTTAAATCACTTTAACCCTAGATTACTAAACTAACCTGCAGGTGACGTTTTTACTAAACCGTCCTAAAAACACGACCAGGAAATCAAAAAGAATAAATTGAAGAATCATAAACTTTAATTATTTTAGAAGTTACAGTTAAATTCTTTGGGTTTAAGAGATCACATAATAATGAAAATAGTAGGTAAATATATTTCTTTACTCTAGACCAGGGATCCCCAAACTATTTTGGACAAGTGACCCCTTTTCCAAAATGAACTGTTACCTCAGACCCCCATGGGCAAATTACCTACTTTTAAGATCAATTATTCATAATGGTCCGCTAACTTAAAACAGCTGCTACAGAGTGTTATTTTTCATTCTGACTTAGGTCAATATAAGAAGACAGAGTGAGAATTAGCAATGCTTTAAGTTAGCAGACTATTATAAATAAGGGGGCCTATCTTTAGTTTTTTCCTATTGATAAAAAATACCTAGGTACGAGGGTGCGTTTTTAAGTTCGCGGAATGGGGGGAGGGGATAACAATAGGTCATTATCGGGATGGCCACAACTTCAGCCACTCAATATTAGTATAAATACCAGGTTTTATCTTAATTGGATCTTCCACCATTAGCTCTATTCGCCGTCCAAGGCATACTCTCACCGACCCTGATGACCCCATCCCTCCTCCAGGAAAGCAGTAGGGCCACGAGTACAGTGCACAAAACACACCGACCTACGTTCCGACCTCGCCGCCGAGGTCCCTCGCGTAAACCCCGACGTAATTGTCCCCCCCGACCCTTGCTCGATGAAGCGCCAGCCCGCGCCGCAGCTGAGCCTGTAGTTTTAAATTCCCCGATTAATAATAATTCTGATCAGATCCAGCCTGTCCCACCTTGCTGTCCTCCCCCCAGCGACGCCCTAAGCCGATGTCCGTACCCCACAGGGGGTACCCTTAGCGTGCAGTCGCTTAGTATTATAAGTAATTCGCTCCTGGCTGAAGGCTTTGAGTTCGCTTAAGGCAGCCACAGGAAAGTCCGGTTAAGTAGTCACGACCTCTCAAGGTCAACTACGAGATGCCATACACAAAAAAAAAAAAAAGGTTGAAAGTTCATTTGCGTTTTGAAATTCGTTGGAGCTTGAGCTATAAGTACTCATTTATTTCAAGAGATTACAAAGTTATTACATAGCTAATAAGTGAAGTAAAGTAAAAAGAATTTACAAAATGCTGAGCTCCCTACGCGAGTTAAGAGCGTAACCATACAATATCTGCAGTTTATGAAAAATTAACAGGGTAAGTGCCAAACAGTTTTTATTCGGCACAGCGCATCAGCATTGCCATACAGTGGGGCATACATTGTGGTTTTTTATTTAGGTAGTTTCTTATTTTTTTATTTGCAGGATTACTGAGAGTTTTATGATGGCCGACACGAAAAAAAAAAAAGCAGACAATACAGTTTGGACTACTTGAAGTTCGGATTTATTGCATCTCCATTAAATCAACACTTGCCGATGTGTCTCATATGTGAAAAAGTATTCAGTAACGATGCCATGAAGCCTTCAAAAATGGATGACCACTTATAAAGAGTACATGCTGACAAAAAAAATAAGCCATTGTCATTTTTTCAAGCACTTAAAGAAAAACTAGACAAAAGGCCATCCATAAGATCGATGTTTGCGTCATCATCTATTAAAGACGATGATGGTTTACGAGCGTCCTATAATATATCTTTACTAATAGCGAAGTCGGGGAAACCCCACACAATTGGAGAGCAGCTTATCTTATCAGCCATTGCGGAGGTCCTTAAAACAATGTATTGCACAAACCAGCACATGATATTATAAAGAGAATACCTTTGAGCAATAACACCGTTCAGAGACGCATAGACGAGATGGGACGCGATGTGGAAAACATTTTATGCAAGTTCTTACAGACCAACAGATTCTCTCTCCAGTTGGACGAGTCTACATTACCCGGCAATGAAGCTCTGTTGTTAGGATATGTTCGATATATCAAAGACGAAAATATGTGCTAAGAACTGATTTTTGCTACATATTTAGAGACTGATACCAGAGGAGAATCGATTTTTCAGGCCGTGGAACATTTTTTTACTGACAAAGCGATTCCATGGAAAAACATTGTTTCTATTGCGACTGATGGTGCACCGTCTATGGTTGGTCGTCATCGTGTTTTTATAGCTCACTTAAAGCGACAACTGCCTGATGTACTGGTCATTCACTGCGTGATTCACAGGCAGCATTTAGTAGCAAAAAAGCTGAGTCCTAGATTGCATAAGTCTTTACAATATGTACTAAATGCTATCAACAAGATTCGAAGCAATTCTTTGAACTCTCGGTTATTTGCTCAGCTATGTGAGGAAAACGACGAAGTCTTTACTCGATTACTTCTGCACACTGAAGTTCGCTGGCTATCAAGAGGCTCTTGCTTAGAAAGATTTTCAGCCATTTTTGAATCTGTGTTGGAGTTTTTACAAGAAAAAGATCCGAACAATTGTAAAACATTTTGAAAGAAAATCTGAACAATTGTAAAACAGATATTTATTACTTGACTGATATCTTTGGAATGTTCAACAAAGTTAATTTGCAGCTGCAGGGTGACGATCTTAACTTGATTAAAACAAAATCAATAATATCGGCCTTAGTGGGGAAACTAATCCTTTATAAACAAAATTTAGGCAGAAAGAATATTCGCAGTTTCTGCATTTGTCAAAATTACCAGAAATGCTTCCAAGATGATGACATTTTATTATATGTCACTCACTTGGACGCATTACACAAGGATTTTACGGAGAGGTTTGAGGATCTTTTAAATTTACAAATTCCTCAAAGGATAATAAATCCGTACAAAACCACAGCCATAGAATAAGCCAATGTGATAATGCAAGAAGAGTTGATTACCATCAGCACAGACGAAGAGCTTTAAGCAGAAGTTCAAGCAAGGCTATCAGAAGTTTTGGTTGCAACGCAACATTGAAACACAGTATCCTACATTGTGGAACATTGCTGAAAAATACCTTATCGCTTTTCCATCATCATACGAACGGTAACACGGCTGTAGGGTGGATGGTCTAAAATATCGAAGCCCACCTTATGCAGGGCAGCCAACGCAACACGGCTCTTGTGAACAGGCGCGTTGTCGTGAAGAAGGAAACCTTTGGTCAATTTACCCCTCCTTTTTTCTTTAATGCTTTCTTTCAACCTCTCGAGGATAGAAGCATAGTATTCTCCGGTTATAGAAACGCCTTTATCTTTATAATCGGTCAACAGGATCCCTTCTGAATCCCAAAAAACTGTTGCCATGATTTTTCCAGCCGATTGTGAAACTTTAAACTTCTTGGGTGGTGGTGTGCCTTTTTTGTGCCACTGCATAGAGTCCTGTTTCGACTTAGGTTCATAATGATGAACCCAAGTTTCATCTCCATTAACAATTCGACTTAATAGTCCATCCTTATCTTCGTTACAGAGGTCCAAAAACGTGCGAGAACACTCCACGCGGTGTTGTTTTTGAGGCGGCGTGAGCATTCTTGGCACCCATCTTGCACTGACCTTTGTCATGCCAAGATGATCGTGTAGAATTTTGAAAATTGTCGTATCCGATACTCCAACCATTTCTGCAAGCTGTTTCTTCTTTAGTCTGGCATCTTCCAATATATCTCTTCCAGTATATTTTGAACTGACTTTACTTGCTTGGTAAAGAACTTTATTACGGCACGGTACTCGATTTTTTCCATAATTCACACTTTCTTTCCGATTGAGTTGTTTGCTTGTTCAAAGACTAATTATCCAATTATTTTTTTTTTTTTTTGTGTATGGCATCTCGTAGTTGACCTTGAGAGGTCATGACTACTTAACCGGACTTTCCTGTGGCTGCCTTAAGCGAACTCAAAGCCTTCAGCCAGGGGCGAATTACTTATAATACTAAGCGACTGCACGCTAAGGGTACCCCCTGTGGGGTACGGACATCGGCTTAGGGCGTCGCTGGGGGGAGGACAGCAAGGTGGGACAGGCTGGATCTGATCAGAATTATTATTAATCGGGGAATTTAAAACTACAGGCTCAGCTGCGGCGCGGGCTGGCGCTTCATCGAGCAAGGGTCGGGGGGGACAATTACGTCGGGGTTTACGCGAGGGACCTCGGCGGCGAGGTCGGAACGTAGGTCGGTGTGATTTGTGCACTGTACTCGTTGCCCTATTGCTTTCCTGGAGGAGGGTAATGGGGTCATCGGGGTCGGAGAGGGTATGCCTTGGACAGCGAATAGAGCTAATGGTGGAGGGCCTATAACTGGCGGCCTGTACAACCAGAGGGTTGCGGTGGGTGGTGGCGGAGTCGAAGAAGCGCTTCGTGATGCGCTTCATGAACTGCTTGATGGTGGGGATTCTAAGATCGAGATGGAGGATCTCGTTTCGGACGAACCAGGGGGCTCCCGTTGCCTTTCGGAGGAAACGGTTTTAGAGGGACTGCATCCTGTGGATGTGGTGGGGTTTAGCATGTGCGAAGACTGCACAGGCATAAGTCATGATGGGACGGATGCTAGCTGTGTAAATACGCAATTTGCCCTTAAGGGACAATTTGCTGCGCGCATTTAGGACGGAGTGAAGTCTACCGAGAGCGAAAGCGGCACGCGAACGCACCTGCTTGATGTGCTCTGAGAACGAGAGATGGTGGTCAAGGGTCACGCCTAGGTATTTGGCTCGCTTCTCCCAAGGGATAGGCTTGCCGAACATGGTGAGTGGTCGGGGGGCGATGAGGTTTCTACGCTGTTTGGTGAAGAGAACAGCCTGACTTTTGTCGGGATTGACCTCGATTCTCCACTTTCTAAACCAAGCGCCAAGCTTGTTGACCTCGGTCTGGAGAGTGCGAGATATGTGGTCGTGGACTAACCCGGTGTAGTAGATGGCCGTGTCGTCTGCGAAACGAGAAGCCGCACCTGTTTTTCCTAACGGAGACGAAGATAACAACCCCGTCGGACGTGGCGTACCTCAACTACCCGGGTTACTCTCTTGAACACAAGTTCAAGAAGCAAGCTGGGGTCTGTGTGTACGTCCGCGATGACATTTGTTGTCGTCGTCTCCGTTGCTTTGAGAACTCGGGTTTTTCTGCCATATGGCTACTTGTGGACTCTGGCGTGGAGAAATTTCTCTACATCGGCGTTTACCGATCGCACAGCGGTGACCAGGAGACAACAGCGCTCTTTAATTTCCTTGTGGAGACGACTGACGTCGCCCAGCAACGGTACCCAACAGCGAAGCTCGTTTTTCTGGGGGACTTCAACGCCCATCATAAAGAATGGTTGTTCCCGTACCAGAAAACTGACCATGCTGGGTTAGAGGCGCGCAAGTTTGCTATTACGTTAGATCTAACCCAGATGGTGAATGTGGCAACGCGGGTACCGGATGTTGACGGCCATACACCCAATTGTTTGGACCTTCTGCTGGCATCTGATCCGGACAATAATTCAGTGTCGGTCTCAGCCCCGCTGGGAACGTCCGACCACTGTCTGGTGAAAACCGTATCGACCTGCTCTCCACCAGATGAGAGTCCTAGAGGCACGAGACGAGTGTGGCGATACGAGTCAGCGGACTGGGATGAGATGCGGCACTTTTTTGCGTCTTATCCATGGCGGCATGTGTGCTTCTCTTCGGGTGACCCCTCGTGCTGTGCAGACGAGGTTGCGGACGTTATTCGGCAGGGAATGGAGTATTTTATTCCATTCTCCGACATCCCACTCGGCCATAAATCCCGGCCTTGGTATAATGCAGAGTGCGCCCACGCTGAGGCCCGAAAAGAGTCTGCCTACCAAGCCTGGGTCAAGGCCCGCGACCGCAAAGTTAGAGCTCGTAGGGTTCGCGCGAAGAAGAGAGCCTTTAACACTGCCGCCAAGTCCTGCAAGCGGGTTTTACGTGAGGCACGTTTTGGCCATGTCAGACGTATTGGGGCCAAGCTGGCATCGCACCCTCCGGGTAGTAAACAGTTTTGGTCCCTGTCTAAGGCGGCCGAAGCGAATTTCTGTCGTCCCACTTTACCTCCAATGCTGAAACCTGATGGGTCGCTGGCCCACTCCGCAAGAGAGAAAGCAAATTTATTTGCATCTCTCTTTGCAAGCAATTCACGTCTGCACGCTGGCTCCAAGCAACCACCTACAGTACCTCATTGTGACTCAACGATGCCGGAGATCGCAGTTCACATTAGAGAGATCCGAAGAGTATTGTGCAGTCTAGACGTGAATAAGGCCAGGGGGCCTGACGGCATTCCGGCGAGAGTGTTGAGGCAGTGTGCGCCTGAACTGTCTCCTGTGTTGACACGTTTGTTCCGCCTCTCTCTTAAAAAAGGCACGGTACCAAAATCCTGGAAGCTTGCTAATGTACAACCAGTGCCCAAAAAGGGCGACCGTGCTGACCCTGCCCATTACCGTCCGATCGCCATTACCTCCATTCTGTGCAAAGTTATGGAAGGGGGACAGTAAGTTGCTGACCTACCTCGAAGACAATGATCTCCTCAGTGACCGTCAATATGGCTTTCGCCGGGGACGGTCAACTGGTGATCTTCTTGTGTATGTCACGCACTGCTGGGGCGAAGCCATCGAGAAACATGGCGAAGCACTTGCTGTATCGCTTGATATCTCGAAGGCTTTCGATAGGGTCTGGCACGCTGGTCTGCTCAGCAAGCTTCCTGCTTATGGCATCCCAGCTGATTTTTGTAGCTGGATATAAGACTTCCTTAGTGAACGGTCGATCAGAGTAGTCGTTGACGGCTGCTCCTCTGACCTTATGGCTATTGATGCCGGAGTTCCTCAGGGGTCTGTTCTCTCTGCAACTCTTTTCCTGCTGCACATCAATGACCTACTACAGACTGGTATTGTTGGGTACGCGGACGACAGTACTGTTTCAGAGAGATACTTGTCCAGCGCAAAAACCAACGGGGCCGCAGTTCGTTCCTTGAGAGAGGCCTTGGTTGAGCGGACAGAGTTGACGTTAAGCCTTGTCTCCCAGTGGGGTGATGATAATCTGGTCACTTTTAACGCCACCAAAACACAAGCGTGTCTTTTTACCGCAAAAAGGAGTCGTTTCGACCTGACTCCTACTTTTCGGGGTACATCGGTTCCTGTAACTGATCGGCTCGAGCTCCTAGGCACGGAGTTGACATCTAACCTCAACTTCGGCGCCACCATCGAGTACAAAGCCCAAACTGCGGCCAAGAAACTGGGCATCCTAAATAAGGTGAAGCGATACTTTACGCCTGGACAGCTTTTGACCCTTTATAAAGCGCAGGTCCGATCCTGCATGGAGTATTGTAGCCACCTTTGGGATGGCTCGGCTAAATACCAACTTGCCGCGCTTGACTCGGTGGAACGCAGAGCTAAGCAGGCTCATTGGCGACGTAAATTTGGTGGATGCCAAGCTTCACAGTTTGGCCCATCGTCGCAAGGTTGCCTGCTTGTCGGTCTTCTATAGATTGTACTTCGGAGAGTGTGCTCAGGAACTCCACGACCTCATTCCACCGGCCCCCTTCTATTATCGGTCATCTAGGCGCACTTCAGGTTACCATCCCTTCCTGGTGGCTATCCCACCAACTCGCACTAGGCGTTTCCAAACTTCTTTTATAATGCGCACAGCAAAGGAATGGAACTCTCTGCCTGCGTCTGTGTTTCCGAACGCATATAACCCTAATCTCTTCAAAGTGAGAGTGAACAGGCTTCTTCTGGGTAAGCTCGCTCCATCGTCGACTTTGTTTCTGTCGCCTCTGACATAGACTAAGGTCAAGAGCAAACCCATCACAAATAAAAAAAAAAAAAAAAGAACAGAGCCAACTGCGCCTTTCTACTTTTCCGGATGTCGCTGGTGAAGAGAGTAAAAATGAGAGGGGATAGTACAGAGCCCTGAGGGACGCCTGCACGGATAGGGTGAGGGGAGGATAGCGCTCCTTCGATGCGATAGCGGAAGGTGCGGTTTGACAAGAAGTCTCGTAAGATGAGCACGAGACGATCGGGCACACCGAGTTTGTAGAGCTTATATAATAAGCCGTTGTGCCAGACCTTGTCGAACGCTTTCGCTATGTCGAAGAATACAGCACCGGTCGTAAGACCACGTTGAAAGCCGTGGCTTATGTGTTCAACGATGCGGTGGACCTGTTGGACGCAAGAATGTTGGGCTCTAAAGCCGAACTGCTGGTCGGGGATGAGGCCTTTTGTTTCCGCAAAATCTCTGAGGCGCTTTAAGATAAGCCTCTCATAGATTTTGCCGAAGACATTGAGCAGACTGATGGGCCGGCAGCTGGTGGGCTCCGTTTTCGGCTTACCGGGCTTCGGTATGCCGATGACGGTGGCCTTCTTCCACTCTTGTGGGAAGATGTTATTGCTCAGGGCTCCATTGAAGATGGTGGCCATGAGCATTATGAGGTGAGCGGGGAACAGTTGGAGCACCCTATTGGTGATTCCGTCTGAGCCGGGGGCTTTGCGAGGTTTTAGACCCTTGATGATATCATGCACTTCGTCTGGAGTGACGGGAGGCAGAGGATAGTCAGGGTCTTCGACGGGCGGGAGGGAGGCTCTACGTTCGACTTCCGCGTCGACCTGGGACAGGTGAGCTTGGTCTACTGGTTGCGAGCTAGGTGAGCATTGAGCCTCAAGACTATCGGCTAGGCATTCTGCCTTGTCGACGTCATCGAAAGCGATGGTCTTGTCGGGGCGCACCAGGGGGGGCATTGAGACGACTTCGTCGGATTTGAGTTTCCTCTGAAGGTCCCAGAACGCTCGGTGAGTGGGCTCTAACTCGCTCAGCATCTTGTCCCATCCAGCGTCACGCAGCTCCGATAGGCGTGTCTTTACAGATCTCTGTAAATAGCGCATATGGGCTTTGTCCGCGTGGTTGGGAAAGTTACTGTACGCACGGACAGCCGCGTTCTTCTCATTCAACAGTTCGCGTACATCGTCCGGGAGCTTCCAGCGATGGTCGTCCATCGCCGGAACCTCCCTTGAACAGTCGTTCAGGACTGATTGTACGTGCACTGTGAATGAGTCGATCGCGGCTGTCGTGTCAGCGATAGAGTCGAAGTGGTCGGGAATGGAGTCTAGTCGGGGACCTAACGTGGTGGATTTCAGGCAGTCGCTTACTTTCCTCCAGTCTGTAACTAACTTGGTGAGAGGGGGTCTATCAGGGTCATGGAGACCTAGGCGTGGTGCCAGCTTTACAACAACTGGACGGTGGTCAGAGGAGAGTTCGTCAAGCGCCTCTATAGAATCCAACCGTAGGTTGATACTCTTCAGAAGCGCTATGTCAAGTACGTCGGGGGTATGGCTAGGGTCGTGTAGGGTGTTTGCCTCTGGTGGAGGTCCTGGTGCTGTTCCAAGCATGATGTTTGGCGTTGAGATCGCCCGCTATGATAACAGAGTCACTCAGGCCAAGTAGAATGGAAAGGTCGTCAGAGAGGGGGGGAAGGGCTAACTCCGATGAGCAAACGGGGGGAACATAGGCCGATACTATGGTGATCGGTTGATGGCCAGTCATGTCTAGCTTACATATGGACACTTCTAAACGCGAGAGAGGGGGCGGGTCCATTGGGATGCAGTGGAGGGACGTTCTAAAATAAATTAGGGTGCCGCCCTTGTGACATCTAGTCCTGTCATTGCGAACTATACGATAGTTGGCAATTGACGGGTTTCGACGGCTGGGCTTTAGGAATGTTTCCTGTAATAGGAGCAGCGATTTCATCGCGTTGATTAATCATGCCATTGGCATTAAAGAAACCTAACTTTAGGGATCGGGGTTTGGTACGTGCTTTGGGTTGTATATCCATTATTGGGGTTTCGCGAAGTTTTCAAGGGCTTGCGTAATCTCGGGATACGCGTGGAATATACGCTGGATCTGGGCCAGATCGCAGGAGTTACGGGCGGCAACGAGCTCGTTGGCCATTTTACGCGCGCGGGGCGTGAAGAATAACGCGAAGGTCCCAGAGATCACGCTGAACGGATCTACTGGGATGGACGGGCCGAGAACTTTCAACCTAAGTGCAAGCTCGTTAAATAGTAAAATATCAGGAACATGTTTGGACTTGCAACTTGATCATGAATTCGTTCGTGTTAAATCGCGTAAGCGTCACATAGAGAGCAAGTCAAAACGCGCCTGAAAGACGTACGCTCGAACTCATTATCTTGCACAAACTTGAGACTTTACATTACTACAACAATGCTATTTCCTACAAAAATATTAATTATTCTTAATACACGTAACACAACATAAACAATACATTACCTACCTACCTATCTTGAAAGTTTTAAATAAGAGCTTGAGTTAATTTAAAAGGGGTCGATTTTTAGACCTCGTCGACCCCCAAAATCAGTTTCTTTTATGTCGACCCCTAGGAAACCGATATCGACCACTTTAGGAATCCCTGCTCTAGACAGTTTGAACACATTCATGTTGTGCGGCCTACCTAAGGCTCTTTTGCATTTCATGCAAAAGTTTGTTGTCATTTTCCTTGACTTAGACAGGCACAAGTTGCATATTGCTTGCTATAACTCAATACACAGATGATACCCGACTAAAATGACACCACGTGGCACACTGATGGAACTAATTAGGAAGGTACAGTGCAGCGGTTGCGGGAAAGACATGAACTTTGTTTCTTTCTAGAAATCGTTATTATGCCGTCTTAATTCGAATTACGAGAAACGATAGTTTAGTAATCTAGAGTTAAGAATGCTTTACATTTAACAATTAATGAGGTTATTTTTATAAAACCAATAGGGTCTTACACCCATTTTTGAAAAGTGTCTTAATTAAATTCTATAGTGCTAATATGCAAAAAAAAAATCACAAAATTTTTATTCAATCGATAAGTGCCATAAAAATGCATTTAAATTTTACATTTTCAAATTTCGCGCGTAGTTTGACGAAAACGCTGGACGCAGTGGACGCCATGTTGCTCTGTGGTCATGACGTCACTTGGCTATATAAACAAATGCGCTGATCTATTATCTAACTATCAGTTGACAGTTGACCCGTTTTAGTTTACATAGCGGTATGACGTAATAACATGGCGGCTACTATTTCATGGTGTTTTTAACAGATTAGAAAAACTGAAAACGTTGAATTGAATTTTAAAATTTATTTTGTTATTTTATGAACTAAAAATAACATTTTCCGACTCCTTTTTGCCTAAACTCTCTCAATAATCTATTTATACATTTTTTCTCGTATATAGTAAAATACCCTATTGTCGTTGACAATTTTTTTATTACAATTTAACACTGCTATTCAATCAAAATTCAGTTAAAAAACCGGCCAAGTGCGTGTCGGACCACGCCCACTTCCCAACTTTTTTCCTCTTCACGGGTTCCCTAGTTAGGAAGTATATTTACGCATGCAGTTTCATAGTATTTCTCTAAAAACTGTAAAAAAGTTAATTCTGTGGTTGTAACCGAAATTATCTCATGTCTCAAAAACAGACACAGCCTTAAATATCAGTCACTTAAAAATCATAATCTTCTTATTGTTTTTTTTTTCATCTCTCATTTACTTACCAATTTTTCATCGATAAAGTGCAAATAGTCTTCGAGTAAAATGGCTGTGTTCCGTTTTGCATATTAAAAGACTATTTTAAACTACCTAATTAATAATTTTTTATTGCAATTAGTGTATGGTGTAGACTTATAACAAAAACATAAATCTGTTCGATTAAGCATATTTGTCACTTGGGAGTTCTACTGTCACGTTTTCAATGATTAATTATATCTGTATTTCTAATAAAACGCTGACGTCCGATAAATGGTCTCTATAATACACTGTAAAGCGGTAAACCTTTCTTTTTTACGATTTTTTATTGATTTGTAGGTTATTCCAATCACAGGCAAACTGGACAAAGCACTATGTAGGCCGCTCGGGCCTGCTTAATCATCGTTGAAGGGTGAAAGTTCATTCACAATCACAATGTTACATATAATTGTATGATAACGCTCGGCGCCATTGACTAGGCACCAGTGATTAATTTATATAGTAATTAATGCTGTTAAAAATGACAGATATAGGTACCCAGTTCCACAACTTTTTGATGAAAGTGTAAACAAACCTGTTCAGGTTAAATTCATATTCAATCATTCACTAAAGGGAATTAGTAACATACTTATTCATCTGATTTAGAAGGTTTAAACTTAAGCTTCCTTTTATAGAGCTTTAACGAATTACGTAAGTTTCTTACAGCAATAGAAATATATTTTAGACTCCACGAGATTAGGACATAGTTTTTTTTTTTTGTGAGTTATAGGAAAATAACAGATCTGAATTTTAGTATTAATATCTCTTCTTGAAACAACGAAATTCTTGAGAGAAAAATAAACTAGAAATAAAAAAACATAACATTTCTCTGGCTCTGAGCAATTTACGCGATTCTTTTAAACTCTATAAAATGAAGTTAAAAGACGCTTTTGAACTACCCAATTAATTATTTATTCGGATGAAAATTTATGAAATTAAAAAAAAAATCTACTTGATTATGCATATTTATCACTCGGGAGTTCCTGTATTCTAATAAAAAGCGGACGTCCGAAAAATGGTCTCTATAATACACTGTGCGCTTGAAAGTTAAAAATAACATTTTAACATACATTCCTGGGAAACTTTACAAACTCTTAACACAATTATTTACACAAGTCAATTTAAACTAATCTAATGTGAAAGTATTCACTCAAACCAATTAGAGAAGCTACTTAGATTAGTTTGTTCACAAATTTGTGTTTAGGGCTTGGCCCACATTTACTGTCGCCGAGTGTTTGCTGACTAAGGAAATCAGCCCTAAAAAGTTTAAAACTGACAAAAAAAAACAATTTAGGGAATAGTTCAACATTACTGAAAGAGCGACCCATTACATAACGCAATCAGTCCTTCAGGATAATAGTTCTAAAATTAACAAACGGAACTAGAGATTGTCAACCTAGGAAGTGGAAAGTAACACCGCAAACGAACGAATTAATTGTAACAACCTTGACACTATCGACAAGCTGTACATTTCTTAACCGCCACTGCTGCTTAGTATATAAAATCATTGTCACCAGTGAACCGATATCATTCAGTAACAACAAGTCTAATCAACCATGAGGAGTAGCCTTCTGGTGGCATTTGGCCTTTTGGCCATCGCCGCCCTCAGCTCCGCCAGGGAGATCCGGGAGAAGAGGGACGCCGATCTAGAGACCGCTGCGTCTGGTCATAAGTGGGACAAGGGTGGCGGCCACGAGCACCATGGACACCACCACCACGACCACGGTGGTGAGCACCACAAGGGACACAAGGGACACCACGAGCACCACCACGGCAAGCACGGACACCACCACCACGAGGGACACAAGGGACACCACGGAGAGCACGGCGGACACAAGAAGCACCACCACCACGATGACGGCTACCACCACCACGAACATCACGGCGAGAAGGGCGACCACGGCCACGGCCACGACGAGCACGGCCACTGGCACAAGGGACACGACACCAAGGGGCATCACGGCGTCGAGAAACACGACGAGTTCAAGAAGGACAAGCACTTCCACGACCATCATGGAGACAAAGGCTTCCATGAGCACCACGGCGGACATCACCACGAGGGCGGCCACAAGAAGGGCGGACACTTCCACAAGGGACACAAACACGGCGGTCATCACGAACACCATCACGGCAAGAAGGGCCACCACGAGCACGGCGGCCACCACCACCACCACAAGGGACACCACGGCGAGGATGGCCACCACGAGCACCATCACCACCACCACGACCACGACAAAAAGGGAGGCCACGAGGATCACAAGCACTGGGGACACAAGAAGGGTCACTAAACTATTGCTGAATGTAACTGAACTGTTATTTGTTCAAATGTTGCTTACGACTGTTTTTGTTATGTTCTTACGCCAAGGAATAAAATTTTGTACAAAGTAATTGCTTAGATTTGATTTAAAAATAGCTGCGTTCCGCGGTTTAACTCGCATGGAGATTTCCACAGGAACCATGCATTTTTCTGACATAAAATGTGTTGCGTTATTGCATAGTAATTAGGCTAGATGGACAGTAAGGTATCACCCAGTAAAGTCACTCAGGAATAGTGAAGCTTTTTATCAGTGAAATATTTTTTAATCGGATTAGACAAAAGGTTGACTAGAGAACAAAATACTCATGTAGGTAACCAAGGTTAGGTTTTTCTTCCAATTGCAAGGTTTGGTTTTCTGGTCATGGACACGGTTTCTTCTATCCAGTGGTGAGAAGGATATGCAATAAAATCAGCTTTAAGAACTATAATTGTTCAGTATCGTGCCATCACGAGTTTCTTTGCCGATGACCGCGGAACGCCGCTTGACCTTGTACCGATGAGATTTATTTACACATCGAGATCTCAATGACCGCCGTAGCGAACGTTGAACTGTCGCCATTTGGCCTCGAATTTCAACGAAAGTGAACATAGATAGACATCTATGTTCATTTTCGGTGACCAGATCTAGGTGGTGTGTAGGTTTGAAGTGCATTTTTTCTTTGTCTTATTGTTTTATTTGGCAAACAAATATGGCGCCCTGAGACCTGGATTTTGAGGAAATATATGTATGTGTGTTTAAATTATCGATTCGAAGTAGTATTTGATAATATAATACATAGCTTGTTTTTTTTTACATAGATCAAGACGTCCATAAAGTGTGATTGATGCGAAACTCGTGATTTGTACAATGTATTCGTTTTCCAGATAAGACATAGACACAGAGAAATTCAATTTATATTCCGTTCAGAATTTAGTTTAAAAAAATGTAAAGAAATAACAGTTTTTGGAAAAACAGCTCTAATCTAACCAACTCATAAAGTTCAATTTGCGCTAAAACGTTAGCTTTTTAAAAACTTTTTCAATACTACGAGTTATTGTAAAATTAACTTAATTACAGTATTATAAAGTTGATATTTGTTTAAGCGGAAATAACATTGATCACAAAAAAAAATTGGTTTGCGGTTTAAGTGAATAGTACAAGTTACCTGGAAGGTGTTAAGCATCTTGTCGAACTTGGCCTCAGCGGGCGGGTCGTGGCGGGCGGGCGGCCAGTGTCGCGCCTGCGTCTGCTGCGCCAGCCGCACCATCTGCTCGCTGTTGTTCACGATGGTGATCATGTGGTGCGTGAAGTACGCCACGCGGGAACGGTCCGCGAAGTGAGAGTTCTATTAATGAAATATCTACTTAATAAAAATCTTAAATAAATTCATTCATTCACTGAGAGACAAGTCACAGCCTAGGTCTTGAAGCACAAAATGTTTACTGACAGGGCTTGTTTTTTTATAAACCTTAAGGCTGCGATAGTCGACGGCTCAAACTCGTTCGTGGGCCTGGCTAAAACGCATGCTGTCCCACCCAAAGTCGTGTGAGGAAGCGAGAAGCATATGATTTGTACTGAAAAACATAATGAACAGAAAAACTACTGAACGTTAAATTCAAAATAAAAGTTATTTGAACTCTTGAATGATTAGACTATTAGTACGAATTTTATTTTGGAGAATTCGCTGTGTCAAATTAGTGATAAAATACGCATCTTTAGAGGCTCATACGTTTTAAATGACTAGAGAGCGGATTTTATGCGAATGCATGTTTGCATATACATTTGCATATTTAGGCTATTTTTTCCAGATTATTGCATATTTTACCTAAAATCTACTGATCGTGCATATTTCGGCATGTTTTCATTCATTTTCGCTGTATCGAAGTTGAAAAATACAAACATGATGTCAGTACTTACAATGATGATTATAAACATACAAATAAAAATAAAAAGTTTATTATAGAATAAAATAAACTTTATTTCCAAATTTACAATTTACACAAAGGCGATGGGTTACTACTATGATGTTATTTTTTGTTAAAGTGCATACATCACTGAGTACCTCTGGCACCTAAGCTAAGATTAAACTTGTGTACCCATAACACGAGTTTAATCTTAGCTTAGGTGCCAGAGGTACTCAGGGCTCTCCCTATTAACAAAATTTTCCAATAAATACAAACTGATATGGAGTTGCGTTGGGTTAGTAGCCATCGTTTGAGTACAAATTAAAATAAAGTTAAAGGAACATAATACAAAAATGTATAGCCTCTCTCCAGTGTGAATTTGACTGTGGTAGTGTATGTGTCGTGTGCGTGTGTGTGGTGTATATGTGTTTGAGTTGTCTAAAATAAAATAAAAAAGATATATATTATAGAACCCACAATTATTCGTACATTCCCAGTCGCCCCCGCGGGGATTGCCACCGGAGGCAAATGGGAATAAAAATTCCCAGTCGCCACCGGCGGTGACTGGGAAGTCATTGCCCCCACTTAATTTTCGCTGTACATTGCTTTGTTTCTTGAGAAGAATTAAATAATAAGGAAATTTATTCCAAACCTACATCTATCTAATTGATGATAACATTGAAATAAAGTTTCCAACATAGACTTTAGACAATTATTACTATTGAACATTTGGACCAGTGCTGCATATTTTCAAGAACAAAAATTATAATATCATGTTGAAAATGTAGTAAGTAATTTGTTATAGTTTTATGTACCAATGCCGTTATTTGTTAACCAAAAACATTATTTTATAGTATTTATTTAAATTTTAATTTTAAGTTGCATATTTTGGCACTTTTGTTGCATGTTTCGAGCATTTATGATGCATATTCGCATGCATATTTCGACAAATTTAAGTTGCATATGATCCGGTCTCTATAAATTACTATTCTGTTTACATACAGAGAAAAAGAAACGACGAGACAAATCGATATCATGCTTCGCTTTGGACGTGCAATGCCAAACAGGGAAGTAATCACAAACAACGTTTTTATAGGACAAAACACTGATAATTCTGCAATTATAAGTTATTCAACTTTATTTCTTATTGCGAACTCACCTTAAATTGTATGACCCCATCTCTGTACATATTCCCGTAGCGTGTAACTTGATCAATACTAAGTAGCAAAGCTTTAAACGTTATATCCTTGCTTATAGTTTCAGTAACCTGTAAAAACACATAAATCAACCACACAGAAAAATAACCATGGAAAGTTAAGGCCAATAAGGCCGCTTTCGAAACGGTAGCGGTTTCGGCTGACTTGCAACAAGTTCAAGGTTATATTGATAATACATTATTATTTTCGTTGTTGTTAAAGTAATAAAATTATAAATATATATATATTTGATAACTTCCAGACTTCCAGTGGCCCGAAATGAGTGTGCCAGTACAAGTCAAGGAAGATATTCCAGGGTGACAATTTAAGGCAGCTTGTTGATGTGAAATCTCCATAAAGGCTCCTACATACTGGCGCGAATTGTCGCGCGACGCGACGCGACACAAAGACACCGCGTGTAGCGCTACAAGCGGTGCCTTTGTGTCGCGACGCGTCGCGCGACAAGTTGCGCCAGTATGTAGGAGCCTTAAAGGCAGATGATCACGTGGCAATTGATTGAAAATCGAAACGTTAGATTCCGTGTTACAAACGGCCTAAGCCTGCGTTCATATGACATTGAACTGTACGATATTTTACTGTATAATGTTGGGATCACACGGCAGTCACAAACAGAGTTTATTTTGTACTAGTTTCCCCTGCTTCGCACGTTTTTACGACTTGAAAAAACATTGAGTTTTTTTGCACGCCTCACAACGCTTTAGCGTGTGAGAGTGCTCTACTCTGGACATGTCGCCTTGTCAAAATTTTACCAACATAAAATCGTTTCTATACTTTCTCAATTAAACATGGAATTCATATTAGCAGGGAAGTTTTAAAAACTAGAGATTTGACATTATAAGATTAATATATTTTTAGATATATATATATCTTGAAATACAGGGTGGATTTATGAGATGGGGCAGTAAGAGCCGACAACCTTAACCGTTGTCGGTACAAAAAAATGGTGATAGCTCTCCTTAACAGTGGCGTGCCTAGGGTTTCAAAAAAACGCAAGCTCAATAAAATTTTAACCGATTTCAAAAAAAGAAAGTTCAGTTTTCGACTGAGTATGTAGGTACCTACGTATCTACGTATGTATCATCGCAATTTTCTCATAAACTACTGGTTAGGTACAATAAATTCTCTGGCTTTTGGACTTATATGAACGTACCGCCTGGTCCTTAACTATTTTGAGATATTATGATCTGCATTCACAGATTTTGAAAACGATTACAATCAGCAAGAAAATGGGCAGTTTTCACACAAACTTTTTTTGATGCCAATCGATCCTGTTTAATACACATAAACCATCCGGAATAAATTCTCTAAATGATGGTAAAACTGCATGAAAATTCGTTGCCTAGTTTAGAAGAACAGCGCGGTCACAGATACAGACACGAAAAGCGTCTCTAATATATTATTATTATTTTGATATTATTATTTATAATATGTATATATTAATGGGATTGGCTTGCCTGCAAGTTCTGGTCGATCATCTGGAAAATGATGACGGGCGCATGCGTGTGGTACGCGTTGGAGTGCGGCTCCACGTCGGGCGCGCGCTGCCCCGCCCACTCCGCGCGCTCCGACTCCAAAGTCTTCTCCATCCATTCCATGTAGTTCGATTCCATTTTCTACAAATTAGAATAGCACGTATTTAAAAAATAGAATAAGAAACTACTACTAAACTACTAGAATTTCTCAGTAGCAGCCCAGAATCTGGTTTTGTGCCCGGTTTATGGCAATAGGCTGAATATGAATATGAATATGAATAGGCCCATTACGTTGGATTGAACCATAACTGAGGAAATATAGATGTACTATAGGTACACTTCTGCCTTAGGTACACCCCATACGTATACTGTTCGGGGAATACAGGTACTATGTTATGTATTGAAAAAATAAAGAATATTGCCTTCGATAAACTGATTAAAAAATACAAGGCAAACATTGGGTGACTGGCTGTGACAGACGGACATACAGACACACAAGTGATCCTATATGGTTTCCGATTTTTCCTTTTGAGGTACGGAACCCTAAAAAAGAAAAGGTTATATCGCAAAATAATGCCAGTTACAATGATTGATGAGTCATAACTAGTGGTGGTTAATAAAGCATATAGCATAATAAAGCATCGTGCTTATCATACATAACATAAAGCAAATGCTATCGTGACTCTCACTTGTTGCTATTTGCTTTACATCGCACATCGCACTCTCAGTCTCTGTCCGTCGCACATCGCAAAGCGCATGTAGTAATAAGCAACCAGGCAAAGCGACGGGTGCCGGCGGTAGCTAGTCGTCGCATGCTAGCGATTGCTTTCGGTCGCGTGCGTAATCCTTTTGGGCACCGCGTGCGATATCACGATCTCAGGCGGCTCACGTACGTGACGTAATATTATAAACAATGTTGTTTTGTTAGTAGTACAAAACATACCTATGTGGGTCATTGTTGTTTTTTTTTTTCTCATTTAGTATTAATCATGGTCTGGCAGTTTGAGTAATTTATGCGACCTACCCAAATGTTCTTTCTTTGGTATTGTTCGTCGAATCGTTGAGCTCCTTAAGTTCTCAGTTGAACTGCACGATTACTGACAAATGCGTGCACTGACTGGACAGGTCCACTCAATCTGTGTGGTTCTTTCCTCAAAAGGACCATTTCAGACACCAATCTACACGGCCTTCACATTATCTGACCAAGATTATGTCTGGACTTTAAAGGAGACTGTGACCTCTGAGTTTGTTTCGGCCTTTCTTCTCAGAGTAGTCAGATAGGAAACGCCGACCACATCTAGCTTTATTTAAAAAATATGATTGACGTGTAAAAGTGTTTGTACAAACCTACTTACAGAAAATAAATTATTTATCACTTTATTTCTTAATAACACTTAATCAACTATAGACAGTCCTAAGCCTCGAAAGTATGAAGGAAAGTTCATTGTTTTTTTTACTGTTCCGTAATAAATACATAAACGCGATGTAATATTCCGCTCTGACAACACAATACTGGTTTTATTCGCGCCCGCCCGTTTGGTCGTAACAGGTACCTACGCATATAAAAAATATGCTTAAAATAAAGCATAGCATACATATAGCATTAAGCAAGTGATTGCCATAAAGCAACTTTGAACACCACTAGTCATAACATCTAGGCCCAGGGCATTCCAAATTGGTCTTAGTTAAAATAGACATATATATAAATTTTCCTTGCATTCGTAGTTTTTGTTTAACAGTTTTAAAAGGTAACTTTTTGCTACGATGAGGGAATTATATGGAATGAATTATAAGTATACATAATTGCTCGACCTATTAACCTCCGCCACGTCAAAAAAGGATAGACGTGCCCTCAGCGCCAAGCTACAAATTCATCCTTTAATACCTACAAAATAGTAGTGAATTCGGAATTATATCGATAAAGCACATGTAAAACTATCTATTTATTTTTTAACATATAGTATCTTTTTAATAAAAGTTACTATTTACACGAAATATACAGGTTGAAATTGAAAACTTGCGACAAACTGAAATGGGACATTGTACCTATACATCATTATTAACAACTTTTACTAAGGGACCAAAACTGTAATCCCAAAAAAAAAAATCTGCTTTTCCTACATTTTGATGAGGTATTGCGAACATAAATGTAGGGGACAGCAGTTTTTTTTTTTGGGATTGTAGTTTTGGTCCCTTAGTAAAAGTTGTTCATAATGATGAGTACAATCTCCCATTTCGATTTGTCGCATGTTTTCAATGTCACCCTGTATAATACAGGAGTTTTATTTCATCCCGCTTTGTCCTATAAGACAGAAATGATAATGATATGTGTCACAGTTTCGGCGTTCTTTATAATTTTAATCCACAATTAAAAACAACAATCGACTAAATTAAGTCAATACCATCACAGCACTATGATCAACCATGACGTACTTTTTTGTCACCATATGATGACAGTGTCGTAGCAGGCACGGCTGTTTTTATTTTTCGCCTCTGCACTAGAGGTGTGCAACCGATATTTATTAATAATATCGAAATAATAATAGGTATTTTATTTTTATGTTTTCGTATTTTCTATACAGTATCAGCATTGTCAAACAGGGCTTGTTAACGTTACCAAATAACAAAATAATAACCGTTATGTAACGTTAATTTTAATGTGTTACCTTACTAACGTTACAAAAAAATTAACGTTACTTGTTAACATTACCAGTAATTTAACGTTAATTAACAGTAACGTAAAATATGATAATAACGTTAATTTTACCGTTAATTTTGCTACGTTGCCGTTCTGTAGGTTTACATTTTGTGCGCTCGCTTAGCATTGGATCTGTTTAGGTACACTGTTGCCGCTCCGCCGCCGCACTATGGGAAAATGTTTCGTATCAAAACTCCGTATCTCAGTCGTTTCAAAACTAAATGAGCTGTAATTTTGCAAACGTTTTCTTGGATGTATAAAGTTTAATGTAAATAATTTCGATTTTGAAAATTCTGTTTATTAGTAACTTAAAAAAATACATGCATTCTATAAAAAAAAAACAAAATTTGTCTTAAAATTGAATAATTGCAGCAAACGACAAAAATAAAGTACAAAATTCAGGAAGCCCCTACAGATTTTCGTTGATAGGCAAGAAGGGCCGTGGCTTCATCTAAAAGTTATTTTGATATTGTTTCTGAGGTATTTCTCAAACTTGATATATATGGATCAGAAGTGTACAATAAAGTATGGAACACGTCTTCATTCGTAGCCGCTCTTGAACACTTTCTAGAATGATGAAGTCTAAACTTTTTGTAATCCTTACTTTGAGATTCTTGCGCGTCTTCGGACAATTTTATTGTCCGATAGGTAAAATAACATAGTAACAATGATTTTTTCTCCGTGAATAAGTATTTTATGCACGTAGGAAGGCATATAATACCAACTATAAATATCTACGTACAGTTGGGCTGTAGGTACTACATGCGTATTCACCGAATTTTTTTGAATTAATAGCAATTCCAGATGACATACATTATTATGTACATTCGTTTTATAAGTTCTACGTCTACACCTGTAATGCCTGCAGAGCAAGAGTAATTCTGAAAGAATCTCCGAGCTGTGTTTCCGTCATTGCTATTTCCAGTGCCTTGTCAAGGTTTATCGACATGTAGTCCCATTTCCTCCCTAAACCGCTTTTGTGCCAATTTTTTCTTTCCGTCTTTGTTTTTTTTTATTTTCAGGCACCTGACCACTTTTCAAAAGACAAGTTATAAAAAATGTGTAAGAGCATCTCCATACTCCTAATCCAAGCATGCAGTGTTGACAGTCCGTATTGAAATGAACTTTCGTTCACATCTCGTGTCCTAACTGCCTCTAAGTTATTATTTTGCCGAGGAGTAGCACTACGAACTGTACAAGAAGCGCTCGAACGAGTTTCAGTTAAAACTTGTGCCACTTTACCATCAATCATGGTTAAAAATAGGTCATGAGTAATTTCGATTACCTCGCCATTCTTATTTATCAGGGATGGAGACAGATTTTGTTTTTGGTTGTTGATATCAGCCACAACAGACGCTTTTTTCAGGAGTTTATTTGGCAAATTCTAACAATATAAGTCTGCAATATCTTACAGATGAGCAAGTTTCATTCTTCCAAACAACAGTATTAGTTGTCTCATCTATGAGTCTAATGGGTACAAGTGAAGCAATAAAACGGTTTGCATCTGATATAAAATTGCTTTCTTCGGGCAAAACTTGCTTGTACTCACTCTTCCCGGATGACCCGTCGCAACCCCATTTACAGAATAGTTTCAACTTTCTTAAACCGTTTTTGTAAACTCAAGCAATTAGTAATTTACGTGCCACAGTATGATCCAACAAGTCCTGCAGATTGACTTTTGAACTTATGTTAGTAATGGTTATGCTCAAATCTGGTGGGTAACACTTCTTCTTCGTTTCAACTAAAGTTGGATAAGAAGGAAACACTGATCAGTTTTTGTCCGCCAAACAAAGTCGAAGTTTACTATACCGTTCTTTGTCAATAAATGTCCGTAGTGCTTCTTCCTTTAAAAAAGGTGTAACGTCTTCAGAGTTCCCCGTTACGTATTTAACAAAAAAAATCTTATCATTTTTTGATGCAGTTCGTATAATATTAACGATTGCGGCCTCCTCAGTCTCATCCATAGACCGTAACTCCTGAGCATATGCATTGAGAACACAGTCCGATCCGTACTCTTATATTAATTCCATGTTTTTTCGTTCTTTTGTTTTTTTTCTGAAGATGCTTCGTATGGTTTCGAGGGTCTACCGCCACTACTTCCAGGCATATTAGAGTCATTAACCGTGACTCGACACTCTAGTGGAACACGAAATTGACCATCTAACCAGCTGACTTTCTTACTTTCAAAGCGGTCTTTTATCCGAGATACATTTCTCCAGCGTTCGTTACATTTTGATACCAAGTTTCTTTGAATGTAGAAGACCACAGTAGCCATATCCTCTGGTGACAAATTTAAATTTTCTTGGAAGTAGTCTTCAATATTATGCCCATTTATCAACAAATTGCACAAGTCACGTTTACTACAAACAAATTCAACCCATTTTTCAAATCAGTCAACTTTGCAATTAACTGCTTTTTAGGGCAACTGAATTTTGACCAACAACTGTGAATGTTTCAGGGCTCACCATCCTTTTATAGGCATATGAAATAGTGCTATGTGCAAAAAGATAAGATACTAATAATTTGCACTCTTCCCATAACCAACCTGTTTTTATTTCGACCCCAATAGATAGTGACCATATTTTATCAAGTAAGGTGGTCAAAACTGTACCAAAACCACAAAGAACTATTAATAATAATCATCACTGTAATTAACTTTTTATTAATTTGACCTTAATAGACATAGGTAACAAATGATTTTATGAGAAATAAAAAGAAATTGAAAAAAAATATAATTTTTATCTCGCGATATGTTTTAGCACCGTGTCAGAAAAATCATTTTTTTTTTCTCCTAGCGTAAACTAATGTATAATGATCTTAATACAATAAATATCTCGACAGCGGCAAGCAGCGGTAAAGGGTAAATGTTTCGTTAAAAAAATAACCTTGTAAACATACCATCTTAAACTATATTGGTTAATTTTATTTTATCAAAGTAATACAATTTGTAACAAAAACCCCGTTGTTCCTTCTACCTACGTTTTAAGAATCGGTTTACTAAGCGATAAAGCAAGTCATTTATAAAAAACTGTTCAATAGAAAAAATAAAAATAAATATTTAATTATTAATATTTGTAATGTTGAATTGATTTGTTACCTCTGCAATTCTGCATGAAGCGATAACGCGAAACCAGAAGTAGATAGAACGGTCCCGCCACACTCTTTGGTCGGTGCCGCCGCGCCGGTACAAACCGCCGCGCGCCGCCGCATTTCTACCTATTTTTCTACACAAGTTCGTGACCTTGTCAGCTGTTGTTTTTCAGTATCACTTTAACGAATTAATTTTTGAAAGTCTTGGTTTACACTCTTTTTAAGCACAATTGATAATTGTTAAAACTACATTTAACACTTCACTACGTTAAAAAAAAACAAATTCGCCGCGTCTGTCACATGTACCTACAAACCTATTGTCAAACCTGATGTACCTATTTACATTTTAATGCATTAATTTATTATGATATCTACTTGACGGCCACGGAGTTGCTGTTCGATATGACCACCTTGTACCTCTACACTTCTTGGCTCATAGTCGGAGGGAAGTAGTGATTGGACGCGACAATAGTGAAATGGGTGCTGGCCATCTTCTTTGAGTACTCTCCTAACGCGCATAAGGTTTACTCCGAGTTCGTGTCCCACTGAGCGTGTACTTCGCGTTGGATCGTGCTCAAGCAAGTCCAAGACTTCTGTCTCGAGTCTTCGGTCTGCCTGCGTCAGCTCGTTGTTGGTCTCGCCCGTGCACACTGCCGGTATTGTACGTACGTATGTGCAAACGTTGGAATACCATCGCCGACGGTAATGGTAGACTCGCAAAACGTTCTTGGTAGAGTCTGCGTGCTTCTGCATAATTGCAGTTACATTTCCGAAGACACATCAACATATTAAAATATTCTACGTTAGAATAAGATATGGTCAACGTTTACGTAAACAAAACACAAGTCACTCATTACGTAGGTCAATAATAACATCCATTCGGTAGTAACGTGCGCGGGAGACTAAAGTGACCAAGTGATTTTTGGCGGTATCTTTTGTCGCATTCAATGAAAGCCGCTGAGCTCGTAGGCTATTTAGCGAAATAAAGATGTACTTGTAAAATCAGATACTCTAAACATTTTTTGGAATGTGTCGATTTTAATAGTTATTTGATTTTGACCTCTCGACTAGCCAATGCTTAATTTTTTTAAATTATAATTTCATCAATGTTCTGCTTATAGGTAAATGTATACGTTCCTAAAAGGAACAACAGGGTTTTTGTTACATATTGTATATATAATATTAATTATGAAACGTTATGAGGAGATTATAAGCATTCCAAAAATGTATAATACTGGTACATTTATATCAAAAACTTTCGAGTTATGTGGCATTGAATTGCAGTAACGTATTGCGTCAAAATTACGTTATTGAACAAGAGTTAGCTTTGATGCCTATTTATAATACATTTTAATTTTAAAAAAAATGCGAATAAAAAGCTTATTTATTAGACTATGTTAATTTATTATTTTTATTCCATAACAACGACATTCACGTGAAACAGTTTTGAGGCGGCTTTGTATGGGGCTTTACCATAGTGCGGCGGCACGGTAGTCTGTTAAATCCTGCATGTGTAAGGCGACTATTGTAATAAATATTAATTAGAGGGGCTTGTGGCTAAATAATAACAGCCGCACGGGTCAATCGATCAGATTAAGCTACGCTTGCCGCGGTTGGTCCGTGGATGGGTGACCATCTTTACATACCAAGACCCTTCCGTGCCTCGGAAAGCACGTTAAGCCGTTGGTCCCGGCTGTCATTCGTAAATCTTTGACAGTCGTTACGGGTCGTCAGAAGCCCGAAAGTTTGACAACCAGTCTTACCGATACCCCTTGTATTACCCAGTTACTGGGTTGTGGAAGTCAGATAGGCAGTCGCTCCATGTAAAATACTAGTATTCAGCTGCATCCGGTTAGACTGGAAGCCGACCCCAACGTAGTTGGGAAAAGGCTAGGCTGATGATGATGAATCAATAATTACCTTGACTATTGTCTTCACTTATAGATATTGAATAAATGATCAGTTATCACTGACTAAATCAGCTCACTATACTATCAGCACTTCTCACGCGTAAGAATCAGGCAAGGCAACGTTTTGATCGGCACGATATCAGCGCGGTGCGGGGGCGCGCGGCGGGCGGCCTACCACGCGCCTCAGGCCCCGCTACTTCCACCTTACCCGTTTAAAAATAACGATAAAAGTAACGTTAAGATAAAATTAACGTTAATAAAAATTAACGATAAAATGTAGCATAAATAACGTTAAATCTATTACCGTTATTTTAATATTAACGGTAACGCTGTCAAATAGAGATAACGTTATGAAAAATTTACCGGTATTTAAAGCCCTGTTGTCAAATAATAAAATTTAAGTTTCTCTGAAAGAACAACCAGTAATAATGCCTTAACGTACCACTACGTACTAATATATTTGCTGAAATAAATTCTATTTACTGTATATTATACTTTTCAGAATACGAGGGAAATATGCGAAAGCAACAAAACTAACATAAATATAATATTCGCATTGTTATTGAATTTAGAATTTACTAGAAAGACGAACACCGCAATCTTTTAGAATTTTTACGAACAATCTTCGCACGTCGTGTTATTATTATAATAAGAGCGGCTAAACAGACCTCTAAACAAAGTTTTGTAGCTATTCAACGATAAATTATGCATTTTTACAAAATAAATACACAATGTTCAATGAGTCGAGTCATAAATAGGTACTTAATTTATAGAGATAAGTATGTCAGTGGTTAGTTATGCGAGAAGGTATCTAGTCTACGAATAGGTGAGCGACAGCGCGGCGCACTAATGAGGCCGAACGGCGAAATCTTAGCTGACTTAAATTTGAGCGTCTAAAAGTGACGAAAGAAATTCCATTATTTGGCTACGATTTTTCAAAGTATTTTTAAAGTATTAACTAGTAGAAACTAGTTGTTAGAGAGCTAGATTAAAAAAAATACTGTAAATAAAAATACTGAAATCCTATACTATGCGAGATCAGCTTATACTGGAAATGTATAGCTTGGTATGTAGCCGTGTGTACATCTAAGTGCTGTTCAAACTATTACGCCGCACTGACACACGCGCATTTTTCGCTGTACCCACTGTGTTCGTGTTTTTGGCTCAGTAATTATTTTCATTCATCTAAAAACTCACCTGCAAGTATTCATCCTGTATTTTTTGCATGGTTTCCTTACTAAGCAAAGGTGGCAAGGTTGATACATCAATATTTAACTCGGAACTTCCCATCAATTCGTGTCCTGGATAGGTATTCAATATCCATGATAGAAGGGTTACATACTCATTGCCTTCTATGCCATTAGTCACTACATCTTGGAGCTGTAATAATAATAAAAGTATCGTTATTTGAGGTTTTTTGAGGCGGGGCAGTGAGTTTACCTTAACCGTTGTAACTAAGTACAGGAAAACATTCTTAGGAGACTTTCCTTGACTTTTTGAGTAATTTCTCAGTGCATTCACGGTGTTTGGAAAAATCGGTACATAGCTCATTGTTGTTTGTTTATTTTTTTTTTCAATTTACCAATTATTTTAGCCTATAAAAAATTATTAATGGGCACTAGCCCTACCCACCCGTGTGTTAATTTAATGTCACCATTGTAGCACCACGTTGTATACGACACGGTCAATTCTCCAACTACAATTAATGTAAGTCGCTCGACTATTACTCGTTACCTTGTAAAGCCTACTTAGCTGTAATAGTTTTTCTTAATTTCGTTTTATACGGGCTGGATTTTTGAGATGTGGCAGTAAGGTCTGGTACCTTAACCGTTGTCGCTACAAGAAAATCGTCTTAGGAGACTGTCCTTAACTTTATGAGATATTATGGTCTACATTCACAGATTTTCAAATAAATGTACAGTCATTAAGAACATGGGGCAGTTTTCACAAAAACTTTTTTGATGACAATCAATCCCGTTATTATAAGGATCAAAAACTCTATCGGACCAACTGAGGTTCTAGGAAAGTCGTATATTGCAAAAAACTATTCCCGTTTCCTGTAGCTACAACGGTTAAGGTAACTGCCCTTACTGCCCCGTCTCAAAAATCTGGGTGGATTTTTGAGACGGGGTTTGAGTGGTTTTTTTTTTTTTTACATATACAATTTTTTTTAAATAGCCTCATTTAGCTAGTGCCCCCCATGCTTTTTTTTTTTTGGTCTTTGCATAGTAAAAAAAACTTTCAATTCCACATTTTTTTCTATGGCAAATTAAACGTTATTTTAAAAAAATGGTATTGTATAACATTAGTAGGCTATTCAGAAATGTTTAACAAAAATGATACCTGCAAATGTTATGATTTGCAGCGACAGCATTAAAAAAACTGAATTCTAGTAGAGAAGATGATGAAATATATCTGATCACCGTAGCGGTTTTTTTTTTTCATAAACTATTCAAATATTTTTTTGGAAATCAGGTGAGCTACCTACTCGTTACGTTTGATCCATTATTTACGGGACACCTGTATACAGGGTTACTGGTAACTCGCTGTAATTCTTACAGGTCGTCATAGTACGGTAAAAATGTATTTAGGAGTTGTTGAATTATAACTATTTCAACAACTCCTGAATTTCGGTAAACATTTGGTGGCTTAATTTGTTTACGAGGTCTATAATCATTTGGAGAAATTTGATCGTTTTGTATAACCTGATGTGCTGTTGACTGTACATCCGTCATACGAAAACAATAGGTTGACCGGCTCGCAATTTTACCTACTCCCCATAAAACCCTTCTTTTCCCTGTCACACATGTAAAAGTATTGACAATCATACCTTTTAGTATAGCTGATAAGGCTAGGATATTTTCCTAGTAATTTATACATCAGGGGTAGTATTTTCTTTTGCACTAGTCTACATGTTTTATGAAGTAATAGCAAAAATTACAAAATAAAAAATGTTTCATTAGTGATCTTTGCCAAAATTTTAGGCATTTTTGAACTTTTAATTATTATCAAGATCTGCTACGGCATCAACTATGATAATAACGGTAAATGTAAGTACAGTCGCGCCGTCAATCATTTTAAATTGAGTTCAACTGATTTAATCTGGGATTTTTCATTAAAAATCTAACTAACTCAAAAACTAGTTCAGTAGAACATTTTGTGGCTTAGATTGCATTTTAACCCTACTATGACATCCGGAATACGTCGAGTTACCAGTAGGTAACCCTTTATATGTAAAATAAACAAGAGTAAGAGTCAAAATTGAGGTCAACATTTGAGGTCAACAATTGAGGCTCCTTCAAACAAGCGCGACACGCGACGCGACACAAAGGCACCGCTTGTAGTGCTACACGCGGTGCCTTTCTGTCGCGTCGCGTATCGCGCCTGTTTGAAGGAGCCTTTAATGTAACTGTAGTAAAAGTTATTTTTATTGTATTTTACAAGTATTGAGCGCAAGCTGGGTGCTGCTGTAGGAAGTCTGAACTGCTCAAAAATGTATAAAGAAATAAATTACAAAACTTACACTTGTAGATAAACAAATGTGGTACATATTGACGTATTTGTTCACAATATCGTAGTGAGGTGGGAAGCAGGGGACGCATAATGTTTTGACAACTCTCAAGTCCTCTAGTATGAGTTGTCTGGTGAGTTCCAAGTATCGAACCAGCCACAGTTTGTTATCTTCACGCTCGTCGACGCGCGTGCCTTCTATACGCTGGGCGACGGCATTTTCTAAAACTTCGAAAGCTTTGGCTCGCCAGTTTTTGGGGCGACCCGGCGGCATAAAACCGGTTTGGCTTTGTTGCTGTAGATTAAAATACGATGTATTTGTAAATTAAACAATTAATCTGATAAATCATTTATTTGTTAATAAAATAACGCTAGTACCAACCTGTAAAGCCATTTGATCCCTTTTCTCTTCTCTCTCTATAATCCGCAGTGCAGTAACAATAACAGTAGGCTCTTTACGAACAGTATTCAAAGTTCGCGCTAAAATCAGTTTAATCTGTTTTTCAAGCAAATTGGACACCATTTCAACATCTTCAAAATACGCCTTCAGCATAATTTTATCATGTGAGGATTGGTTTGGTAACCTATGCAGCTCATACAGTAAGTCATCTCTGGAGTTCTCCAAATCATTAAGACACTGAAAGTGGAAACAAATATTCATATCACAAGAACTTGTAAGCAGAGAGATTTTTTTAATTGCTTTTATTTCAGTGATTATTATTATATTTAAAATATAAAGCTTAAGTATCTCAAATAACACACTAACTTGATGGGCATGCAGAAGTTTGCCTTCCCCTATCCATTGTTTAGTTTTGGACACACTTTCTGGCACTGTAAATATATGCTTCAGACTATCCATAGCTGTGACATACTGTGAGTGACGTGAGTCTTCCTCTCTGACTGCTTGAAGTGACCCCACCAGGGGTGGCACACTTTTCAAAAGCTCCTCCAATTCATCCATTCTAAAGTGAAGTTCATTTTTAATTGATTAACCAACCATCCCTTTGTCTTTACAAACCTATACAGAGATTGTATCTTCAGCCTTAGCAGAATAATAATTATTGTTTGTCATGTTTACACCCAGTTTCTGGAACGAAAATTTCGAAGTGTCAAAATTAAACAGAAGTTAAGTGATCCGATTTGCCGTTGATAATTCAGTAAACCAATTACAGCAGTTTACAAGCACCGGACAAATTGTTAGCAAATTGTTGTGTTGATTTTCGTTCCAGGAACTGGGCGTTCAGTATAAATAATAATTTCAAAAAAATGTTTTTTGCAATTAAAGAACTTGTTGTGAGGCCATCCCTTTGTCTTTACAAACCTATACAGAGATTGTATCTTCAGCCTTAGCAGAATAATAATTATTGTTTGTCATGTTTACACCCAGTTTCTGGAACGAAAATTTCGAAGTGTCAAAATTAAACAGAAGTTAAGTGATCCGATTTGCCGTTGATAATTCAGTAAACCAATTACAGCAGTTTACAAGCACCGGACAAATTGTTAGCAAATTGTTGTGTTGATTTTCGTTCCAGGAACTGGGCGTTCAGTATAAATAATAATTTCAAAAAAATGTTTTTTGCAATTAAAGAACTTGTTGTGAGGGTCTCAAATATATTTTTTTATAATTTTAAAATAAATACTTTTAGTTATTTAAAAAAATAGATGAAACTTTACCATCCTTATCTCCTTATCTCCGAAATTACTGAGCCCAAAAATTGGAAAAAAAAAAATCAGAAAATAGGTTTTTACTTATAGGTTACAGGAAAACCTGTAATAAGTGTAATGTGCGTACAAACTTAAATTTGCAGTTGGAATGTATGGGAGAACATGTTTTTCATCTAAAATGTTCTTGAGATAAACACCATGGTTGATAACATATTCATAGTACAGAACCCTCACCACGCGAGTTCAATTCGTACATTGTCCGGTTTTAAAACAAAGCTTATGTGCTGGAGTGCAACAACTACAAATGAATAAATCTAATGTCACATAGTATGAAAGCTTGAAAGAAAGTTATTAAAAGGCAACTGAGAGAAGATAGTGAAACACAAAACCAATTTGGTTCAGGCAGTAGCTCCATGTAAAATATAGAATACTATGGTATTCAGCTACATCAGGTCAGACCAGAAGCCGATCATGAGTGGGAAAAGTCTAGGTAAATGATGAACCTTATACCTACAAGAGGAATTTGTTATGATAATGAATTCTTTCTTCTTTCCTTAGGGAATCTATTGATAAATGGTCTATGTATAATAAGCTAATTCTGAGATACAGCTTTTTTTTCTTTTTATGTAGGCTATACAGTTATATTCTCGTTAGGTTGGCTAACCAACAGTACCAGGTAGAACCTGCCTTAGCTGTAGATAATAAATAATACCAACTTGAGGCTAACTTGCTGCACATCCTCCAAACACTCCTGCAACTGTTTCAAGCCAACACTCACTCCATCTAATTTGCCCTGCACAGCTGATTTCAGCTGAGCCTCAATAGACGCTTTCTTGTGAGTGATTCTTTTTTTGTAATGTTCCACCTGGGATTGATAACATTAATATAACAATGAATAAACAGTGTTGTTTTTTAAAGTTGTACTTAATTGGCACATTAGCTTGGTTAAAAAATAACTTTAGGTCCCAAGTAGGTACCTACTAGTTCCTCTGCACAATTTATTAGGTAAATCCTAAAGTAAAATACATTGACAGTACTCCCATCTGCTATTAAGTCATTAGATTTAATAGCAGATGGGATTACTGATACAAGTATCCTTAGACAAGTAATATACCACTGCCAATCTCTGCATTAAAAGTGGTGATTTATGTCTAGATACCACATATTGAGATAGGTTGCCTTGTGATACATATATACATCAGAATATTTATGACTATTCATGAGTCTATATTCTATAAATTAAAAATATAAGTTTTCTTTTCGGATCTTTCTATATAACAACGCCCACTAAAAATACCTGTACCAACAAATACTTAAATGGTTTTTGGCCAAGGCTTGGACATAGTTGAGTAGGTAAAAGGTTAGTGAATTAATATTAATAGTAACAAAATTGATGTCCTCTTCTTACTTTTTCAAGTTGTCCTGGTCTCTGCATCATATTCATTACCATCTTTTCTGCTGCTGCTTTCGCTTCATCTTCTATTTCGTCCATGGTACTCATGTTCACGCAATTCAGTTTTTTTGTAAGATTCAGGCGACCGTTGATTGATTGGTTTAACCAGATTATTAACAAAGTGTGGATGATTAGCTTAGCTTGGATAATAAAATGAAGTGATTCAAAAAAAATATAAATAATTTTGAGACAAAAACAACATATTTATTGACACCTTATTTGACAATGAGAATGACAGCGCAGCAGCTGCAGTGTTGCCAGACGCCGAAGGAGTGTCCTCGTACAGATATGGTCTGAAATCTCGTATTTTGTCAACACAACCTCGTACATCCCATTTATTTAATAAATTGCCTAAAATTTATTGATTTTCTTGTCAACTATCTCATAACCAAGCACTCTACAAAGCAGTTTCGTCAAAAAGTGTTCAGGTGGTCGCAGGTGGCAGGTCGTACAACCGGAATTTTGCTTTGGATACTGTATGTAGTATCCGAACTGTACCCACTATAGTGGACGTGGAGTAGAGTGGAATTAACATAGACATATTTTCTACGTTAACTTAACATCTTAAAGAAACAATATAAGTAAAATTAATGAAATGAAACCTTTCGTACGTACACACCATTCATTCATTTCGTATAGTCAGAGGCGCGTTCCAAAATATGACTTGTATCAACGAATCTCGTACAAAATCGTACGAGGATGGATGTAAGCTCGTACCTCGTACCAGGACCACTAAATCTCGTACATGTACGAGAAACCTCGTATGGATGGCAACACTGAGCAGCTGTAATATTTAGTAATTTTTATAAAAAAAAAAAACTAATCGAAAAAAAATATTGAATGTATAATTTTGACTTCGCTAATCAAAATTATACATTCAATATTTTTTTTAAGTAATTGACTATGATCATGATCGATTCTTATGCCGAAAATATAGTTTATTTTTTATTTATTAGTGTCTGTTTGTCTGAATGTGTTAAATTATTCCTCTTTAGTTTACAGCAAATGGTAAAAAAAATAACCAAATGATAAGAACATATAAGAACTTCCAAATAACCCAATAACACTTTGCCAGACCCAGGAATCGAACCCAGGACCTCATGTGCTCAGTAGCGCTTGCGACCACTAGACCAACGTGGCAGTTTTTTTTTTAATAAAAATGTGGCTGTTATTTTAATATATTTAGTCTTACAACTTCCACGCGAACGAAGTCGCGGGCAGAAGCTAGTCTATAATAAATTTGAGTCTGTGCACAAACCAAGTAATATAGCAGGAAAGTTAAATAAGTACCTAGTCGGTGTGTCTGTGACAGAGGACACTGGCAGCTAGCGGCTATTCTGAAAAAGTGGTAGAAAGACACACACCAACTTCTCGACTCAAACCATTCAGCATTCTCTAAAAGAAAGTCCATTCAGCAGTGTAACGATATCGCTACGCCTCGCGTCTCGGGAAAAGTTTATGCTAGATACACACGCAGCGATTTCACGTCCACATCGACACACAGATTCTGACAGCCGATTAGTCGCTAGCGATGTCAAAATCTTTGGACCTGAGATTTTTAAACCGCCAGCGACTAAAGTCGCTGCCCTGTATATCTAGCATAAAGGTGCAGCGCGTGAACCTAAACCTGTGAAATGTGTTGTCTGTGGACTTTTTTTACAATAAACCGGCCAGTGGAATCTGTGGAAGTATTAGCTGCCCTCGAAGGCTGTCATACTAAATCACAATATTGTGATCACAATCCACCAACCCGCACTGGGCCCGCGTGATGGATTACGGTCCACTCCTGGTTATCATATTATTATGTATCATATTATTGTGAGCAGTGGTGGCTCAGTGGTAACGGCCGCGACTTACGAGTTGTAGGTCGTAGGTTCGAACCCGGACAGGCACTTTACTTTGTGTAAATTATTTCATCACCACTGCTCTCAAAACGGTGAAGGTAAACATCGTGAGGAAACCGGCATTTCCTAGAACCAAAAATTCGAAGACACGTGACATCTACCAACCCGCACTGGGCCCGCGTGGTGGATTACGGCCCACTCCCAAACACAGAGAGGAGGCCTGTGTCTCAGCAGTGGGAACATTGTAGGCTGATTATGATGATTATGATGTATCATCAGATTGCCTTTTATATCGAATGTAACGGTTGCTTATCGGTAGTTAGCGACTTATTTCAATTTCGCTTAAAGCTCGTAGGCTAACGAACCTACCTACGGGTTAACATACGGGTTATCGTTATTTTACAACTATACCGCTTACGTGTCACATCGTATCCTATCCTATAAATTATAAATGCGAAAGTGAGCATGTTTGTTTAGTTGTTACGCTATCACGCTAAAAGGGCTGAACGGATTTGGATGAAGTTTGGCACATGGGTAGACCATGACCTGCATCCTAACTACATAACACTATCAATCACAATCTGAATGATTTTGAAGGATATTGCTAATCCATTGCTTCATATGTTCGAAAAATTTGTCTACTCAACAACGCAAAAAATGCAATGAATATTGTTGAACTGTCATAATGAAACCCATTGATAATAATAGTGTGTTACACAATTACCCTGCTGGATTACGACATAGGATACTTTTTATCCCAATATTCCAATGGGAACGAGACTTGTGCGGGTGAAACCGCGGGGCGCAGCTAGCTACTTCATACATTAATGTCACTACTAGTACTAACCTTAGTAATATCAAGAGCAATTATTTTTGTTCGTCGTTGTTACAGACAGGAAAAAATCTCGGTACAGATATTCTATTTCACGAAGTCCGTTCGGCTTTGATTGTAGTAGTGACGTATCCCGACAAGCCCGCTTGTGTGTGTAAAAGTAGGTAACGTTAGCAAAAAAATCTGAGATATATTCAAGTCGAGATTTAATAATCTAAATAAAATTTTGGTTTTAAAAGTATATACTTACATTTTGTAAATAAATTAGATTAGGTTGCAATAAATACAAAAATATTAAGAATATGTAGGCATTTAATTAAGCATTGGTGTTACAGAATGGAAACGAAACAAGTAGGACTATTCAGTATTTTCAATCACTATCAGATAAATTTTCGATTTCCGATTCCGTTTTGCTGTCATCAGAATCATCTTGTACATTGATTATAAATTCAAAATCGAGATCAAAATATTTCAAGTAGTCTTTTTCAATTTTTTCAACATGAGCACAAGTTTTTTGCCACGTTTCACTGCTAACTTGGCCCAAACTTTCATTGATCAGTCTTTCCGTATTCGTCATGTTTTGCTCGATATTTTTAGATGCGACATAATTTTTAACGATCCCCCAAATATTTTCAACGCATTTAATTCTGGGTGATAAGGGGGAAGGCGTAAAACATCAAAACCCTTGCTTTTTATAAAATCGTCAATCTTGTAGATTACGTGTTGGGCTTTGTACTTCTTTATTGTATCGTACAATTCCAATTTAAGAAGAGATTCATCAAATGCTATACCCTTATCCCTGAGCCATTGCTGCATATCGGCTTTCTTTGTAGATTGCGTCGGTAGTCGTTCAGCCCGTGTGTTGTGATAAGATGCATTGTCTAAGACAATGACAGAGCGCGGAAGTAAATTGGGTAGCAACTTTTCATTTAGCCATTTTACATAGTTATCATAGCTCATATTTGAATGATAATCACCAGCTGTTGAGTTGGCCTTATAAACCAAGGAAGCATTTTCAATAAAACCATCCTTGGTTCCCGCGTGCACTAAAATAAAGCGAGTGCCTGTGCTATTTTTTTTTAAAACGGAGTTCTTTCCTTTTTTTTTTGCCCAGGTGTTGTTTCGCACGTGTGTCAAAAGGACGTAGCTCTCATCGGTGTAGACAATGGGCCGACTTTGAGAGCGGTAATCTGTTATTTTTTTTAAAGATTTTAAACGCCACATTTGTATATCATGACGCTCCGTCAAGACTTTACGGTTGTTCTCTGTTTTGCGCCACTTGAACCTAATTTCAACAGTAACTTGCGAACAGTTTCTAAACAACCTTCGAATCTGACTTTTTCATTCAATGCTGTTCTTAACTTAGCTAATGTTGGAATTTCTTTATGGACAATATGGAAATCTTGTACAGTACTGCGCACCACATCGGTTGTAAAATTATCTATATCCACTTTATTATCTCGCTTTCTCCTTTTCTTCATAGGTGAAGTGAATTTTGATGAAGTGGATGGCAATTCCTTCTCTTCTTTTAATATTCTTTGAACTGTTTTTTGGCTCACACCCGTAGCTTCAGCTGTACGGCGTGTAATGTCTCGTAAATGAGACAAATCACAGTTGAGTTCCATTAATGATTTTGTAAATTCATATTCTTCTCGCAGAAAATGATAAACACTAGCTATCATGTTTCGACCCTAAAACAAAATGTAATCAAAATAATTAAGTAATATAAACATTTTATAACACAAAAAAACATTCATTTTATAAATACTTCTATTGCTATATTAAGTATCTTTATATAACATTTTAATTGAAAAGGTATAAATAAATATTACCTCACTATGGACAACTCTTCTTCGTTTTGTTGCCATGCTGACCTTACTCCGAAACAATTTGGCGCGAACTAAAAACCGCTACTGACTGATCCGGACCGTGTCCCGATTATATTACTTTACTCTTTCGTCCCGATCGACACTGAGCGCTCTCGAGGTTACGCACACAAAAACAATGTGCATGTGCACGCTTGACAACATTCATAGCCAAACGGACTTCGTGACATAGAACATCTGTAACCAGATTGTTTTTGTGAAATCAGTTTGAGAACCCAGCGAGGTAGGTATTTGTAATGGCAGCCCTGGCCAACTCAGACATTATGTGTACCTGATACTGTCACTTACACTTGCGTCACTTGCTGTCACTCCTGTCACTGTGTGTATGACTGAGCCACTCAGCTGTCGATTCAATGTTATTGAACAAAAATTCGTACTATTTTACTGTATTTATCTATTTGATAATGATACTATTTGTTAACTAACCTGCAAAATGTGGGAAATTTTTATATTATTAATACTGTCGGCGGTAGCCTTCTTCGTAACAGATGAATTAATTCCCAACCTTACAGACTTGTTCGTTAAAGCCGGTCTATTTGGAATAGATCTATGCAAAACTAGTAAGAAAAAAATGTAAGTAAATTAAATATACTTTGTTTAGTTTCGACTACTTTTGGTACGATTTTGTTTGGGAGATATATGAAGTTGTAAGCACTACTGCAGTCATTGAGGTAAAGTCTGTAGCTCTATTTCTTATAATTATTTTCAGCCCAGAAGCAATAGGTGTTGTATCTGGATGTGTCTTCTTAATAACGAGCTTTATATTTATACCAATTGTCTTTGGTAATGGCTTGATGGACACACAGCACTTCCCTCACAATGAGGTAACAGATTATTTTAATTTTCAATTCAAGCCAGTATGCATGGCATTCCTAATGGTTAATTAATGAAGGCCAATATAAAAATTATGTATAATACGGTTTTTATTTAGTTTGCAGAACTATTGGCGGGATTGTTATCCATCTGCTGTATGCTCCTTCTTGGCTTCGCTGATGATGTTTTGGACTTGAGATGGAGATATAAACTGTTACTGCCCACAGTGGCATCACTACCCCTGCTTGTGGTTTACTATGTTAACTTCAACTCCACTACTTTTGTAGTTCCTATTCCTTTGAGGCAATGGTTGGGAGTTTCCATCAACATTGGTATGTGCTGTTTCTATAAAGATTTTGATAAATGTGGTCTTCCTATTTTGATTGTTTTTTCTGTTCTTTTCCAGGTGTACTGTACTATATCTACATGGGGATGTTAGCTGTATTCTGCACAAATGCTATAAACATTTTGGCTGGCATCAATGGACTTGAAGTTGGGCAGTCTGTCATCATAGCCTTTTCTATTATTATTTTTGACATCATTGAATTGAGAGGAGATCAGTATAAAGCCCACACTTTCTCATTACATATTATGATACCTTATCTTGCAACTACACTGGCCTTGTTGAAGCATAATTGGTAAGCTATTGCATGGTTGAAATATATTTACATACTTCATTTTATCATCATTTCCATCTTATTGTTTGTGGCATGGCCTTCCATTACTAAGAAGTCACTTCAAGTGTTTATATTTCTTACTGTATATAAACAGGCAAAATTTATAACATTAGAAAATTTCTAAAACAGACATTCCACTTTCAAACCAGAAAAGACCTTTGTGTGATTTTAGTGTTGCCTTTAAATATGCACTCTTAACTAAATAATCATGATATTGCTAATAACTTTTCTTTTTATATTTTTCAGGTATCCTTCAAAGGTGTTTGTTGGGGACACATTTTGTTACGTTTCTGGAATGACATTTGCAGTTGTAGCTATACTGAGTCATTTCAGTAAAACAGTTCTACTATTTTTTTTGCCCCAAATCATAAACTTTCTGTATTCAGTGCCTCAACTATTCCATATTATTCCATGCCCAAGACATCGCTTGCCAAAGTACAGTGAGGAGACAAATTTACTGTACACAAGCAGAACAATAATAGCAAAAAAAGAAATGACCACCTTAACCAAATTGATACTTCGTGTGTTAACCATCTTACGTCTAATTGATAAAACTGAAGATAAGGAAAGTATAACTATAAATAATATGACGTTAATCAATTTATTTTTAATTAAGTTAGGGCCGATAACTGAAGTACAACTGACCACAAAGCTTATGGCTTTTCAAATTATTTGCACTTGTATAGCTTTTATAATAAGATATCCGTTAGCGTCTTATTTCTACGATAGTTAAAATAAGTGAGTAAATATTTATATATTATTTTATGAAGTTATTTATGTGACCATATCTGCTTTTTTAAGGTTTTAATATTTTAAAATGTTAGCCAAAGATTAAAATGTGATAAAAAAAAAACTAAATTGGCACAAACAACACAACAGTAATTCAAATATTACACTTGTTTCTATTATTGGTCCATAAATTATCGTAAATATAATTCCATTGAAATCATAATGGCTGTTAATATTTTTATATGTGTCTATAGAATATAAAAGGCATTTATTAAAGAAGTTCTTTATTTCCTGTAAAATTAACATAAATTGCTATAATATGCATCTTAGTAGGTATCCATTACATTGGCGCCGATTCCCTTGTTCACAAACTAAATTAAATTTAAGTTCAGTGCATCTTTTTCTTTCTATTTCATTAAGAAGAGGACAGAAGATAAATTTTAGTTTAGTCCTGTCAAATTAATCGGCGCCTGTCACTACTCCATACAAGTTTAGACGTGATTAAAAACTTGCCTACTAAAAATACGTCGATTTACGTCAAGCGCTGACTAATTTGACAGGACTAAACCAAAATGTATCTTCTGTCCTTTTCTTAATGAAATAGAAAGAAAAAGATGCACTGAACTTAAATTTACTTTAGTTTGTGAACAAGGGAATCGACGCCATTCACAATTTTGGTATCTAAAAACTTCGTATCTCCTGCCCGTTCAAATATTACTTACGTGCGAGGTGGTAGTGCTAATGCAGAAGGTAATCACATAAAAATTACAATGGGATAGGTACACTTACGAGCCAATCGGTCCACCCCGTGCTCACTATTTGAGAGATGATATCTCAAAAACGTTACTTTGTATTTTAATTATTTTATACCTATCGTGTGTGGGGCAGGTAAGATCAATTTTATATATACATACCCTATAATTACCCGACTGCCAAGGAAGGGTTATGTTGTTCGCGCGTATCTGTATGTAATTATGAACATTTGTTTGTAAATTTCTTTATTACCTCGTATCTTTCAAACGGCTGGATGGATTTCGACAGCTGAGGTACAGATAGTGCAATTCACGAAGACGCGCCCCACCAATTTTCGGTTGAGGGGATCGCGGGTTGCGGGGAGTTTACTCCAAAGAGTAAAGTAATATGGTTTACTCCGAGCGGCAGTCGCGAACCGTCAGCGGTTCGATGCACACGAATACTACACTCTATGCTGCGAAAATCCAGACTCGTCACGAAAGTTGCTCTACTTTATATATTTTTAAAATGTCGAGAAAATCTCAGCGTGTTGTTCTTAAAAGCCAGGTATGTAAAGAAGTTTGCAGTTACTAAAACACATGAAATAAGCTAACGAATAACGAAAGTAATTTAATTTTAATAAATAGCAAATTTTAGTAATAGTAGTGTTCATTTCATTTTTAAAAATAAGTAAAACTATTTGATATTTTTTTTTATTTTAGACAAGAGAAATTATTTCTAAAGTTTATGATTTTATGAAAAAAGAAGCAAGTAAAAATTATGCAGAAAAACTCACTGATGCGCGATGGAGAACCGTACAGGCTGTTGGAGTATCTGAAAGCACAGTGACTAGAATTCTACGCGAAAGAAAGGAATATACTAATATAATGAAGCAAACTACAGTACCTGCTATGGAATCGAATATAACTATGGAAACGGATGCTATAGTTCCTGTAGCCCCAAGTGCGGAGCGTACAACAGAGCCGACTACGGAAGCGGATATTGAGTCTGAAAATGAAGCGAGTACGTCGCATTCGAATTTAGTATACAGAAGTGCTTCTATTTTTACATCACCTATGAAGAAGAGAAGGGTAAGACCACGAAAAATTAATTTAGACGAATTTGATATTGGTGTAGTCCGAAGAACTATCCAAAACTATCATATAGAACATCGTCAATTTCCAACATTATCACGACTTAATATTGCTTTGAAAGACCGTATACAATTTGATGGATGTATAACAACTCTAAGAACATTGTTACTTAAACTTGGTTATAAATGGAGAAAAACAGAATAACAGGAAGGTGCTAACCGAAAAACATGATATTCAAATGCTAAGATTGAAATATTTAAAACAGGTAAAGTCTTTTCGCAATGCAGGTAGACCTATAGTCTACACAGATGAATCATATATTCATACCAACCACGTGCAAAAAAAGTCTTGGGCCGAAAAAAGTTCTAAAACAGCAATAAAACAAAACTTAACAAAAGGAGTGCGCATAATAATTATAGTACATGGCGGAAGTGCAGAGGGTTTCGTACCAAATGCGTTGTTGACATACAGAGCAGAGATTAAATCCGGAGACTACCACGATAACATGAACACAGAAAATTACTTAAAGTGGCTAAAGGAGAAACTAATACCAAATCTCCCAAATGATGCCGTGGTAGTCTTGGATAATGCAGCCTATCACAATACTAGTTCGGAAAAAATACCAACATCCAACTCCAACAAATTAGTCATGCAGACTTGGCTGAATGCAAAAAATATCCATTTTGAACCAAGCTACAAAAAACCTGAACTTTATGACCTTATATTAAAAAACAAAGAAAACTTCCGCAAGTACAAAGTTGACGAATTATTGAAAGAACATGGATTCACAGTGCTTCGGCTGCCACCTTATTATCCAGATTTAAACCCAATCGAAAACATTTGGGGTATTGTAAAAAACGACGTTGCTAGCCGCAATATCAATCAAAATTACACTTCGATTATGCCCATTTTAAATGAAGCATTTCATCGAGTAAATAAAGATGTCTGGTTCAATACTTGTCAGCACGTGGAAAAAATAGAAGACGAATACATGAGACATTGTGATCTTGATTTTAGTTTTATTGTAAATGTCGGTGATACATCAGACTCTGAATCAGATATTTCTGAAACGAGTGATTGACGATTTTCATTTCTCAATAAAGTTCAATAAAACTATTTCCGTATTTCATTTATGTCTATTATTATCTCCTATTATAAAAATAGTAATATTATCGATATTAATTAATAATCACATAAAATATCCACACCTAAAAATTAAATTAACATAACCTTTTTCTTGCGGTCGGGTAAAAAATATAAAATTGAAGTAGAGCATCTTTCACTTTGACCATGACGCTCTCTCCTGATTAGTCTATTCATTGTAGTGTGCGTGTGCACTCATAGGTAATTAGTGTGTACCGATAACACTCAAACATTGACGGAAGCTTGCACACATACGAGGGTCATTCAATAAATACTCAGCCTACAAAAAGTAAACGAAAATTTTGGAAAAGTGGCAATTTATTTTTCAACAGTCTCCTTTTAGTTCGATACACTTAGCCCAGCGATGCTCCAACTTTTTTAATCCGTCCGAAAAATAGTTTTTGTCAAACTCTGCAAAATAGGCCTCCGTGGCGGCGATGATCATAGCGATAGCGACATTCGATCCATATCTATTCCCGGCGAGTGATTTTTTCAGATTAGGAAACAGAAAGAAGTCACAAGGGGCCAAATCTGGAGAATACGGTGGATGGGGCAACAATTCGTAGCGTAATTCGACCAATTTGGCCATGGCAACGGCAGACGTGTGAACCGGTGCGTTGTCGTGGTGAAACAGCACTTTTTTCTTCGCCAGATGGGGTCGTTTTTTCTTTAATTCGGCGTCGAATCGGCCCAATAAATCGGCATAGTAAAGCCCTGTAATTGTTTTACCCTTCTCGAGGTAATCGATGTAGATCACACCTTGTGAATCCCAGAAAACGGTGGCCATAAATTTTCCGGCCGATATTACAGTTTTCGCCTTCTTTGGAGCACGTTCTCCGGTCTGGATCCATTGTTTTGATTGCTCCTTGGTCTCTGGTGTGTACCAGTGGATCCAGGTTTCATCGACGGTCACAAAACGACGCAAAAACTCCGCTGGATTCCGTTTAAACAGCGCCAAACACGTCTCCGATGTGGTCTCACGGTTGCGCTTGTTTTCTGGTGTGAGTAAACGCGGCACCCATCGCGCCGACAGCTTTCTCATGCCGAGTTCCTCGTGAAGAATATGATGCACTGTTCCTTCTGAAATGCCTACAGTCTCAGCTAGCTCCCGAACCTTCAATCGGCGATCTGCCAATACGAAATCATTGAATTTTTTTAATGTTTTCCTCCGTAGCAGCTGTTTTCGGTGCACCTGGACGTGGTTCATCAAAAACCGACGTACGGCCACGTGCAAACTCGTTGAACCAATTCTTGACGGTGGCCATCGATGGAGAAGAGTCACCGTACACAGCTATAGTTGCAAAACTTCTGAAAAATTCTGAATAATTCCGGAATACTTCTGGGAAAGTTTCTTTAAATCAGAATTATTCAAAATGAATTTTATTGAAATTTTTATTTTTTTTGCTGAAATATCGTATTTTGCATCGATACTAGCATACAGATGCCTCATCCCATACAAAGAAATGTCCCGACGTAAAGAGCAGATTTCATCTGGCAATTCTAGCTATTTTTGTACATCAATCGCGTTCGTTCCCAATAGATGGTGTTAGTAGCGACTTTGCAAGAAGGGTTACATTATACTTTTATTCCGAATAGATGACGTTAAAAGCACACTGTACTTTTGTACTGCTGCTACGTACTCCTTACTCCTATTATCAGTGATATTATTAAACAAAACAAAATTTAAAAAATCGAGATGTTAACCTTTGAAATTTAATACAGCGCCATCTACTGGTATAAATATTAATTGTGCATTCCAATCATCTTTGAAATTTGTACTAAGAGCTTATTGTTACATAATTTGGTGTGATTATGATTAATATTTGTTGATTATGTATGAATAAACCTTATAAAAGTCAACAAAAACTTTGAAATTACGCTTCAATTATAGATCAATAAATGTCGTGCCATCTAGTGACATTTATTTGAAACTCTTTGTTAGCGGTGATGCAGGCGATGGCGGTGCGGGGTGCGGTAAGAGGGGAGATGCTCCCCGGAAGTTTTCGCCCCCGGAGAAAGATTCATACCCCGCAATCGAATGTTTCCGCGGAATATTTCGACCGAATTATTCAGGAATAAACGTGTTTATTTTGTTGTGTGGTGGGTGAATTTATTTTTCAGTGGCACATAAGTAAGTAAAATATAAATGTTTATTTTATTATAAATATGATTGATTAAGTATAATATATTATGTTGATATTTTTATAGGTAAATATGTTATCCTGCGATTAACAGGATTTTTATTTCTTTGTGCTATTTTTACAAATGCTCTTTTTCTAAATGTTAGGTACTTAGTTGTGGAATAAAAAACCACCGAGCATATTTGATTTGTTTTTTGAAAAAGGGATACCTATGTTTTTGATTAGTTTGTATATAGCTCTTCTGTTCGTATCCCGAGTATTCGCGAGTCACATAGATATGTATTAATCATTACCTACTAATCTACATATCGCGTATAAAAGTCAATAAAAACAAATAAAGGCAAACCTTGCAAGCAAACACGTTTTGATGCGGTTTTCAGAAAAGTACCTATTTGCTATACTTAGGAGTAGGTTTTGATATATATTAACTGACTTCAATAAAAAGGAGGTTATGAGTTTGAACCGTATGTAGGTGTGTATGTTTGTCCGCGATTATCTCGCGTTAAACCGCTTTTGATGCAGTTTTTAGAACAATATTACTAGGGTGCGTCTAATGAAAGCGCGACATGGAGTTTTTTTTTTAATTTAATTGGCAACATTATTCAGCCGCAATTGTAGGAAACAAAAAAAATTGAAGTGTCAAGAAATAATTCTCCTACTAGTTAGTAATACACATACAAAATTTTTGTTTTTAACCTCTTTTTCTCAGGTCGCGCTTTCATAAGACGGACTATAGTCACTATATGTATACGTGACATAAACAAATGTTGAGATAAAAATATTTAAAAGATAGAACCAACTTCAATGAAGCCGGAGCACCTCAAACCAACCTCTTCAATAAAATCTTAGAACATAGAACCAACTTCAATAAAGACGGAACTTTATTGAAATCCGTTCTGTTTTTATTACTGTTAACCCATTAAAGTATGTTGTACTCAATTGAGTACAGCCTTATCCCGAAGTGTAAATTACAGATCTTGTAAATTTTAAGTGATACACCTTATTATTTTACTTCGTTACGCTGTACTCAATCGAGTACAGTGACTTTTAATAGGTTAATACAATTTTCCCGGTTTTTTTTTGACAATTGAAATATTCCCAAAGTTTCAGAATATTTCGGAATACTTCCGAAGTATTCGACGGGAATGATTCGGAATTTTTCCCGCCAGCATCTATATACACAGCATCCAAGCGCTCTTTGATTTCGATGCGCGTTTTCCCTTCCAAAAATAGGAATCGAATCACCGAACGATATTGCTCTTTTTCCATTTTTGTAAAACCGATCGACACGTTCGCTTCCATAAGTTGTCAAATTAAAACAAATGAAGGGATTGGAATGAAAATTTGAAAAAAGAATTAAAAAGAATGTGCTACACTGTGGTAAAACTCTTTTGAAACTACAGCGCCCTCTGGCGATGAGGCTAGGTAATTATTGAATGCACCTCGTATACTATAAACGGTTATGCACACATATACTATAAACGGTTAGGAGGAATAGTGGGGCGCGCCTTCGTGGATTGTACTATCTGTATCGTATCTTCTTAAAAACCCAAGTGACGTTATATAGGTGTTTTGAGAATCAAGTCGACGCGTATAACATTATCTTTGCAATTCTCATGCTCTAAAAATTCGTCTTTATGTTGTGCGTAGGCGACATAAAGTCGCTTTTTTATGCTCTATTCTTGTGCTTAAAGTATTGTTCTTTTCTAAGACGATAATCAGGCCCAACAGCCACACGCACAATAAAACGTCGCAGATTAAAGTCGTTATTTTATTTCATTTGCTTTAATTTATATCAGGAAGTGATACGTATTTTATCGTTAATTAAATAAAACCAAATAAAAATACAGTAGGCGCTCGATAATCCGGCGCTCGCCAATCCGGCACGCTCAGTAGTCCGGCATTTTGGGACTCAGGTAGCCCGCTCTATAATCCGGCATTTTACACAGCTGAACGCCGGACTACTGAGCGGGTTCGAGTAGTTTCTCTCGCTCGGCAGTCCGGGCCTAACCTTAATAGTGTAACCACGTGTTTGTTTTGCTTTTTCTTGTTTCGCAGCGTCGCTTTGACAAAATGGCGGACAAAAAACGTAAACACGAAACATTAAGTTTAAGATTAAGATTTTACTTCCTATACAAATTCGATAATCCGGCAGTTCCGACAATCCGGCAAAGAGGGAAAAAATCGGGTGCCGGATTATCGAGCGCCTACTGTAGTTATCATTTATTATTATTATTAAAAACGCAAAGAAACTGTTATGGTTTGTCAGTATGAAGTTATTTTTTTAATTTTCAACATGTGTCATCCGATTTGGGTAAACACTACTCGCTGAGAATCTAGCTTTATATAGAATTTTTAAATCCAGTTAGTAGTTTTTGAGTTTATCCATTACAAACAAAAATCTAATATTTTTACACGACTGCCCAAAAAAAGGAGTGTTATGTTTTCAGGGTTCATGTATGTTTGTGAGTTTTCTCTTTATAATATTAGTATAGATCACGGTATGGATAGGTTATTGTTAATAAAACTTGCCTAAAGTTCGTTTTATAATCCCAGATAGGAATTTGATAGGTGTCAAACTCTAAATTGAAAAAACAAACAACAAAGATTCGAAATTAAAAAACGAACTTTAGGTAGGTACATGGTTGTTTCAAATAAAGAACACCAGGTGGGTCGATTGTTTTGCAAGCTAATGTCTATTGATATTTCCCTAAAAGACATTAATCGTGCAGTCAGCACTAAAAGGGCTCGTTGCACAGAATTTATTGTAACCACGGAAATACAATGTAGCCAATTTGGAAGTAGGTATACAACTTTAAATTATATTATACGATAAATAAGATCTGCTTAATCTACTCCATTTTTACTTAAAAATGCGATCGGTTTTCATTGTGTTTTTAATTATATTTTCGCATTCTATAATAGGTATCCTACTAACAAAGTCACAAATATTCTGCTATTCGTATTCAAGATTGACCACTATACGTCCCTTTATATAACCTTGCAAAAAAAAAAAAGTATGAATGTGCCGCAAAATCCTCAAGGATCAAAAAACATTTTTACAAAAAAAAAAACAAAAAAATAAACAACTGACTTCCACAAAAACCTAGGTACTAAGTGAAAAGTCTCTTTGGATCTGTGTTTTAGTATTTTGCCACCGACTTCCGAAATTGAAGTTATTTCACTTTGTAGTGCTTTTTTGGAATCGGTTTTTTTTTAATTATTTATTTTTCACTTTTTAGTGGGTCAGTTTGTAATTTATCTAAGTTACAATAGCATAATGGCAACTGCTCATCACCTTTTACAAAATATTGCTTTTCCCATGCAGATACGTTAATTGTTGAGGAGTTCTCCTGGTAAGAACCAGGTGAACTGCCACTCACCATATGCACTGTGACGAGCATAAATGGCTTAGCAACCATATTAAAGTACCTAATTGAATTGCAACTCGTTGAATATTTATTATTAGTTCCAGTGGCCATCTGTGGTCTTCATCATCAGGTCCACTTCACCAAATGGTGCTTTCCGATAGTAAATACACAAGTTACTATAAAACATACCGAAATCGCTATAGGTGTGCCTATAAAATTTGAGGATTTGCCTCGATTTCCATGGGATCCCCTCATCAGATTATGACTTGGTGACAATGGGACCAACTTTTTTTTTTTTTTTTTTGTTTTTTTTTTTTTTTTTTTTGTATGGCATCTCGTAGTTGACCTTGAGAGGTCGTGACTACTTAACCGGACTTTCCTGTGGCTGCCTTAAGCGAACTCAAAGCCTCCAGCCAGGGGCGAATTTCTTATAGTACTAAGCGACTGCACGCTAAGGCCACCCCCTGTGGGGTACGGACCTCGGCTTAGGGCGTCGCTGGGGGGAGGACAGCAAGATGGGACAGGCTGGATCTGGCTAATATTATTATTATTAATCGGGGAATTTAAAGCTACAGGCTCAGCTGCGGCGCGGGCTGGCACTTCTTCGAGCAAGGGTCGGGGGGGACAATTACGTCGGGGTTTACGCGAGGGACCTCGGCGGCGAGGTCGGAACGTAGGTCGGTGTGATTTGTGCACTGTACTCGTTGCCCTATTGCTTTCCTGGAGGAGGGTAATGGGGTCATCGGGGTCGGAGAGGAATAGGACCATCTTGGGAGCGTACCCTTCAAACATAAATATAATTTTTGAAATCGGTCCAAAATTGATGGAGAAATCGGCGAACATACATAAAAGTAAACACCCGAATTGAGAACCTCCTTCTTTTTGGAAGTCGGTTACTCATAATGATTTTTTGGAAAGGTAGGGTCTTTTAAAAAAAAATCGTTTAAGAACTTCAGGATAAAATTACTGAAAGTATTGCGGTGGTCATGGTCGTAGAGACTGCACAAATTAATAACAAATTTTTCGCATTTTAAATAAATCATAGGCATCAAACAATGACTGAATAATTATAGCCTCTTGACTGCTCATGCGGGCGACTCAGGTTCACGACACTCAAATGAAATTGCACATATCCTAATATGTGCAATTTGCGCAAAAAACGTGGTGTGCATAGGCCCTAGCCTATGCACACCGCGTTTTTTAAATGCGCCGTTGACGCGTGTTTGTAGCGATACAGACGCGATACGCACGCGAGTCAGACGCAGCCTGTATACTTTGTCGCGGGAAGGTACTTATGGGTCACCGAGGCCCCCGCAACACAGGGTTTTAGTCAGTAAGAGTCTGACACACCCTCTCGCTCCGCCCAGAGCGGGAGAAGTTATTTGATGATTTCCCATCCTCAAAAAAAAAAAAGCCTGTAGGTATACTTTAAGTTGGATAAAAGCGCGCCGTCGACGCGCGTTTCTAAAGCGCGCGTCGACGGCACGTTTAAAAAACGTGGTGTGCACAGGCCCTTAGATCATCCAGCTATAAAAAAGATGGCATAACTTTTCATCGGTAAATAAAATATATTTCCTCCTCTAAAATGAGAATTAAACTGCGTTATTAACAATATGCGCAGAGGCAAATCCCCTGGTTATGATGGTCTTAGCATCGAGCATCTTAGGCATGCTGAAGTTCACCTGCCACGCGTCCTTTCCTTGTTTTATAATTGCTGCCTTTGTCATGGTTAGGTACTTATTACTTACCAGAGGAGCTTACAAAAACCATAGTGGTTCCAATTATTAAGAATAGAACTGGAGACATTTCGGATTGGAGTAACTATCGTCCCATCTCTCTTGCGACCATAATGGCCAAGGTGCTGGACAGCCTGCTTAATAATCAATTGTTAGCTTTGTTTTAATTTAAACTAGCATCTAGTTTTTGTTTTGGTAACTGAGAGTTCAATTCATTCAGCATCAACAACCGAGGGGATCTGACGCTCGGCGGCCGCTGCCGCGGCACACTCGCTCGCCTTCGCGCGTTAGTGGTCACTGTTATAACCTAACCTAAGTGATTTTTTAAAATGCTACTTCACTCTTCACTGTAGCTGCCAACCTATTATTTTTGCTATCCACTTTATTTTTTTAGTAGCAAATAGTCGCCTGGAAAATAATTAGCCATATTTTAAAACTAAAACCTATTTTGATTCTTTCAGTATTTTGTATTTATTATTTGTCAGAAGTACTAAAAAAGCGTTTTGATGAGTTATTGAACAAGTTTGCCACATTCTCAAAGATTGGACATTTTGGGAGTTGGACATTTTGAGAATTGGTCATTTTGACAATTGGACATTTTGGGTATTTTGACATTTTGAGAATTGGACATTTTGCTCCTGAACCTTTTTGGATATCAAGTTTTTTCATAGTTTGAATGACTTGCGGTGCCTACAGATTTGCTCGATTTTTGTCGATCGACCCGTTTGATCAAACAAAACAACAGACGATCGACATCTTATTTTTTTTTGTCTATCGCCATTGTGGATCGACAGACGGACCTTTATTCCGTCTGTCGATCCACAATGGCGATAGACAAAAAAAAATAAGATGTCGATCGTCAATCGTCGCGCAATCGGTCGTCGCAATTATAAAACAAGGAAAGGACGCGTGGCAGGTGAACTTCAGCATGCCTAAGATGCTCGATGCTAAGACCATCATAACCAGGGGATTTGCCTCTGCGCATATTGTTAATAACGCAGTTTAATTCTCATTTTAGAGGAGGAAATATATTATAATACGTCATTGGCGCCGATTCCCTTGTTCACAAACTAAACTAAATTTAAGTTCAGTGCATCTTTTTCTTTCTATTTCATTAAGAAAAGGACAGAAGATAAATTTTAGTTTAGTCCTGTCAAATTAATCAGCGCCTGTCACTACTCCATACAAGTTTAGACGTGATTAAAAACTTGCCTACTAAAATTACGTCAATTTATGTCAAGCGCTGATTAATTTGACAGGACTAAACTAATATTTATCTTCTGTCCTTTTCTTAATGAAATAGAAAGAAAAAGATGCACTGAACTTAAATTTAGTTTAGTTAGTGAACAAGGGAATCGGCGCCATTGTATGTCGATCAGTAAATCAACAAAACATCGGGAAAACTTAAGACTAGAGACTATTCCACCAGCTTTATGACAAGTCTTTTACAGCTCAAGCAGTACAGTACCTACGGTTATGGAATGCCTTGCCCGTGACGATAAGGCGTGCTCAATCTTTGTCCACTTTTAAAATTCAGGTAAAAAACACTTCCTCTCTCCTTAAACATCATCATTACTTATCATAGTTCTTGACCTTGTTTCATGTTTATGTCATATGTATAATATATATTTACCTATGTAGATAGTTCTTGATCTTGTTTTATGTTTATGTCATATACATATATATGTATATATAATATAATATGTCAAATCGCTCTCTAGAAACACGCTAGATTACTTTCATAAATACCGTTTCAGTGTCGTTATTCGACGATAAATTGCAGATGCCATGTGGCGGCCACCGTAGTTTTAGGAAACCCTAGCTTTATTGATCGTCACAACTCAGCGATCTAGGAATGTTTATAGATCGCTCGCTATAGCGATGGCGCCACAATCCATATAAGACTGTTTTATCACAAACTTGCTTACAAACTGAATAAATTCCCGCGGCTTCGCCCGCGTGGCTTTTTCTAAAATAGTACCAAGTTACTCCTTATTACATCAGCTATCTGCCAGTAAAAGTCCCGTCAAAATCGGTCCAGCCGTTTCGGAGATTAGCCGGAACAAACAGAAAGACAAAAAATTGTAAATAATGTTATTTTGGTTTATGTATCGTGTATACATCCATATGCATTTAGTAAAAAGCGGTTATTTTAACCTATTGACCTCCACGTCAAAAAAGCAAATACGTGCCCTCGGCGCCAAGCTACGAATTTCTCCTTAAAATCTGTCATGTAGTCGTGACCGTGGCGTGCTGGGCACATTTTGGTCTGTCATCTATACATGACTGTGGCGGTTAAAAGGTTAATATTACAAACAGACACTCCAATTTTATTTATCTGTATAGATAAAAAAGGTAGGTAGAACTTGTAATCCGGCAAAGATCATTATAAAAAACATGATTGCGTAGCTATCATAACGGTAACGAAGCCTGGTGAAAGGTGGTGGGGACGGGCGTCCCTGCTTGTGTCAGATAACGATGGTGAAAGAAAAGTAAATGCACAGGGTGTTACCATTTAGAAATGTGAAAAGTCCTGACAATAAGCCGGACATTTTTAAAAAGGTCCGGAATTAGACTTCAATCTTTATTTTTCCAGTTTTATTATTGTCATTTAACTTTTTCATTTCCAATATAAATCCCCCATAAGTTGAAAAGTCTGGACAGGGAGCCAAGAAGCCGGACACGTATTTGCCCGGACGGTAGCCCTAGCTATGCAACGTGTAGATAGTAGGTAGAGGTATGTGGTATCTAAAATGTATGAATCATTTGGCACTAACGCTGAATATACATATAAACAACACATCCTGTTTTCTCATTTTAGAGGAGAAAAGAAAAATTAAATATAAGCACGTAATTATATCATTTAAACTTATTAAACAGTTTATTTACATAATACATATACATCAGTTTCATTAATCAATATTAGGTAAGGTATTACAATGAAATTTTTCTTTGGCCTTTTACAAGTTGGTTTTGTACCAAAGTTAAAACGACATATAATTGTATTATTGTATTGTACACCATAATTAGAACAATAAATAGATAGTGTTTAAAAATAATAAGTAATTTTTTTACAAAAATGGCTACAGAATATTCTCTCTATAGGTACCCTATAATATGTATAACCTAATTCAACCAAATATCATACAATATATTGTCCTCTGCATCATTTTCGTTTATAACCCTTAGTGTTTTGAGGGTCTGCAAGTAAAAAGTCAATTCTGAGGTGACTACACCATGCTGAGGACTACCATTTGCTACTATGTTCATCTTTACTAATTGTTCTCTGAGTTTATCTTTGAAGTTATCATGTACTCTTTTATAAATGGTCCTTATTTGTTCATTAGGAAATATATCAATAAGTGCTTCGTGTAATTTAACTAAGTGTTTAGAAATATTTCGGAATGTTTGAGATGGAACAGGAGGTTTAGCATCCCACCCTGTCAGCTGAGATGCAAGCATGTTACTTACTATGAGACAAATCTTATTCTCTATTTCCTGCTTATGGCTTACTATATCACTTTCTATATTACTAAACCCATTCAGTGATAATTCTTTTGAATGCTGTCTTTCTAGCAAACCTCTTATTTTAGGTAGAAACCACATGACCACCTGCAGGGATCTTGATACTAAAGCAAGGTTTGATGTAGAGATAGTTTTTAAGCCAGCACTCTGTATTGCTCCAGCACCTAACACCAATTGGCAGCACCGAGAATTGAACAATCGAATCAATTCCAACATGCAGTGCACCAAGTACTGAACGATGACAGGAGACTGTTTTGTGGCATCACAATATTCCAGCAAGATCTTGATTAAAAGCTGCACTGTGGCAACAACAGCATAACTCTCCTTATTTATTAATAAATGTTTTCCATCAGGCTTCCCACTGTCATATTTTAGAGCATTTGGTATTTCACCAGATTCATGTATTTTATTTATCGCACTTTGTAATTCACAAGGGACATCTGCAGCTTTCCATCGCTCTGCATTTAGAGCAGATGTCAGTTGAGTCCTCCTTTCTGCATGTAAACATTGTATATACTTCATTGCATAGCTTCGAAGAGCCAGCTTCATTGCGTTACTGCAATGACCAGTAATGTTTTCACATTCATCACAGAAATTTTCAATGAGTTTGGACAGGATTGATAATTGGGACATATCAGAAAAAACATAATCCTTGTCAGTTTTAGTTACTATAAGATTAGCACATCGTTCATTACAGTAGTCAGAAAGAGATGCAACCATTTTCATTAACTTCTCTTCTACAAAAAGTAGTTCCTCAGGTGACCAAACATCTTCACTATCATTTCCAGTAACGTCATCCATTTGAGTAATTTCCAATATCAAATTATTTAAAGATAAGATTCTTTTAAATAAATTAATTAAGTTTGGAGTAACTTTCTGCAAAAATGTTATACCTTCATTACACAAAAGCCATGTATTGTCAGCAGTAGATCCTCTCAAAACAATTTCTGTGTTTCCATCCCTTTCTGAAATTATTTCTATTACCGATTGTTTGATTGTAGCTTGAATAGATGTCATTGCTTCTATTTTTAATGTATCAATAAAATCAAATTCCTTCAGGCGAAGAATTCCAGACACTATAGATACAACTTTCTCTCTTTCAGGTATTTCTGTGTCATCTTTTGGAGGTCTGCTTAGGTCTGTGACAATGAATCTTAAAAATTCATTGCTCAGCATTTTGTGTATTAATCTCTTCATTTCAGTTAGTTGTGGAGATAAATGACGAAATGCTTGTATACCAGTCAGGCGTGTAGATAGCACTTTTTGGGTAGAACTGATCAAGTCCAAGGCAGCTACATAATCTGAAGTACTTAAAAGAAGTTGTATCATAGGTTGGGTCTGTTGTACTGTACCCATTAACTTTAGTAGATCATGAACATTATTCAGATTGTGATTAATTTTTGTTAAACTTGCTAATCTTAGTGGACATTCAGTTAAGTTTCCCTTTACATGTGTTATATTTTGTCTGGTTTTTCTAACTGTTTTTACTGCTCTAGCCATCTGTTCCATTATAGTGTCATGAGACAGCATTGCATGAAAAAATGCATCTGATTTTTGAGCTACTTGCTTAGAGATTTTCATCTCAATAACATCTAGGTACGTACTTAATGTTTCTTGGAGAGCTCTTATAGCAATACTGGGTTCTTCAGAATTACACAGACTAGGAAAAACTTGGCTAAATACATCTGGATCATTTAATGGTAGGGGTTGCTCATAGAATATGCTTGGTACCTCACATACATTTTCTACTACAGGTGTTTTATTTTTGACTGGAATACTTTCTTTTAGTCTACAATGACGCCGATATTTTTTAGCAACTCTTTTGCAATATGATTCAAAATGTGCTAATGTGATTTCAGGTAAATATGGACTAGGGTATATATCAACTTTATCAATAAAACTGTCTCCCCACGTCTTCGTGAAAAAATTGCTCTGTTTACCTCTGTTAGGATCATTTAATACTGCTGGTAGGTTTTGAGAGGAAGAATAGAAGGTCCAGTCATCATTTGAGTCTTTTGTATAGAAGTGGTACTCTCTTACGTGATACTTAAAGCCTGCTTTCCGCAAATCACCAAACTGCAAGGACGAACACATTCCATTTTGCCCATACTGACAGAGTATGATGGATCCCTCTTTAATACTGTGCTTCTCTTGAACATGCCTGCAACAAAACATATTAATGAAGCAACGCTCTTATAGTGCATATTGCTTTCAGTTAACCGATAATTACAAATAATATGTGTATAACCTTTCAAATTCCGTGGCAGAAGCGAAAAGTAGTCTCGGACAGTGAACACAGTTTTGCCATGTTGGCTTTTTACAAGATGTAGAGTTGTCCTCCATACCATTTTTGTCTTATAGAACGGGAATATTTAATTAATGTTCAAGGTAATTAACACAGATATATAAAATTTCGTAAATCCACCCAAGAAACTCATGACATGGTAAATAAAAAGTGACAGACATGACACGATTTGACAATTGACATTACGTTTACGTTGACAGGACGGCCGCCTGGCCGCCAGCGAGTCAGTAGGGTTACCACTACCATTCGATGTGAACGAGACGAGATATAATCAAGAGAGCAAGAGCAAGAGCAAGAGGTGGCGTGGGGTATGACACCCCACGCCACCTCTTGTGTTCTCATTCGGTTGATTCCCATTGGTATTCAGGTTTTCAGTCCTTGTCTGCACTGGTGCATCACCTATAATAGTAATAAAAAGAAGACATGTAAATAAGAGAAAATAATAAGACAGTGTAATAAGCCCTTAACCGTAGGCAGGCATAGTTCGGAGCGGGGCCCTGTCGGGGCCGAACACACGATCCTCCACTGGCGCGTTGCAGGTCCTAACAGGGGCCCGGGAATTAAGACATACGTCGTCCTAATTACTCATGTAAGTATTTATTATGCTACTCATCAAATCTAATCAGTTTATTGAGTTTAAGTCTCATCTAATAGGGGGCGAACCTATTGCCGTCAACCAGCACAAATCTGATCAATACTGAGAAATTCCCAGCCCCACCAAAAAAACGCCGCGTTAGTGCTGAGCCATTCCAGTTACGTGAATGCGTAGTGCGTATAGTTAATGCCTGGTTGACAGCTATTCGATGAGGGGTGGTGATGACCTGGGAATTAAGATGACCATAGACCTGGCCCAGTGATTAATCCGTTGTTTAGACAATAGTGGTGGTGGTAGTGGGTGCGGCGCGGACAGTTGTGTAGTCTTCGTGTGTTTGTGTAGCTTCATACATAAATAGTACCCCAACTGTCCGCCACCGCAAGCCACCTCAGTAAGAACAACGCTTTAAAACAACTTTAGCAAGTTTAAAACGTGTCTGGCACTCTTTATTTCTTACCTTTGGTTGCTAGGCAACCAATAATTACACTAATCAAAACAATCCAATAAACAACAACTATACAACGACAGTGTTTCCCTTGTGGGTTTACCTGCGTATTAAATCAAAATATTTGATAAAACGCTGATTTCATCAGGTCGGCGCCTCGGCACTACACCCCCTTAAATGTAATTATGTTGTCAATACCAGAAATAGCTACACAAATAATTGATAAAACGCATACTAACGTGAACGAAAATAACTCGAGAACAATATTTTTTGTTGGAAGCAAATCTGTGGTGAGTTGGATTGTATAAATGATTATTCATTCCAGTTTTTGTACTTTGGTTTCATGCTTAACAAAGTTATATTTCCCATTGTTTGAGTTACAGTAAAAATAATTTAATCCATCACACAAAACTTTTAGGGCAAAACAACACTGTTGTATAACTTTCTGGAGAAGAACGATCCGCCACGCGAAACACTAGTGGTAGAATACTTGTTTGGAAGAAAATCAAATCAAAAACAAGGAATCGACAAAACATTGTGTCACATTTGGGAATACGGCGGCAAGTTGGAAACATTGAATAATGTGCTGCAGGCTACACCGATACGCGGAAAGTTCTTCTTCTGCATCATGGTAGATCTTTGTAAAATTAAAAGTATTTGGGAAACTTTAGAAACTTCTACTCATACCATGAATGATGTCTATTCAAGCGCAGAAAGTTTACCAGAGTTAATAATTATTTGTGGGAAATATGATCTGTTTAAGAATTTTGGTAAGTTTAGACACTCTTGGCTGGATAGAAAAGTATTTTTTCCGCATAACCATACCTACATAAAGAGGTTAATATAATCCGATGGCATTTTCCAATTCTCTTCAGCTAATATTAGGTACGATTAAGAATATAGACAGCATTAGGTTCTAACTAATCACTAACATTGAATTGCAGATAGCGACATAAAAAAAATGATCTGCACAACCTTAAGAAGCTTCGCATTACTCAATCATGCGCACTTATTGTTCTATTCTTCTAAAGAACCACAACTTCTAAGGCGCGCCAAAGACATGCTATTCAACATAGCTTTTGGAAATTGTATTCCCATTAAAGAAAAGAATACGAACTACACAAAGCCTTTGTTTATACCTAAAGATTCGGATACTTGGGAAAGCATTGGAGTGGCGCCATCCACAATAGAACAAGTGAGTTCTAATTTACTGATGATTGATGGTTTATTTATGTTCCAGAGCTCGTAGTGTAGTATAACGTTAAGGATTTACTACGCAGTTAGGCTACGCTATGGCTAGCGTAGTCGCGTAGGCGTTTCTTCGTAGAAGCGTAGCAGCGTAGCCCTTCGTAGTAGCGTAGCCGTTACTTCGTAGTAGCGTAGCCGTTATATTGTAGTAGCGTAGCCGTTACTTCGTAGTAGCGTAGCCGTTACTTCGTAGACGCGTTGCCGTTACTTAGTAGTAAGCCGTTACTTCGTAGTAGCGTAGCCGTTACTTCGTAGACGCGTAGTTGTCACGGCGTACCAGCGCACAGTGGAACGAATGTATGGGAGCGGTTGGACGTAGACATGTCCGAAAAAAAAGAGTAAAATTATGCCAAACTAATGATGCCATCTTATTCGATTACTTAATGCCTTCATAACTTGTGGTGATGAATTTCTTCATAACTCCCATATTTCGGGAGTAATTTGAGAAAATGTGAAATTTTACTATGAAAATGAGTGTATCGAGCTCTCTCCCTCCTGATTCCGGGCTTGTTTCAAGTAGCGGTCTCTAATATCATAATGCTAATACTAAGAGCTATATTTAATACTAAGACACATAGTGCGCCAAATGTGCACTTTCTGGGATAAAGAGTGATGTTTATTTTATAACACAATTTTTTTATTTTTTGTTTATTTTGTTGAATAAAACCGTTTTTCTAAAGGTTTACCTTATTACAATAACATTTCTGAGCAGCCAATTAGAGAAGATATAAGCTAATTAGGATATATAATTAGGGACTTAAGATTTACATATAAAACTGATGCACTAATGATTACTGATAAGAACATTGCTATTATTTAATTACTAAATGGCTCTTAATACACTAATTTAGCATGCATCATTTACTAATTATCACAATAACTAATTACCTTGCAATATTTAACAAAGGATACCTGGGATACCTGGATTTTATATAAATAGGTCACTATTAGTAACTTTAAAATCAGTGTTGATTTACACCTCGTTGTATCCAAGCTAATCTCGCAATGTATTTTCCAAATTTTAATACAAATCTTGATATTCACGTTGCTTTATGCGCACGCGCACATAAAGATTTACGCGACTTTAACTATTTGTTCAGTGTTTTAAAAGATAACAGTTGTGTTCAGTTATGTGAAAGTGCTGAAACAAGTTTAAAAGACTGGTGTCGTCGATTTTGCTACCGCATTTATGCAAAATGGACACAGTCTGGAAGAAGCACAGATAAGTTTCGGAAGAAACATGAGATTTGGCTACAGGCTGCAATTCAATGGCCGGAATTACAGAATGAAAATATGGAACCTTCTACAGAAAATATAAGTGACGTCATCGAGCCCATAATTTCTCCTGCTAAATCTGATGCTTCAACTTGTACACATCCTAGTCCTCGTAAATCTTTTGAGGACCTTAGTAACCGGCAAAAAAGAAGACGCACTGAAGATAGTCTTTCATGCAGCAGTAGCAGCGCTGAAATTATGTTTTCGGCCGAAAGGGCGCTTCAAAAGGCAGGACAAAGCGATACAGCTTATGTTATGAAATACTTGACGGAGAATCCAGAAGAGGCCTCAAAAATCAAAGCCTTCATTGAAGGTAAATCAATTCAGGTACGGGAAATATCCCCTTTGAAGGCATTGGCTCTTTATGTATCGATGAACTTATCGAAATGGCGCTATAACACTCTTCGGGATTTCAACACTCAAGAAGGAGCTCTTCAATACCCGAGTTACTACATGTTGGTTAAAGAAAAAATTAAGTGCTATCCGGCCAAAGAAGATCTCACAGTTACAGAGAGCTCTGCAAAAATCAAATTACAAGCCTTGATGGATTTAACCTCAAGAAGACTTATTAGGTCGTTAGAAACCCCTGTTGATCCCAATCAACAGCTCGTATTGACCAGCAAATGGGGTTTTGACGGATCATCTAGCCAAAGCATTTATCATCAAAGGACGAGTGAAGATGAGCAAATCGATCTTGCTAGTAATTTTATGATTAGTCTTGTACCACTGTCTCTGTCTTGTAACAATTTGGGAAAACGAGCGACCATCTTCCACTTCATTTTGCCGGCCAATATTGTTTAAGTTTATAAAGGAAACCAAAGAAAATGTGCAGAGAGAGATGGCTGAAATCGAAGCAGAGATTGAAGCCTTAACTCCATCCACCATCACTGATGGAATTAGTGTCAAACACCAACTGCTGTTGACAATGATTGATGGTAAAATTCATTCCATTATATCCAATACAGCAGCTTCAGTGTGTGACATATGCAAGGCTTGTCCTAAAGAAATGAATAATTTAGAGTTAATCAAAGATAAACACGCAAACGAGGACATGTATAAATATAGCTTAAGCACCCTTCACGCTTGGATTCGCTCAATGGAATGCTTATTACACATTTCCTACAAATTAGACATAAAATCATGGCAAGTAAGGGGTGATATAGCAAAAAGGCAAGTTGATGACAGGAAGAAAAGAGTTCAAGAGGCTGTAAGAAGAGAAACGGGCTTACTTCTCGATGTTGTGAAACAAGGCAGTGGATCCACCAACAATGGCAACTCGGCAAGGAGATTTTTTGAAAACTACACTAAATCTGCTGAACTGACCGGAATAGATGCTATGCTTTTAAGAAAAATCTGTGTGATCTTGCAGTGTATTTCATCAGGAGAGAAGATCAACGTAACTAAATTCCGAGAGTTCTGCTTTGATACTGCTAAGCTTTACGTGGAGTTATACCCATGGTATTATATGCCTTCTTCACTTCATAAAATTTTAATGCATGGGCCAGACATAGTTCAGAACATGTCAATTGTGCCCATTGGTTTTCTATCCGAAGAGGCATCTGAGGCTAGAAATAAAGATTTTAGAAAATATAGAGAGGGGCATTCTCGAAAGCATAGCAGTATCTCATGCAATGAAGATATTATGCACAATCTTTTACTGTCTTCTGATCCACTTGTTACAAGTATCCGTCCAAAAGGAAATAAGTTTGTAAAAAAATCTTCTTTTAAGGAATTTTATGAGCTTACGGATTCTGAGAAAAGTGATATCGAATTTGTTAACATAAATGATTTAGCGGACATCGATTCTGAATTTGAATTAATTGATGATGATGATGATGACGAAGATAATTAAATGATGTTATTGTTTTAAAATGTGTAACTTAGTAAATTAGAGCTTACATCTTAATTATTTATTGTACTTTTAATGAAACTAGGTAATTTATTATCAACTTACTTAAAAGTCATACTCTCATCAGTTCTTGTGAATATTTTTGTTAATATATATTTCTGTATATATATAATATATTTATAGACCTCTTAATAAGTCTGTCTGCGGTTTAAAGTAAATACAAATGGGGAAAAAACGTTTTTTTTTTAAATTTTCATTTCCTTTTATCCCAGAAAGTGCACATTTGGCGCACTATGTGTCTTAGTATTAAATATAGCTCTTAGTAATAGCATTACGATATTAGAGACCGCTACTTGAAACAAGCCCGGAATCAGGAGGGAGAGAGCTCGATACACTCATTTTCATAGTAAAATTTCACATTTTCTCAAATTACTCCCGAAATATGGGAGTTATGAAGAAATTCATCACCACAATTTATGAAGGCATTAAGTAATCGAATAAGATGGCATCATTAGTTTGGCATAATTTTACTCTTATTTTTCGGACATGTCTACGTCCAACCGCTCCCATACATTCGTTCCACTGTGCAGCGTAGTCATTAATTATGACCTATTTTTAAGCGTCCATAATACCTCAGCGCCTCCTCACTCTTTATCTAGCTCGCACACTACTGCTCGCGGTCATGCGAGCAAACGAGACAGGGCGGCAGGGAGAAGCCTCCAAGGCGCCGATAGTATGAGTAACTATTTTTACGGTGAAAATAACTGTAATAAAAAAAAAAACATAGTATATGCTTTATATTTAGTTTAGTTATTAGGCAAAGCTCCGGGATCTAATTTGAAGTATTTTTTTTATTTATTGTTCGGTTTGGAGGAAACTTTGTAATTTTTTTCTGAATAGAAAATTTTATTCAATCGTGTTTTCGTCAAACTATATACAGTGTACCTGGTTAAGTGGGCCCTGGATAATGTGAGAAACCTTTTGCATTGAAATATCTATTTGCTCTGTTACTGGGAATAATTAAACCTTTATAACTGAAAATGCATTTGTTAGATTTTTTCGATTTTTAGTTCTGTATAAAGTAAGAGAACTAAAATAATAACTTATCATTTTGAATATTGGTCTGGACAGGTCGCGACACGATTTTAATGAACATTTCACCTCTATAAATCAAAAGCGCATCCATTTCGGTCTTTCTTAGCGGGACAAATAAGACAACTGTCATTTTAAACCTGATTACTTGGTAAACAAGAAAAGCCTCTTTAAGTGATAAATAATTCTAGGTCCTTTGAGACCCCACTCATGCAGGTTACACTGTATTATATTTATTTCAATATTACTGCAGCCGTATTTTCGATATAACGGAGGATCAAGCTAATTAATATTATCTCTACTCGGGCCGGCGCTATTTAGCCAAGCCTGTTAACGAGCACGGTTTACACCTGTTAACCCATTTACAACATGCGGCTCATTCATCTGTTCTTCATTGTTTTGGAACACGTTAGTTAAATAGTGTAAAGTTGGCGAGTTCTTGTTATTAGTACGTTCAGCCGTACTCAGCAGTAATACTTACAAAACAGCCCTTACGGCTGCGAAATAATAATTTAGAAACAGTCAAACTCAACTTGTTACCATGGACGTGCGGCCGACTGTACATACCTATATTTGACAAGAGTGTAGTCACGCAGAAGGTCCTGTGCAGTTAGTAAAATTAAATAAATAATGATTTTATGGTTTCAGAGCGGCTCTTTTATTCAATTTAGCTTGACGAGCTAGTTCGAGTATAAATTATTACAATCTAATTAATCATCATTAAATACTTTCAGGTTAAAGTCCGTCATATAACTCGAATACCGTCGAATGCCGTGACCAGTATATCAAACACGTCAATTTCATCTCAAATGCTCGCCCATCCTGAGGCCGCCGTGGACGCGCTTGTGGCTCTCAAATTTAACGAGCTGCGCAATATGGAGTCACTCGATATTTCTATTGATTATTTACTATCTATAAATAAATAAATAAATAAATAAAACACACAACATTTTACTACTTCACTTTATCTCCTATCTAACCAACAACCCTGACATTTTAAGTTCATGACGATGTGACTGATGCACACTGTATTATAATTTTATTTCTACATCACCAAAGTGATATACAGAAAAAAATCTTTTCAAGCTATCTATAGGTCGAAAAATACATTTCATCTACGTTAAAACAATGAAATGCTACGCCATATTATTAACAATTAAGTGACAACATTATTTCTTCTTGCACGCAATCTTGCATCTAAAGCTTGCAATGCATGTTGTGAAGCTTCGTTCTTCGAGTCTATTGCAAGACTCACTTGCAAGCATCGGTAAGCCAATGTTACGTCTCCGGTAGACTAAAATGAAATGGAAAGGAGTTAAAATATCATGACGATAGTAATAAATTATCTAGGCTTCGTGCTTCGCGTAGCGAACTAAGTACTTCAAAGTTTTACCAGAGCAACGTGGGCAAGATTAAACCAAATGTTCGACCGAATATCGGGATCCGCAGAAAAGTAGAGAGCCTGCCGAAAGCATGGTATTGTCAAATCCCATTGATTACAGTACAAACAGCAGAGTCCTAGATTGTTGTATATTTCCGGTCCGGCGGGGTTTGTAGCTAGTAACCTCCTGGAAATCAAACATCCTTCAGGTCAGTTTTATTACCAACTATAAAATAATAGGGGTTCTAAGAGGAGTTTTTACCTGTAATATCTCAAAGCAATTTCTGGTTGATCGTTGTAAAAATTATACATCCCTATGTTAGCTATGGCCTCCATGTTCGATGGGTCTTCCAGCGCTACCGTGCGGTACTCTTTGACGGCCAGCGCGGAGTTACCCATCTGTTCATGTATCCTTGCCTGCTCTATTAACAACGGTGTATATTCGTGGAACACGGATAGTCCTTGCTTACAGACTTCCAAAGCTGAAATTGGTTGATTCAGTCCTACGTACATCGCCACCAGACGGAGGTATATGGAGATGTGTTTGTTTTGTTTGAGTGCCTGACGCAGACAATCTTCAGTGTTCCTGTACATTCCTAGTGCGTAGTAGCAACGAGCTAGTGAGAAATTCCACCACCAGTCTGCAGAGTCTTCAGATTTCTGTGCTTGAAATGCTACTTCCATAGCCTGTTGAGTAGAAGTAAAATTAATAAGCAAGTAAATTGTCTATGCAATCAAAAACTATTAGGTACTAAGTTAGTAATTTCTCATAGATATTTTTTTCATATTCTTGTCTAGCTAGACGAACCAGGTACCTTTCTTACGTCCCCTTCACAGTAGAACACATACTCAAATAAAGTCTTCGCCGCTGGAGCAAATAGTTTGTCTTCTTTTGAAAGAAATCTAAGAGATAGTGGTGCTCCAGGAGTGAAGGGAGCTCCTCCGGCGAGGGCGGTGGCTGCGCGGGACATTCGAGAGGCGGTGTTAAGCGCCGTCCGCACGCTGCGAGCCCCGGCAGTGTTGGTGCCCGCCCGTGACCGCACTGTGGCTGTAGCTCTTTTCTAGAATTAGACAAGAAATTTAGGCTATGTCACCTGGACCATAATAATGAATCGATTGACACCTCATTCATCAAAATTGAATGACTAGTTTAGGCGCTACGGAGGAAACGTAAACACAAACATAAATAGGTACATAGACTGCAAAAATATCATTATTCTTTTGGCTTTGCCGTAGTCGGGTGAAAAAGAATGGTATTTGATATTTTATAAAAGCTAAATGCCATCGATTACGCAACAATGCTCATACTGGCTCATCCTTATGACCCTACCTAACACACTATTTTATGGAACAGCTCTCTTCTAGTACAATACTTATTCTAAAGGGTGACCTACCTGATATGATGTATCAATATTCCGAGCAGTTTTATTATCTCGTTGAAATGAAGTTCCAGGCCGCGGTGTTTTGGCAACCGCCGTAGACATCAGCTCATCTTGTTGAGGATAATACTCCACTTCTTCGTAACCATTACCGACGACCTTCGCTTGTATAGTCATAGCACGCATCCGTATGAATTCTATCATCCTGTCATCCTTTTCTTGCAAGGCCGTTTCACATAACTTGAGACATTCATCAAATTGTTTTGTCTTGTAAAGATTTAATATTCTATACTCGATTTCCATTGTAAAGTGTCGATGTTCTCATGTTTTGATTAAGGATTTACGTAATATTCGGTGCCTAGCAACTGAAACCGTCAACAACCATTGTTTTCTTCATTGGTGTGTTGGGTAGGTATCGTACGAGGTAGTGTAGGAGTGTAGGTACCTATCGATATGGTTCCTACTATTTAAATAGCTACTACTTACTCGAATCAATGCGACAACACTTTGGTATATTTAAAGCTGCTACGTTAACGCCATAACAGTAATTATTACAGGCCGTTTACTTGTTCACTGCGCGCCCCATAACACTTTATGCCCAACGTCAACGAAATTTATGAACTGAAAATGAACTCCGTTTACAAAATCAGGCGTTGTCAACGTTTAAGGTCATATTACATTTTGAATTATTATAAAACAATTTTCTACGTTAAAGTCGTACACACGGCTACATATCAACCTCTCATTGTACGGAAATCCTACACAATTATAGGAATTCCGTACAATGAAAGGCAGGCAAGTCAGCTTATACTGGAAATGTATAGATTGATGTAATGCCTGTAGGTAGTTTATAATATTTTAGTTAGGTTGTAATATATTTTGTTGTTTAGTAAGCCGACCCTGCCCCAATGCTGGATAAATGCCTCCCCCAAATTCTTTCAAGCATAGGTACTTTTCCAGAGCTACCTGTAATATAAATATAATAAATCGGTAGTAGTTAGGTACATTTAATGTATTCCTCTTAGCTGTTACTTAGGGTTTAAAAAGTAGAAAGAAGAGCATTTTTTTAAACTTCCTGTTGGATAGTGCTCCAACTTGACGATCTCTGCTTAAGAGTTTCATGATAAAAGCACAGGATCACGAATTCTTTTTCATTCACAAACCGTGGTTCGAGTAGAACAATTCAAAATGCTACTGTGGAGTTTAATACTGCTGATATCTCTTACCAACGTATTCACTGCAGAATCATGGAGGAAACCAGGATGTCATCGAATCGGTTAACTAACTGTTTTCTACATACATAAATGATAAACATTTTATGCTTGTAATTATCCATTGTGCGCTTTTATAATTTCTAACGTGGCGTTATTATCGGGGACGTTCATGTCCACGTCACAGCATCACGATAACACAAGGAAGGAGATATGGAGAAGAAGAAGCATGGAGATATATGAAGACGCTTAAATTTTCGTCCACGATGACGTTAGAACGTGCACGTTTTTTCATACATTTGCGATAATATCGTCACGTTAGAAATTATAAAAGCGCACATTACCTATAAAAAACGCCATTGGAAATCAGATAGGTACGTCAGTACATAAACTGAATTTCTATTTTCAGGTCACACGCGGAACATAAGCATACCAGACTGCGTAGAATTCAAAATAACTACAAACGCCTGTCGCGGTTTTTGCGAATCTTGGTCACTGCCCAGCATCATGTTGGGTTTCAAGCGACATCCCGTTACTTCATTGGGCCAATGTTGCAATATCATGGAATCCGAAGACGTAAGTATGCCACTTTAGAGGAGACCGAGGAGGGTTGAAACAATGTTCACGCCAATGGACATCTCTCAGCCGAAAACCGTCTTAGCTTTTTTTTTTTAAATAAATATTTTTGTAGAAGTCGCTTCCATACTATACACCGGACTAGTTATGCATTCCCGGTGTTCGTGGCCTCTTAAAAAAAAAAGATTTTTAAGAAGCCGCTTCCATACAATAGCCGCTTTCATAGCAAAAAATTAACTTTAGGTAAATATGCATCTGAATATCCGATCTCTGGTCACAACTGTCTTAGTATCTACCGTGGTAGGTTGTGACAAAGGTGGAGGTAGGTAAGTTGTGAAACGGGTGGTTTTTGAGATGTAAATATGTAAAGGAAATAACTTAACTTTAATTTAAATTAAATAAAAATGTAACTAAGAAACATTAATCAAAGAAAACTTTAATAAACTTTCAATAATAAGTCAAATGTACAAAAAAATCACATTATTCCAATACCTATTTTAATAACTTGAATCACACTATGGTATGAAATTTCCTTCGAAGATTGCCTCCATCTGTCTGCCGAACATCTATTAGGTAGGTATTCTGTAACAATGAAACAACAACCACAACCAAACACAGCAAAACGCATTTAGAAACAAAGTAATAAATAAAATAGGAGAACTCTCCTATTTTAGTTACAGCTTTTCACAACCCTCCTAGGCGCAAAAAATCATGCTTGATTCAGAATAATGGCAAATACACCTGGAGATGTGCAGTGAAGCTAAGTTAATGTCATGACAATTTCAATAAATTAAATGTATGCATACATGGATTACTAAAAAATTCTTAACAACTTAACACGTATCGATTGGTTAAAAAAAATAGTGAAAACCTTACTTTCGTGATTTTTTCACTCCCCGTAGGCCGCTGCGACAAACTGCATCAGCTAGGGCAGCTAACGCGTCAAGAAAGAGATATAACGCGATGTTGCCAGCTCGCTAACGATGATAGAATCCGAGATATGTACTTTGTTAAAACTCTCCTCTGTCACAACTCTCCTCGGTCTCTCCTACTGCCAAGATTTGTTTATTTATTTGTTTGTGTCACTGTTTGAAATGCAACAAAGTGCCGATGTTGCGTTTTACATGTTTCATGACATCTGGCACTTTCTTTGTTCTGTAGATGGTTCTTATGGTAGATACATACGTAGCGACTTTAGCCGTCGGCGACCCGCTGGTGACTTCAACATCTCACGTCTACACATAGATTAAATTAGATCGTCGACTAAAGTTGCTACGTCTGCAGGTACCTAGCAAATAATGAAAGCAGTAGGTAATAAAGTAGAGCGGTGCGACCTTATTATTTCGACGATCCAAAGTAAAATTTAAATGGTAGTCATACTATAACCAAGAGTTTCATTCATTATCATCATCATCATCATCTGCCTAGCCTTTTCCCAACTTTGTTGGGGTCGGCTTCCAGTCTTACCGGATACAGCTGAATACCAGATTCTGACCTCCACAACCCAGGTACTGGGTAACACGATACCCCTTCATAAGACTGGTTGTCAGACTTTCGAGCTTCTGACGACCCGTAAGGACTGTCAAAGATCTACAAATGACAGCCGAGACCAACGGCTTAACGTGCTTTCCGAGGCACGGAGGGGTCTTGGTATGTAAAGATGGTCACCCATCCACGGACCAACCGCGGCAAGCGTAGCTTAACCTGCTCAATCGACCCGTGCGGCTGTTATTATTAAGCCACAAGCCCCTCAAGTTTCATTCAATTGATTTATTACTTATAGGTGTCCACTCTTTTATTTCAGGTACCCGTTAAGGTGTTGTGCTTGGATGGAGAAAGAAATTTGATATTTAAGTCAGCAGTTACTTGTGCTTGTTACCATTGTCAAAAAGAATAATTTCTGTAAAAAACTTCTAAATTACTTTGTGATCGTTCATTGCCTAGGGGTATAATTTGAAGTGATCATTGAAATGTAAAATGTTATGTAAGTACCACTGATACCTACATAACACACCTATATGTAACATCTACTCGTATTTAAAATGTAACTTGTAACATTTTCTACACACCTAAATAACTTTAAGTGCGATTAAACATATCGAACAATATTTGATTAACGTGTTTCTTTACGCACCCATACAGTGAGTTGATACGATCCTGTTTCTTGGATTGTCTTGGTATTTAATTTGTAACAAGTTCTGGTAGAGCTTGTTACGAGTACATAATTATGCTGCCAATAACAAAGTAACAAAATACCAAATTATTAATATAATGATGACTGGTTGGCCTAGTGGTTGAAAACGGTATTGCTGACCATGAGGCACTGGGTTAGATTCCCGGGTTCGGCAAAGTGCTATAGGGTTTTTCCATCTGAAATTTCTCATTAGCTGAAATAAAAAATCAGCTCGGTCGGTCGTGCCCGGTTGATGGCAATAAACCTGGGCCTCAAGTCTGCTATTACAATAGTGTCAGAATGGTCTGTTCCGATCCTCATTAATGACGCCATTATATTAGTAGATTACCAAACTTGTCAAAATCAACAATTATAAAATCAATGATATACCATTCTGACACTATTGTAATAGCAGACTTGAGGGCCTGCTCTCTGTAACATGGGACCTAAATAACTGCCGGACATGGCGAAACTATCAGTCTTATTACAAAAAACTAAATTACAAAACCTAACCAAGGTTTATTTCGTTTTTTTGTAACAAGACTGTAAGAGTTCCTTGTTGACTACGGAACCAGGTTATTCCAGATCATCACTGAACTTATAACTTTAAAAAAATTCACGCAACTTCTTCGTCTGGAGAACATTTTACACAAAATGAGAGACTTCACCCCCCGGTCCCCCGCACGCATACGCGGATGATGTTATCCGTTCGTCGCGGTAAACTTTTCATTCGGCACTTTGCTTTTGTGACTTCACAAAATATTTTTCTTTTGCATTACAAAAATATTTGTCAGATCAGCAAATTTGACATGCGATACAAACAGACCTCCGCCTTCGATGGCGGCTTACCGCGCGGGCCGTGGCTCCAATCCAGCCGCTGCATCATCGCGGTCACAGTGGCGGCCTGAAACGCCATTCGCTGCACCCTATAGTAAATATGTTCCTTGATTCGCTGTGGTATTTGTGCTGCGATTGGACGTCAGTTAACATGGCTAACCGTAACGAAGTCTTATTATGCAAGACATAATCACGTTGTTCAAGGAGACCGACCCTGACGATGCGACCTGCCGACGTTTGGGACGAAGGAGCTACACCAGCTTCCTCCCGTCACCTTCGACCACATCGATGTAACGAGCCTTCTAAAGAACTGTCCTTCTTTCATTGTTAGATGCATCTCAAAACACTGGCGCCGTTTTGCGCAAAGAAGTTAGCGAGATGCGCAACAGTGTGACGGAAATTAGGTCATCAGTCGATGCGTCTAATGTAAACACGTGTCGCTGACGTGGAATTTGACCACGATGTATCTCCACATCGTGGTCGAATTCCACGTCAGTGGTTTCGTCGCCTGCGCTTCCGTTGATTGCTGAGCCTGCAGTGCGCACCTCCCGTGAGCCCTGCAGCCCCACGAACGACTCCGCGCAGCGCCGCCCGAGCCACTCGCCCCGTCCCGCTGCCTCTGTCTGCAGCCCTGGCAAAAGTCCTACAAAAGGATTTCGCTAGCGTCACCGCGAGTGCCCCTGGCGATCCAGCCTATGCCCGAAAAGGCGCCGAATAGGGCTTATAATGATGAGTTTTTCGTGACGGTTCAAAGGAGGAAGCACCGATCGCAAACTAACAGGAACCGCTGCGACAAAGCTCCTACGGGACCCGAAGTGATTCGAGCCTGCGTGCCGCAACCGCAATGCCAAACACACCTATAAGGCGTTCGTGGTACGCGTAGGTACCAAATTGGCCGCAGAACGTGGTGTTCCGACGCTTTCGCGGAGTTTCCGCAAGTACCAAGAACAGTTAAGCTAGTGCAAAGTGAAGTGCTACTAACATAGTCTTTTTTAACCGACTTCCAAAAAGGAGGAGGTTCTCAATTCGGATGTTTATATATTTTTTTATGTATGTTCACCGATTTCTCCGTCAATTGTGGACCGACTTTGAATATTCTTTTCAAAATCACGAAATGGGTGTGCTCCCGAGGTGGTCCCATTGTCATCAAGTCATAGCCATCTGATGAGGGGATCCCATTGGAATCGAGGCAAATCCTGAAATTTTATAGGCGCACCTATAGCGATTTGGGTATTTTTACAGTAACTTGTGCATTTGCTCTCGGAAAGCCGTTTGGTGAAGTGGAACTGATAATGAAGACCACAGAACTGATGGCCACTGGAACTACTTAATAATAAGTATTTAATGAGTTGCGGTTTGATTAGGTACTTTAATTTGGTTGCTAAGTTGAAGTGAAGTGGAGTTCTTCTGGTTCTTACAAGGAGAACTCCTAAACAATTAACGTCCCTGCATCGGAAAAGCAATATTTTGTAAAAGGTGATGAGCAATTGACATTAGGCTATTGTAACTGCGATAAATTACAAACTAAAAGTGCAAAATAAAAACTTTTTACAGAAAAAACAACCGACTTCCAAGAAACACTACAAAGTGAAAAATAACTTTAATTTCGGAAGTCGCACAGTGGAACGAATGTATGGGAGCGGTTGGACGTAGACATGTCCGAAAAATAAGAGTAAAATTATGACAAACTAATGATGCCATCTTATTCGATTACTTAATGCCTTCATAAATTGTGGTGATGAATTTCTTCATAACTCCCATATTTCGGGAGTAATTTGAGAAAATGTGAAATTTTACTATGAAAATGAGTGTATCGAGCTCTCTCCCTCCTGATTCCGGGCTTGTTTCAAGTAGCGGTCTCTAATATCGTAATGCTATTACTAAGAGCTATATTTAATACTAAGACACATAGTGCGCCAAATGTGCACTTTCTGGGATAAAAGGAAATGAAAATTTAAAAAAAAAAACGTTTTTTCCCCATTTGTATTTACTTTAAACCGCAGACAGACTTATTAAGAGGTCTATAAATATATTATATATATACAGAAATATATATTAACAAAAATATTCACAAGAACTGATGAGAGTATGACTTTTAAGTAAGTTGATAATAAATTACCTAGTTTCATTAAAAGTACAATAAATAATTAAGATGTAAGCTCTAATTTACTAAGTTACACATTTTAAAACAATAACATCATTTAATTATCTTCGTCATCATCATCATCATCAATTAATTCAAATTCAGAATCGATGTCCGCTAAATCATTTATGTTAACAAATTCGATATCACTTTTCTCAGAATCCGTAAGCTCATAAAATTCCTTAAAAGAAGATTTTTTTACAAACTTATTTCCTTTTGGACGGATACTTGTAACAAGTGGATCAGAAGACAGTAAAAGATTGTGCATAATATCTTCATTGCATGAGATACTGCTATGCTTTCGAGAATGCCCCTCTCTATATTTTCTAAAATCTTTATTTCTAGCCTCAGATGCCTCTTCGGATAGAAAACCAATGGGCACAATTGACATGTTCTGAACTATGTCTGGCCCATGCATTAAAATTTTATGAAGTGAAGAAGGCATATAATACCATGGGTATAACTCCACGTAAAGCTTAGCAGTATCAAAGCAGAACTCTCGGAATTTAGTTACGTTGATCTTCTCTCCTGATGAAATACACTGCAAGATCACACAGATTTTTCTTAAAAGCATAGCATCTATTCCGGTCAGTTCAGCAGATTTAGTGTAGTTTTCAAAAAATCTCCTTGCCGAGTTGCCATTGTTGGTGGATCCACTGCCTTGTTTCACAACATCGAGAAGTAAGCCCGTTTCTCTTCTTACAGCCTCTTGAACTCTTTTCTTCCTGTCATCAACTTGCCTTTTTGCTATATCACCCCTTACTTGCCATGATTTTATGTCTAATTTGTAGGAAATGTGTAATAAGCATTCCATTGAGCGAATCCAAGCGTGAAGGGTGCTTAAGCTATATTTATACATGTCCTCGTTTGCGTGTTTATCTTTGATTAACTCTAAATTATTCATTTCTTTAGGACAAGCCTTGCATATGTCACACACTGAAGCTGCTGTATTGGATATAATGGAATGAATTTTACCATCAATCATTGTCAACAGCAGTTGGTGTTTGACACTAATTCCATCAGTGATGGTGGATGGAGTTAAGGCTTCAATCTCTGCTTCTATTTCAGCCATCTCTCTCTGCACATTTTCTTTGGTTTCCTTTATAAACTTAAACAATATTGGCCGGCAAAATGAAGTGGAAGATGGTCGCTCGTTTTCCCAAATTGTTACACCTTTTGAGACGAGCCGCAGTGGTACAAGACTAATCATAAAATTACTAGCAAGATCGATTTGCTCATCTTCACTCGTCCTTTGATGATAAATGCTTTGGCTAGATGATCCGTCAAAACCCCATTTGCTGGTCAATACGAGCTGTTGATTGGGATCAACAGGGGTTTCTAACGACCTAATAAGTCTTCTTGAGGTTAAATCCATCAAGGCTTGTAATTTGATTTTTGCAGAGCTCTCTGTAACTGTGAGATCTTCTTTGGCCGGATAGCACTTAATTTTTTCTTTAACCAACATGTAGTAACTCGGGTATTGAAGAGCTCCTTCTTGAGTGTTGAAATCCCGAAGAGTGTTATAGCGCCATTTCGATAAGTTCATCGATACATAAAGAGCCAATGCCTTCAAAGGGGATATTTCCCGTACCTGAATTGATTTACCTTCAATGAAGGCTTTGATTTTTGAGGCCTCTTCTGGATTCTCCGTCAAGTATTTCATAACATAAGCTGTATCGCTTTGTCCTGCCTTTTGAAGCGCCCTTTCGGCCGAAAACATAATTTCAGCGCTGCTACTGCTGCATGAAAGACTATCTTCAGTGCGTCTTCTTTTTTGCCGGTTACTAAGGTCCTCAAAAGATTTACGAGGACTAGGATGTGTACAAGTTGAAGCATCAGATTTAGCAGGAGAAATTATGGGCTCGATGACGTCACTTATATTTTCTGTAGAAGGTTCCATATTTTCATTCTGTAATTCCGGCCATTGAATTGCAGCCTGTAGCCAAATCTCATGTTTCTTCCGAAACTTATCTGTGCTTCTTCCAGACTGTGTCCATTTTGCATAAATGCGGTAGCAAAATCGACGACACCAGTCTTTTAAACTTGTTTCAGCACTTTCACATAACTGAACACAACTGTTATCTTTTAAAACACTGAACAAATAGTTAAAGTCGCGTAAATCTTTATGTGCGCGTGCGCATAAAGCAACGTGAATATCAAGATTTGTATTAAAATTTGGAAAATACATTGCGAGATTAGCTTGGATACAACGAGGTGTAAATCAACACTGATTTTAAAGTTACTAATAGTGACCTATTTATATAAAATCCAGGTATCCCAGGTATCCTTTGTTAAATATTGCAAGGTAATTAGTTATTGTGATAATTAGTAAATGATGCATGCTAAATTAGTGTATTAAGAGCCATTTAGTAATTAAATAATAGCAATGTTCTTATCAGTAATCATTAGTGCATCAGTTTTATATGTAAACCTTAAGTCCCTAATTATATATCCTAATTAGCTTATATCTTCTCTAATTGGCTGCTCAGAAATGTTATTGTAATAAGGTAAACCTTTAGAAAAACGGTTTTAATCAACAAAATAAACAAAAAATAAAAAAATTGTGTTATAAAATAAACATCACTCTTTATCCCAGAAAGTGCACATTTGGCGCACTATGTGTCTTAGTATTAAATATAGCTCTTAGTATTAGCATTATGATATTAGAGACCGCTACTTGAAACAAGCCCGGAATCAGGAGGGAGAGAGCTCGATACACTCATTTTCATAGTAAAATTTCACATTTTCTCAAATTACTCCCGAAATATGGGAGTTATGAAGAAATTCATCACCACAAGTTATGAAGGCATTAAGTAATCGAATAAGATGGCATCATTAGTTTGGCATAATTTTACTCTTTTTTTTCGGACATGTCTACGTCCAACCGCTCCCATACATTCGTTCCACTGTGAGTCGGTGGCAAAAACTAATAGACAGATCCAAAGACACCGACTTCCAAAATTAAAGTTATTTTTCACTTTTAGTGTTTTTTGGAAGTCGGTTGTTCCTTTTCCTGTAAATAGCAAGTTTTGTTTTTATTTACAATAAAAAAATTTGTATGTTTTAGATTTATCTATGGACCTGTATTGCCTGAAAATAAATGGATTTATTTATTATTATCTTTTATTTCACTATTTACACATTATAATTTTATTTTTAAATATTTCGATATAAAAAATATATAAAAACATTTTAAAATATAAAAAAATGGTAGCCCACCGGTATCGGGAACAGGGTCCAAGCTACCGGGCGGCGGTCAGGGCTCCAGAGAGAGGAACCTCCTGACAATGCGAGCCGTGTACAGAAGTACCGCTTTCTGAATCAAGCCCTTAATCCAACCGTCCAACGTGAGCCTCTTTAGGTGTTGGTCGAGGCTTTTGGCAATTAAGCCATTGGCTGATACGACTATCGGCACAATGATTGCTGAATCCACATCCCACATGTCGACAACCTCGCGAGCCAAGTCAAGATACTTGATCTATTTATCTTTCTCGGCTTTCACGAGATTCCTGTCATGAGGGACTGTTATGTCAACAATCATTGCGCGCCGCTCTGTTCGATCCACCACCACTATATCAGGCTTATTGGCAACAATAGTCCTGTCAGTGATGATGGATCGATCCCAGTACAATGTGATATTTCCATTGTCGAGAACTGGGTCGGGCACATACCTGTAGTACGGCACTTCAGATTCTACAAGGCTGTATTTCAGAGCAAGTTGCTGATGGATAATCCTGGCTACAAGGTTGTGTCTATGCAAATACTCTTCGTTAGCTAGACGAGAACACCCAGAGATAATGTGTTATTATTATTGTTATTATTATTACTCTCATTACCCCTTTTAGAAGATGAAAAAAAGCATCGCATTTGCCAAGTATTACAGCGATATTATCCGATATTTTGTTTTTAATCCTAATGTTTTTTTTTTAACACAATGAGATGTATCATAGACCTGGAAATTTTTGAACCTGGAAATATAAACAATATTAACAATTTATCGATTTGAACACGCGGTGGCGGAGGGGGCGAGGCATGCGGCCGCGGCCATCCGCTCGCAGGCCGAGTCATGATCGTAGTGTTTGAAAACTCACACTTAGAATTGACTCGAATCACGAATTCTCTCGCCTTGCCCCTCGTCACAATTTCATATTGTCAATGTCTATTTTTGAGGACGCGTGAACGAGTGAGGTCTCTCTCAATCTTAACTCTTTCAATTTGCGATCACGAGTACCGCAATCGAGGGACATCATGAATGAGGGACTTATCACTAAGGTGGCTGCCAGTTTTTGCAGAAAAGAGCTGTTCGGTTAATTTATAAATTAAGTACGAAACACTCTCAGAGTGAAATTTAAGGTGATTAATGTAGGTTAATGAATGTGCCTTCTCAGTATATTTTTGTAAATCTTTTATAAGCCCATAAAAATATAGAATTGTTTAAATAATATCGTTATATCCATAATATAAATACTAGGAACAAACACAAAGTTGTACCTACAACAAGGCTCAAGAAAATCAGTAGCTCGTTCAAATGTAAACTTACCTATACGCTTTTATAATACATTTCCAAGCCATATCATCTATTAATTAAAAACGTCTAAGTTGTGCCAGAAAGCATTTTATTTAGGACAAAAAGACTTGGGATTGAACTGCTCCAATTTTTACATACTGAATGTTGTTTTTTTTTACATTTATTTTTTTTACACACGCTTTGACATTTAATGATTGTTTTACACACAATAATGACATGAATATTTACTTTGTGGAGTTTAATAAATATTTAAATTATTGTGAATGTTTCGTGAGGACTATGTGGGTCACATTTTTTTCTCTCAGTTATGTTTAATGATAGATAATGTGACAGTTTGAGTACTTAATGCGGCCTACCCAAATGTCCTGTCTTTGGTATTGTTTGATGAGTCGTTGAACTACACGATTATTGACAAATGCATGCACTGACTGAACAGGTCCACTCAAATCTGTATGGTTCTTCCTCAAAAGACCATTTCAGATACCCTACACCTACATGGCCTTCAAATGATTTGACCAAGATTATTTTCGGATTTATATGTATACTCATTAAATATAACTGGTGAAATATGGGTGTACTATTATTCGGGGTACTACTATTCTCTCTGCCTAATTATTCGAGGATTACAGGTGTGACATTATGCTAATGTTATGTTATGCTAAGTTATGTTATGAAAAAACGATAGTTTCGTCAAACAGACAGAAAATATGCGTTTAGTGGCGTGGGGTTACCTTCATTTGGTTTATATTTTATTATCATTCATTGTGATTGTCTGTGGTATGAAGTAAAGTTGCCAAACAAAATAAATGAAAAAAAAAGCATTATTTATCTGTGGAAATGGCGATTGATGATCTTGGTGTCAAGAGATTTTTGTAGAAAATCTTGTGCGAATAAATTGCGTTTTAATATCAGCTGGGTGTTAATTATTTTAAAATAAACTTTAGATTTCTTTAAAATAGTTTGAAGTGCATTTTATTTGATATCGATGATTAGTGTCAACTGATTGCAAGTGGTAAGAAATACACTGTCACCTTCACTCTTCTCTTAAAACTTTATTTATTTATTGTGCTTATTTATCATTGTTTATGTTTATTAATCATAATTTACTGTTTACTTTATCGTACCTTGTCGATATTTTGAAACCATGTTGGTGTTCTTTTGTTAATATGACGAAAGAGAAAGGACCATTCTGCACATTATTCTCAGTCATATTATTCCGTAACCTACATAAAATTACAATTAAAATCTCATGTCTAACATTTCTCGTGTTCGATGTTTTTTTCTTTAGCGTGAACATGTTATTTTTTTTCAAGTAACTTTTTTGGAAACTTAGGATGTTTATAAATAGTTTATAGTTCATTGAACTAATTTCATAATTACGTTTCAACATCCTACTAATATACTGTTATATCGTTTTCATTAGGATACCAAAAATTAAAATTTTTAGTAGGTATAGACTTTTTAAACATGAAGTGATGACTAATGCTTTGTTCACAGTTATTTATTCACATTTCAGGTGACCTGGGCCACTAAATCAAGAAGGTAGCTATGTGTTGCTATAACCTACTTAATATTTTGTGTCAAAATTTAATTGTATTTGGATTAATGGTATATTAGATAATACTGTTGATGTAATTTAATTTAACACAACATACAAATTTGATTGTAATATAGATGGCGGAAGTGGATCCAGAAACCCTGTTAGAATGGTTGCTGACAGGGCAGGGTGATGAGCGTGACATGCAGCTCATTGCTCTTGAACAACTGTGCATGTTGCTGCTCATGTCTGACAATGTTGACAGATGCTTTGAAAGGTAATTCATTCTAAAATATAATCTGCATGGCAAGCAGCCAACTAAAACATAGCTTATCATCATTCAAGCTTGGAAAAAGCTTTGCTTGAATAAGCTAAACTACAGATTGATAGATGTGATTATTAACACCGTTGTTTCATTAACTTTCAATTGACTATTGCAATAAGACCTGGATATGTGTTAGCAACAAATTTAAATTCAGTTTATTTTAATAATAAACAACTGTTTTTAGGACATAATACCTATTTCATCAGATTGAGAAATAAATTATTTTTCAATCTGATAAAATATTTAAATATTTGGTTCATACCAAAACATTACATACCATATTTATAAACAGTTTTGTGAAAGCATTGGAATTTATTATCTACGCTCAATCAAACATAGCATTATGAAATGTTAAGTATTACATTGTTAAATTCATTAAATTGTAACAATTTGACTGGCACTAATTTGATTTTGAAATAAATTCTCCAAGTATAGGTGAAAGATGCATCAAAATTTCTGCATAGTTTAGAAGCACAACACAGATAAACATGGAAAGCAACTTTGTTTTATAATTTTCATAGAAGCATTACAAGCAAAAACATAATACATTTGGTCAAGTTATTAATTGTAATTTGTCTATAATAATTATACCTAATAATAATTACTAACAGTGTGGTATTTTTTTATTATCTTATCAAACATACAATATTATAAAATTATCATATTGAGAGCAACACATTGAATGTGATCTACTTTTATTTCAGCTGCCCTCCTAGAACATTTCTTCCAGCGTTGTGTAAAATATTCTTAGATGAATGTGCACCAGATAATGTGCTGGAGGTGACAGCCAGGGCTATCACATACTACTTGGATGTTTCTGGTAAGTCTGATGACAAAATTGTATAAAGTATATTGCTACACATATGTAAACATGTAAATGATATGTTTAACTTGAATTCTGGTCTAAACAGAAATCCATTGCATGTGGTCATGATCACATGACACATGGTCCAAATTATTATTCACCATTTGAATAAATTAAAAACAACTGTTTTACTTCTGTTCTCAAAATGAAAGAGATATTATTTCTATCAACAATATACATGCATGACTAAGCATTGTATATATTTAATCCTATGCCTACAAAATTGTCTTTCTGTTAATGTGTGTAAATGTACAAAATTGTTTTTCTTTAAATTTTATGTTAGTTCGATGTATTTAGCTATACATTTAATTTGATTTGCAGCTGAATGCACAAGACGGATTGTTGCTATTGAAGGAGCAGTTAAGGCTATTTGCAGCAGATTGCTCACAGTAGATCCTAACAATCGTACCAGCAAGGATCTTGCTGAACAGTGCATTAAAGTAAGTTTTTGAAGCATTTGTTGAAGTTAGAGAGTTTTAACCTTTTGACAGCCTCATGTATAGATGACAGACCAAAATGTGCCCAGCACGCCACGGTCATGGCTACATGACAGGTTTTAAGTTGCTAGTTAAGCTACGAATTATTTTCGTAGCTTGGCGCCGAGGGCACGTCTGCTTTTTTGACGTGGCGGTCAATAGGTTAAAGCAGCGTGTATTGGTGTATCTGTACCCCCTATCTTTGATCTCAGGTGTTGGAGTTGGTATGCACCAGGGAAGCAGGTGCCGTTTGGGAAGGTGGTGGCCTCCCTGCAGTATTACACTTCATTACACATCATGGGACATCTGTGCACAAGGATACTCTCCACTCGGCTATGGCAGTGGTTTCAAGGTATTTTAACTTCCTGATATGTAAATCATATTAGATTGTGCCCTGTTGTTGGTCCTTGTGATTGCTGGAATATTCCTAAACTTGGCATGATGATTGAAAAATAATTTGTTTTGTCAGGGTATGCGGCAAAATGGAGCCAGGTGACGCTCGCGTGGGTGACGCAGTTTCGTCTCTGTCGGCACTGCTGCGTCACAACGACGCACGGGTGGCCGACGCGGCGCTCCGGTGCTTCGCGTCGCTTGCTGACCGCTTTGCGCGCGCTCATGCTGATCCAGCCCCACTCGCTGAACATGGTATGTAACATGACATTTCAAATAAAGTAAGTGAAACGCGCCAGTGCGGCTGAGCTTTGAGGCATAAAAAGGAGCTACTACAACTGCATACTTTGTATATATTATAATACAATTTTATATTTTGACAGAAATATTCCTTGCGTGGTATTCTTTGGTTTAAAAATAAGTTTTTATACAGATTCTTCATTTAAAAAAAAAAAATTTCTTCTTATTGTTTTGACTTTAAGCAATTATTATTTTTCAGTATTTCATCGTATGCATTATTAATCTAAACTGTTTTCCTTCATAGGTTTGATAGAGGAACTAGTTCGTCGGCTGGGCAGTGCTGAAAGTGGTGACGACAAGTGCTCAGCCCCAGCAGTATCTACTACTGTTAGCCTACTGTCTACATTATGCCGTGGTTCCGCACAAATTACACATGTAAGTTAAATAATAATTATATTTTACTAGCGACGTTTTACGATTTAACAAAAAATTAAGATTTCCTTATTATATCCAAGTTAAATTTTGGTGTATTATATAGACACATAGACCTGCCGGAATAAATTCTCTAATAATGTTGAAAACCTCATCAAAATCCATTGCATAGTTTACAACTTTACAAGAACAACCCGGAAAATGACTGCAATTTATAATTATGTATTGGTTACTGAGTAGGATTATTTACGATTGGTGGTAACTAAATATAATAAATTACAATGGTTTATAGGATCTCGTCCGCCTGGAGTTATGCTCAGCAGTGGAAGCGGCGGTGCAGGCCGACGAACGCTGGTGCCTCGAGTGCATGCGGCTCGTCGACTTGTTGCTGGTGCTCTTGTGTGAGGGACGGCATGCCATACAGAAGTAAGCACCTATTTGACGGGACAAGGATTTATTGGCGCTCGGTCATAATCGGAACTAAAGCCGCCATTTTGTTTTTTAATACATACATGTGGCACACATAATAATAATTTATTATTATTATTATTATTTGGAATTTGTTTGAAGTTTGAAGAAAATAATTAAAGAAAATATGAATATTTGGCACATGTCACAGTCCGCACAATATAAAATAAAACTAAGAAAAAGAACATTATTCTAAATCATAATAATGTGTGCCATATGGCTCACATTATTATTGCTGCGCAAAATAGGCCCAGTAAAATGCCAGACAACTAGTACTTGACGCTGGTTTTAAACTAGACCTTATGATGAGTGCGTCGGACGTAAATCATTTCGTTATAATGAAATAAAATCCTTACTAATATTGTAAATGCGAAAGTGAGTTTTTTTGTTACGCTTTTACGTTAAAACGGCTGAATGGATTTGGATGAAATTTGGCACACGAGTAGACCGTGACCTGTATTAGGATATAGAATACTTTTTATCCGAATATTCCCACGGGATCGAGATTTGTGCGGGTGAAACCGGTGGGCACATCTAGTGTGATAATAATACATACCTACTCACGCCTTCTTTCCATGGGGGTAATAAGAAACTACAGAAGGCCACGTGCTGCGATCTTTACATACTCCTTTTGCTTCGTTTACCTTTATACGTCTGGTCTAATTATGTTATGGTAAAATTAAAATAACCTAATTTTACCATAACATAATTAGACCAGTGTACTTAATAAGAAAAAAAAAACTTAGTGGAAGAAGGTTCCTCACCGTGTCCGTTCTGTGCCAGTGGTTCAACTCGCAACGGCAGCTCGACGTCGGGCTCGAGCGCGTCGGGCGGCGCGAGCGGCGAGGGCTCGTCGGGCGGCGGCGGCGGCGGCGCGCGCGGCGACAAGTCGCACCGCCAGCTCATCGACTGCATCCGCGGCAAGGACACCGACGCGCTGCTGGCGGCCGTGTCCAGCGGCGCCGTCGACGTCAACTTCACCGATGATGTCGGACAAACCCTGCTCAATTGGGCCTCGGCTTTCGGTACAAGGGAAATGGTCGAGTTCTTGTGCGAGAAAGGTGAGGCTTTGTTGTTATTTTCAAGTATCGTTCCCTTAAAAAATCGTTACGTATCATTTATCAACACTTTGAAATTTCTTTAACCTATTGACCGCCACGTCAAAAAAGCAAAGACGTGCCCTCGGCGCCAAGCTACGAAATATTTCTTTAAAGGCGCGACGCGACGCGACACAAAGACACCGCGTGTAGCGTTACAAGCGGTGCCTTTGTGTCGCGACGCGTCGCGCGACAAGTCGCGCCAGTATGTAGGAGCCTTAAATCTGTCATGTAGTCGTGACCGTGGCGTGCTGGGCACATTTTGGTCTGTCATCTATACATGACTGTAGCAGTCAAAAGGTTAATACAAACTCAAAACATTTATTTCAAATAAACCAATTACAGGCAATTTGAATTGCTAAGGGGCCGGTCACTCAGAAAGATGAAACTAATTGCTCATTCCAAAGCATAGTAGGTTCCTATGGAGTAGAACGGGTTAGAAACTCCAAGTGTAAATACTTATAATATTGTATCTTATGTTTTGCATTAGGTGCTGACGTAAATCGTGGTCAACGTAGTTCATCTCTGCATTACGCAGCCTGCTTCGGTCGCCCTGCTATTGCCAAGGTGCTTCTCCGTTACGGTGCCAATGCTGACCTACGAGATGAAGACGGGAAAACGCCTCTTGATAAGGCTCGGGAACGACACGACCAAGGTAAATATAAATACATAATAATATTATATAAAGGGTAACTGCTATAGTAATTGGCCACGCTATGGTAACATGCCACTTGTAACAAAAGAGGTAAAAACAAGGTAATAAAATAAACAAGGTAAACAAACTCTGATAGAATACATACCCTCACTCACACTTACACCACACACTTACCTTAACTGTTTTTGTATGATAATCTGTTTTATATATTTTTTTTTTCTTTGTATTCACAGTATTGTTTCATTCATAAGTTCATTACAAAATTTAGAATACTTATTCTAAATTTTGTAATGAACTTATGAATTTCATATCAATCGTGCGCTAGCAGAACCCATTAAATTTTAACTTTGTGTAGTTCACCAAGATACAGGCTGTGCCTAGTTTGAGACCCGCTGTTTAATTTGTCTAAGTGATAATTTAATACCATGTTACTTGTATAGAACTTTAAGAACTTTGTGATAGATAAATTAATCAATTTAGAATTTTGAAGGCTAGTAGTAGAGTATAGCGTAACCATTTATTATAGCAGTTACCCTAAATCATTATTTTTCTCATTAAGTAGTTAACTAAAGTGAAAAATCTTTATTTGTCCATGTAGGTCACAGGGAAGTGGCCGCTATTCTTCAGTGTCCGGGTGAGTGGTTAGTAGTCGGTAATCACGACTCACCCTCGCCGACCAATGACGATGATTTCCCTGAAACTGGAGATAAGGAAATGGCGGCAGTGTACCTTGAGTAAGTAATGATTATTTTAGTTTAAATAATTCATCACATTTGATCACGATAGTAGTACGATGCTGGGGTTATATCGTTTTGGCTTGGCGATGTCTCTTTGAGGCCTGTAAACCAAGAAATAATACAAAAAAAAAAAAAAAGAAAGTGCTGCTTACAGATAAAAACCTGTTTGTCCATTTTTACTTTCTCTGCTGTCAACTATGTAATTAGTAGTTGTTGGCTCATCTTCTACTTAAGAAAACTGACAGACAACGCACGGCCTAAGCTGCTGAGTCTAGAAACATGAAATTTTGCACAAGAGATTGTAATATAACGAACGTGAGTATTAAGGAAGGGGTTATGGAAATTCATGCCCTAAGGAGATTATTACACTGCATCGTGCTTCGCCGCGTAGCTCGGGGCGGCGGATTTAATATTGGTGCCGATTCCCTTGTTCACAAACTAAACTAAATTTAAGTTCAGTGCATCTTTTTCTTTCTATTTCATTAAGAAAAGGACAGAAGATAAATTTTAGTTTAGTCCAGTCAGATTAATCAGCGCCTATCACTACTCTATACAAGTTTAGACGTGATTAAAAACTTGCCTACTAAAATTACGTCAATTTACGTCAACCGCTGATTAATTTGACAGGACTAAACTAAAATGTATCTTCTGTCCTTTTCTTATTGAAATAGAAAGAAAAAGATGCACTGAACTTAAATTTAGTTCAGTTTGTGAATAAGGGAATCGGTGCCATTGTCGTCAGTTTGTATAGAAAACACAATATGCGCGCGCGACCCGCTCAGTGCGCAGATTGTTTGCTATGACCGCCCCGCGTTACGCAGCAGAGTGCGGTCAGTGTGGTAATCGTCTTAAGGCGCTGACAAGACCCAATTGACCAAAATAAGCTACTCAAAAAAAAAAAATAAATTGCCAAATCTGTATAGTTTGTGGTAGCGGAAAAAATATATGTTAATTTTCAACATATTTTCCAAAACTTGGTTGTTACCAAAACACTTTTTGAAAAAAATCTCGATACAAACTAACGTTGAACTAACCTCTTACCTTGAGTTCTAATCCAAAATATCTGTATTAAATATCAACATACGTTACGTATTTAATTAATAACAAGTACGTCTTATTTTAATGCAGAACTTGGTTGTTTTTTATTTTCGATTACTCAATTCAATTTTGAGTAAATAGATAATTGCTTCATATTTTGCAATAAATTACAAGCGTTTTGCCATCGCGCTTCTCTTTCTTTTCTATGCAATCTGACAGTGACCGCGGTTTAGGTGTTGTCAGCGTCTTAAGGGATTAAGTTTGTATAGAAGTTCGTCATTCTTACCGATGGGAAACCCCACCGGGCCCGCTGCTAGTGTACTGACGCGTGCGCTCCCGCAGACGCCTGGTGCCGGTGTTCTGCTCGCGCTACCTGGGCGCGGGCGGCGCGGGCGTGCGGCGCGCGTGCCTGTCGCTGGTGCGCAAGATGGTGCACTACGCGCCGGCGCGCCTGCTGCGGGCCATCTCGCTGCGCCGCGAGCCGCACGCCGCCGCGCTGCTCACGCAGCTCGTGGCTGCCGTGCTCGACAATGCCGTGAGTACTCGCATTTAACGGAAATATTTAACTTACACTTTAAATACATATTGACATTCTAACCCTGCGTCATAATCGAAAGCGATCGTCGCGCGAATACGCGATCGTTTACCTGAGATATGACGTACATACGCGAAAATGTCATATTCATATAAAGGAGCGCGACTATCGTGTACTCTCGTGACGGTCGCTTTTGGTTAGGACGCGACCTAATGATGTACAGTTTTCTAAATTAATGAACCTTGAAAGACCTTTTAAGTTGGTTGCGGTTATTTGGGTATTTAGTGTTTTTAGGACCGCAAAATAGAAATTTAATTAGAGGTTCATATAAAAAGCCGCATTCATTTTATTTCAGTGTTCAATCATATTTTTAGAAAAGCAAAATGGGAATTATTTGAGGTGCGATTAAATACTTGTCCTTATTTAATACATTATATAGCAGCCTGCCTCCCAAAAATTGCCCACGGTACAACCACACACAATTTATTTGCGGATAATTGCAATCGATGACGTTCTAGTACAGTAAGGCGCTTCCTCTCCTCTTTCGTCTCCTCGTTCCATCAAATTTAGTAGAAACTCTTTGAATCAATCTCCACACTGCGATATTGTCGCGGCGATAATTTGAAGGCACAACGCCGCAATTCTCCCGTCCGTGGAGATGGCGCCTTAAAGCAATAGTGACATGATTTTGCACTGCTGTCAGTTTGCTTGTCTGACTGATGCGAATTATGATAATGAGTGGAAATTCACGCAATGGACAGTACTACGATTTAAGTTATATGCCTCGATAATTTTCGTGTTTTCGAATTAGTGCGAATAACTACCAATGTTTGGCCGTCGCGCCTCGTCGCCGGTCACTCAGTATTTCTATACTTCTCTTCCCTATCTCTTGTAAATTGTAAAAGCAATAAATGATTTGACGGCACTATTGGGGCATCGCCCGCGATCATTCGCGTCACGTCGCGTGGCTGACGTAGTGTGTGACGTAGTGTGTGACGTAGTGTGTGTGCAGGGCGAGCTGGGCGCGGGCCGGCGCGCGCCGCCGCGGGTGCTGCGCTGCCGCTATATCCGCCCGCCCGCGGTAACGTTACGATGGTGTGATGCTCCCAGGCCTGACCAAGCCGGCTCTAAAATGACTGATTTATACCTATTACTCCGAATTATAATTATGCAGCCAGTGATTTCGAACGAAAATATAAACATCCTAAATTCAAATTTGTATCTTCAAACTCGATTGAGAATAAATGAAGCTCGCTAAACTAATCATCCGTTTTAGAGCCGTAGCCTCATCATTGCTTGAGACACTGTTGCACGGATTTTATGTGTACGTTTGAAATCCATGTTTGGCTTGAATCCGTCGAACGATGCCATCAACTGCGCTCAACATAGACTAAATATATCACTATTCTATCAGACTATCAGAATAGCTAAACACAAATAATGAGTGTCAGTTATCATAAGCATCAGACTTATAATACTAATATTTTTATTTGTTATCTGCTAAGTTGATTAAGATTCTGATTTCTTGTTTTTCTCACTATCATTAATTTATTCTTGAATGCATCCACATATTTGTAAAGACATCACACCATCGAAACTTACCTGCATCAACAGTCCTTCTCTTGTGTTTATTATTTTTTGTGTTTAATAAAATGTCTTTATATTGTTGTAATATTTTGTTATATCAATATTTTGTTTGTTTAATAATGTTACAGTCAAGATATCTGTGTCAAATAATGTGCAGTTTTTGTTGTATTTAGAAAATCTATTAAAATAATCAGTTTATTTCAAATAAAAACCCTTTTAGGCCCGGCTTTTCTTTCTTTGAATATTTCCGACCAGACTTTTTAAATATGGTAACTTGCTGCGACATAGGACGACGACGACGGCCACCTCATAGTGCTGGGTATCGCCGAGGAGCTGATGGTGAAGGCCTCCGACATATACCTGGAGCAGTTCGCGCGCCTCGGAGTGTTCTGCAAGGTGGAGGGACTGGCGGCCGCGCCTGCGGCCTTCTTGTCGTCGGACAGCGAAACCTCTAGTATTCCGGGTAAGGAAATATAGCTGTAAAAGGATCTTTTTAGCGCGTGGCCGTAATATGTATAGCTGTACAAGGATCTTTTGGCACATGGCCAAAATATAGCTGTACAAGGATTTTTTGGCACGTGGCCTAAATATAGCTGTACAAGGATCTTTTGGCACGTGGCCAACATATAGCTGTACAAGGATCTTTTGGCACGTGGCCAACATATAGCTGTACAAGGATCTTTTGGCACGTGGCCAAAATATAGCTGTACAAGGATTTTTTGGCGCGTGGCCTAAATATAGCTGTACAAGGATCTTTTGGCACGTGGCCAAAATATAGCTGTACAAGGATTTTTTGGCACGTGGCCTAAATATAGCTGTACAAGTATCTTTTGGCACGTGGCCAAAATATAGCTGTACAAGGATCTTTTGGCGCGTGGCCAAAATATAGCTGTACAAGGATCTTTTGCACGTGGCCAAAATATAGCTGTGCAAGTATCTTTTGGCACGTGGCCAAAATTGGTACTACAAAATAAGATGGCGGCGCCATCTTTTTTCAGTACATTTCACAAAATAATTCCACAAATGTTCACCAACAGCGCCTCCCTTTCAACATCATTCGAGCGCCAGATCCTTGTACAGCTATATTTTGCCGTAGATCCTTGTATCCATTCTTATTCACGGTATGATGATTTTGTGAAACAGTACCTACAAGGGGTAAGTTGGTGTTGTATCGGCACGAGAATTGGGTGATTTTGTTGCATATTTCGATCATTATGCTCGTAAGCAGTGGTGGCCCAGTGGTAAAGGCCGCGACTTACGAGTTGTAAATCGTAGGTTCGAACCCAGACAGGCGATTTACTTTGTGTAAATTATTTCATCACCACTGCTCTCAAAACGGTGAAGGAAAACATCGTGAGGAAACGGCATGTCCTAGAACCAAAAATTCGAAGACAGGTGACATCTACCAACCCGCACTGAGCCCGCGTGGTAGATTACGGCCCACTCCCTCTCACAGAGAGAGGAGGCCTGTGTCCCAGCGGTGGGAACATTATAGGCTGATTATATGTATGCTCGTAAGTTGCATTGTTCAATTCACTCTTTAAAAAATCTATCGTAATCCTTCGTGCGACTCGTCTATTATTGACAGTAAATACTGGATCACTGTTATCACGCCTGACTTTGACGTTCAAAGTCAGGCGTGATAACGGGATGCACTTTATAATTACGGGTGTAAAAAGACGCTTCACGAAGCCAAGAGTCACTTTACTCCCCGTAATTGTTATAATATTTACGTACTGGGCCATCCCAGGCATGGCCCAGTACATAAATATTATACTTTTTGGTTGAAGAGATATTGCAGGTCAAAATTTCAACTTTAAAAAAAATAATCACGACAACGTATTTTGAATGTTATATCTTAACTTTAAATACACACTCCTGTACCGTTTCATGCACCCTGTTTTGCGTGCGTTACATTGCGCGTTGCCGCAAACAGCGATTTTTAACACCAAAAATCGTTTCCCAGCAATTATTTTTGCTCAGTTTGATGTACAGAATGCGTAGATAACGGCTATTGATGGGTCTTTTGTGTGTCGTGTAGGCTGCAGCGAGGACGCGTCATGTCTGTCAAGCGGCGTGGGCTACTCGTGGGCCGAGTGGTCGCTGTGCCGCGGCCGCGACGCGCTGTACGTGTGGAGCGACGCGGCCGCGCTGGAGCTCAGCACGGGCAGCAATGGCTGGTTCCGCTTCCTGCTCGACGGCAAGCTCGCCACCATGTACTCCAGCGGCAGCCCTGAACACCAGACTGATAACACCGGTATGTACTGTTGTTGTATTGTCATTTAAGTCGAAATCGTCGGGGTAGCCCGCAAAATTCATATTTTCTTACGTTTTTTGCAATTCGCAGGCCAGTATCAGGTAGTATGTTGATTAAAATATATGCAACTGTAACAAATATGTATTTACAGAATTATAACATTATAATTTCGCGGGTTACCTTAACGCATTTAGGGCGTTTAGTGCCATCAACGCACACACGCGGGATTGCCCGCATGCGTGTCTTATTTTTCTTTAATGTTGGGTATTCAAATAGTAGAAAAACAAAAAATAATCTATTCGGAGGGCGAGGCTAGTCCGAAGTGTAGTGCGTGCCGAATTCCGTATGGCAGTAAAAACCCTTAGGCTATGTTGATGTTCACTACTTTAGGAGAATGCATCTGTTGTTGGTCAATCGTTACATCGTACACGCCGTTTTCACTACATATTTCATTCACTCATGATTCTATGCTCATAAACATAACGGTTTGCCATCTTCTATTATTTAGGTCAGTGTTCGCGGCCGTTTGACAAAAAAAAGATTATAAGGTTTTTAATCCTCGAATTAAAATATCAGCATTAAGCATTTGCCCGTGGTTTTAAAAGTTACTTAACGAATGTTGTGTCGAGAAAAAATAGTGAGCTATGGTTTAATTACAGAAAATCGTGGCGAATTTATCGACAAACTTCAAAGAGCGCGAGCTTCAGTAAAGAATTCGGTCCCTCAACCGATTCTGTCTAAACCTGGAGCCTCTAAATTAATTATCGGGAACTGGGCTCTCTCGTGTAAAAAGTAAGTAAAACGTGTATTGTCTTCTGAACAAACAATATAATATATTGTCATTTGATACCATCAAGACTTGATTGTATGTTCTTTCAGGGAAAAAGAACTACAAATCCACAATACTGATGGTCAGCAACAAACTACAATACTCAGAGAAGACTTGCCTGGTTTTATTTTCGAATCGAACAGGGGTACCAAGCATTCGTTTACAGCTGAAACCTTTTTAGGTAAGAATATAAAACTTTAATGCATATTAATTGTGAACACTGTATAAAGGTTAAATAGAGTAAGAATAAAATGAAAGTTACAATAAATATTTCTTTTCTTTGTAACTTTTTCTAGTTGCTATTTGCAAAAAAAAAAAAACAAACTACTACAAAGTTGGGCATAGGTTCATTTTGATAAAATTATATTATCTTTTTAGGTCCTGAGCTAGCGAGTGGCTGGACAGATCGCAGGACAGTGACGCCTCATAACGCGGTTAACGCGAGTCGATCACGATTAGCGGCTAAAGCAGAGGCGTTGAAAGCACAGGTTTGTTAATGTGTCTTTAGAATTTGAATACTAGGAATGAATTATTATTAATTATTCAACTAAAACCAAGGAAATATCTAGTTGTCTTTGACTTTTTGGATAGCCAAGCTATTCCCCGGTTAGGTCTTTTTGTATTTTAATGGTATCTTTTTTTGCTAACAAAACTTCGAACTAGAAACAAGAATGTAGAGAGCGTTACTATGTGGGGACCCCACAATTTTTAAACATTATTACTGCTATAATATTGAATTTATTCCGACTATCCTACGGCTTGACGTGGTGGATTCGAACCAAAACGCATCGCCCAACATCGCCATTAAATACCAAGTTTTGACCAACTAGCCAGCAAGCTCATTGCTATTGCGATTTTGTAATCTACTACCGCTCGTTCTACTTTATCATTCGCTCACTCTCTAATTGATGGTTGTTATAATTTGAGCATGATGGTGTATGCTAATTGAGTTAAGTATATAGTAAGTAATGGTCAAGTTAACGACTATGATTCTCATCAAGTTATATTGGTTATTATAAAGTTATTATAAATGGTTTGTTTTTTTTTTGTAATAAATATTGCAAAATAAAGTAGGACAGAAGTCCTTACATTGAAAAAATGCCGTTTGTAATGGCAAAAATAATACTTAATTACTGGGAATTAAACCTCCAATCATATCCGCTTCAAGCGATCCTTAAAACCTCTGAGGTAACCAAATTCCAAGTTGTATTCAAATGTTCTTATTTATGTATATGCGTGTCGATAAAAATTTATTATATTATTTTTTTGTAAAAATATAAAAAAACTGTTATGCAGCTTTGTCGGGTTTGAATTTGTGTGTCTTTTGCTTCTCTGGGATACCGAGTTGATGAAGCTGTGTGTACATTGCTTTAATTTGGTTGCACCAGGTATGCGAGCGTGCCCGCGCGCTGTACTCGCGCCACCTCGCGAACGCGGCCACTCGCCAGCCGCGCCCGCCCGTCGCTAGGCTGCGAGCATTACTCGCGCGAATGCAGCGACTCTCCACGCAACCTACTGGTAACGAAACATTTTTTTTATTTATTTAATACTAGCTGACCGGATAGACGTTGTCCTGTCCAATTTTCAAATCTCTTTCCCGAATTTGTAAATTATCAGGGAAACTTCAAATTTTTCTTTCCATAAAAATCGAATTCGGTCTTCATTTTAAAACAAAAAAATAAATGCACAAACAACAACAAATAATAATTTGAAACCAAACTTCAAATTTTTCTTTCCATAAAAATCGAATTCGGTCTTCATTTTAAAACAAAAAAATAAATGCACAAACAACAACAAATAATAATTTGAAATCAAATCGGGCCAGCCGTTCTCAACTGATGCGCTAATCAACGAACAGCATTTTTTTTTTATTAAAGTAAAACATTTTTTCAAATTTTTTCGTCCATCTATTGCAAGTCGCATGACAACGGGCCGCGGAGTAGGAGTAAAGTGAAAGGGGCTCGGCAGAGCACCCAAGGCCAATATGGTTGGCTAGAGAGGCGCCACGGCTTCCTCACCTTCCGCCTGACGCAGGTCCTCACCGGACACGGCAGCTTCGGGAGGTTCCTGTGTCGCATAAGGCGGGAGTCACCACTGTTTGGATCGCCCGGAGGACACGGTGGAGCATACGGTGGAGGTCTGCATAGGAAAGTCCCGGCATGTGCAGAGCACCGCCGTGTCCTCGTGGAGGCGATCGGCGGCAGAGATCTCTCGCGTCCGGCCCTGGTTCAGGTCATGGTACGGAGCGAGGGGGCATGGGCAGCCGTCACCTTCTGCGAAGCAGTAATGCTCGCGAAGGAGGGGGCGGGACGGTTTAGGGAAAGGCAAATTTCGCGCCCTCTCGCCCATAGCCGCCGCAGGAGACGCCCTGGGCGTCGGGAATCTCGGGCGGATTTCCGGCCACCGAAGGCGCGGGCTTGCGGACGGTGAGCTATACGTAGCTCACCGTCCGGTAAGGCCCAGGCCCGGGTCGTCGGCGCGTTGTGTTTCACGTGAGCCTCAAAGAGATGTCAGCACAAGTGTAGGGGTCCACTAGGGCCGATGCCTGCCGGGGTCGCGTGGACGTTCGAAAGGGTTACCGAGGCCCCTGGCAGCACAGGCAACGGAAGGAATACGGGTGGGTTTTAGTTAGTAAGAGTCTGACTCACACTCCCGCTCCGCCCAGAGCGGGAGAAGTTATTTAATAATTTCCTACCCAAAAAAAAGGCCAATACGATTAAGATTGAAAACGCATTTCCCATTTAATAATTGGAAATGCGTTTTTAATCTTAACTTAAGGCGCTGACAAGACTAATTGACGAAAATAGGCTTCTCTTAAGAAAAAAATTGCCTAATCTGTTTAGTTTGTGGTAGCGGAAAAAATATATATGAATTTTGAACATATTTCCCAGAACTTGGTTGTTACCAAAATACGTTTAGAAAAAAAATCTCGAAACAAACTAACGTTAAACTAACCTCTTACCTTGAGTTCTAATCCAAAATATCTGTATTAAATATGCAACATACGTTACGTATTTAATTAATAACAAGAACGTCTTATTTGAATGCAGAACTTGGTTCTTTTTTATTTTCGATTACTCAACTCAATTTTGAGTAAATAGATAATTGCTTCATATTGTGCAATAAATTAAAAGCGTTGTCATCGCGCTTCTCATTCTCTGTGCAATCTGACAGTGACCGCGGTTTAAGTGTTGTCAGCGTCTTAATAGTTAAGATTAAAAACGCTATTTTAATACCCTAAATCGAATAATTATCCGAAGATTTTTAGTTAAATGCCTATTATCCGAAAAAAAGTTTCATTTGCATCGTGGTTTCATAAAACCACACAATGTTTTTTTTATATAGACAAACATCTACAAAACTTCATAAATTTTCAGAGGACTGGCAAAACGAGCTGACCGATTCACTAGATCAACTGACAGAGCTGTTGTGTGGAGACGAGCTACTCTCGGCTTATGAGTTGCAGTCATCTGGCTTAGCGCCTTCCTTGCTGCAAGTGCTTTCACCACAAGCTAATGGTAAGAATCCACGAACTGACGCACGTTATACACTGAGTAGTCTTGTATATTACCAACTAGCTGCGCCCCGCGGTTTTGCCCAAGTCTCGGTCCCGTAAGAATATCGGGATAGAAAGTATCCTATGTCGTAATCCAGATCAAGGTCATGTGCCAAATTTCATCCAAATCCGTTCAGCCGTTTTAGCGTGAATGAGTAACAAAACAAACTCACTTTCACATTTTTATAATATTAGTTAGGATTTTCTAGTATATTTGTGATGTGAGTAGACAAATCTGAAGCTGGGGGCCTATTACGAACTTTTAAAAAACCAGGCAAGTTCCAGGCAATTCATTTCACTGGCTGGTTAGATTTCGTATTATGACGTTCCTAATTCTGACCGACTTCACGCTGGGTAGTTTGTCTATGGCTGGCTTGTAATTCTCTGCCGTTACGTTCAGAAACACAATTAAATATTTAGCGGCAAGTTACGGTTTTATTTAGATCACGTATTTTATGATAATAATAATAAATAAATATGAATCTAGTATAGAAGTAGGTTAAAATATGAACGCAATGTATACCTATTGTGCTATATAATTAATTCATATCATAATTTTGTGTTTGTAAATTGTAACGCGAGATTATGTTTCCGAACGTAATCCACTTGAAGTTCAGCGGGAAATTCTACCACTTCAATATAATATACTATTGTTTTACAAACTATCTTTGTTTATTTAAAACATACTTGCATTCGTAAGATTGGTCAGTGGTTCGTCTTAGGTCCGGAGTATAAACAAAAATATGGCGTAAGTGTTATTCAGTGTTTTTAATTAATATTTCGTTTTTAACATGTTATAATATTCATACAATTGCAATTATTATAGTTCAGTGGATGAGAGTTCTCGCTCTCGTCGGCGAGTAACTTATGCTCAGCTGGAAACATTGTGGGAGTTTTTAGATTCCCACAAAGAAGTGGCGATTGGATATAATAAATCTGCCCAAGCACGAGAGTACTCTAAGCGGATGTGGGAATCTGTCACTGAGGCCCTCAATTCCCAAGGAGAAGGTGCTTTAAAAGATTGCAAAGGGTGGTCGAACGTAAGTACTTTTTAAGAAAACAATTAGTTATTAAATTATGCATTATTATTTATTATCTAAAACCTAAATGCTGTTGCAGTATTGGATCGATTACAAGGCAAAATTAAAGAAAAGAGTGGCAGCAGTACGGGTATCCTTAAATCGTACTGGAGGAGGACCTGTGGATGTTCCCCCCCTTAACGAAATAGAAAAAAAATTTTTAAGCCTTCTTGGAAGTGGTTATGGGACTGGCATGCCTAATACTCAAGTTCCTATACCATTCCTAGCAGTGAGTATTATTTAAGATAAATAATGTACCTAAATTGAATGTGGGTATACATTATTATTATGTGTACATAATTAATTAAATTGTTTCAGTTGTCACAGACCTCAAGCGCTAGTGAAATTGCAGTATTCTCTAATACTGCAATTTCACCAGCCTCTGCTGGTATTCCTCTTCCTAGTGGTAGTGAGCCAATAGACCCTCATTTACCAGAGCAATCACCAGTTGTGGATGAGAGTCCACAGTCACATGCACGACAGGAGGCATCACAGCCCCAACTTTCAACCAGTAACATACGTGAAGGTACTACTTCACGTCCTGTACGTCAACGACGCCGCAGAGAAGGTCACATCAGTCAAGAGGCGGCCCGGCGTACACTTATAGAAACGGCCAGGTCCAGATTGGACTTAGAAACTAAGAACAGCCAGACTTTACTTAAAATGCTAGATGCATTAAATAAAATTGTAGAGATAATTGATAGGTTTGTATTTAAAGTTTATTCATAAATATTTTTTTTTTATATTTAAAGTTTTTGCAAAAAGTTGGTCCTATGGAGAAGAAGAAACTCCATGAATATTCTTTTTAAATAATGTAAAGTACAATCTGGTGCTTTTACAGTGTTGAGAAAGTTAAAAGAACAATGTAGGTTAATGTGTGAAATATTCCAAATAATACAGCAAACTTAAAGGCATTTATACATTTAAATTACATATAACAAGATTTAAAAAATGCGACAAATTAAAGATAGACCTTAGAAATGTTAAAACGAATGAACTCCAAACTAAAAATAAAATAAAACTTATACATTATTTAATCTTAATTTGAAGGGCTGTGGGCGTCCCAGAGGCGAGAGACGAGGGCGCGCCTGACAGCTAATCCTTCATTCAACTCCCTGTTGCTGCTAGATGACTGCTGATTGGTATGGTGAGTAGCATCCATTTGCTGCATTGTTGCTTCTTGTGCAGTCTCTTCTTCAGTGAGCTCCGGTACTGGTAGATTTGACCGGACACTCATATTGTGTAGCACCACACATGCATTAACTATTGTTGCTGCTACTTGGGGTGTATAATGGAGAACTCGGTGCACCAGTAAACATCGGAAACGCGCTTTTAGGAGTCCAATCGTTCTCTCAACAACATTTCGAGTCCTCACATGTACTCCAGTATAGTATGCTTCCTGGGTACCCGGAGCTGTGTTTGTTATTGGAGTCATCATGTGTCTCCTCAAAGGGTAACCAGAATCACCTGAAATCAAAATAGCATTTTACAATTGTGTTAGAATGTTGATGACTAGTTTGTATTAAAAATAGAAAAATTAGCTAGTTTTCAATTATTATCTTTATTGGTCAACAAAGGACTTTTAGACAGACTTTTAATTATGAACCAACAACAAATAATTATTGACATGTATAAACAGTAAACTTTTTACATACCAAGTAACCATATGGACTCATTTTGACTAAGCTCCTCCAAGTGACGCTTCAGTGGATGGTTCCCCCAAATAAATGAATCATGTGTAGCCCCTCCATAGCTAGCATCCACACTGATTATTTCAAGGTCTGCATTACTAATCTAAAATATTTGTTTCAGGTTATTCTCACATAATTAAAAGAAGAAGAATAGTTTCAAATAATTGAACTCATGAATGTTATTACTGATTTGTTGATTAGATATATATTGAAAATAAATATTGAATTTTTGAGTTATACCTACATATGTTTTTAAGTATCCTATTAGATATAAGACTTACCAATTGTACATTTAATGAGTGATATTGTTTTCTACAATAAAACCTCTCTTCATTTTCAGTTGGGCGTATGATGGCAATATGACTGCAATCAATACAGCCCAACACTCCTGGCATACCAAACTTATTAAAAAACCTAGAAAGAAAATTATGCATTTAGGCAAAGGCATTGACAAAACAAAAAACAATTCTGAGAATAAAATTTTAAACATTTTTTACCTTACGACATTACTTCTGCGTTCTTGAGATGTGCTTGGAAACTTAATATATTTTTCCTGTATCTGCGGCAAATTTAATAACCCAGTAATTTGCTTAATTACTGTTGAAACTGTTGGCTGGGATATTGAATGAGAGCCAATATCACCAGTGGGGCGTTGATAGGAGCCAGTAGCATAAAATGACAATGCTACCAAAACCTAAAATGAGAATAATGTTTAGTTAAAACTCTAAGTTCATAATATTATGGTATGTTAAGGTCTCATAGTAAAAACAAAACAAATACCTTAGTCTCCACTGATAAATCCGTGGATTTTGTAGGCCCTAACATGTGCGGTCTCAGCTCCTCACAAAGATTCCGTACCAAATCTTTGCTAAGTCGATATCGTTGGATGAATTGCGCATCATCCATATCGAACGGATTAGATTGATCACGAAGTCGTTTTCTTTTGTTTCTTGATTCCCTATTTTGATGTGAAAAGTCACTTTCTAGGAACTCAAACAGTTCATATTCGTCACACATGATATTTCCCTTTTTTATATATTTAACACTCGAATAACTTTTCCAAATAAACCCAAAACAATTCAATAAAAGCTCCTCTGAAGCAACGTAAACAGAATGGATTATGAGGTTACTTTTTGACAGTTCTAGTATGAAAAGAAATGTCAAACGAACGTTCATAATACGGTATTGCCAGGCAATGTTCGGGCAGAAGTCGCCCAGGGTGTCACGTGACTGCTGACTGGCTTGTTTGACGAGTTCATAATACGAAATTGCAAGGCAGTTCTGTTTACGCCGTAAACTGCCTGGAAATAAGAGTTCATAATAAGGCCCCTGTAGACATCAGTTTTCAAGTCAATATCTTTTGGTATAGTTCTTCTTAGTGTATCAGATTTAATTGAGTTTGAACTGCAGGTAGGAACGCGAGTGTACATGGTAGTACCGAGATGTGACGTCAGTCATTTGCTTAAGTATAGCGTGGCATTGTTCAGGCGCAGAATGCTAAATAAACATGAGAACATATATATTATACAGGGTTAATGTACCTAATATTGACAGTCCCCCAATTTTCAACATCCTAGCAGTTTATCAGAATGTAATGTATTTTTTAGGGTAGTGAGGGAAATTACCTAAAGGTATTCCTGAAAAGTGTTGGATGTCTATAAATTGGGATTTCGAATGACAAAAATATGTAAATAACTTGGCAAAATGCGTTTTTTTTTTTGTTAAAGTTGCTACTGTTGAAACTTGTACTTGTTGAAACTTGTTCATGTATAAATGACATATAATTAAAATTAAAATACATAAAATAAATACTGGAAAGGTTGGTAACCTTTCCAGTATTTATTTTATATTCCAATAACATTTATCTAAACTTACAACTCTGCCCAATGGTTTTCATCGTGAGTTTCACAGTTACTTTAAAGTGTTAATAATTGGGTGTTTTGACCTATGAGTGTCTGTGAAGTAAGACGATGTACATGGTGTCGTGTGCCGCAGACGGCGCGGTGCGCGCCTGGCTGGCGCGCGCGGGCGGCGTGCTGGCGGCGCGCCTGGTGGGCGTGCTGGAGGCCGTGGAGCGCCTGCCCGTGCACGCGCCCGCCGGCGACGCGCCGCCGCCCTCCGCCGGCACGCTGCACCACCTCACCAAGAGGATCAGGTGACCACTCTACCAACCATAGAATCATCATCATCTGTCTATTCTTTCCCCAACTATGTTGTACTAATGGGATGCAGCTGAATACAAGTAGTACGTGGCGCGGACTGCCTATCTGATATCCACGGATTATTTGGTTTAGGACAGATTCTGGTTTGGGCAGATTCTTGTTACGGCAGATTCTTAGTAAGACAGATATTTTACAGTCATCTACAGAAGTATTATGTAAGGATTAACAAAAGTGTGCATTGATTGGAAAACTATTTGTTGCGAATAAAAAGTCCTACACACGACCTGATCTGATGCCTGATATGGTCAGATCATGTGGTTTCTATAAGTCTTAAATCATCTGATAAATCCTCGTCAAATAGCGGACGCGGTCAGTTTTTTCAGATCAGATCAAAATCAATTCGTGTGGAGCGATCCGACCTGATTTCGCCGCTCACCTAGTACAATTACAGTGATTCGCCAAATAAAATTTACAAAAGTCCTAGATCAGCAGGGCTAACATGACACACGCGACAATTACTCACTCTCGCGTGAGTAATTTTTGTCTATTTCTGTCAATTTTCTCGTTTTCTGACAGCTCTGCCATACAAAATACTCGACTCGTTCTGTCAAACTCGATATTTTCTCGACAAACCCTAACATGGCACCTAAGTTATCTCGACTTTTGACAATTCAACACGAGATAATCTTCGATTCTGCTGTCATTTAGTCGTCCTCGATTTTGACGACGAGATGAGCAGACAAAATTATAATACAAAAAAATATGGACTGCTGACAGAAATGAAAACTTAAAACTTTGGAATAACATATATAAGTATACATGTACGTACACAGGCCGCTGCGCGACGCCAGTCTGGTGCACACGTTACATTAGCATGTCGGTGACTTGGGTATCATGTTGGTGCCGCAGTCTGCATGTCGGTGACGTGGTTAGGATGTCGGTGACGCGGTGTGCATGTTGGTGTCGCAAATTGCATGTCAACAAGTGCTTTCAGAATGTCGGTGACGCGGTTATCACGGCGTAAGTCGATTGGCATTTTGTAAATCTGCTAGCATGTCGGTGACGCTGTTAGAATGTCGGTGACGCTGCCAGCACGTCGGGCACGCTCCTAGCAGGTCGGGCACGCTGTTAGCATGTCGGTGATTCGGTTAACGTGTTGGTGACGCATTGAGCATGTTGATAACGCATTGAGCATGTCGGTGACTCGGTTAGCCTGTTGGTGACGTTGATTGCATATTCAAGGGATGCTGTTCTTAAGTCGGTGACGCGGCTAGTATGTCGGTGACGTGGTTAGTATGTCGGTGACGCGGTTAACATATTGGTGACGCGAACCCACAGGTTTTTCCCCTAACAAAAATGGCTCACTCATTTTCATTTCCGACATTTTGTATTTTAATTTCGGCATGCCATAGAAAAATATTAAATTTTAATCAAAAAAGTCGGTTACACAAAAAATTACAACATAAATTAATAGAGATGGATGTAAAATCATTCAAGTACATACTAATTCCATACGTAAAATTTAATTAATGAGCCGATTTTGCTAAAATAAAAATGATTTGTTTTTAATAATTTGCTACATCGGTCTCTCGTCGCGAGATAAAGAACTGTCAAAGTGCCTTTCTCGAGATTACTCGAGCTTAGCGGTCATGTTAGGCATTCGGATGACGTCAGAATCGTAGACAAATTTCGACAAATCGAGAAAGAGAGCGTTCTCGCGCTTGTCATGTTAGCCCTGCAGGTTTTGAAGGAGGTAGGTATAAGTAATTGTTTAAAAAGATAAGGCCTGGACGCGAAATCTGATGTTATAGAATTATAGATGATATAGGTAGGCCATTGAAATCATACAGTCTGTAGGGCCTTTACATTTAATCTCTTTGGTTCACAATTACATTATTAGTATCTTTTGTATAAATAAATTGCATGGTATATGTTGGTCATGTTACTTCTGCCGTATAACGAATTTGCCAAAAAAAGAATCTGCCCAAACCAGAATCTGTCCTAAACCGAATAATCCCCACAACCAGTTACTGGGCATCACGATACCCCTTAGCAAGAACGTTTGTCAGACTTTAGGGCTTCTGGCTACCCATAACGACTGTCAAAGATCTACGAATAACAGCCGGGACCAACTGCTTAACGTGCTTTCCGAAGCATGGAGGGGTCACCCATCCACAGACCGACCTCAACCAGCGTTGCTAAGCCTTGAGAGATCGACCTGTGGGGCTGTTATAATTTAACTACGAACCACAGAATAATAACACGAATAAAATGTCTTATATCGATATGTGACGTATTTATCGTTGATAGCAAATCTACGTTAAGTTCTGTATTATACTTTCGGCAGCTAAATTATTTGCTCAGTTAACGGCAATCGTAAAGCATCTCTAATCTTCCGTTTCTCTTTAGGCTGCGTGTTGAACGTGCAAGCGATGAATCTGCAGAGGACACATCTTCAAACAACGGCAACAACGCTGGCCGCAACCTGAAGGTGGAGGCGTTGACGACGGTGCGGCAGCTCGAGAGGTTCCTCGCCAAGTCTGTCGCGCGCCAGTGGTACGACATGGAGCGAACCACTTTTAACTTCGTGCAGAAGATAAAAACAGAAGCTCCTGTTACGTTTACTTACGAAGTAAGAGATTGCCATATTTGTTTAAATTTCTAGATTTTATTGACTTCGGAAATTAACTTAATATCTTTTTATTTCTAGCACGACTTCGACGAGAATGGTATTCTTTACTTTATTGGCAGCAACGGAGGTACTTGTGAATGGGTAAATCCCGGTGCTCACGGTTTGGTCAGCGTATGGTCGTCCGACGGGAGGCAGTTACCGTACGGTCGTGCTGAGGATGCACTCTCGAGGTCACCGGAACCACTGAACGTACACACGAACGATGACAGACGAGCTTTTATAGCCTGTGACTTGGGCTTACAAGTAGTGCCTTCAGCGTACACGTTACGTCATGCTCGCGGGTATGGACGCTCGGCCCTCCGGAACTGGTTATTCCAAGTAAGTAAAGCTGGATCTTGTTCATTTATAAGAGAATGCTAGCTGTTGTTTGCAATTTAACTTGCATCTTCGGGAAACTACTTCATGTACCCGGAAGAAGTTTCCTATGTGTTAATCCAGAACATGATCTATCTCACCCAAATATGTTCAGTTGTTGCGTGATTGAGCAAATAAATTGAATATTTGTTATATGTATTTTCATTTTATATGTACTTTTGTTATATGTACTTTCATTTTATATGTACTTTTAGTTTTTCTGTTATATTATCTAAAATAAAATAAGTAAGGCACAAGCTGGCGCGCGAACATATTTATTTGTTTGGCGTTTCGTCTATATTTCTCATTCGCATTCAAGATGTCAGCGGACGGCGTGACGTGGAGCACTCTGCTGGCGCACAGTGACGAGCAGACGCTGCAGGAGCCGGGTAGCACGGCCACGTGGCGCATACGTGCCGACGCGCCCTACCGCTTCCTCAGGATACAGCAGAACGGCAAGAACGCTAGCGGGCAGAGTCATTATCTGTCGCTTTCTGGACTCGAGATCTATGGCAAGGTGCGTTATACTGTTAGCAGTTACCCATTGTTTGGATTGCTGGTTTTAATTTGGCTCTTTAGTGTCCTTTACCGATTCTATGCTATATTATTCGATGAAAAGTATTTTATTGATCCTTTAAAAACGTATCGACCTAATTATGTACGCTTCTTAAACGCGTGTCTAAAAACTTTTTGTGCTTCTATGATAAATTAATTATAAACGATATCTATTTATGCAAATAGGCTCAGATAAATACTTGTACACGTGAAAATCAAATGATGTACACTTTTTTTAATAAATGTGCTTCGCCGCTACATCCAATTGGTCGCAGTCAATTGGCTATCTAGTATTATAGGACAACAAGATGGGAATTATTTCAGTCTTCAAAAAAGAGGCACCGGGTCCGTTATATTTTTAGGAAATTAAAATGGAATTTGCAAACAAATGAGTTGTTTATTGACAGGTGGTAAGCGTCAACGAAGTGGCGCCGCGGCAGGCGGGCGGGGCGGGCGGCGGCGCCAGCGCGGCGCCGGCGGGCGGCGCGCGCGCGCGGCGCTGGGCGCGCGGCCGCGGCGTGTGCGCCGGCGCGCGCGTGCTGCGCGGGCCCGACTGGAAGTGGCGCGAGCAGGACGGGCCGCAGCCCGCGCTCGGCACCGTCACGTCCGACCTGCACAACGGATGGGTCGATGTTAGGTGAGACACGCTCCATGATTTTGGATGATGAACGATGAACACTCAGTTTGGCGTACGGGACAAAAGCAATCCATAAAAAAAAAAGTGTAATTGTGCGTCGTATATTATACGTGTAACAATGAGGAGTGTAGTAAAACATCTAAATTAGGTTTAAATATATTTATCCTCAAAAAAAAAAAACGCAGTCACTTATATGAGAACAATGTTTCAAGCTATATTATAAATATGAAGTTCGTCACAATCGTCACTGCATTTAGTTTTTAGCATGGTTATTTTCGATTAAATATTCAGTTATTTGGGTCTTGAATGTAAATTATTCAATAATGATTGTCATTTTCTAATGCATGAGGGTATTTTGTTGTATAATTGTGCACCTTAAAAAGGTTTCTGTTTTGCCAAACTTTGTCTCATCTTTGGATAAATTCTAGAATTCAAATTATGTTGTTATTCGTTTATGCGTAACATAGTGTGCGTGCTATAATTGAATCGTGTGTAACATGAGGTGGGACCACGGCGGCCGCAACTCGTACCGCATGGGCGCCGAGGGCAAGTTCGACCTCAAGGTGGTGAGTGGCGGCGCCACCGGCGGCGAGGCCAAGCAGGGCCGCAAGAGTCACTCCACGCCCAGCCTGCCCGACGCCACCGCCGTCGATCATCAGGTGAGCAAACGGAGAAGGCATGAAATAATATGATATTCCATAATATTTTAATATATCTAGACCTTTTTGGTTATCCAATGTGGTTAAATGTGAATGTAAAAATACAGGGAGTAACAAGACCATTACATAACCGTTATGACGGAAAATTACTTTTATTTTTGGTGTGAAAAATCGTAGTTTACAGTAGCACGCAATGTAACGCACGCAACACATTATGCTTATACGATACAGAAGTTGTTGGCGTAGTTATAGTTAAGTTTATATTACAATTAAAACTTGTTTTCGTGAAAAAAGTTTTAAAAAGTTGGAACTTTGACCTTCAATATCTTCGTAACCAGAAGGTTCTCAGCTATGGTACCAGTACAAGGAAAATGATCGCAATTATGTATAAGTGGTTCTCGGCTTCGTTAAGCGTCTTTTTACACCCGTTATGATATTCCATAATACACTCCCAGACACCGGAATCGAGCCACTCTGCATATTTTTGTTTAAAGGTATCTTTTTAAGTAAAGGTAGTAAAAAGAAAGAAAAGTTGTTTTGAAGCCAGTCACTCACAATCATTTCCGTTTGTCTTGTATCAAATTTGAAATCGGAATTTAAAAAAATACAACTGTTATAAGTCGTCATTTTGCGTTTCTTAAGGGCAAATTTAGCGTGGAATTGTTGTACAAAATAAACGTTTTTCTATGTAAACGCCTGTTGCGTTTACATGGAAAAACTTTTATTACCCGACTGCCCCAGAAGGAGGGTAATGTTTTTCGAGAGTATGTATGTATGTGTGTATGTATGTATGTATGTATGTATGTATGTATGTATGTATGTATGTATGTATGTATGTATGTATGTATGTATGTATGTCTATTTCTTTGGCACGCTCTGTAGCCTAAACGGCTTGATGGATTTTAACATAAAAGGTGTCGTTAGATTCGTCTTCATTGTGGGAGTGACATAGGCTATAAAATATTTATATATTGCATCTGCAAATACAAAAAAAACGGAGGGAATTTTTTTTTTTTAATTAATTATAACAATATTGATTATTAATAAAACTAAAAAGCTTGAAATAAAACAAATAATTTAAAAAACAAAAAACCCGACTGCAAAAACATAACTGAAAAGAGAAAAACAAGCATTATAATCTATAGAATTTTGGTATCGCAGGCGGTATGTTGTATGTATGTTTTTGCAGTCGGGTTTTTTGTTTTTTAAATAATTTGTTTTATTTTGTAACTTGTATTACCTCCAAAAGCATTTACGACGGCCGTTATGCGGTTCAGCATAGAATTAAATAATGCCATTATGACGTGCTGTTCTTCCATGCTTCCAAGATGGCAGTTTTGGCTTCTGAACGGATGTAGCGGTCGTTATTTAGAGGTGGTAACCGTGGTGCTGTCACAACCTCAAGGTCAGTTTTTCCTTTGGTGGAAATTTTGCCCCAGACTTTCCATGACACACCGCAACTCACCTCTTCAATGCGCCATTACTGAAAACGTTCTGCCTGTCTTCGGTAGACTTTCCGATGTCCATCCCGGATATATAGCATAATCTTGGTTTCATACGTATAAATAACCTGGCTCCATTGTCATTGAGTCCAATGCAAATGTTTGCGTGCAAACTGTAGGCGCGCCATTCTGCGAGCTCGTGTCAGTTTGGGACCATTGGCTAACTTATGAGGTTTCAGGTCACGTTTTTCGAGTCTCTTTCTAACATGGAAGTCTCGAAGCTGTTCTTGGACCCGTACTGAGGTCAGGTGACCTTTAAGAGCGACTAAACTCAGATTTGTTTCTCTTTTTCAAATTAATGAATTAACATTTGTAACAATAGTGAAACCGAAATGATGGCCAGTATGTCAGCATACTGGCCATCATTTCGGTTGTTGTGAAAAAGTTGTTACAACTTTATCTCCGACTTATCATTATTTTGATGTTTTAGGCCGCGCGAGTGTATTTTTATCATAATCGTTCATCTTTTTATCCGACTGAGAGACTTTTTCGAGAGTATGTGTAGAATTTTAGTATCGCAGGCGGGGGCAAACCAATAACCTGAAATCAGGTGTAACCTTTGTTTGTCCCCCGCGGCGATGCCAAAATTCTTTGGATTATAATGCTTGTTTTTCTCTTTTCAGTTATGTGTTTTTGCAGTCGGGTTTTTGTTTTTTAAATATTTTTTTATTATTTGGTGTGGTTAAGTGTGAATTAACAAATATGTGTAATGTTAGGTATCCGTGGCGTCAACGGAGCAGGCGTCCTCAGCAGACAACATATCTTCCGAGGAGATGGCCAGCAACATGTCGCGTCCGCGCACGCACGCCACCGACCTGTCCGCTATCAACAACTCCACACATCATATCAACACAGGTAAACACTGTAAAGCCACTAATTTGTCATCATAACCTCGTCAGCAATTTCTTCTATATGATACTACAACTCCCGAAACCCAGTACTAGGTCAAGTCGATAAACTTGTCGCGTGCTCAGGTTTGCACATGAAATTATTGAGATTGTATTGTTTTGTTTGTATTTGTTTAAGATCTCGCTACAATAGTAGAGTCGCTGACCCTAGGAGCTGAGAGCAATAACTGTATGACCGATTTGGGCAACACATCTTTCACAAATATGGAAATGGGACCGACAAGTATCACTGATATCACTAAACCCTACCCTGCCAAAGAACCGGTACCGGAAACGAATACTCAAGAGGTCAGTATTTTTTCTATCTCGTATTGTATATTCTTAGAATTAAAGTACAATCCTGCACTGCAATTCATGTTAATTGTTCTTTGGAAAAATATGTGCCGTGAGTTGCAGTTTATACGTAAGAGACGTCTGGAGTCGGCTTCATGATAGTAATAGTGAGCATGGAATATATTTTCGTGGTGCACTCAAATTGTGCAAATGAGACGCTTCCAATCGTCGCTTTGACTTATTATAATTATTATGAAATAAGTTGATGGCGCCGTGTTTGCTGCGTCACCGTTCGACATCTTTTAAGAAGCGTAAATAGCACATGACAAACTGAAAAAAAGAGTGGTGTCAAAAATATGAGCGATTGAGCTGGTGCCGTATTTTATAACGCTTTGTCATCGTTGTCACGTGAAAAATGTGTGCGAGCGAGTAATAAATAGGCTAGGGTGCGTGTTTGTGTGCTTGGTGCAGAGAGAGTTAAGCTGGGTTCACATTATTGTGTCTGGGTGTGCCAGGGTACACTAAATACAGGGAATCTTTAATTTTTGTAGAACGATATCAGTTCTATACATTTAGTATTGTCAGATTTATGATTGTTGCGTTGTATCGTGGTGGATTCTGCTAATTTTATGATAAGCGGAATCGATCTTGTACATCACGAAATATCCCGAGACAACAATGTGTGGCGCTTTTGAGTGTATGTGTGTGTGTTGTGGCTGTGGCTTGAGGCGTGGAGTGGTGGTAGTGCGGAGGGCACGCACGTGCTGGCGCAGGCCGGCCCGCGCCGCGCTGCGCCACAGTGCCGATCTGCTGGCCGCGCCCGCCCAGCTGCTGCACTCTGCGGAACAATGCTAACCGCCTCCACATACAGGTATCGACGAGCTACTCGCACCGCATTCAAGTGCGCTCTTTGCTAATCCGAAAGCAAAGAGTTTTAGGGCCTTTGTTCAGTTAAGTGTTTGCTTACAACTTCATGCACTTGCACGATTGTGGCTAATCGCGTAACTGGCGTCGTGCATACCCGTGGAATCACGTGTTGTAGCGGAGGCCCATGTTTTATTTTGTAGTCGTATAAGCATTGTCATGGTTGTTGTATAAATGTTGTACGCCTTGGATGTGTGTGATTGATCGTACGAGTTGTTTGCAGTGCGAGGACAACGACGCTGCCGATGGTCAGTACGATGACCACAAGAAGGACTCTCAGTCCGGCTCGGGCGCCATGAGTGCTAGCGAACCAGATTTAACGCAACAGGTAAACAAATGCCGCGTAAAAGTGATCATAAAGCTCTATTTGCTTATTTGAGAATGCTTTAAGAGGTCATAATAACGAAACATTTGGCGTAAGAAATTATAATGTCAGATTCACATTGATAATGCCGTTTGTCGTTGTCCTCGCAGCGTAGGATCCGATTATATCAGCTTTAAAATGCTTTTACATTCAAATATTTTTGTTGCATGAAACATAATGTACGTAATCTGGGCCTCAAGTCTGCTATTACAATAGTGTCAGAATGGTCTGTTCCGATCCTCATTAATGACGCCATTATATTAGTAGATTACTAAACTTGTTAAATCAACAATTATAAAATCAATGATAGACCATTCTGACACTATTGTAACAGCAGACTTGAGGCCCTGGTCATAAGTTTTTATCGCATATGGAAAGTTAAATAAATGTCACAATGAGTTACGCACTACAACCAATTATATATCAAATGAAAGGGTATAAAATATAGATTTAAACCAAATTAAAATTATTCGAAATGTCCTCCTCTTGCTTCGATACAAGCCTTCAAGCCTACAAGGCCAGTCATCAATCGAAGCACGCACGACGTTCATGTCAATATCGGCGACTTCTTTAATCAGGGATGCTTTTAGTGACTCCAAGTTGCGATGGGGTTTAGAGCAGACCTTTTCCTCTCAGTGCTGCCATATTTTGTAATCCAAGGGATACAAGTCTGGACTGGATGAGGGCCAATCCTCATGCCTGATAAAGTCGATTCCACGGGTCGTGAGCCAGTTTTGGGTACTTTTCGCCTTATGAGCCAGCGCAGAATCCTGCTGGAATACCCAGTGCCTGTTTTCGAACATTGTTTGTGAAAGAGGTTCCACAATGTTGTTAGGACTGTGTTTTGATATACGAGGGCACTGGTTTTTACTCCTTTTTCACAAAAAAAACACCACCGTTTGACCCAAATAGGACACCCCAAGCCAAACCATGACTGCCGAAGGGCGATGACCACGCTGAGCACGTGGCACACGTCTGCTGGATTCTTCACTAGAGTGTGCATACACTTTATCATTTTGTTTGTTGAAACTCTCCTCAACATTAAACATTATTTCCCGCGTACCGCCTTTAGCAAAACCCGGCTTCTTTCGAGTCTGATTTTCTTCAGCCGTGCGTTAAGAAGATGTGCTGATTTTTTCTATAAGCACGCAGTCCTAGGTCTTCATTTAACACCCTTTTAACAGTAGTTCTGCTTAGTCCCATCTGCAGAGCCAACATTTTTTGCTTGCGGAGAGGATCGAAGGATTCGCGCTTTCACTGCTTTGATGACCGCCGGAGTCCGAACAGTACGAGGTCCTGATGGACCGCTCCTTTGTTTATCTTCTAATCTTGATTCTTCCCTGATTCGTTTGATAGTACTATAAATAAATCTCAGTAGAATTTTAAAATTTTTCAGCAGTTTGAAATCTCAGTTGGCGCGTGACCGCTTCGATGCAATGCAATAGGGTCTTACACCCATTTTTGAAAAGTGTCTTAATTAAATTCTATAGTGCTAATATGGGCAAAAAAAATCACAACGTTTTCGTCAAACGCGCGAAATTTGAAAATGTAAAATTTAAATGCATTTTTATGGCACTTATCGATTGAATAAAAAATTCAATCGATAAGTGCCATAAAAATGCATTTAAATTTTACATTTTCAAATTTCGCGCGTTTGACGAAAACGCTGGACGCAGTGGATGCCATGTTGCTCTGTGGTCATGACGTCACTTGGCTATGTAAACAAATGCGCTGATCTATTATCTAACTATCAGTTGACAGTTGACACGTTTTAGTTTACACAGCCGTATGACGTAATAACATGGCGGCTACTATTTCATGGTGTTTTTTAACAGATTAGAAAAACTGAAAACGTTGAATTGAATTTTAAAATTTAATTTGTTATTTTATGAACTAAACTAACATTTTCCGACTCCTTTTTGCCTAAACTATCTCAATAATATATTTATAGACTTTTTCTCGTATATAGTAAAATACCCTATTACTGCGACTCTGTCTTCTTTGCGCGTCCACTCCATTTTAGAAAATGAACAAAATTCCAGTAACCCTTTGTTTTTATTTTACTTAAAGTATTCAAATTTCGAATGCCCATAATATTTTGCTCGACTTGCATGCATAATTCAAAATTTTACCTATGTGACAAAAACTTATGGCCCGACTACGTATTAGCTATTAAATTAAAATTATAATGAAATGGTCTTTCGTGTCCAATGTTTTGTCTGGCTATTTATTTTATTTATTGTGTTTTACTGCAATGTTTGCGTATTATTCAGGGAGCTGCAAGATTGTTAGAATCTCTAGGAGTGGGACGCGGCGCGGGCGCGGGTCGCGGAAACAATCCGCAGCGCGCCACCAGAACTAACCACTCAACTTCTCTTTTCCCGAGGTAAGTATCTCTGATTTCACGGAAAACGAGTGTCTATTTTTATAGTATTCGGCTGAAAATATGGCGTTTCATTTTTTAGAACAACTTCTGCTTTATAGATGAAATCTAGAGAGGACGCTTATTACCAACATGTGTGTCAAGTCTCATTTTAACGCCTGGGTTCTGTTCTTTACACCTACGACTGTTTTGTTTAAAGCCTACTTCAATGTTACTAATGCACTTGTTGTTTTCAGTTTGGTGCGGTTAGCTCTGTCGAGTAACTTCCCGGGTGGTCTTTTATCAGCTGCGCAAAGCTATCCATCGCTGGTCCCAAATGCACAAAATGCTCTCACTTTGTCTCTTACTTCGACTTCTAGTGAAAGCGAACAGGTAAGCTTTATCAATACTCGCAACTCAGCAGGAATATCTGTGGACCTCGACCTATATTCTTCTGTAACCTGTTTTTATGTTAAGTAAATAACTAAATGTCTTGTGGGGTTTTTAAAAACAAATTAAACAATTCGGATTGGTCGAATGTCAGCACCACCGGTATTTCCACTGAGTAGTCACACCCTGTACATTGGAAGCACGTAGCAGTAGTTAGATATTTAATCTGGGTCTAAATATTAAAAGTGGCTGCAGGTGTCGTTAGAGGACTTCTTGGAGTCGTGCCGAGCCCCCGCTTTGCTAACAGAGCTTGAAGATGACGACGAAGGCGATGACGCGCTCGACAGCGACAAAGAGAATGAGCCCACATACCAGGAGGTAGTGAGTATAAATTCTGTAAGTAGGTTGAATCATTCATATATGCATGAGTGTACAGTCTTAGAGAGTTTGGTAGTGTTTTATCTGTTTTTTTTTTAAATTTATTTTGCAGGTTATTCTTGAATATGAAAATAAGTCATATTATTTTCTTAATTGATTAGCACTCCGTACCTCTGATCAATATTTATTTAAGTACACACGGCTACATATGAAGCTATAGATTTCTAGTTTATGCTGACCTCTTATTGTACGGAAATCTTATACAATGCGATATCAGAATATACTGGAAATGTATAGCTTGATATGTAGCCGTGTGTACCTACCAGAAGCCCTGACAGATGTTGTCCTGTCCAAATCTAATATAGTCTTAAGTTCATACAAAAATCCCATGAAAAAAGCACATTCGTTTTTTCCCCCAATTTCCTCATTTTTCGGGCAACTTTTCTTTCCGTAAAAACTTTATTCGGACTCTAACAAACATGTTAAAACAAAATTAACCGAATCGGTCTAGCCATTCTCAAGTGATTCGCTTACCAACAAACAGCATTTATTTGTAGGCTTGTCTTAAGAAAAAAAAAGGGTTAAATCTGTAAGTATAGTTTGTGGTAGCGGAAAAACTATATGTTAATTTTGAACATATTTCTCAGAACTTGGTTGCTACCAAAACACGTTTTGAAAAAATCCCGATACAAATTGACGTTAAACTAACCTTTTACCTTGAGTTCCAATCCAAAATATCTGTATTAAATATCAACGTACGCTACGTATTTAATTAACAACAAGAACGTCTTATTTGAATGCGGAACTTGGTTGTTTTTATTTTCGATTACTCGACTCAATTTTGAGTAAATAGATAATTGGTTCATATTGGAAAAAATATATTGCTTGTATTTTTTTGCAAAAATGAATAATATATTATTCAGTTTTGCAAAAAAATACAAGCGTTGTGTCATCATCGTGCTTCTCTTTCTTTTCTATGCAGTCTGACAATGATCGCGCTTTAGCTGTTGTCAGCGCCTTAAAGGCCGATATTAAGACGCTGACAACACCTAAACCGCGGTCACTGTCAAATTCCATAGAAAAGAAAGAGAAGCGCGATGACACAACGCTTGTAATTTATTGCAAAATATGAAGTAAATATCTATTTACTCAAAATTGAGTTGAGTAATCGAAAATAAAAAACAACCAAGTTCTGCATTCAAATAAGACGTTCTTGTTATTAATTAAATACGTAACGTATGTTGATATTTGATAGACATATTTTGGAATAGAACTCAAAGTAAGAGGTTAGTTTAACGTTAGTTTGTATCGAAATTTTGTTTTCAAAACGTGTTTTGGTAACAACCAAGTTCTGGGAAATATGTTCAAAATTAACATATATTTTTTCCGCTACCACAAACTATACAGGTTTGGCAATTTTTTTTCTTAAGAGAAGCCAATTTTGGTCAATTGGGTCTTGTCAGCGCCTTAAGTTTGCAATTACTACGTACTTATCTTTTGCATTGCTGTGTTTCTGTGTCAAATAAACCTACATATTATCTTTTTTTCTTTTAATTAGTATAGTCAAGGGAACTATCAAAAAACTAAACTGTTTTATTATTTTCAAGAGTAACCCTCTGTTTAAGTTGAGTTACTAATAACATAATTATATTGCAAGATTGAAGATTTTCATGTTGTGTTTTTGCTAACATTGTATTTAACGGTTTGTACGCTTTCTAGAAGTTACAAGAATATGTCTTACGTTTACAATTCCTGTGAACTTAAGAATATTGTTGATAAAACATATTTTTTTATTATACTGTTCATGCATAATTATGTATAAGTGGAAAACCACTATCATGTTGTAAACTTGCGTGCCACTATACGTCTGCCGGCTTTTGCCTTATTAGTTGGATCATTTTCAGGTATCTCGGAATCTTCTGTCGTTGATGGAAGAGGAAGCTTTGGAGGCAGTCCGGGGTAACAGCGGCCAGGGAGGTCGCCAGCGTAAGCCCTGGGATGATGACTTCGTGCTAAAACGACAGTTCTCTGCACTAATTCCGGCTTTTGACCCTCGCCCTGGAAGGACCAATTTAAACCAAACAGTTGGTATGTGAACTCATATTCATATCATAAACTGAACCATATAAAATCTCCAGCAAGACGGTTTATTGTGTATTCATTTTAATTCGTAATACTTTATTGTACACATTTTCATAAAGTCTAGTCAAAAATATTGAAGCGCACTTTGAGTATCGAACTTATTAAGCTTCCGATTCCAAGTCAGTTAATAACAACCACTTTACAGATATAAAAATCCCATTAAACGAGTCGTCGGACAGCGAAATGCACAGCAGCAAAGGGACGTACACCGTCTTTGTGCTGCTGTAAAACTCAAATAACTAGGCCAAACATGTAGTACTTTTAGTATCAAGTACAGTCAATTAATTATACTTTCGATTCCAAGTTAGTCAATAATAACCGTTTTACAGATCTAGAAATCCCATTAAACGAGTCGTCAGACGGCGAAGAGCACAGCAACACAGAGACGGCGAACGCCAGTGCTCGGTCGAGTGCTGGCGCCAGTAACTACCCCGGGCGCTTGCCCGCGCTGCGCCTCGTGCTCAGCGCGGCCGGCGCCTGCCTGCCGCTGGAGCGCCCGTCCTGGACGCTGTACCGCGCCGTGCTCGCGCTCAACAACCGCCTGCCTCTGCTCGACACGCACCGTGATCTCACATACACGTACGTATAACGAGCATTACCTTCCGAATGCAAAGTCGAGATTGGGCATTCGAGATCTCACCCGGAAATTGGCAAAATGTGACGATGAGTTTGTGTGTGTGTGTGTGTGTGTGTGTGTGAATGTGTGTGTTTGACTAAATGCAATCAATATATAACACCATATTGGTGGTACTGGTGTTACATTTTGTAAATATAAAAAATAAAGTCGATTTAAAAATAAATAAAAACAACGTATATTTATGTAATAATCACTGCTCTACGCATACATAATGCAGTACACACGCATCCCGCACACCATTAGCTATTATTTTGAAAACGGCTTCTCAAGAAGCATAACGTGCTTACTTGCGCTCGCTCAGTATCGAAATTTTAGTCGAGATCTCAAGAGATCGCCGCATCTGTTTGAAAAATTACTCGAGATGCATTCCCTGATTCCGATGATCAACTCTAAGATTATATTAAGAATAAAATAAATAAATATTAGGAATATATTATTATTATTTTAGAATATATTAAGTCCTGAGCTGATTTTACTGATGTTTTTATAGATTGACATATAAGGAAATTGAGGGCATGGAAACATTTGCCTCATCCAGCGATAGCGAGGATGACGAACCATGTGATCCAGGTGAGACTTTCCAAATTATTTGAAAATGTATGAAACTATGTATTTTCGCATTGTTCACAATTATAGTGGCCATATTATAGTGTAGTGTAGTGTAGTAGTTATTATAGTGGTCTTTGCCATATAACAAAATAATATTAATACGACTTATTATGGTATCACGTATTACTTTGCGGAAGCCCATGACAGTGTAATGTCGCATCTTCTGAATGTGCATATTATTGCGGAATTAAAAGGAAATCGTTTTACATAACATTATAATAATAATAATTATACATTTATTTCGGTTTCGTGATGTCTGTTTGACTGCGTTGTTTTTCTAAACACCGCAACGGAATTTAATAATAATAATAATACATTTATTTCAGACCATAAGTCCATAAACAAACACACATTACAATTTTATACACAAAACATACATACATACATGAAAACACAAACTACACAAAAAAATACAGTAAACAATTTATTTTAAATATTGGAATGACGCACGATGACTGGTCATCCATTGCCACATCATTGGACTATCCATCCTGTCGGCTAATATAGCCACCAAGCTGTTGGAGCTGTCACGCACTCGCCGCATCAGGGATGCTATCCGTGTCCGCATCAGTGCGTAAAAATTTGACACGCCTTCTCCGCGAACATCTCCGATGCACTGCAAAAGCGCGGTAACCCCAACATAACTCTGAAGGCGTTATTGTATTGATCTCGCAGAGCATTGTACGAGCTTTTTGTATAGCTGACCCCTAGGGCACACCCATTTGATGCGGTTTTCACCATCTTTTAGAAAATTTATTCTGGAAGGTTTACTTTTATAAAATATTAATATTATTTATTTATTTATTTATTTATTTATTTAAACTTCTCGCACACAATTAAGTACAAAGGCGGACTTAATGCCTTAGGCATTCTCTACCAGTCAACCAAGGGTGGTGAAGAGATAAGATGGCAGGTGCTCTGAGAGGAAATAAAAATAACGAAAAATATTAAAGATAACATAATAGATTATAAATAGAATAAGTACAGAAATACATAAATAGGTTACAAGCATAAAATACAAATACATACATATTTACTACAATATATACCTACATTATACATATATATATACATACAAATTCAAGGAAAAGAGATACATAATTGAGATGACTCTACGCTATTTGTTTTGAAAATAACTGCAATTTCCGCTATTACATATAAGTTTAAACTTATATGTATTGACAAGACCGAAACCGTGCGAAACAGGGGGATCAGTAGTTAGATATAAAGTTATGATTGCCTGTTTTGTCCAGAGCGCGGCATCGCAGGCGCGGAGGGCCCCGAGGGCCAGATGGCCACGTGCTGCGTGCGCGTGCTGCGGCGCCTGCGCAGCGCCGCGCCCGGCCTGCCGTCCGACGCCTTCGTGTCCACCAAGCTCACCAACAAACTGCACCAGCAGCTTCAAGAGCCACTCACACTCGCGGCTGCAGCCACACCGCTCTGGTAAGTTTGCTTACACTGGAAATAGGGACATTATCACCCATCATTTTCTACTGGTTTTATGAGAATAAGTGGACAACTATCCAAGCAAATAATATATGCACAATTACACGAATATTTATTTTAAAAAGTGTTATATTATTAGTATTTTATTTTAACTATTGTGAATGTGAGTATGTGGGTAATTTTTCTTTATTCTAGAGTTAATGATTGTCTGACAGTTTGAGTACCCAAATATCCATTCTTTAGCATTGTTCGAAGAGTTGTTGAGCTCCTTAAGTTCTTAGTAGAGAGAGCTATTTGATTACTGACACATGCGTGACTGGATAGGTTCAATCGTGTGGTTCTTTCCTCAAAAGACCAACTCCGACACCAATCTGCACCGTTCACGAGGACTATGCATGATCAGACCAAGATAATTTATGTACTTTAAATGAGAGAACCTCTGAGTTTGTTTCGGTATTTTTCTTCCCAGAGTATTCAGATAGGAAACACCGAACTCATCTAGTTTAAAATAATATTTTTTTGCTGTGTTAACCATTTTACCGAATAGAAATAATTTATTGTATCAACTAATGCTATCTCCAGGTGCCAGCAATTAAATGACTGGTGTCCGTTCCTGTTCCCGCTGGAGACTCGTCAGATGTTCTTCGCGTGCACCGCCTTCGGAACGTCCCGCACCATCGTGTGGTTGCAGGCTCAGAGGGATCGCGCCCTCGATAGACAAAGGTGATAATACACAACTTCTTTTTTTTTCATAAATGCGATCGCGGAGTAAACTGCGGATAAAAATAAAAAAAATGTGCTAGAAAAAAAAATGCAAGTCAAGGTTTAGAGATTATGTGCTATAAACCCGATATCAGACGCATCACTTTTAGTTAATCCTTTCACTCGAAGTGAAATGTCTCAACATAAAATTAATCAAATCTTAAAAAGTCAATTTATTAGTGAACCAATCCAACGATGTTGGATTTTGGCGTATTTTGATTTTGACTTTAAAAGAGCAGATGAATTATCATTCTTAAATATATATTGTATATTTTGTCTGTGTCATGTGAAAGTGGAATGGAACAAAAATTAATATAAAATAACAGAAGTCAAATATTCAGTAGTCATTTTTGCCCAGTTTTTGACATCTTTTATTTATTTATTTATTTATTTATTTAGGGACAAAAAACAGTTACACGTTACAATTTGTATATCAGAGCTAATTAGGTTCCTTTAATAAACGTATAACCCACACTATTGTCCACGGATTCAACATTAAAAAAAAATACTTAAAAGAGGAAAGGACGGACGGCCGCATATTTAAAATATTAAAAGAAGAAAAGTAAGTTATGAAAGGTTGTCAATAAGTAAAGCTATAGCCATTTTTTTAAATCGTGCAGGATTAAACGCAAAAATATCGGTATCAGTAAAGTGTGTGTTATAAGTTACTACAAGGCGGCGGACATCAAAAGTTTACTAATCATAGTAATCATTACGGATATTTGAATGTTATAGATCTGGTAACACGGTTTCGCCTCGACGCGCGGAGTTGGAAGCGACAGAGTTCCGCATGGGCCGCCTGCGGCACGAGCGCGTGCGGATACCGCGGCAGCCAGACCTGCTGCGATCTGCCATGCAGGTACGAACAACTCAACACTTTCAGTGCCGTTGTCACGGTCCGCGTTATTTGTAAATTCTTCCTCAGCATCCGCTGACATGCCGCGCGTGTTTTTAAACTTTTAGTAATATTTTGGAAATTAATGTGTGCCTTCAAAATCATAGTGTGGAATAATAACGCGATGAAATTGTAATTTTTGACGTGGCCCGGGTATAAAAACAATTTTTAAATGGTCCTCAAATAATGTTATGCAGTGCCGCTGACACACATAGCATGTTTGTCGATATGACCTATTTTTGTAATAAGGACTTGGTGAATTAGAGTTTTTATTATTAGATGAAAGTGTTTAAAAGTACAACCAGAACTACCTGATAGCGAATATATTTTACGTACACGGTACATTTTATAGAGTGCTTGCTTTTCTATAGTAAAAAAGATTCGCCAGATTGAACGGAGGCGGGCAAACTAAAATACCGGACATTTGTATTGACCCTCGTGGAAAACACAAATGCTTTCACGAACTACGAGTACACTAAAGCTTGTCCTTTCCTTAAAACTACAGTTAGGCCCGCTTGCATCGAAAATCACTTAGCGTTAAACGTAATATATATATTTTTTTATTTCTGTCACTATTTTGAAGATGAAAGAGACAGGACGATGTTCCAAATTCGTTTAGCGTGAAACGTATTTAGCGATTTGAGATGCAACTGGGCCTTGGCATTAAACTAAATTGCCAGTACACATCTGGTTACCCAGCTTTATGTTCTTCAAAGCACCATATATAAATTTAGTGTCAACCTTGACAACTTGTCCAGGTGATGCGCGTGCACGCGGGCCGCAAGTCGGTGCTGGAGGTGGAGTTCGCGGGCGAGGAGGGCACGGGGCTGGGCCCCACGCTGGAGTTCTACGCGCTCGTGGCCGCCGAGCTGCAGCGCGCCGAGCTCGGCCTGTGGCTGCACGACGCGCCGTCGGCCGGCACGCACGACGACGACAACGCGCCGCACCATCTTGTGCTGCCCGACGGTATGTTAAAACAATCTAAAATTCAACTTACTCAAATTATAATTAAACTCATCTTGAAATTTTCAAACTAAACAACATCACCTGTAATTCCTGAAAGGTTAGGCAGAGGTGTACCTAGGTGTGTATAGTAGGGTACACTTATCTGTCCTCAGATCGTGTTTCATACACGTATGGATATGTGTGTTGTTGCTTTATCGATGTCGAATCGAAAACAAACATCTTACTGCACGGACTTTAAATCATAGCCATAGTTGTTATTCATTTGGTGCTGCTTCAGTTCAATATCAAAAACATCTGTGATTACTTCTGAACTCGTTTATAAATTATGTGTTTAACCTACAAATGCAGTGAAATGCGGTAACTAAAACTGATCTTTTATCTACAGAGAAACCTCCGGGATACTACGTGACGCGTTCAGGCGGCCTGTTCCTAGCGCCGCTGCCTCAAGATTCCCAAATCTGTGATACAGTTTGCAAATATTTCTGGTTCTTAGGAGTATTCTTAGCTAAGGTATGATGGAACAAAATTCTTTGGAGCAAATTAGTTTGTCATTCGATAAAAGAAGAAACTAACAAACGTTTGTGACTTCACAGGTTCTGCAGGATGGGCGGCTCGTTGATCTACCGATCTCGGAGCCCTTCCTACGTATTATGTGCGGCGAGGAATTGACCAATGATTGTTTAGAGGAGATCGATCCCATTAGGCATCGGTAAGACTTGTGTACACTCATTGTACGCTTTTATTTTGTAGCAGTAAGCGGCAGTATGTGCAGTTGTTAGTTTTCCTCCCTTACTTCGATTATTTTTAGTTTTGCAGTCTTGTAGAGGCTAACTAGATTAACTATCTCTAATTTTAACTTTTATTTAATGGTGCCCAAGATTGGCTGTGCCTAGTCTGGGGTCAACGCTGTCTTCATATTGTAATTTTAATGTGGAAAAAAAAAATACGATTTCTAATTTACTTTTACTTTAGTAAGGGCGGTTTTCACTGGCCTGCTGTTGAAATGATCATTTCCGTTCAGATTCTTGCAGAGCATGCTATCGGCGGCGGACCAGTACGACGCCATCATGCGCGACCCCGCACTGGACAGCGCCGAACGAAGCTCGCGCGTCGCCGAGCTCAGGGTCGAGGGCGCCACCTTCGAGCAGCTGGCGCTCACCATGACGCACGTGGCCGCGCACCACGACGCGGACGTCGCCGTGCAGCCGCTCTGTGACAACGGGGAGAACATCGAGGTAGGCAGTGCAATCACTTCGAAACATTAGTAATAAAAAAATAAAGCCCCTTTTTTAACCTTTTGACCGCCACAGTCACGAATAGATGACAAGCCAAAATGTGCCCAACACGCCACGGACTACATGACAGGTATCAAAGGATGAATTCGTAGCTTGGCGCAGAGGCTACGTTTTTGCTTTTTTGACGTGGCGGTCAAAAGGTTAAATATTGTCTGTTAAAGTAACCTAAAGCTAAGACTTTGTTATAAAATTAACATTTACATTTACGTACGCTAGCCATGTTATGAAAAATGTTAAAAATCTTTTTTTGTCCATTGGATTTTTGGTGTTAATTTATAGTTTGTTATGTTTGGTTAGGTGGGGCCGCACAACGCGCGCGCGTACGCCGAGAGCAGCGCGCGCTGGATGGTGCGCGGCGGCGTGCGGCGCCAGACGGCCGCCTTCCGGCGCGGCTTCGGCGCCGTGTTCCCGCCGCGCCGCCTGCGCGCCTTCTGCGCCGCCGAGCTGCGCCTGCTGCTGTGCGGCGAGCGCGGGCCCGTGTGGACGCGCGACCACCTGCTGCAGTACACCGAGCCCAAGCTGGGCTACACGCGCGACAGGTACCTACACATCACTGCATGCACATACCGTTATTATATTAACGTTCATAATACGTGCTACCTTTCACGGGCTACATAAGGTTCATAACTCATTCGTTAGGCTTGGTATAGCCTTTTATAACAAGCTAGGATATACGAGGAGTGTTTTCTTAGCTAGATTTGAATGTGATTAAAGTAAAATACAACGTTCAGAGGCATACTATGCTATCAACAACTACTTAAACGATATGAATAGTTAGTTGGTTGCTGTGATTAAATCAAGACAATGTTTACGTTCTTTCTCCAGAATTAGCTTACCTACTGCCAGCATATATGAGTTCATGTGACTATATAAGTCAATTTATTTTAAATAATTAAAAAAAAATATGTAATTAGCTAGCGACCTCACCAATTGATTATATTATTCTTGCCTGAGTAACCGTCAGCAAGTTCGTCATGCCCCCTTAGATGTTAATGCTTACGGTAGCGTCGGGGGTCGGGTTGCCTCCTTCCCTAAAATATGGCGAGGGAGGTAATGGCTAATTTTTGCGTTATGCTGGTGAACAGGTGCTGCTTGTGGTGACTGGTTGTCTTGCTGACCATGGTTTTGACATTGTTATTAGTTATTAACTGTTTATTTTACTTCGAAGGTTCTAGTTTATCATTTGTGACTACAAGTTACAGCTATATGAGCATACTCCAGCATTGCATATGTAAGCGGGCACGCCCTTTATGCCTAGAGGCTTTTGTTTAGGTATTAAGTTCTGTTTACGTTTTATTATATATTTCTGCTTGAGTATAGTTTCCAATGTTTTATTGGTGTGTGCTAGCTGACATATGGCAAATAATTTAATTTAATGTTTTGACTTTCGTAAAGTTAATTAATTACTATTGTAAAGTATTAAGTGTTCTACTAACTGAACAGACAGCTGTGCTGCTGAGGAAATAGTTGCTTCACTTCTTTTTCCCAGATAAATTACTAGAAAGTGTTTAACGGCGGGCGTTTTGGGGGACTGCCTTATGTAATTTTTACGTTCAAAAGGGCTGATCCTCAGCCTTGATTTTAAATTAATAATACCAGCTTGGTATTTTCCCGCTGCAGGGCAATGCTCGTGCTCGGGCTTCTTGACACAGACTTCTCTGTGTGAGACCGAGCAAGAGCACGAGCATTGATCACCCCGCTTGCTCAAGACGGATTGGTGATTACAGACTTATTCTTATATAAGTCCACATTGTTTTTCTTTAGCAACGTCAATAATGGCCAAGATAAACTCAGAAAGTACTTATGAATTGAAAAGTCACATTGGTACTTGCCTGGATTTGAACCCACAACCATCAACGTCCACATAAATGGTAATTCCGTTAGACGCCATTAGGCTTCTTATCTTCTATATTGACAGACTGGCTAGCAGCTACATGGCAGTAGCGGATTTAATTTGCATACGATTGAAGAAGCCAATTTCCAACAGAGGACGCTACAGGCTGATGTCGATATTAAATGTTCTTAAGTTCAAAGCTTTGGTCTGTATGTGTTTGTAAAGTAGATAGAACACCAAACAATTCACTTGATCGTTTCCAGCCCCGGTTTCCTCCGCCTCGTGGACGTGCTGGTAGAGATGTCTCTCCGCGAGCGCAAGGCGTTCCTGCAGTTCGCGACGGGCTGCAGCAGCCTGCCGCCCGGCGGGCTCGCCAACCTGCACCCTCGCCTTACTGTCGTGCGGAAGGTATAACACACCCACATACACCCACACCCCTTAACTCACCCTTATGAGCTTTACAGTGAGAATATTGTAGGCCTTCTAGACGTGTAGATGATTCGATTTGTTGACCTTTTTCTATTTTGTTAAGTACCTGGTACTTGTGGACAGGCCTACACTGTCCTTCCATACCTATTAACTCTGTAATTTGGAAGTATTGTAAAAGACAATTATTTTTAAAAGAGTTACTGTGGAGTTTTTGCCGGCTTTTCTCCATAGGAAACAGCCAATTGTTTTATTTGATTTTGAGTCAACGTCAGAAATATCTACACGAATGGAATTATCTGAATAAATAAGTATTGATCTTTACCTTATATACAAGGGGGCGTTTCAGAATGAATACGGTACGCGACATTCTGACAAGAATGTTATCTTATAATCGAGTTAAAAGTTTTATTTCCTTAGATCCTCTGATCATTTTGGGATAGTCGATTCGTCCCGATATTTTTGACGCTGACTGTACGTAATTTACATTTGTGAATGTATATAACATTTACCTTTGCAGGTTGACGCCGGAGACGGATCCTACCCGTCAGTGAACACGTGCGTTCACTATTTGAAGTTGCCAGAATATTCGTGTAAAGAGGTTCTACGAGAAAGGCTGCTCGCTGCCACCAATGAGCGTGGCTTCCATCTCAACTAGATGCAACTGTTACTGAACAGTCCAGACTATCGGCGCCTGGGCGTTTCGGAATATGTTGAGAATAACTTTTACACTATTGTTACTCACGCACTTTCGCCAGTGGACACGCGAAATTAGAAATAATTATCTATTTATTCAACATCAGTAGCCCTTATCCTTGACTGCTAAGCGAAATAAAAACCATAGAGCTCGTCAGACTCTAACTTACTTAAATAAATGACATAACAGAGTACATTACATAAGAAGTTATAGTTATTTTTAACATAGACTCGTAACATAATAGTATGCCAGCCCATAATATAAAACTGATCTCTTGAAACATTTTTTTTTTCAAGATGTTACTTATGAAATAAATAGTATTTTATTATATAAAGATATTGATCTTATTCTCTGAAAGAAAAGTGTCGTTCGTCGTAATTTTTGTTGTTATCATGCAATAATATATTTTATTTTTAATATTATGTATAAATAATTGCATGGGTTTATAATATTTTATAGGATGGTGTGATTGTGTGAAAAATAAGAGGCTGCCCACTGTAACCTATTTATTATTGGGAATAAAGGGCAATATTCAAACGATTTTTAAAATAAAAGTAATTTTCAGTGATTAACTAAAAAATATATATACATTGCAACAGTCTAAACTGTATCCATAAATAAAACTATTTTTTGATATTAATATAATAATAAGATAAGCGATTTTTACTTCAATTTGACTTCGCTTTACTTTTAACATAACATTTTAATGTTCATTTCACCAAAAGTATATCATAGAGTTTGTTTAAGTAACTTTTATTTGAGTGTTTTTTAAGATAAATTAATGAAAATAAATACTATATAGGCGTCTAGCGTTTCAAGCTAATTTTAGATAAATGTTTGTGTATGCTGTGGTGATAATTAGTTTTATTTTCGGATATGTAAGTTGTTCCAAGACGTGTTTAATTGAAATGTAATCTCTGTTCTGTCAGCAATAAAAGAAGTGTTTCAAAATATTTACCATTTACTTTGTTTTGAGTTTATGCTTCTAACGCGATTTAATAGTACTTATTCTTTTAAAAACTCTTCTAAATTTTGACTTTCTGTCGAGAATTGTATTGAAACCAAAAACAAATAATTGCAAGCTTTTCGGTAATCAACACATGTTTTTGTGTAACGGCTAACATGTTCGTTGAGCACAATTGTATTTAATTTAACACAGAAACAGACAGCTAATGAAGATAATTAAATACTGCGCAAACATTGTCGCTTGTAGCCGTTGCATTCAATATGTGCTTGTGACACCATAATTAGGACTGACATTATGATAAAGTATATCAAATTTTAACTTTAGGGTGTGAAACACTGATGCGTTTCTACGAAAGATATTTAGATATGTTCCTTTAGTTAAATAATTTTGTCAACTGAAAGTTGGTATATATTGTGATTTATTATTATAAAAGTACTTTACGAATTAAAATATATTTAGTTTAAATTTAATAGGTATTTAGATTAAAATTATTAACCATAATGGCATCATGTAGTGCTCATGTAATTGTTGTTGAGGATTGTATCAATAAATTAAGCAAAAATCATTTGCCTTTTTTATAACTCGTAGATTCCTTGGGTCAATAATGAACTCAAAGTCAATGGAGGTTGACTAAGGAGTTCAGCACAGCACACACAAGTTGTTCGGTTGTTCTGTTCGGGGCCTACTGAGGCTAATTTTTGTCTTATTGGTTTGGTTATGACGTCAAACTGAACTGTTGAGATTTGTTCTGTAGTTCGGTTCGTGATGTAAAAGACAACGATGACGAATTAGCACATTTTAGTGTGCGACTTTAAATATATTAAAAGCATTTTACGTTTACATCCCTAACCGGACTACTGGTATCTTTTTTAGTATCAACAGTTCGGTGTGACGTCATAACCGAACTAATGAGACAAAATTAGTCTTAGTAGTCCGGCTCCGAACAAAACAACCGAACAACTGAGACTAGGGGCAAGCGCCAGGGTGACCCGGCAGCGATGCGCGGCAAGACGCGGCCCGGTGCGGATCAGTAGCCAGGTGAGCGTCCAGTCCTTACCGTCCCACTTGTGCTAGTTACTCAACATTGTTCTTTATTGGACTTGTAACCTGTCTAAACAATTTATAGTCCAAACTGGCTGACCAAACAGACTTGGTACTGTTTCTAGAACTCGATCGCAGCGCCACCTACCGGGTCCAATTCTAATCTAAACCACACATGTACACACCATCCAGTCAAACACAAAAAAAACCTTCAAAATCGGTCCAGCCGTTTAGGCCTTCAGTGACATGACATACAGACGTACAGAAGAATTTTATGTTATAAAGTTAAGGTTAAGACGCTGACAACACCTAAACCGCGGTCACTGTCAGATTGCATAGAAAAGAAAGAGAAGCGCGATGACACAACGCTTGTAATTTATTGCAAAATATGAAGCAATTACCTATTTACTCAAAATTGAGTTGAGTAATCGAAAATAAAACACAACCAAGTTCTGCATTCAAATAAGACGTTCTTGTTATTAATTAAATACGTAACGTATGTTGATATTTAATGCAGATATTTTGGATTAGAACTCAAGGTAAGAGGTTAGTTTAACGTTAGTTTGTATCGAGATTTTTTTTCAAAACGTGATTTGGTAACAACCAAGTTCTGGGAAATATGTTCAAAATTAACATATATTTTTTCCGCTACCACAAACTATACAGATTTGACATTTATTTTTTCTTAAGATTAGCCTATTTCGGTCAATTGGGTCTTGTCAGCGCCTTAACTACTAGCAATAGAAGAAAAAAGAAGTTATAGGTCAGAGGATCCGATCAAAATTTTTCGAAGGAACACGAAGGTTAACATAAAATAAATACCGTCCGTAATAGGCTTCTTTGGCTACTACGAGATTACTAAGGCCCAAGATCCACCAAAGCGAAGATGGGTGGAGCGGGGATGCTCTTGCTGCTAAGTTGTGGATTTGTTTTGGATAACGTGGCCTACACTCCCGGATCTATTAACAGTGTAATTTGTAAACATTTGACCAATTGGAACCGTGCACCTAGCTTCTGAAGTTTCCTAAGTGCGCATGTAGCTTACTAGGTTTAGGTGAAATAAAATATTTTGAATTTGTATTTGATACATGGTTGCAGAGAATACCCAATATACATATATCCAACCCTTTAACTGATGGGGTGCGCAGATGTACAGTACACCCGCAGTTAAGGACGCGTTTGCCTATTGCGTTTGCAATAGGTATAGAATCCAACTACTACATTGACACGGGTCACACACACAGTGTACGCACGGTAAGCTGCGGGAATAGTAGTCAAGTGAATTAATTTTGATACTTTGAGTTTTTTTTCTTATTTCGTAATAGGTGTGCCAAAATTGGGCTCGTTTTGATAGTTATGATGAGACCTTACCTCCGGACTTGATGGTGTGACCTGAAGGTGTACTTCGGTGACTGCTACTGGAAATCGTCGACCAGTAGAACTAGGGGTGCCGAGTTTGGGCTCGTTTTGATAGTTATAATGAGACCTTACCTACGGACTTGATGGAGTGACCTGAAGGTGTACTTAGGTGACTGCTACTGGAACTCGTCCTCTAGTTCTACTGGTCGACGACGACGACGACTAAGAGAGGCACAGATCCAGACTCAACGCGACTGAGAATTTAAAACAATAAAATTGGTCGACCCGAGGCTCGAATTTAGTTGCGATTGGATTAAATTACATTACATATTATATTACATGAAACTGCCATAGTGGCCGACAAGTCAGTAAGTAAACAAGAATTATAAGTACTTTAAGATTATAGGAAACGATAATGCACAATCTTGGAATCACTTCAGTGCTTTGGTTTTCTGAGAAAGCGGTGAATGTTGACACAATAACGCCTCTCCAAATACGAGTACAGAGCGTTTTTTGATACCTTAATGTCAAATACTGGTGAAAATTACAGATTTTCATGACGGCCGTTATGTTATGACGGAACCACTTTCCTAGGAAACCCAAGCTTTATCACTCGTACAAACAACAAACCTAGACTCATGCGTAGAGTAGATACCTGTCACGGTAGAAGGGCCATGGTCATCACAACTTGTTATATGCATCACAGCATGTGTCTTTTATTTTCAAATTGGGGTTTTGCATAATTTCGTTTATATATGCATTCGTTTTAAATATACGTTTTATACTTAAAACTAATGCATATACAAACGAAACTGCATTATTTTGTGAACTACCTACTGGTAGTTCACTAAATAATGCAGTTCGGCGTATCTTTTCTCATAAGCGAGGAGGCGCAACTATCTCCAATGGCGGTTACAACGTGGAAAAACCGTTTTTTTTGTTCCGGGGTGGAAAATTCTCATGGATGTCCTCCGTCCTGGCGCGGAACGAGGAATCTGTCAGACTCTTATTGACTAAAAACCACCCCGTTGTCCCTTTCGCACACTTCGACCGGGAATCATGAGATCTTGTGCGCCTTACATGATCCCCGGCTGGTTGGCGCCCGCCTTTGCGGGCCTTCTCCGGCCCACGGAGTGAGGGTGTACCTATGATTGGGATCGCGACGTCCAATACGGCGTGCGTGGAACACTACGTACCGCCGCTTCGGGTCCTGCTGGACGGGGGCGGACGTCCCTGTTGTCGCCCCTCCGCCGACGCCCGGTCCACCTGCTGCGGGTCGGGGCAGTGGTTTTGATCCCCTTTCCGCAGCTTCTTGAGAAATTACGGTTTCACTTAAGGAGATCACCGCATCCCGCGACTCGGTGCTCCAAATCATCGAACGAGTGAAGGCCGGCAGCGACTAGTCAGCTCTGACTTCTGATATGAGGGCACGGCGCGGCCCGTGCGGCCAGTGCACAAGCCGTCTCGTAGGAGATCGTGCGATACCTCCTGATGGCTTTGACGGCCATTGCCCTCTGCGGTTTTCGCAGTATTACGATGTTGCCATCCGTCAGGTCAGAAGCCCACACCGGGGCTCTGTACAGGGCCATTGATCACACGATCCCCAAGTACAAGCACCTACAGGCGGTGCTCGGGCCTGTAACACGTCAGGTCCACTCCCGGTTGGAGCTCGCCCCTCAGCACCCAGTCGTAATTTAACAGGTGCGGGCCCAGAACTGAGTCATGTGTCACAACTCCAGGGCAGGGTGTTGAACGCGTTGGAGATGTCCAAGGACACCGCCAGCATCACCCCGCCCCGGGACACCGCTTCTTCTGCCAGGACTCTCATCCGCATTATCGCGTCGATAGTGGAGCGCCCATGCTGATAGCCGAACTGGCTGTCATCCAGATCCGGCCGCTCTCTGTACAAGTGGCCGATGAGGCGGGCTGCAATTATCCGCTCGAAAAGCTTACCCACCTCGTCTAGCAACATTATAGGCCGGTATGCGGACGGCGAGTCTGCTGGGCGTCCCGCCTAACTAAGCAGGACCAGACGGTCTGTTTTCGACTGAGCAGGGAAACTGGCCTAGCTCACCTGCTCAGTCGAAAACAGGTAGTGGCAGTGGCGAGCTGAGTAGAGTCCTCTCAGTTGGGGCTCTAGCTCTTTCAGAGCAAGGACGAGCGCACGGCCGGGAACTTCATGGGACCCCGGGGCCACAGTTTTGGCCCGGAGCCGCGTAGCTGCCGTCATCTCCGGCTGTGTCACCTCAGGAACGCTAATGATCTCCTTGTCCTTATCCTCCGACTTTGCAGCTGTGGGCAAAGCCATCGGTGGTGGTACATGCGCTTATCTAGCAGAGGGCTGCGACTACTTCCTCTAGTAACTAAAGTTGTAGACTCTCAGTGAGGAGGGCGCCCAAAAACGAAGTTTGCCTCGTACCGCACGATAAGGGTGCGGCCACGGATTCCCGTCAAGGATCGCCAACAGCTCTTCCCTGGCTCGAGTTTTCGACTCACCGATGACCAGCTACAGAGCCTACTTCGCCGCGCGGTACACCTAATACAGCGTGGCTTCTTCTTCCGGAACCCGACGCGGTCTCCTCCGGTATCCGGTGCTGGATACCGGAGGAGACCTTGTTGGGTCGTCGGCTCGCCTAACCTCCACGGAGGTCACGCTCACATTACTGCTGAGCATCAGGTCCTGGGTTCAATTCCCGGGTTGGGCATAAGTGTTTGTGATGTGTGATTTTTCCATTTGGATTTTCTCAGTAGCAGCCCGGAGTCTGGATTTGTGCCCGATTGATGGCAATAGGCTCGCCCCCTATTACATAGGACTTAAACATTACTGGCAAAATGTGGGTGTACTACAGGTACACATCTGCCTAACCGTTCGGGCAATACAGGCGTGATGTTATGTTTATTTATTTAACAGTTTATGTACACACATATAAACAGATAAGAAGAAAGGAGCAGAAAAATACGTACAAAGGTGATGCTTATTTCTAAAGAAATCTCTTCCAGCATACCTGCGATAGGACAGTAGACAAAGAGATGTAGACACCGTGTGTAAGAGTAGAAGAGAAAACAAAATACATAAAAACAACAAAAAAGAAAAACTATTCACTAGTTTAAATATACAATAAGAGAATATCCTTACCTAAATGCATACTTCTAAAATAAATATCACTAAAATACTACACTATGTTATGTCTATGTTGTGTATGTTATGATAAGTATGGTATGTTGTGTTATATCTTTACTATGTTATGTTATGTCCTCGAGAAGCTCACTGTCGATTTGCTTATACGATAAGCGAGGACCAACCACATGCGGAGCCGACGGGCGGGAGCCGCGCGCGGTCTTGGTGAGGCGTCGAAACGAATAAACCGATGATCTGACAACGTCTCTAACTTCTACGGCAACTCGCCAGTCGCAGAAACGGCCCGTAAAGCCCGTGGGTCCCATCATATTTAACAAAATACCAGACATCATAAAAAATTATCCAATCCTAATTGTTATAAAGAAACTGACAGCCTAACTAATATACCTAAGACTAATTGATAAGTGTTATTACTCAATTAACGATTTTTTAAATGACACTACACTTTAGATTTATTATTTGACATTGTGTATTTTCTTATTATTATTATGGTCGCTTTAAATTTATTTTATGCTTTATCATTTTTAATTTATAATTTTTGCCAATTTTAATTTGATTGACGAGTTTTGTTTAATTTGATTAAGTGTTTTTAGTAAAAGTATATTTTCAATGTTTGCATGCTTAATTTAGGGTAGATTGTACAGGGATCACAAATTTTGTAAACACCTTATTTTATGTACCTACATTCTAAGCAAATAAACTATTATTATTATTATAGGCGCAGCTAGCGAACGAGACGTCCACTATAGACTCATCCCACTGCCGGGATTACAGGCAATGTCCGCCACTAATTCGTCCGGGGTAACGGAGTCGTCCAGCCCATTTATGCGTAATTCAGCTGTTTTAGTTTTATCCTATGGTTTGAGGACTTCTCGAAGTTTGCCAGTCACGGCCAGACTGTCCGCCCTCTCCCTCCTGCCTTGCAGCATCCGTCACCTCAAACACCTTGGCGTCCGTGGCTGTCGTTCTAAACATAAAGCCAGGTGGGCTGCCAAATTCGCTGAAGTTCAGCTTCGCCCTAATCTACGCCAGGACCGACTTATAGGTAATTCTGCCAGGCAGTGCCGCCTTCTTCTTGCGGCCCCTTTTATCCATCGTCGTCCAGACCTCTTGGGTGGGTGGCGCGGTCGTCAGGAGCGCAATTGAGTGGGAAGACGTCGTCGCACCCGCCGCGGGCTTTTTGGGCCCCTCCGTGGGCTTTTTGTTCCCTCCGTAGGTTTCTTGGTCACCTGCACGGGCTCGGTTCTGGCGGACTCCTTCTTCCGCCTATCTGCCGCAAGCGGCGGCTGAAGGATTTCGGCCGGGGGGAGTCGCGTCTCCATGGCGTCCAGTCGGGCATTCACCATGCCCCCACTCTGCAGCATGAATATTCTTGTCACCCTTTCGATGGTGGGTCTGACAGGGCAAGTGCAGGTAGTGGAGCAGGTGTAGGGACCGACGAAAGTGCGGCAGGAGAGGGGTCGATGCCACTCATTATTCTGAGCGGTAAACTTCCGCTTGAGGTCCTCCAGCTCGGATCGGCAACGGTTTTTCTCTTCCCACAACTTCACGTTTCCTTCGACGTCGTGCGATTAAGGAGACTCTCCACCGCTTCCCTGATCCCCTCTGTCGCCTCTTTACTCTGATGTGTACCCTTCTGTCGTTGCAACCCTTGCATAACATGGCCCCGAGGTCTGCAGACGGATGTCGGATCGTTTTCCCTACTACGTGTTGGACGTCTTTGTCTTCTAGTGCTGTCTCTTGGGTACCGCACAGTGAGTTGCTCCACTTATTTATTTTCCAACGTAGAAGGTGTCGTGTCCCTACACTCAGTGGCCCCTAAACTATAACAGAGCGCGGGTGGTTTCCAGGGATTAGTTATATATTTGTTCGATCGGTAGATCACCTGACATTTAATTTGTTTCGCATCCTTCTTGCAGTTAATGCTAAATGCTTCTGATATCGACCTCCAGCGGACTACTGCTTTAAAAGGCGGCTGATTGTCCTCAGAAAATTCTCAAACTTAATTGATATCTGTGTGCTTCTCGTTTTACAATGAACAGGTCCCACGAAAGCGGCCGGCGAGCGCTACATCCTAGTTGGTTGTAGTTACTTCACTATTTAGTATTTTTAGGACAATATTGATTTCATCGACCGCAAAAATAAATTTGTACTTATGTCACAGTATTTTTAGAAAAAAACTATGAAATTCAAGTATGCTGCTTGTGGTGACTGGTCGTCTTGCTGACCATTGTTTTGTTTTGTTGGGGTAACGGAGTCGTCCAGCCCATTTATGCGTAATTCAGCTGTTTTAGTTTTATCCTATGGTTTGAGGACTTCTCGAAGTTTGCCAGTCACGGCCAGACTGTCCGCCCTCTCCCTCCTGCCTTGCAGCATCCGTCACCTCAAACACCTTGGCGTCCGTGGCTGTCGTTCTAAACATAAAGCCAGGTGGGCTGCCAAATTCGCTGAAGTTCAGCTTCGCCCTAATCTACGCCAGGACCGACTTATAGGTAATTCTGCCAGGCAGTGCCGCCTTCTTCTTGCGGCCCCTTTTATCCATCGTCGTCCAGACCTCTTGGGTGGGTGGCGCGGTCGTCAGGAGCGCAATTGAGTGGGAAGACATCGTCGCACCCGCCGCGGGCTTTTTGGGCCCCTCCGTGGGCTTTTTGTTCCCTCCGTAGGTTTCTTGGTCACCTGCACGGGCTCGGTTCTGGCGGACTCCTTCTTCCGCCTATCTGCCGCAAGCGGCGGCTGAAGGATTTCGGCCGGGGGGAGTCGCGTCTCCATGGCGTCCAGTCGGGCATTCACCATGCCCCCACTCTGCAGCATGAATATTCTTGTCACCCTTTCGATGGTGGGTCTGACAGGGCAAGTGCAGGTAGTGGAGCAGGTGTAGGGACCGACGAAAGTGCGGCAGGAGAGGGGTCGATGCCACTCATTATTCTGAGCGGTAAACTTCCGCTTGAGGTCCTCCAGCTCGGATCGGCAACGGTTTTTCTCTTCCCACAACTTCACGTTTCCTTCGACGTCGTGCGATTAAGGAGACTCTCCACCGCTTCCCTGATCCCCTCTGTCGCCTCTTTACTCTGTTGTGTACCCTTCTGTCGTTGCAACCCTTGCATAACATGGCCCCGAGGTCTGCAGACGGATGTCGGATCGTTTTCCCTACTACGTGTTGGACGTCTTTGTCTTCTAGTGCTGTCTCTTGGGTACCGCACAGTGAGTTGCTCCACTTATTTATTTTCCAACGTAGAAGGTGTCGTGTCCCTACACTAAGTGGCCCCTAAACTATAACAGAGCGCGGGTGGTTTCCAGGGATTAGTTATATATTTGTTCGATCGGTAGATCACCTGACATTTAATTTGTTTCGCATCCTTCTTGCAGTTAATGCTAAATGCTTCTGATATCGACCTCCAGCGGACTACTGCTTTAAAAGGCGGCTGATTGTCCTCAGAAAATTCTCAAACTTAATTGATATCTGTGTGCTTCTCGTTTTACAATGAACAGGTCCCACGAAAGCGGCCGGCGAGCGCTACATCCTAGTTGGTTGTAGTTACTTCACTATTTAGTATTTTTAGGACAATATTGATTTCATCGACCGCAAAAATAAATTTGTACTTATGTCACAGTATTTTTAGAAAAAAACTATGAAATTCAAGTTTGCTGCTTGTGGTGACTGGTCGTCTTGCTGACCATTGTTTTGTTTTGTTATTAGTAATTAACTGTTTATTTATTTTACTTTGATGGTCCTAGTTCATCATTTGTGTCTGAGTTACAGCTATAGGTAGCTATATGTAAGCGGGCACGCCCTTTATGCCTGGAGGCTTTTATTTGGGCATTAAGTTCTGTTTACGTTTTTATCTCTGTTTGAGAATAGTTTTCGTTGTTTTTCTTTTCTTTCTTTTTGTTGGTGAAGTGGTGTGCTAGCTGACATATGGCTAATAATTTAATGTTTTGTGTTGCACGTAGTGTAAATTGTTTTGCATACTGTTGTATAGAATCCAAATCCTATTTTCAAATCATTTGTAAAGTAAAGTAAAGTAACATTTTATTTGTTTAGACATGGTGTACATGATACCTTGCATGCAAGATAATAAAGAAATACAGAAGTTCTAACATGTTCAGCCGCATAACGTGGCGTACAAATTGGCAGGAAGAGATGGTACATAAACCGTGATAATATTCATCAAAACTAAATTATAAAATTATGTGGGTACTTATCAAATCATCATTATTCATCATTATTACAAATCATCATTATTATCATCATTATTATCATCATTATTTGTTATCAACAGTATCCGCTTTGTGCGCTTTGTGCATACATTACGATACGCGTGACCTATGTAGTCCATTATTGCACGGCGTGAAGTTAGCGCCCGATCGCAGCGAGCGTGCTAAACGCCGTGCATTAATATACTTACTTATAACACGAGTTTCGCATACTATTTTATAGCTCGTGTGACATAAAGCCGCCTTTTTTTTAATTTATTGAAAATATTTTTTTTTACTGGAGTTAAGAAGACCATTTTAAACCGCGTACTTGTAATACGAATATTAAAAGGTCATCTATTAATCTGTACTCAAGAGTCCCGGGTGTCAAACACTCGAAAATATTTTGAAAAAGGTCACGGTCAAGGTTAATAAGAGGTTATCCATTAATCTATACTTAAAAATCCCGGGAGTGTTCACACAAGGGAGGGGGATGAAAATTTCATTATTTTTGACTCAGGATGTTTAGTTTTTGAGATATTTGATAAAAACTCAAAAATTCCATTTCTATCGACCACATTGTTAGAAAAAACTTGTGCATAGTTTATGAATAAAAAGTGCTTATAAACGGGTGAAATAATACAATTCAACGGTACTTCCATTGAATTGTGTTATTTCACTCACGTTTCACCTTTCTTCTCGGCTGAATAATTATTACCCAGTAGTTACAACGTTAGATAAGAGCAGATTTTATAATAAAAAGGTAATTCAAATATTTGAAATAACAAAGTCACAGCACTAATCTCGTTTGTGACGACATCCACTGACGTTAAAAGCCGTCACTGGCGTGGCCAGCACTGCGCTTACAAATTTTGCCGCCTCTAAGTTAGAGATGTACCAGTGTGACATGTTTTTAATTAACGATATTATTGCATGCTATGTAATATTATAAAAACGTGATTATTATAATAATATTACTAGAATAGTATATGATTTTTTTTTATTACTTAGAGTTAAGGCTCTTACAGACTGGGGCGATATCGCGGGCGCGACAGGCAGAAATATGCCTTTCGCGCCCGCGATATCGCCCCAGTCTGCAAGAGCCTATAATTGTTTTCATTGCATATAATAATTCGTCTGAATTAAGTTATAGTAGGTACGTGGTCAACCGAGCTCTGCTCGGGTGAAAATAAAGAAAACTAAATCTATAATCCTTTATATCATCATTGTTTAAAGATTCTGCTTCAGAAAACATCGTCTTCTGCACCTTTTAACACTTGAAGGAGCTGTTCTGTTGTCATTTGACTTGAAGACATTTTTATTTTGTGGATTTAGAGATACTAAACGATATAAGACAAATTAAAAACGTATGTACCTATATTATAATATTTTAATAGGTACACCTATTAAAATATTGCACACTATCAATGACCGGCAGCGCGGTTGACGTCATAGCGCGACATCTTATCCTATCTGTGGCGTACAAGGTACTTTAACGGATTCCCCTAACAGGGATGCGCGAGAGTTGCCCCAAAATTATCGATTTGCACTTATTTACTCATGAGTTTGTGACTACATACGGTAGTTTTATTTAATATTTTGCTTTTTATTTAATCTGATGTAAAATGTAGTAGACAAGAAATACATTTCTTCATATAGTAGTGTAGTATTTTAATTTGTTTTCGTAAATATTTTATAAAACATTTATCATAATTGATTTCTTTACCCATCACTAGCAGACGTCTCTTCATGTTCGTGGCGTGGATTTGCACGCCAAATGGTACATTTTGCATGACGTTCTTACATTGTGATCTTTTCCAATTACAGAGTGGCTAACTGTTATATATCTTTGTGTAATAATATAATAAATATGTCTTTTTTTTTTATTTGAGGGTGGGAAATCATCAAATAACTTCTCCCGCTCTAGGCGGAGCAGGAGGGTGTGTCAGACTCTTACTGACTAAAACCCACCAGTATTCCTTCCTGTTGCCTGTGTTGCGGGGGCCTCGGTGACCCATAACTACCTTCCCGCGACCCCGGCAGGGCCTGAATATGTCTAAGAATTAATAATAGGAAAAATAAACAATACAAACATACATATTTTTATATGTTTGTTTTGGACTGTAAAAAAGTGGTATTTTGTTTTGATTTGACGTCCATAGACATCCGTGGCGGTCAAAAGTTTAATAGACTAGATTTGTAGACTTTTAATTTTTAATTTTTAATTTTTGTTAAGTACCTGGTACTTGTTGACAGGCCTACACTGTCCTCCCATACCCGTCATCTGCCTAGCCTTTTCCCAACTACGTTGGGGTCGGCTTCCAGTCTAACCGGATGCAGCTGAATACCAGTATTTTACATGGAGCGACTGCCTATCTGACCTCCACAACCCAGTTACTTGGCAGCTTAACGTGATTTCCGAGGCACAAAGGGGTATTGGTATGTAAAGATGGCCACCCATCCACGGACCAACCGCGGCAAGCGTAGCTCAACCTGATCGATCGGCCCCTGCGGCTGTTATAACTTAGCCACAAGCCCCTCACGCAAGCTCCTCCCATACCCATGAACACTATAATTTGAAAACATTGTAAAAGTAAATATTTTAAAAAGAGTAACCGTGGAGTATCTTGTCGGCTCTTCTCCATAGGAAACGGCCATTTGGAACCGTGCACCTAGCTTCTGACATAAGTGCCCATGTAGGTTTATGTGAAATAAATTATTTTGATTTTTGATTTTGATTTTGAACCGTTCCTCCTCGTAGTCCGACTGACAGTTTTTCAAGGAAACTGATGGCAGTATGTTCATGTTAGTAGAAGTTTAATTAACTATTGTTTCCATTCCCATGTCGGAGCCGATTGGTCGGGGTCGAATTTTCCCAGGGTTGAGTAGTCGGGGTCGATTTGTCGGGGTCCAGTTGTCGGGGTCGACTTGTCCTCGGGTTCAATTGTCGCGAGATCGAGTTGTTCAGGTCGACTTGTCTCGGGGTCGAGTTGGCGTAGAATCCTTTAAATACCCCCATAACTCCTGTACCGTTGCCCATAAGCATAATGTTTTGCGTGCGTTATAAATATTGCACGCTACTGTAAATAGTGATTAAATAAAAATAAAATAAAATTAATTCCCCAGCAATACCTTTGGCTCATTGATGTACAGAATGCGCGGATAACGGCTATTAGTCCAGACAAAATATAAATTCAGTTTGCATTCATTCCCAGCAAGCTGAATTTTGGATCAGGTCGGTGAATACGATATTACAAATACTATGTCAAAAGTCCCCATCGATCCCGCTAGTGCGTTGTTTTTTATCCTAGGTCAAAGTTCACAAATTTTTGTTTTTCACGTATATCTCTGCAACTTACGGTGAGAGCTACTAGAAAAAATAGGATGCAGAAAAGTGGGATTGTTTTGTTTGTTCACCAGTCTGTACTCACACTAATGCTGAATCAAATTCAACAGATGAATATTTTTCCGAAATCGATGAGGATCTTACTGATATCTCACTTCTTAGATGAATCAACACAAATTGAGCAATAACAGGAAATAAATGACAATGTAGAATTCGATGTACAATTTGATGATGAATAAATGTAATTTTCTTGCTGCCACAATTTTCATTATACCTATAACTAAAATATTGTCCCATTACACTTTCTCGGACGAAATATAACGTGGAATATTCCTATTGGGGAAACCACTAGTAGCTCTCACCGTTTCAGAGATATACGCGAAAAACAAAAAATTGTGACCTTTTTTTTTGGGTGGGAAATTATCAAATAACTTCTCCCGTCGACTCCCGCCTGGTCCTTATCGGACGGTGAGCCACCCATTGCTCACCGTCCACAAGCCCGCGCCTACGGTGGCCGGAAATCCGCCCAGGATTCCCGACGTCCAGGGCGTCTCCTGCGACGGCTAGGGGCGTGAGGGCACGAAATTTCCTTTCACTCAACCGTCTCGCCTCCTCCTTCACGAGCATTACTGCTTCGCAGAAGGAGGTGACGGCTGGCCATGCCCTCTCGCTCCGTACCATGACCTGAACCAGGGCCGGACGCGAGAGATCTCTGCCGCCGATCGCCTCCACGAGGACACGGCGGTGCTCTGCCCAAGCCGGGCAGACCTCCACCGTATGCTCCACCGTGTCCTCCGGGCGATCCACACAGTGGTGACACCCGGGCTTTTCCTCCCGCCTTATCCGACACAGGAACCTGCTGAAGCTGCCGTGTCCCGTGAGGACCTGCGTCAGGAGGAAGGTACAGCCATTATCAAGCTATTAAGGTACTGTAGAGCTTATACGAGCCTTGTCCGGTACCAGAATAAATACGGCGTTGCCGCTGAATAAGAAACTATACCTACTGGATTTTAACCATTTACCTATTTCAAGAGCATGAGTTCAGTTTTACGCGCCTAAAACAATCGTGTCTTAACCCGGGAACGCACGGGCGAGTTTTTTCCCGGAGCGAATTTTTTTTCGCTCACTAGATTTTCAACGCACTGCTCAGCGCCGAGAGTTGAAAATCTAACTGTGTTTTTTCGAAGCGCTGATATGCACTCTGTTGGATTCTCAATACTCGGCTCGACGCCGAGTGTTGAAAATACAGTGCGCGATAAAATCCCGCCGCGATATTTTTACGGCCGTGCGAATGTGAGCTTATTCTTAAACAAACGCTTCGTTTAAACGATAATTTTATGTTATTGCTCGTATTCGATTAGGTGTGCAATACCTACGTATTTATAAAGTACCTATACATATTATTCCAATAGATACCTAAGAAGAAAATCACACACTGTGTTCCACATGACAATTTCAACTCCCGTCCGCCTCCATCAAAGGCGTCAACACGTTTTTCGTCTCGCCTGCGTGCCGCTACTTTCGAATGGATATTATCGTAACAGCTCATTTTCACAACAATCTACCTACCGTATTTTCGCTATGAAAATATTATGTTAATGATCTGTACATGTTTGAACCTACCTACTTACCTAACTTACAAACATATTGGGTAGTACGTACATTGCCAATGTAATAGATGCTTTAAGAGTTTATGTCTATGTCAATATCATCAAATTCACTTTTCATATTCACTGATCATAGCAGTCATATGAAGGGAAACACAAATCCATACTTTTTGTTAGTAGAGCTCTGATTTTCACGTTGAGACACCGGGTGGAACTGCGCAAGACACCCGTTCTACTGCTTCGCCATATAGCTGCAACCTTGGAGCTTTACACAATTTTCATACAATACCAACTAAACGGGCTCCTAGTATAAAAACTAAGCAGTCGCGAACACAGACATCAGTCAACTGCTTAGATCACATCGGTACACTGGAAACATGAGGGCTTCACTGGTGTGCTGCGTAGCCCTAGCGGCGCTAGCGTACGTCAGCTGTAGGACTACCCGCGAGAAACGCGATGCGGACCTCGAGGTAGCAGCCACACATAAAGGCGGCAAGTGGGACAAGGGCGGCGGCCACGAGCACCACGGACATCATCATCACGACCATGGCGAAAAGGGACACAAAGGATACAAGGGACACCACCACCACGAGCACGGCAAGAAGGGCCATCACCACCATGAAGGGCACAAGGGGCACCACGACGAACACGGTGGACATAAGAAGCATCACCACCACGACGACGGTCACCACCATGAGCACCACCACGGCGACAAGGGTCACAAAGGCCATGGTCATCATGAAGAAGGCCACTACCACAAAGGACACTCCACTAAGGGTCATCACGGTGTACACAAACATGACGAGTTCAAGAAAGAAAAGCACTTCCACGACAAGCACCACGACGGCGGCCACCACGAGCACCACGGCGGACATCACGAGGAGCATGGACACAAGAAGGGAGGAGAATTCCACAAGGGACACAAGCACCACGGACACCATGAACATGATCATGGCAAGAAGGGCCACCACGAAGAGGGAGGACATCATCACGATCATAAGGGACATCATGAGGAAGATGGACACCACGATCACCATCATCATCATCATGATCATGGCAAGAAGGGTGGTCACGAGCACCACAAGCACTGGGGCCACAAGAAGGGACACAAGTAAATGTTTTGTAGAGACTGATACCTACCGATGCGAGTTAATGAAGTTTTTATTTAGTTATATCTAATTAAGCTTTCATAATGTGTTAAGTTTTGTTGACTGTGATGTTTTGTTATTAATAAAAATAAATGTTTTTGAAACATAACAATTGATTTTGTGTTTACAAACCTATTCATTGACAAAGATAAGTAATTTAAATAGATAAATCGATTCAAATCAGTTAGTAATTTAATTATAAAAAATGCAAATAATGTTTGCAATTGGATGCAGATACAAAAACAAACTTATCAATTTCACAGCACGTTTCGACAACAAAGTTACATAAAATAGTTGGCGTTGGTCCGTTGGCAACGGCTCCCGACGAGATAAGTAACTCAGCGTTGAGAAACTAGAGCGCTGCCCGAGATTGGCCTACATTTTACTGGGCAGCGAATTAGACGTGGTTGCAATCAACCGTTTCCTATACAAAACACTTGCAGCCACTGAAATTGATAACATTTCTCAATAGCCAGCTTGTCAATACCAATAAGTTAGTCTAACAAAAGCCTCGATAAAATTATCTTGGCCATGTTTGGGATGTCTCAGTCAACTTCTTACTTATACCGCTGCCGTTTTTTTAAAAAAAAAAAAAAGAATGAAAGGTTTATATTATTGGCAAAATAGTAGCCAGTTGTACATTTTCAATGGCACGTACCACTATTTTTCGACACTTCACGCTTTATTGAACACTTAAAGTGGGTACAAAGCTCTATTTGTGATACCGATTCCGTTTGTAAAAAACACAACCATGCATAACACAATGTATTTTTGTCGACATAGGTCAATGTGATGTGTAACACAGTTAGTAAACATTTTTGTGTCATGACATGTTATAATAACATTGGTTTAATAAATGTTAAATTGTTTACTACCTAGGTCTGACTATTTTTATGAAATGTCACAAATCTTCCCGATATGAAACAAATAGAAAAAGAAATAACCAACGTTATCAATCTTTGAAGGACCGAATTAAAAATTTTATTCAGAATTTGCAGCTATTTGGGGTTCGTCCCTGAAGGTTTTAGGAAGGTTTGGTCGCTCGGTATCTGCCTTATAGGTAGATGGCGCTACTTGTTGCGATTCTCGATCAGGGACATTTCGACGTTCATTTATTTTTTACTATCCGCTCCTGCTCTGCACGGTTGTTACAACTTGACGAAATATCGAAATATCTTTAATATATTTAAGTTTAACAAGAAATTCTCTAAATTATGGTGAAAACCGCATTAAAATCCGTTGCATAGTTTGGAAGAACAACGCCGTCACACAGAAGACCCGAAAAGCGACTAATTTATAATACATATTTATCTATTGATGTAGATAGATGCTGCCTTCGGCTTTCTTCATTTTATTTCTTCTTAGTAATACAAATAGTGCTACTATCCTGGAATAAGAATTAGGTAGATATTTTAAATTCATGACAAGTCTACTTTCCGAAGTTACATTTTCCCTCATGACTGCCAGACATAATACTTATATTATATTTGCCTTCGAGTTGTGAACAAAAACAGTTAAATTATATTAAATCATGAACACCAGGCCACACTCCAATCCTCCTGTTATATATTAGAATATTAAGAGTCCACTAATGAACGTCTCCTTGCTTTAAAATCTACCCATTTTTCATTCCTTACTACTTCCCAACCGAGTTTTCTGTGTTCAGCGTACATATTACAGTATTGTTGGTTACGTAGGTTTAGAAATAGAAATCATTAATTTGCTCATAGTGTAAGTAAGATGTAATTTCTATAAATTTATTCCCAAAACATTTTACTTTACGGCATGCAAAATATTCTATATAAAATATAAATATAGAATTGAATGAAAACTATGGTTAACACATGGTTGCTACCTTGTGTTAACCATAGTTTTTATTCAATTCTATATTTATATAAATTCTGGTCGCGATTAATAAAAAAAAAAATGAAAGGCGCAAACTGAAAAAAAACCTTAAATATCAATTTCGAAGTAACAGTTTTTAAAGTCAATAAAGAGTGATATGATAATTCTTTTCCAGTTTGCACGATATTGGACGTCGTCGCTTGTAAATGACAAGAAATGCAGTTAGCTCTTGGCACAATGCCATTATGAGTAGGAACCCTCACCGGATGAGTTTAGTTTCAGCTGTATTTTTGTTCAGAGATTAGTATGTTTCAAGTTAATAATATTTAAGTAATTATGTACATTGCGACTTTATGTGGTTAACGGTATCCCGCGCAACAAGTGGTTGAATCTTGAGACCAGCGGTCGACCGCGGGATCGAATACCTAATAATAAAGGACATTGTGTGTACACTATGGATTACCACATTTCATGTGTCCGTCTGTGTTCGTTACATCTTTTCTTTTAAGTTTTACTACATTAGCAGTAAGAGTAGAGTAACGTAGGTACCTCCTCCTTTTAAACTTTTTGATAATCATGCCACGAGAATAGTAGTTTTTTTTTTAATTATTTATTTTTGTGATTAAAAATTAAAATGATTTAATGGTTTGAACAATCTACTTTTGGTAATAGTATATTTGTGTGTATGATACTGTTTTTTAGCAGTTTAATTTATTTTATTAGCTCTACCCGGCCCGGCTTCGCACGGATAGTACTAAGTATCTACAAGGTGTCGTTTTGCATCCTCGTCAAATTTCAGGAGGCTGCTATGAAAGACGTATATAATCAAATAAAATAACGATACCTGCTCAATAATTAATACATACTTGTTTTTTTAGTTATTTAAGGTTGACAGTATTTTAGAATACGCCACTTTCACAGAACAGAATCACCCCGTTGCGTACGCGATAGTGTGTGTGTAAAAGGGCAGTTACAGTGCGGTATCACATGGACCGCGTTTTAACATGCGTGTCCCACACATGCCACCGATTTCTGAAAATTAGAAAAATAAAAACATTACCTACTTATTTTATTATTGATTCGGGTCGAGAATCATTAGCATAGTTACCTCCTTGAATTTGACGAGGATACAAAACGATGCCTTGTATAATAACCTACCTTACCTACCTACCTACTCGACCTACCTACCCGACCTACGTACCCTACCTACCTACCCTAGCTACCCTACCTTTCTTGTAGGGTAAGTAAACGTAAAAGTAACTATCCTACCCTACCTATCCTAAAAAACAAAATTAGGCAAATCGGTTCAGCCGTTCTCGAGTTTTTGTGAGACCAAAAAACGTCTATTCATTTTTGTATATATACGTATATAGATTATCAATATGTGTTGCATTTACTTCAGGAAAAATATTAGAATGCCTGTGGATCAAATAGCAAATCTGTTTGCTGAACGGTAGTTTTGAAAACAGAATTAGGTATGCTCTTCGTTGTGACCATTTTTTTTCCTAAGTATTGTAGGTAGGTACTTCGTTATAGCTGTTTTAAGATAGGGGTTCGTGTCCATCTGTGACTGTTTAGGTAGGTACAATAGCTTACAACGACGGCAAACTATTTAAAAATCATAAATATGTTTTGAAGCTTTAAAATGTAGGTAAAATGATAACAACTAATTATTTTCGAATAATGCAGGGGTCATGTCTCTGTGTACAAACAGGGTTGATTTGGATACAAAGTCGTCCCCCGTTGGTTGCCGCAACTCGCGGCCGCCGAGTCTGTCGCGCGACGCAGCGATTAGCACATCTTACACAATGCCTTATATAAAACTGCTGCACCATCAAAGATGTTGTCAATATTAGGAGTAGAGCACACCGCATCAACACCGCGCGATCAAAAAACCTAGCAATATGAGGGTAGCGTTAGTTTTAGGTTTTCTAACGTTATTGGCGGTTGTTCATACACGCCGGTTACCCTCACGGCAACTGGAAAAAAGTACAGAGTTAGAGACGAAAGACCAAGAGCCTGCTGCGACGGGACACAAAAAAGAAGCCCCAAAAAATCAGGAATTCAAAAAAGGAGGCGGTAAAGAGCACCATGCCGATCACCATCACGATCACGAAGAAAAAGGTGTAAAAGGATACAAGGGTCATCATCATCATGAGAAGGGAGAAAAAGGACACCACGATAAGGAGCACCACAAGGGCGAGTACGACGACCACGGCGCACACAAAAAAGAACATCATCACCATGATGGACATTATGATGAATACCACAAAGGCGAAAAAGGCGAGAAAGGTCATAAATACGAAGAGAAGGGACACTACGACAAGGGTCATTCAACAAAAGGACACCACGAAATACATAAGCTTGATGAATTCAAGAAAGATAAACACTTCTTTGATGAAGAGGGAGATTCCGGTCACGAAGAGAAGCATGGAGGACACCACGAGGAGCATGGTCACAAGAAGGGCGGCCACTTCCACAAAGGTCATCATCATGGTGACCATCACGAGAAAGAACATGGCGAAAAAGGTTTCCAAGAGAAGGGCGGCCACCACCATGAACATAAAGGACACAAAGAGTCCGGTGGACATGACTCACATCATAAACATCATCACGACCATGGCAAGAAGGGCGAACATGAGCACCATAAGAAATATGGTTTCAAGAAGGGTCACTGAACACATCTCTAGGAACTGGCAGAACGAGGGTCAGTCCTCGACAGACGACGCTAGTGATTTCGGATTTATTTATTTTCTCGGAACTGTAACTTATCTGATGACAGTGCACTCAGTACTGTGACAACGAATAAGTGATGGCATAATTATGTAGGTAATTAATAACTAAATTATTATTTTTTTATATTAAGAACTACTTAAGTTATTAAATAAATAATATGTACAGCATTATCTGAGTTTATTACTGGTCTTTCACAAAACCCCATTTCTAAATGATGCTGCAGTACGTAGGTCGCTTTTTAATTGATTTTAATGTCGAAGTGGAGAATGAATTTAAATCGTAGCTTCATCCCGGCACTTTAGATGGTGTGAGAGCGAAATTCCGTCGCTTATCTAAGTATGCTTTTAAACTAATTAAGGTTGGTAACCCACCACTCAGGATCGTACGACTTTCGCGTCGAGATAATATGCAAATATTATGTTTACTGTGTGGTATTAAAATCAGAAAAGTAGGATACATAATGGATCTGCCTGATACATGTTTGATCGTAATCACCGTATACCTGGACTTTCGAGTACGGCCAGCAGCCACGTCTTTTGTGACATCTAAATGTCAAAATAACCTAAGTACTCGACACCTCTAATATTTAGGTACGAGATGCTTATTTGAATAAAGAGCATACCTACAGTTATTTTTTATCTTTGTAGTAATATTTGTAATGTTTCTTTAGATGCATTTAGACAAAAGCTAGCTTATCATCCCACGACATATTGTGCAAAAAATAAACAATAGTGTCTGAACAAAACGAGATCACGAAGGTCATTCGTTACCAAACAGCCAATTAACCTCGTACTATCTCTGTCTTCAATTTCTACAGCATTGTCATTGTCAGAGTCACGTTGGCTTTCGGCAATGTCACCTCGCCTCGGATTTGTCACGCTTGGAGTTCTGCCCACCAGTAAAGCTAAATAGCGTGATATTGGTTCTATGTCGCTAGCTGACGGATTGAACGATTAAGGGTTCAGTTACACGATCGATTTCTGGTCGAAAAACGTGTCGGTCAAGGATTAAAAGTGAATGAGGTTCAGTACTGCAGCACATGCGAGCGGCTCAATCAAACTGTCGTTTTGCCGACAAACAGTTCAGTCCATTGTCTGTATGTTTTATTCTGCTATGTTATGGAAACTTACTTTTTCCATACGAGCAGCGTTCCAGCTGTATTTTTAAAAGAGTCTATTGTTTCATTGTGTTGCATACGTAAACAGCTCACGTACTAATTAAAGTACCTATTGGAACGTTATTCGTTTAATTCGGTGGTAACAGATTGCGGTATATCTAATTATTTGCTAATTTCACAGGCTGTGCCAACATGATTGGTTATTTCATGTTACAACATATTTCTGATTTTATACATTATAGCGCCGAGTGACCAACATTGTAACAACAATTTTATCCTGGTGTCAACAACAGAACTATTAAAGTAGGTAACATAACATAACATTTGTATTAACATACAAATCGATTCTGAGCCGCAGTTCAGGTCCGGATCGTGCAAGACTTTTGGCGGCTGGAACCAGAGAGGCCGGTCATTGGCTACATGCCCATCCTTCTCCATATACCGGTACCTTCCTGGATCCGACCTCGCTTCGTCTAGCGACTGGTCTGCGGCTTGGGGTCACGGTATGCACTCCACACACATACCCTTGTGGCACGGACGTGGACCGACTGGGTCACCACGGACTTTGTTGTCAAAAAAGTGCAGGCCGCTTTTCAAGACATGCGACACTTAATGACATAATCCGCCGGTCTCTTGCCAGCATCAAAGTGCCTGCTCTTCTTGAGCCGACTGGCATTGTCAGAGATGATGGCAAAAGACCCGATGGTGTGTCTTTGGTCCCGTGGAGTTTGGGACGGATGCTTGTGTGGGACGCTACCTGTGTAGACACACTGGTACCGTTCCTCCAACGGGCTACTTCTAAAGCGGGTGCAGCGGCAGAAAAAGCCGAAAATCTGAAAGTTATTAAATATGGAGGCCTTGGCAGAGAGTACAACTTTGTGCCCTTTGGCTTCGAGACCCTCGGTCCGTGGGGTCCCAGTGCGCATAAGTTATTTGCGGAAATCGCGAAACGTCTAGTTGATGTAACTGGTGACCGAAAAGCTGGCGGCTATCTCGCGCAACGCATCAGCATTGCAATTCAGCGAGGAAATGCCGCCAGCATCTTCGGTACAATGCCCCGAGGGCCTTTTTTAATCTTAACTTAGTTTTAATTTAATTTAGTTAATGTTAATAATCATCTTGTAATTTGGTTATGTAAATAAATATATTTTCAATTAAAGTAGGTCGATTCGTTATAAACTATTGATGGAAATAATAACACGGAAGGTCTACGCTTTTAAATAAACTATAGGAAAAGTTTAGAGATTCCGTCAAAAGTTTAATCATCACCAGAGATCGGATATTCGGATGCATATTTACCTAAAGTAAAATTTTTGCTGTGAAAGTATAGAACGGCTTCTTAAAATATTTTTATTTGTAAAAAAAAAATCACGGGATGCCAGGAACACCGGGAATGCATAGCTAGTCGGGTGTATAACGAAGCAGCGACTTCTAAAATATGTATATGTAGGGTGTAAGAGGAGGGGTGGAGTGTGTTAGTTAAAAAAAAAAACACCCGAACGCATGGCAAGCACAGCGACGAATGCAATTATTATAATTAAATAAACTAAGAGAACTATTTGTCGGGGTAGCTACCTGCGCATAAGCAGGTATAATTTGCCGTCCCACTCACAAACTCGCAAAATGCCTATCGTCGTTTTCTATTAATATAATGGTGCTAACATATACTGTTTTTTTCGCTAAGTATGTGGAGAGGAAAGGAATTTAACAGAATTTCACTAAGCACAATAATTTTTAACTATTTGTTTCAATAGGTAGCTACATCAATTATTCTAAATATATGTAGTCCGTTATCTTATAATAACGTTATTTGCTATGGCAGTTTGGTATTTACCTACCTACTTTACAATATTAGGTAGGTAGATGCATCCGCTTACATAGTCAGAAAAAAATACATAATTTGTCGATTCCGGAATCGCGGGTATTTTTTTTTTTTACTATTGTGCATTCCATATAAGCCAACATTTGAAAGTAAGTTATATGTAGTACTGATTATAATACTAATCTGATTCAATTATCAGAAACCTTGTTGATCCCGGAACCGCGGGATTTTTTCGATACAAAAGCGCATTCCACATTCGCTAACATCTCAAGTTTAGGTGAATATGCATCCGAATATCCGATCTCTAATCATCACACACTATTTTTCCAGTTAAATGTCGGTTAAGGCTTTACATTTCAAGTTGGTGGATCGCTCATCTCGTAGAGTCACGCGGCGTAGCGTCCGTAGCGCTACGTGTGTAGCACACGCGGCTACGTGTGTCGTAGCATCCATCATTGTACAAACACAAATTACACATTAAAATCTTAACGGTACTCGTGCGAGTAATGTATTTGTTTGTAGTTCACGAACTTTTAGTTGACATAGATCTAATTTATAGTCCCAACACATATAGACATAACTACGTCTATATAGGTAGTAAATTATTGAGAATATATTCCGCCGTATTTCATGAGAAATAAACGATTGATGGGTTGTAAAGATGTCATCAAATATCAACACGCTCTTTAATTGTAGTTATTGTATACCAAGGATGTATGTACGTGTGTGATGTCTCTAAATTATTACAGCAAACATCTATCTCAACATTCAGTGTGTATTTGTAGTGAATCCGTAATTTTAAGCAATTCTCGTAGCAGGTGTGTTTTAAGGCTTTTGTTTAAACTTTATAATAACTTTTTAGTATGATACCATATTTCATATCTTTACTGTAGAGAATAATTATATAAACAAATATTATGGTGGCGGTTTTAAAGCCATGTAAGAATGCATACGTTATAATTAATTTGTGTTCCTTATACTAGATAACGTCAGATAAATCAAAGGAATGAATCAGTTTCCTAGAGCTGGCATTTACTTTCTGGTTGGTTTAAAAATTATGTTTTACGAACTTTATTACATTTTACCCTAATTATTTAAGTTACTCGCCTACACTTACTTTCTGCTTGAGATTATTACATATAAAATCTGACACAGGTCTGATAAAGCCCAGTGGGCGAGTGTAGAAAATGTAGGAAGAATAAAAGTAGAACCTTTTACGTCAGGTTGTTGTTAAGGTTACGAGGTGCATGTTTCTTTTTAGTTCTTTCAAAAAAAAGAACTTCGAATAGAACAGGTATTCGTAAAGTGCGTCTCAATGGATATTTTTTTAACTGAAATAGTTAAATGCATACATACATCTACTTCTCTTAAACCACTTATTTAACTATTTTTAAACATACCGTGACTGTCTATTTTAAAATAGTTCGTTTAGTGGTACTAAAATATTGGTCAGTCAGTAAGGTGCTGGCGGGGCTGCTGGGCTATCTTCCGATAGTGTGCCGGACGTGTGGCCAAAGATTTGTTACATAATAGCAATTCGGTAACTATAGCTACTCCGTCCCAAAAAACTTCTAACTTATCGTTTTAAAAAAGCCCGCGTTCCACGAACCGCGCCTAGTTTTTCCCTTTGCTTTGAGAAACTGGAAAGGAAATGGCTGTACTGACTATTGTAAACGTCTGTTAACCCACAGTACGGTAGGCTTGAGGTAAGGCGGACCGATCGCAACTGGCTGCCGGCACCCAGAACTCTTTAGTTATCCGAATCTTAATTATTCTGTTGTACAGTTTAATATTCTGCCATAATTAATATTTTTATACGTGGAAAATTGTAAATAATTTTCTTCTGTCAATGGGATTCTGAGAGCTCATCCCGCGTCGACTTTTCGTGGTAATGCGTTTGATTTAGAATACAAGGAAATGCCATTATCATTATGATATTGTTATAAATAATGCATTCCGTATAAATGTTGAGTTTTATTAAAAAATAACAAACATCTACGTACGCATTTATCTACCTAGATCAAAAGTCGATGCTTAAATCTTGTGCGGTTACGAATAGCTGTTAATTTTGTACCCTAAAAAACCCCATCGGTGTTAATCTCAGAACCGCACAGAAGATTTGTGAGCATTTATCCACATATTTTAGAATTTTGCTTGGTTACAGAGTAGGGGGTAGGTTGTAATCCATTGATATAACGCTTTTACACTAATTAGCGAGTGAGTATGAAGCTTAGTGACGTCACGCCACTAGATTTATGGGTGCAGACGCTGTCAGCTCGTAATCCTGACCAAGTGAGCAGGAGCTGACGTGCCGAGCTCTGCCGAGCCCGCGTAGCGCCGCCCCGCGAAGCTATGTATGGCGTTTTGTTATTGTCGCCTCTACTGTTAATTGCACCATTATTTCGGCGTATTATAAGCTCAACTCTTCATTCACTACTAGACAACTCAGACCTATTAAAATACCTACTTAGGTACCTTAATGTAACGCGATAATAATATTTAGTAAAGCTAATCGGATCTTCAGGTACCGTAATAATTTCATTGTTACCGCAAGTGCCTGTGTATGCGCTATAGCGAACTGCGGTTAACGCACACAGAGAGAGCTTGTGCTCTCGTTAATCGTCAATCGCCACCACTATGAACACGATTTCCATTCACGTATCATTCACGCGAGACTAAAGTTATTATTATCGTTTAGTCGTAACTACGTTATTATAAAACAACGTATTATTACGCAGGATTAGGAACTAGTGCTGCTATACGAACACATCGAATGAATATAAATAATTGGCTGTTACCTGCGACTTTGTCTGCGACCCAGGATGAAAAGAAGCATATCTTTCTCCAGCTCATGGTCTACCCATGTGCCAAATTTCATCCAAACCCATTCAGCCACAACAACCAAACAAACAAACTCACTTTCGCATTTATAATATTAGTTAGGATATTCATCACATCTACACCTTTACGGGGTAGGCATTATTAGTGATCTTAGGGCGATGATCCATAAATAAAACAGGTGCCGACCAGGTAACCATCCAATGGTAATTGACCATCATTAGGTACGATTCGAATCTCTGGACTTTACTGGTCTCTAAATGACTATTTCCTATTCCCGGGAATCGAGCCCATGAACTCTAAGCTAAGCAGAACAAAACGTTGTGGTTTAAAAATATGTTTCGGCGATCAAAAGGAATAACCGTAGAATGCATTAGGTGGTTTTTCACACGTACGTCGTAAGACTTACCCTCACCCTCCGAGAAATATATTACCGTTACTGGTATTACGTGATGGCCGAGCTACATCACTATTTAATGTTATATTATAGTTATTTTATTCCGGAGTACTACCTATGCTGCTTTGAAGTTCAAAAATATTTGTTAGCTACATTTTAGTTTACAAGGTGCGAATATTGATACATATTTACGAAACACCAATTTTATATTAAACTTTTTATGCAATTTTATACAAAGTAAACCGGCATGTCTTAGAACCAAAAAAATCTAAGACATGTGACATCTGCTACGTGGGCCCGCGTGTTGGATTACGGCCCACTCTCTCTCACAGAGAGGAGGCCTGTCCCAGCAGTGGGAACATTAAAGTCTGATTAAGTAAAGCAAAACAAGTAGGTTGGCCGATTGCTTTAGTGAGAGAAGATGCTACGTGTAGTGTGTATGTACAGGGTGCTAGAGAAAAGGATGTAATTATTTCAAGGACACTTTAAGGGACTACCGTTCCTATCTCAGGGCATTGCAATCTTTATTGGCTACAACTAGCTACAACAATGTTATTATCTTATCGCCAATATTTTATTTTACGTTTCAATATTTTTTATGGATACAGTAAAGTAAACATTTATATTTTTTTCAGTTTATAAAGTAGGTAAGTACGCTAGAAAAATATGTTCTTATTTTGTTCTGTTTTCCGAGCCAACAACGACATTGTTATTTTAACTTTTTACGGACTTCGGGAACTTGCTTATAATGACTTATGGTGTTGAGGAAAAACACTTAGAAACATTAAAAAAAGTTTGGTGGTAGTCTATTATGTTTTGATATACGGCTTTTGTATATTTTTCACTGAAATTCATGTAAGAATTGAAGTGTCAGATTTTGTTAGGTATCAACGATCGATAGTCGTTGTTCTAGGAAATACGGGATAGCGGGTTCGAACAGTTCAGTATAACATATGGCGCCCTGCCGCCATTGTTATAGTGTACAAGACAAACAAGTGAATAATGAACGCGTTCGGCCAACAATATCTTTTTGAAGCGCCGACGTCCATACAAGAGTTCTATCGGAAACGCCTATTTAGTTTAAAAAGCACAATGTGCGTGGAGCTATTGTTGCGGCAACTATTTAGACGCTTGTAGTGAAGCATAATTTGGTGTTTGACGTTTAACAATTTGAACATGTTAACATAGCTCGCTGTAACTAATGTTTGCTTCGCTGACAGGTGTGCCCTTAACCTATACAGGGTGACTTGTAGTTTGACGTATTCTTTCAAAGACGTGATAGTGTGACCCATTTGCAACAATTAAGCACCTCATAAAGCCTAGGCTAATTCATGGGATTCGAGAAAACCCAATCATCATGTTTTTTTGAAAAATTCCAGAGTTCGTGACTAAATATCAGTTTTCTATAAACTCTCAAATTGAATAGCGGTACCTAATATTTTAGCAAACCTTTCGATGTAACCAAATTTTCTAAAACATTAAATTAATAGTTAAAGGAAGAAGTTTATTAACTTTTAAAAAGTCATCTACATGATATTTGACAACTACATCTCAAAATGTTACTATGGCAGTAAGCGAAACTAAGTTTTTGTACCTCGTTACATAGCTAAGATTAAGGTAAAAATTCTACATTTTTATTTTCTTCACATCACATTTTTTTTAAAAACAATCTTACAACAAAAACTTTCACATCATTTTTTGTTGTTTAAGAGAAAGAACAAGAGATAGGATTGCCGCAATCTTTGACGACGGATTGGTGAATGTTGTTAATAGTAGAAAAGAGTTCGCTGCTGCCAACTTAGTGCCTATGACAACTTTTTACGACCTCCTGTAGTAATGGTCCAACCCACCAATCAATTAACTCAGTCTATCGCATTTCACAGCTGGACCTTGACCTCTCCCGAGCCACTTGCATGACAATAAAATTATGTGCTGCACACCCTTTTAAGAAATGATGAACATGATGCTGTTGGTTACTTAGAGCATCATAACTCGTCTGTCTGGTACTGCCAGTGCACGTTCGTCTTTAATAAAAAAATATTTCTTCTACAAAAGCCTCAAAACTTAAAGTTTATTAAAGAATTATAATTTAGTACGTGCACAGTAGTTTTAAGACACGCGAACTAAGTGACAAGTGATCAGTGATCCGGGGTCGCGGGAAGGTACTAAAGGGTCACGGAGGCCCCTAGCAACACAGGCAACGGAAGGAATACGGGTGGGTTTTAGTCAGTAAGAGTCTGACACACGCTCCCGCTCCGCCCAGAGCGGGAGAAGTTATTTGATGATTTCTCACCAAAAAAAAAAAGTAATAAAAAAATATTTCTTCTACAAAAGCCTCAAAACTTAAAGTTTATTAAAGAATTATAATTTAGTACGTGCACAGTAGTTTTAAGACACGCGAACTAAGTGACAAGTAACCAGTGATCCGGGGTCGCGGGAAGGTACTAAAGGGTCACGGAGGCCCCTAGCAACACAGGCAACGGAAGGAATACTGGTGGGTTTTAGTCAGTAAGAGTCTGACACACGCTCCCGCTCCGCCCAGAGCGGGAGAAGTTATTTGATGATTTCTCACCCAAAAAAAAAATAATCAGTGATCAGCGTAGATTGCTAGTAGGTACTAACCATTCAAAAGCGCTGTCTCTAACTAACTTGCCACCTGGACGCAACGCCCTGGCAACCTAACGCAGGAAGGATTGCTAGGTTGCAACAATTTGATTAAACGAAGATGTGTTTCCGAATTCTGGGAAATTTAAAACAAAACATTAAAATTGGGTTTTCTCGAATTTTCGCCTAGGCTTAATTGTTGCAAATAGGGTCACACTATCACGTCCTGGAAGGAATAGGTATGTCAAATTACAAGTCACCCTGTATATTATTAAGCGAGTAGTCAGTGTTGTAATATTTAGAAGTTTATTTTTAATCCCAAATAATAGTAATTTGACATTTAAATTCTTTGTTGTTTGTTTTTATAATTGTGAGTTTGACATTTGCACCTGTCAAATTGGGGATAAAAAAATGCGCCAAGTGCGTGTCGGACCACGCACAATTGGGGTTCCGTAGTTGGAATGAATTTATCCCAAAAACAAACTTAACATTGTAGTTGAAAAACGTGTTTTCCCATCATCAATATATGACACGGTCAATTCTCCAACTGCAAATTTAAGTTGGTCGACTCGATTACTCTTTAACTTGTAAAGCCCACTTAGCTAGCCAAGGAGGGGTCGGGAGGGGGGAGACATGATGACGCTAACAAAAATTAGCACTTTAATGCTTAATATTACGCAAGCCGATCCTTGAATCGAAAAGTGGTCTTGACTTACCCGCAATATATTTAAACGGCCTACCCAACGATACCCCACACCATGGGGTAAACGAGAAAAAAAAAATCAACGCGGACATAAAGTGCAAGCAAGGCACCCTAAAAAAAATTTTTTTTTTAGATTTTGTTTCAGTACTTTAACGGCGTGATTAATATGTATCATCATCATCATTTCAGCCGAAAGACGTCCACTGCTGGACATAGGCCTCCCCCAAGCACCGCCACTTCGACCCGTCTTGTGCATCCCGCATCCAGCGCATTCCTGCGGCCTTCACAAGGTCATCGGTCCACCTTGTAGGAGGCCTTCCAACGCTACGTCTTCCGGTACGCGGTCACCACTCCAGAACCTTTCGGCCCCATCGGCCATCAGTTCTGCGAGCAATGTGCCCTGCCCACTGCCACTTAAGTTTTTCGGGCTATGTCGGTAACCTTGGTTCGCCTGCGGATCTCTTTATTTCTGATTCGATCACGTAGGGAAACTCCAAGCATAGCCCTCTCCATTGCCCTTTGAGTGACTTTTAGCCTTTTAATAAGGCCCATTGTAAGCGACCACGTTTCAGTGCCATAGATCATCACTGGCAACACGCACTGGTCAAAGACTTTCGTCTTGAGAAACTGCGGTATGTGGGACGAGAAGATATTGCGTAGCTTCCCGCTTGCGTTGCTTCCAGCTTGCGTTGTTCCGTGTGGTGCCGGACGAAAAGAATAGCACCATCCCATTTCTTCCCGTGGGTGTCGTAAAAGGCGACTGAGGGACTTACTAGAGAATGGGCAGCAGCGTCCTCTATGCATTTTAACACCATACTGCGATCGCCAACCCGCCTGCGTGGCGATTATGGCAATCCCCCCAAATGACAAGCACTAAAAAAATAAAATGTATACCTATGCTAAATTACAGCTTTTTAGTATTATGCGTCCCTGGGCTACAGTGGGAACAGACAGACAGACAGACGGACATGGCGAAACTATAAGGGTTCCTTGTTTACTACGGAACCCTAAAAACGAACTTTACCTAATTTAACCGATAAAGCCCCAATGGCTCCGAATAGGAGCCCTCGCGGCGCGCGATTTGAAAGTAGTTATCGAATAAAAATGTTTTTTTTGAGATTGAGAGATAACATTATTGAGCCACGGGCCTGAGCGGTTAAGTCAATACGTTTTAAATAAGATTACTGCACTGATTTCAGTACTTTCGTAAAAAATTGCGAACAACTCCAACCCCATGCATAATTAAGATTTTTTATGGCAGGCAACATTAATTAGGTACACTTTATGCTAATCCCGAAGCTTATGATCTGCCGCCATGCCATCGTTTTACGTTGTGTATAAAACTATGCTGGCAGAAGCGCAGTTTTTACTACAGCTCTTTGTGAAACGGGACTATGTATATTTGTGTTGAAAAACCAGATATTATTATGACTAAGCAAAGCAAGCAAGCTCAGTTTGGAAAAACTGTGGCCATTTCTTTAATTAATTAATTAGTTAGTTAGGTTATGTGCTTGCGTAATACCTACAATTTGCAGTTTTCTAGCTCTTAGCATAATTACAAAAACTTGTCAGTCGTGGTTGTTAGCACCTCGTTACCCTGTAAACCAATATCGTTTAAATTAATTTCATGCCGTTTTAGGGAAGTTAATTTTGTGCATTAAGCCATTAAAGGTTTCTTTTAAAAACTACAAGAAATAATAATGATTAGATAGTGCATCTAATTTGTGAAGGATAGGTACCTACATTTATTACCAGATTTAACAGCTGCATTATCATTATTTATATTTTGAATATCGACGATGAAGTGACAAGAACTCCTAACTGACATTTTGGCGATTTGTTTTTTTACGTAGAGTGACTACAAATAATCGTTTGCGTGAGCTGGCAAAAGCAGCTAACTTTAAATCTTATTTTTTAACGAGTTACTGATAACTGACAATAACAATTAAGGAACTGTATACCTACTGTAAAATAAAACGTTTTCTGCAAAATTATGTTTTGGTAGATAAAGGTTCTTGTCACTTCATCGTCGATATATATCTGCTTAATCATATTATGTTTCTGATGATTAAATAAAACATCTTCATTTTAATTACCCACAATTAAAATGAAGATTTAATATTTAAGCACATATTCAAAACGTATGTTAATTTGTAATGAACAAACGGATCATTATTAAGTTACGGCATCGTAATTACATGATAGGCTGTTATTTATTTTACCCTGCCTGCACTACAGTTTCGAATTTTTGTTTAAAACCAATTTTGTTATACTGTACCTTCATATAATTTATGACATAATTATTTAAAATTTCCTATATCGTTTAGGTATATATCTACTGCCCAACGAAAATTAAAGTTTTATAGCAACCCTGAGAAACTCCAGATTTTAAATGAATTATAAAAAAATAACAATTAAGTTTTATAAAAAACTAGTTAAGTAAGCAATTTTTGGGGTTCCGTAGCCAAATGGCAAAAACGGAACCCTTCTAATTTCGTCTGTCCTGTCCGTCCGTCCGTATGTCTCACAGCCATTTTGCTGGGAGACTAGTGGCACTATAAGTATGATATATGGAAGGAAGGTGTATTCTTGCAACCGTTAAAAGGGCGTGTAGTCAATTTACGAAAAAAATAATATGCTGGCGTTATACATACATGTCAACAAAGGATGAAAAATAAATCAGTGCACATAAACGTGTGGCATTGTTTGATCCTATAATTAAAACGATTATGTTTTCTTAAGTGACTTAGGTCAACAGTCAGAGATAAAAATGGAACTCTAAAGTTGCAACTACACAAATTCTGAAAAAATGTTGGTAAGTTGGTAAAACTCGAAAAACACTTTCAATTATAATTTTTTTTTGAGATAAGGGATGTTTTGGGTTACAACTGTAGAAATACCTAAATAAATTTTCATCCGCAGTTTCTTTGATAAATACTATGCAATACATACTTATTTTTGCTGTCAATAAAATCAATTCTGTGTTTGCATACATATTTATCCAAACTGCGGAACCCTTCTCTGCGGTCCGACACGCACATGGCCGGTTTTTTAAACCACAAGGTTCGTTTGCAAAAGGTTTGTGGTTTATTACAGAATTTCATTCTCTTGCAGAATTACATAATCTTCATACAAATATGCAAACATTTTTGAGAGACATTAGGTAGAAACATAAAAGGCTAAGCAGAAAGTGTGGGGGCATCAACAGTATCCTAACAATCCTGATTGGCAAGCCGGATTGTCCCTTACATGCAGGTTGGGTAGGTACACACTTTCGTGTCAACTGTCAAGCGTAAGGCGAGTATTAATGCCAAAAAGTTTTAATTTTATAATAGTATTTACTAACATAGATACTCGTAACATAGATAGCATCTGAACTTAAAATTCATACTACCGCATCTCACTAAACCATAGACAATTTCGAACGGGCATTGTTGTTTATATCTTTGGCAAAGAAAACCCGCATTGTACATTAAACTATAAGCTACTGCTCGCGACTTTGTCCGCCCGGAAGTTGTAAGACACCACAATATACATACAATATACAAAATAACAGCCACATTTTTATAAAACTTTCCTTTAAAGGTACTACATTTATAGTGTTGGTCATAGCAGCCAAAAAATACATCGAGAGTTTACCTTTAGGGTACCTATACCTATATGTTCTGTGGTGAGGACTGGCGACGCGGGAGCAAGCGACGTACAGTTGTCCGTGTGTGAGAACCAGCTCATATTGAGGTCGACACCCGCAGCCTTCCGTAGCAATTTCCCATTGCTTGCGCAGTTTTTCATTTTTAGTGAATTAATGAAGGCCTGCGTTCCTGCATAGTGCATATACAGAGTGGTCAATTCGGAGGTATAGGTACAACTTTAAATTAAGATAATTTTTATTACAAACGAAAATTATCATGTATTTTCCTATACTTAATTATTTAACACCTACACAGGCTTTCCAATTATGAATGAAAAATAACATCCCCCGAATCTCCAACTTTTTACTGGTTTAAAATGCAATCGCTTATCACCGTCTTTTTCAAGAAATTTTCACATATTTTATTAGGAATTCCACTATCAGAGTCCCAAATATTCTGCTTTTAGCGTTCAAAATTGACCACGTTGCGTCCCTTTAGATAACCCTATAGAAAAAAGTCAGGACCTGAAGAATTTCATTTTATCTGGTGAATGTGTCCAATATTAACATTAACATTTCTTGGAATTTATTGTTTCGGAATCATTTCTCTCAAATTTTCGATTATGTTTCGTGCTGCATGGTTTGTAGTTCCATCATAATGGAGCCACGTATTTTCTAGGTCTAACTGATTGATTTTGCTCGTCTCCACAATAGTAATGTGGTTTATTTACAAATTCTCAGTGATCATAATGGAATTATTTCCTCGAAGAAATCGAACAAATTTTTGAAAAAAATTGTGTAGTTTTCAATGCATTTAGGAAGTTTAGGATAACATTACTGAATTTATTGCGGCAGTCATGGTCTTATAAATGGTTCATAACAAAGCCACATTTTAAGTAAATAGTGGATATCAAAGAACCGTACCAAAAAAAGTTGTATACATTCGGATTGGCCACCCTATACTATAGTGCGTTCACTATAACATGACGCGTGACGCGATTGAATTTTGTTCTTTTTAATAGAGTGCAAAATGCCGACTGACGAACAGAACTACCAATCACATGACTGCAAAATTAAGTGCTACCAATAGCGTCCCGCGTCAAGTTATAGTGAACACACTTTTAGTATATTTCGACGTTCAAAGTTCCTTTTACCTACTGAAATAAATGATTTTTACCACGTGTGCCTCATACTTGAACCCAGCGTCAGACCCAGATTACGTGCCTCACTGACTTGACGGACCGACTCACTCAAAGTTACCTACGTTGACTGTTGCCAGCACTGCACTGATTTGCTTCTTGGTACCAAAGAAACAGCATATTATGTTTAGTTTAAGTAGGGTTAAGTACCAAATAGCTGTTTTCAGCCCAACATGCTATCTTGTCAAGAATATCGTTTAGGTCCTGTCATTGTCACTTGGTATGAAAGAGATAGAATATATATACGCAAAGAAGTGCTATTCTTATTTATTTTGTCTACTCCAGAGTGATACTGTAGAGAGAAATAAAAATTTTGGTATAAATATTGGCCTGATCGTCAACTTTATTATCTTTATATTATGCCACGACAAGTGCCTACCTATCGTTATTAAGAGTGTGTATTATAGCATGTAACCACATAAACTTGCTACAACTATATTTTTAACATGTCTACAACAAAATAAACGTAACTTAATAAGTTACTTTTTGTTTGTTTGTTTTTCGAGTTATATGAAATAAGCCGTCATAACAATTCTTGTTGTAGTACTCGTACAGTGAAGGACATTTCTAATGACATTATATGTGTACTCGTGATTATTGCGAACGCCAGGATTTAATTATTTTTTCGATTCTATATTACCCGAAAACAGTTTGTTTCTGACTGGTATTCAGTTTACTTTTTTAGCATTATAATATAGAGGTATCCTACTCACTCATAAGGGACAAGGAAAAACTTAGTAAGAAATGTGAATTTGGGATAACACGAAATCATCCGTGAAATCGGAGCACGTAACCTCATTGTTTTTTGCTTTTCTCATGGGAGAAAGACTCGACTTTCAATATGATAGAATATTAGAATGTATGTAACTGCATCGTTGGTGTAGTGGAACTCCCTCGTTAGTGGTGTCAAGCGATAATCCTGAACATGAGGTCCTGAGTTCTATTCCCGGGTCGGGCAAATTGTTATTGGGTTTCCCCAATTTGTAATTTCGCAGTAGCAGCCCGAAAATTCGATTTCTGCCCAGTTGATAGCAATATATGGTCTATGACATGGAACTTAAAAAACTGGTGCACCTCTGCCTAACCCATAGAGGCACACGGCAGGCGCGATGTTATGATAGAATGTATGAATTAAAAGCCTAACCTGACGAAACTCATCAGTACGTCCTGCGCACTCATGGCAGCCAGCCTTGCTAACAAATTTACTAACTAATCTTGTGTCGTAAGACAAGACTAGTTAGTCAGTAAGTTTGGTAGCAATATGCCATAGCATATGATACAGGTAGGTCATGGCACCGACACGAAAAAAAGACAACTAGGTACAAAACAAAACTGTTATAGTGCTTTTAGTCGGAAAGCGTTATTAGCGTTGACTAATTTTCATTAGCCGACCAATTCAGTTTTAATAATTTCAGACACTAGCTTAATTCAAACTGGTCTACAGTTATTTTATGATGTATTAATGAAAACAAGAAGTCCTTTCGTTTCCGTTGCTGAATAAAATTAGCCCGTGAAAACGATGTCTTATTTCGTTTCCACGCTCTCTTGGTCTAAGAAAGTCAAAGCACTCTCAAATAAAATAGTGTTTATTTACATTGTGTTTATAACAAAAATATAAAAACATAACAATTACATGTCTATGAGAGAGGTACTACGTCAATAAAGTGGATCATCAAATTTTTAATGGCCTTTCTTGTGTCCCCAGTGTTTGTGGTCTTCATGTTCGCCCTTCTTGCCGTGGCCGTGGTGGTGGTGGTGGTGCTCGTGGTGGCCGCCCTCGTCGTGGTGGCCCTTGTGCTCGTGGTGGTGTCCTCCTTCCTCGTGGTGTCCCTTCTTGCCGTGATGGTGCTCATGGTGGCCGTGATGTTTGTGTCCTTTGTCGAAGTGTCCGCCCTTCTTGTGTCCATGCTCGCCGTGATGACCACCGTATCCCTCTTCAAAGCCTTTCTCGCCGTGTTTGTGGTGGAAGTGTTTGTCCTTCTTGAACTCGTCTAGCTTGTGAACACCGTGATGTCCTTTCGTGGAGTGACCCTTATGGTAATGTCCCTTTTCTTCGAAACCGTGACCTTTTTCTCCCTTTTCTCCGTGGTGGTGCTCATGGTGGTGTCCATCATCGTGGTGATGATGTTTCTTGTGTCCTCCGTGGTGGCCATGATGTCCCTTGTGTCCTTCGTGGTGGTGGTGACCTTTCTTGCCATGTTCATGGTGATGGTGTCCTTTGTATCCTTTGTGTCCGTGCCCTTTGTGATCATGATGGTGGTCATGGTGATGTTCCTTGCCGCCACCCTTTTCGTGGTGATGTCCGGAAGCGGCCGCCTCGAGGTCCGCGTCACGTTTCTCACGTAGGTCTCGTGCTTGTGCTAGTGCGGCCAGCGCCAGCACTGCACAGCCCAAAAGGAGCGCCACCCTCATAGTTGATGTATTCTTGGACAGATCGAGATGAGATATGGCACGTAATATTGTCACCACAACGTTTTATAGATACTGTGGGTCTGGTTTTCTCGTACCTGCATTAGGCAATAGTTGCACCGGCTCGGGTGCTTGCACTTACTACCAAGGTCAAGCGCCCTAGCGCTAGGTGAGTATTGATTTAATATCAACTTTGATCGGTAACGGTAACAACAGTTTTTACTTTGATTGTTATGTAGTGCTTAAAAACATTGGTTTGTTTATGAACTTTGAACAGATACATAAGTTGTGAATACATTGCCGGTAGCGTATCGTACGTTATCGTCTTCTGTTTTCTGTTTAGGTGGGTTTTGCCCATATTTTTAAAATTATGAACGTACTGTTCATAATTTTTATATTAAGTAGTTGTTTCTTAAACTACATAATTCATATTCTTCGTCTAACAAACTGCCGAATGATCATTTAGTATTACACTCACTTCCCGTAATTCTATCGAGTAGTAATGGACATTCGTAAAGATCCGTCGAATGACAAAACTGTTTAATACATGTGTTTCTGTTTTACTAATGATGGCGTCAGAAGTGAAAGATTTACAAAACTCTGTTATTAAAAATGTATCTTTTGTTTTATTAGAGTAGTCCCTACCTATATACGAGTTTTAAGCTAATACAGCAATATCTTGTTAGATTGTAACGCGAGAACTTGCATGTAATCAACAGGCAGCTGCAGGGTAACAAGGCCTCATTATCTTACACGTGCTAGTGATAGTAACATATACATGGCATGTATGTACGACGTACGTACATACATGTAGCATATTGTTCCGTGGGTAACATACGGAAAGCACTGGTTCTTTGGCCTATTTCAATCATGATCTATGTAGTTTGAAATAGTCCTTTATTATACAAGGGATCAAAGAGCCTTATTTAGCACGAGATGGTTTGGAGTGCTTAAATAAGTCTTTCACCCGAGGTAAACACTACGCTTTTCATTACGTAAGAGGAAAGTAAATTAAAACCTGATTAGTTAAACAAACAATATTTTTTTGAAACATAAATAAACAATATTTGTAAGATCATATCTATTTAACTATCTCTCAATTGATTTTGGCGGTAAAAGGTACTACTGTTTTAGCCTCTTCTCTAATGAAATCAGGCGTTAAATTTGATGAACTCATTTTTTAGAAATATCTGTCCATGTGAATAATTAGCACTCGACTAAACAACTAAAGATCGAATTGCTTTGCTATGTAAAAAAACCGGCCATGTGTGAAGGGTTCCGTTGTTGGGAAGTTGAGATGACTTTATCCCGAAAACAAACTTAACATTGTTGTTGAAAAACATGTTCTCCCATACATTGATATATCCCACGGTCAATTCTTCAACTGAAAATTTAAGTTGGTCGACTATTACTCGTTAACTTGTAAAGCCCGCTTAGCTGTGATAGATTTCCTTTCAATTTATTGTACTACTGCCATGATTTTAATCACATAAACAACGATTTATCTGGCAGGGGGGGGACACTTGACTCTAACAAAAATTAGCACTTTAATGCTTAATATTACGCAAACGGATCCTACGGCCTATCTAACGATACCCCACACTATGGAGTAGTCGAGAAAAAAAAATATCGTCCCCACATTACGTGCAAGGGAGGTACCCTGGCGACCACGTGCAAGCTAATTGCACCTCGGAGGTGGACCGCAGCGGTCTCTGCTACCGCTGTGGTCAGCCCGGGCACAAGGCTGGCTCCTGCAACGCCACGCCGCACTGTCCCGTATGTGCGGCGGTTGGCAAGCCGGCCGAGCACAGGATGGGCGGCAAGGCCTGCGCCCCACCCGCCAAAGCCAAGGCCAGGGACAAGTCCTCCGCCACCGTCGCCACCGCCGTCACCGCCGCAGCCGCCACCACTGCGCCACCACTCAGGATCTGTTGCTCCAGAGCATGGCGCAGTGGTCGATTAACATCGCCGTGGTCGCTGAGCCGTACTTTGTCCCGCCCAGGGATGACTGGGTGGAGGACCTGAGCGGCTCAGTGACCTTAATTTCGTCGGCCGCCGCCGGTACCCCGTCTCTCGAGGCCATCAAGAGAGGACGGGGCTGCGTAGCAGCGCGTTTCGGGGAGATTGTCGTGATAGGGGTCTACTTCTCTCAGAACCGAACTCGAGTTCCACAACTCCCTTGCGGAGTTGAGAAACGTCGTCGTCGGGTTTGGTTCCCTCCCCGTGTTCGTCCTCGGGGTCTTCAATGCCAAGAATTTGGCTTGGGGTTCCCGGTTAACAGACACACGGGGCAGGATGGTGGAGGACTGGGCTCTGGAGACAGGCCTGGTCGTCCTAAACCGGGGTTCTGTCCCCATGTGTGTGCGGATGCGGGGTGAATCAGTGGTGGACCTCTCGTTCGCCAGCCCCGCTCTGTCGCCGCTTGTAGTTGACTGGCGCGTCATGGAGGGGGTGGAGACCCATTCCGATCACCGGTATATCCGGTTTGACGTCTCCGCCCAGACCTCGAACGCGCCGGTCCGACGGGCCCCGAGAGGTCCGCGGTGGGCGCTGAAGCAGCTGGACCGGGAGCTCCTCCTGGAAGCCTCGATCGTGCAGGCCTGGGTGTCACCACCGGACAGGCCTGCTGACATCAACGACGAGGCGGAGTGGTTCCGGGAGGCCATGTCTGACATATGTGACGTGGCAATGCCCCGGGTCCAGCCTGGACGTGCCTCGCGCCAGGTGTACTGGTGGTCGCAGGAGCTGACGGCTCTGCACGCTGCGTGTGTGGCTGCGCGACGCCGGTACACCAGGCACCGCAGGCTCCGTTTCAAACCTCCGGATACGGAAGCCATTCAGGCGGAGCTGTACGAGGGGTACAGAGCGGCGAAGACCGCCCTCCAAGCGGAGATCCTGCGGGCCAGGGGATTGGCCCGCGAGGAGTCGCTGGGGACTCTGGACAGGGACCCGTGGGGATGCCCGTACAAAGTGGTGCGGGATAAACTCCGCCCATGGGCTCCCCCGCTGACGCAGAGTCTCCGACCCCAGCTTGTGGAGGACGTGGTGAGCGCTCTGTTCCCTCCGCGAGGGGAAACCACCTCCCCACCTATGGCTCCGCATACTGCGGTACCCGATGCGGACCACACCGCCTACGACGACGACGACGACGCTGCTTTGGAGGTGGCCGAGGTAGAAATGAGAACGGTGGTACGCAGGCTTAATGCCAAAAATACCGCCCCAGGACCCGACGGCTTACCTGGGAAGGCCTGGGTCCTGGCCTTGGAGGGTCTCGGGCCTCGACTTAGGCGGCTCCTAAGCGCATGCATGGAGAGGGGCCAGTTCCCGCTTCGTTGGAAGACGGGGAAACTGGTCCTCATAAAGAAGGCAGGGCGCCCTGCGGACTCTCCGTCCGCTTATCGGCCCATCGTGCTGCTCGACGAGGTGGGCAAGCTCTTTGAAAGAGTCATTGCAGACCGCCTCGTCGGCCAGCTGGTGCGGGTGGGGCCGGATTTGGCGGAGAGCCAGTTTGGTTTCCGCAGAGGGCGCTCTAGGGTAGACGCCATCATGCGCGTGCGAGCCCTGACGACGGGGAATGAGCGCTGAGGGTGGGGTCGTCTTGGCGGTGTCTCTAGACATCGCCAATGCCTTTAATACCCTGCCCTGGAGTTGCATCAGGAAGGCGCTCCGGTACCACCGGATGCCGCCCTACCTCTGTCGTGTGGTCGAGGCTTATCTGACGGACAGGGCCGTCATCTACCCCGGTCACCAGGGAGTGTGGAACCGGCAAGAGATGTCGTGCGGTGTCCCACAGGGATCGATCCTGGGGCCGCATCTGTGGAACATCGGATACGACTGGGTGCTGCGCGCCGACCTCCCTAGCGGCGTCAGCGTAGTGTGCTACGCTGACGACACGTTGGTCCTGGCGCAGGACACACCCTTTCGCTCCGCCCAGAGCGGGAGAAGTTATTTGATGATTTCGCACCCAAAAAAAAAAAAAAAAAAGGAGGTACCCTATAAACATTTTTATTTCAAGATTTTATTTTAGCACTTAGTCGGCGTGATTAATATGTATACCTATACCAAATACCAAAACAGCTTTCTAGTACTAAGTGTCTCTGAGCTACAGCGAGGACAGACAGACAGACGACGGACATGGCGAAACTATAAGGGTTGCTTGTTTACTACGGAACCCTAAAAATGGATTTTGATGTGGTATTCACCATAATTTAAAAGAAAAATCCGGAAGGTTTTGTGTTTAAAAACCAACAAAACTGGAATTTCAATGTTCTGTCGACTCGTGAAGCTGGGGCGGGTCGCTAATGTGTAATATAACATCATGCATGTATCCTGTAGTACTTACCTATTGTTTATATGGCTCTAATAATAATTGAAATGCCAAAGTATATGATGGTGGGTACGTAAGCCTATGCTATCAATCGGGCACAACTAGACTCTGGGCTGCTGCTATAAAATTTGACCTATTAAAAAAAGGACCCCATGCTCAGTGATCGAACCAACGACTAATTTGTGGTATATTCGTATAAAAAGGTCAAAATGTTAACTAAGGTAAGTGATGTACGCTCAGACATTGATGAAATACTTTGTAGGCTCCTCGGTTAATTTATCGTTATTTCATAGCAAGTAGCTGTGGAAGCAAGATAAGTGCAAAATGTGAATAAAAATAATAGTTAAGGCGCTGACAAGACCCAATTGACCAAAATAGGCTTCTCTTAAGAAAAAAAAATGCCAAATCTGTATAAATAGTCTATGGTAGCGGACAAAATATATGTTAATTTTGAACTTATTTCCCAGAACTTGGTTGTTACCAAAACACGTTTTGAAAAGAAATGTCGATACAATCGAACGTTAAACTAACCTCTTACCTTGAGTTCTAATCCAAAATATCTGCATTAAATATCAGCATACGTTACAAATTTAATTAATAATAAGAACGTCTTATTTGAATGCAGAACTTGGTTGTTTTTTTATTTTCGATTACTCAACTCAATTTTGAGTAAATAGATAATTGCTTCATATTTCGCAATAAATTATAAGCGTTGTGTCATCGCGCTTCTCTTTCTTTTCTATGCAATCTGACAGTGACCACGGTTTAGGTGTTGTCAGCGTCTTAAATGACATGTTTATTTGATGAAATTCGACAGAAGATTGTTTTACAAATATGCTACTTTTCAAGACTTGGATTTATTTTTATTGATACGTTGCCCAGGCTAGTGGCTTTTGCTTAAAGAAAATGATTCTTAAAGAAGCGTTTTCTTTAAATATGCATAGCATACATTATCTTTATGCCCTTTTAGAAAGAGCAACTGCAGCAGTTACTCTTTCTAAAAGGATACTCGTGGCCTTTATCAAGCTTCGAGGACTTTCAAAAGTGTTAGCTTTGTTTGTTAAGCTCATATACCATTAAATCTGAAATATTATTATGTAGAATATAATGCATGCATATTTAAAGATTTATTAATAATATGATTATTAAACCTGACAGCAAATAACTAATAAGTACGTTACATAAAATTACTTATGAGTTCGTGTAAAATACTTACATTAGAAATAAAAGTACCCAGTTGATTTCGTTCACTTAATTAATTCCAATTTATGTTCGAGATCAAAATAATACGATAGTAAAATTTTATTGAAGATATTATTTTTATTGAATGTTTGGATTTAACTCAATACAGTTTCATTGTTAAATTAGGCTCTGACTTTTATTAATTGGTCAAGGACAGTTAATGAGACACAGTTGATTTTCTATTATTTGACTTCGAATCGGTGTCGCGCGGGGCTTAACAGGTGTGTTTTTTCCAATAGTCATTTGGTTCTCTTCATTAACCTTTACTGACATTCCCAAATCGTTATAATCACAATTATTAATCTTGCATTTACAACAGAATACTTACATAAATGCGAAAATAGCACGGGCTCTGTAGCTCGAGGCATAAGCACTTTATTGACTAAATAACGATAGGTACCTACATGAATATAACATACCTACCTACCTTCTAATATGTATGAAGGATTTTTGATTTTGATCTACATCACTAAAGAATAATTAGCTCTCAAAGAGCTGCCGGGTTTTATGCGGCACAATACACTGGGCCTCTGTCACATTTTTCGGATGTCGTGATCTCGTGAGTGTACTGTGAATCAGAATCAGAATCAGAATTTTATTTGCTATGAATGCAGGTACAGGTATAAGATGTTGTACATAAATTAATGAGATCGGCTAGTCTACCTTACGTTACGGCATGCAAATTATTACATACATTAAAATATGAATACAAACAAAACAATGTCAACAAAACGAAACAGAAATTAAAGTGAAGTCAATTAATAATATTATCAATTACCTTAATCTTACATGGTTAAATTTACAATTAATTATAACAATCACAATCTGGATAAACTCAAATACGTATAATTTAGAAAGTCTTTCACTGAATAATAACATTTGCCTAAAAGTAATGCAGTTACCTTAGATTTAAAAATGTTTACAGAACACTTCTTAAAACCATGAGGAATACGATTGAATACGTATAATTACGCCACAGTATGGATACCCTAATTGCATTAAGTTTGCTAGGATCAGTTTGTAAAGGCTCCTACATACTGGCGCGACCTGTCGCGCGACGCGACGCGACACAAAGACACCGCGTGTAGTGCTACACGCGGTGTCTTTGTGTCGCGTCGCGTCGCGCGACAAGTCGCGCCAGTATGTAGGAGCCTTTAGCCTTTCTCATTTATATTAATATTATAAAGATAAAAGATTTCATTTTTTGTTTGATTGTTTGTAATGGATAAACTTAAAAACGACTTAACTGATTTTAAAAATTTTTTCACCTATAGAAAGCTACATTATGAGCGAGTAACATGGTCTGTATTTTAAAAATTAGAGATCATTACGTAAATTGCAATAATGTAACCCAAGGTATCAAAAAATTTCCTATAAAAGTCATTATTTGGCGTGCTCTGTGAAAACTATTGATGAAATGATGATACATAAAATAATGAAATACATAATTATAGTAGGTACTCATCAATGCCCACAAAAAGGTCCGCGAGGCTATATTATAATTAAGCCACATTAACCCTTTTTTGTTCAAATTTGTCAATCAAAACACGGGTAGAATCGAAAGACGAAGACATTCGTATCATGATATTAATCTTTATCCAACTAAATAGTTTCATAATCAAGGTTGATGGAGGAATTTATATGTACAAGTACATAATGAGTTTCTCTTTAAATTATTCGAATTGGACCTTTTTTAGAAGTTACGACGGGTATACAAATGATAAAAGTAAGAAAAATGCCGCGTTGTGAGCGAACAGCTCTACGCTTAGTCTATTAGTACCTACATATTTTATTTTTAGTGCATTGAAATAGGATTTACTACTTTGAATCCTGGTAGTACGTGTCCGTGGGATAAATTTTCCGACATCCACACGGGCGAAGCCGCGGGCAAATGCTAGTTTACTATATGTATAACCCAGATATTTTAGTTCGCTTCTACAGAATTCACACTTTTTTAGATTGATGAATAGACGAGGTTCCTGAGAAAGGCACCGTTCGGTTAAGGTTTATGACGAAAAATGCAATATAAACTTTATTAAAACCAGTTTAAGATTTATTCCACGTCATAGGTACCTAGGTAAGCACATGGAAAAGTCAGAAATCAATACCTACTTAAACAGGTTTTCACAGAACCCATTCCGGAATAATGTTGCTCTGGATGCTTTAATTAGCTCAAGCTGTGTACAATCTGTGACGTCAAAAACGATTTCGAAGAACAAACTCATGAAATGGGATTTTATTTGACAAACAATAACATTTGTCAACAATTTGTTTAATTCTATTGTGTTAGGAGGTTCCTCTGTCTGGGGTCCTGACCACGGGTAGGATGGTACTTGTTCACGATCGGATAGGTGACTAAATATTTTATTTATATTATACATCTTTTTATTTTACATTTTTTATTTATGCAGTTAAATAAACGACAATAAATTAGTGAGATGTCAAATTAGTGAAGGGGCTTGTGGCCAAGTAATAACAGCCGCACGGGTCGATCGATCAGGTTAAGCTACGCTTGCCGTGGTTGGTCCGTGGATGGGTGACCATCTTTACATACCAGGACCCCTCCGTGCCTCGGAAAGCACGTCAAGCCGTTGGTCCCGGCTGTCATTTGTAGATCTTTGACAGTAGTTACGGGTCGTCAGAAGCCCGAAAGTCTAACAACCAGTCTTACCAAGGGGTAACGTGTTACCCAGTAAATGGGTTGTGGAGGTCAGATAGGCAGTCGCTTCATGTAAAATACTGGTATTCAGCTGCATCCGAGAGTATAGTGAGATGTTACTTGGGTATTCTGTCATTCCACCGTTTGAATTTTGTAAATATCCTTTGGTATGCAATTCTTGGATTGCATCAGTTCAACATGACGTCTGGCCGACATGACTGCATGCATTTGCTTACAAAAATGCGTATTATTAGGTTTTGGCACAGTAATGATAATGACTGATACTTCGTAATGATTTGAGATTAAAGAGAGAAGTACTTAGTATTTTTTACAAAATGTAATTCTTTGTCGTATAAACATAACAAAAACACTCGATAACAATGTAATATCAACAAATAACAGTTCAGTTACATTCAGCAACAGCTTAGTGACCCTTCTTGTGTCCCCAGTGCTTGTGATCCTCATGGCCTCCCTTTTTGTCGTGGTCATGGTGATCGTGGTGGTGCTCGTGATGGCCGCCTCCGCCGTGGTGGCCCTTGTGGTGGTGGTGGTGGCCGCCGTGCTCGTGGTGGCCTTTCTTGCCGTGGTGGTGTTCGTGATGGCCGCCGTGCTTGTGTCCCTTGTGGAAGTGTCCGCCCTTCTTGTGGCCGCCTTCGTGGTGGTGTCCGCCGTGGTGCTCATGGAAACCTTTATCTCCATGATGGTCGTGGAAGTGCTTGTCCTTCTTGAACTCGTCATGTTTCTCGACGCCGTGATGTCCCTTGGTGTCGTGTCCCTTGTGCCAGTGGCCGTGTTCGTCGTGGCCGTGGCCGTGGTCGCCCTTCTCGCCGTGATGTTCGTGGTGGTGGTAGCCGTCATCGTGGTGGTGGTGTTTCTTGTGTCCGCCGTGCTCTCCGTGGTGTCCCTTGTGTCCCTCGTGGTGGTGGTGTCCGTGCTTGCCGTGGTGGTGCTCGTGGTGTCCCTTGTGTCCCTTGTGGTGGTCACCACCGTGGTCGTGGTGGTGGTGTCCATGGTGCTCGTGGCCGCCACCCTTGTCCCAGTGGTGACCATGTGACGCAGCGGTCTCTAGATCAGCGTCCCTCTTCTCCCGGATCTCCCTGGCGGAGCTGAGGGCGGCGATGGCCAGAAGGCCAAATGCCACCAGAAGACTACTCCTCATGGTTGATTAGACTTGTTGTTGCTGAATGATATCGATCCATCAGTGACAATGATTTTATATACTAAACGGCAGCGGCGGTTAGGTAAGTCACCGCTGCTGAGAGTGTCAAGGTTGTAACAACTAACGACCGTTGGAGATTTCCACTTCCTTCCAGATTGACAACATTAAGTTTGATAAGAGATAACTTCCGAATCATTTATCATGCTTTTATTTGTTTCTAATGTACTAGTGTGTCTTGTTGAGTGTGTTGCTATTTTACAAGACTTGTAAATTGACACAGGTCGTCCCAATATCAGTGAGTGCTTACATGGGCCTATTTGTTGACCTCTGTAATTGAAACGGTTGGAATAACATGTTTAACAAATCGATTGCTGATCTCAGTATCTACGTAACTTATGTTTCAGCATCTAATTTTCTTCAGTGAAGTATGTTGAAAACGATATGTAGGATAAATAAATAGTTGCTCTACCCAAAACAGCAGATCTTCATAACCAAAGGAAGAAATGTCATGAAAAGTATAAAATAAGTTAACTACGACAACTACGAACAGTTAGCATCGTGTAAAGCCTTTTTTTTTTTTTTTTTTGAGGGTGGGAAATCATCAAATAACTTCTCCCGCTCTGGGCGGAGCGGGAGGGTGTGTCAGACTCTTACTGACTAAAACCCACCCGTATTCCTTCCTGTTGCCTGTGTTGCGGGGGCCTCGGTGACCCATAAGTACCTTCCCGCGACCCCGGCAGGCATCGGCCCTAGTGGACCCCTACTATATGTGCTGACGACATCTCTTTGAGGCGCGCGTGGAATACAACGCGCCGTCGACCCGGGCCTGGTCCTTACCGGACGGTGAGCTACCCATTGCTCACCGTCCGCAAGCCCGCGCCTACGGTGGCCGGAAATCCACCCGGGATTCCCGACGCCCTGGGCGTCTCCTGCGGCGGCTAGGGGCGAGAGGGCGCGAAACTTGCCTTTCCCTCAACCGTCCCGCCTCCTCCTTCGCGAGCATTACTGCTTCGCAGAAGGAGGTGACGGCTGCCCATGCCCTCTCGCTCCGTACCATGGCCTGAACCAGGGCCGGACGCGAGAGGTCTCTGCCGCCGATCGCCTCCACGAGGACACGGCGGTGCTCTGCCCAAGCCGGGCAGACCTCCACCGTATGCTCCACCGTGTCCTCCGGGCGATCCACACAGTGGTGACACCCGGGTCGTGTAAAGCCTTGACCTTTCACAATTAATTCGTGTAGAAAGAAACAATTGTATGTTATAAATTGTATTCAGCTGTATTCGGTAAGACTGGAAGCCGACCCCAACATAGTTGGGAAAAGGCTAGGCAGATAGTATTAAGAATTTCATTGGGATGCATTAAAGTGGGCTACGAAACAGGGTGTGCTTTTCGCTGATATATATATATATATATATATATATATATATATGCGATTGCCTTTTTGAAAAAAAAAATCTTGGTTTTGCTTGTCCTAAATAATAATAATATAATAATCGTTTTATTAGGAATAAAAAACAAATACATAAGGACAAACAAAGTTAAACCTTGATAGCTGCAACAGTTAAAACTGTGGCGCCGCTACCAACGCCTGACTCCTGGTTAGCGGGTAGGTTGTTCCACCCACGTAATAAAGGTAATTTAACAAATATTTTACAAATAGAAAAATAACAATAAAAAAACAAATGATGATATTTCAGGCAACATATTCACAATAATGTGATTGTAAATGATTTTTATTGCTCAAAGTTAAAAAAAGTTACTTAATATAAATCATTTAATTAGGAACCTACTAATTGACCATTACTAAACTGAATGATATTTAAAAACATTTTCATCCGGAACAGTTCCTGCAAAAAAGCTTTATCCATGGATGCGACTAATGAAGCAAAAATTCTTCTACGTTGCACGACGGAAACTACGCTGCATAAAAAAACACGAGTCGTAGATTTAACCAATAACGGTAAGAAAGATACAGGAATTGAATACGTATGTAACATTCGAAGCAAAACCCAGTGTAGTGATTGTAAATCATATATTTGTTCCGTACCTAGTCTATACATCAGAATGTTATCCAAAATCTCCACAGTGTGCAGTGGATGGTTGGTTTGGTCCGCAACAGGCTATAATTGTACGCCCAGTTACGTTCAGAATATGTAGCGCAGGCATTTACATAAGTGCAGGCAGTGTGTTATATCGAACATTTGGTTTGCATTACAATCCGCTAACTTGGCGTTTCACCCAAATATAACTTGTGTTAAATACCTACATTTTGAAGTTACGTTTGTGATATCAACATAACGTGCTTATGAATAAGCTTAATTAATGATTTGAAACGATCAGCATTGCAATTCAGCGAGGAAATGCCGCCAGCATCCTCGGTACAATGCCTCGAGGGCCATTTTTAGTTATAACTTAGTTTTAATTTAATTTGGTTAATGTTAATAGTCATCTTGTTATTTGGTTATGTAAATAAATGTTATGATTGTTGTCTGACAACAGGAGAATGTTCTTGTGTACATTAATGGAACCATGAAACAAATTAAACGCTACGAATCAATCCTCTCATATTTGTCACGAGGTGCTCAAAAATAAGTTCCTGCTGTGGTCATAAAAAGCTCCAAATCTCATATAATAATACTATGATCTACAGTTTTTTTTTTCATTTCCTAGAGAATGAAGTGGTGCATTAAATAAATATTGGCATGAAATGCTAGCAATGTGAGGGGTTCTTAGTTAGGAATGTCATTATCTTTGCGATCGTCATCGGCCCCGGAAGGATTCTTGTGGATCGGTATGTGCCAAATGAATCTGCAGTTTGTTATAAAAATACTCATCTTTATTACACTGTTCTATGTTCTATGTTAGAGGGTTTGGTTTCCGCACTTAGTCCTTCAGGTGGACCATTGTGCGTGGGCCATGGCGGCCGTTTTTGGTGGTTATTCCAACCAGCCCACCTCCCTCCAGAAGTTGATAACATCTCCTGGTCTGTTTAGAATTTCTGTGTAGGATCTGGGTGCCCCGAGGGTTTCTGTTCTAATGTGGGTGACGCCTGTGCATTCGAAGAGCACATGCGCAACGGTTTCCTCTGCCTCCATGCAAGCCCTGCACAGAGGGCTGTCCGTTATGCCTATTGTGTGGAAGTGTTTGTTTAGCGAGCAATGGCCCGTGATGGTCCCCGTCAACAGGCGCAGGCCGGTCCTGTCCAGGCGTAACAAGCGCCTGGTTAACTTACTATCCAAGGATGGCATAGCCTCCTTGGACTGTCTGCACCCCTGTGCCGAGGACCACCAGCTCTCCGCTTGTGTGTGGGTGAGCTCCTGTAGCCACCTGCGTAGTTGGTTGAAGGGGATGGGCACGATCGGCTCCGGTCTGCAGACTGACATGCCGGATGCTATCCTGGCTAGTTCGTCAGCTGCGTCGTTGCCCAGCGATCCGCTGTGTCCTTTTATCCATTGCAGTGTCACTGTGTTGCGGTTGAATACCGTTATACGTTCTAGCGCATTGTGACATTCTTGTGTTAGTCTCGAAGTACTGTGTTTCTTCCCTAGGAATTGGAGCACTGAGGCGCTGTCGGAGAGTATACGTACATGAGTGTCCGTGACTCTCCTGGCTTCTATGGCATACGCCGCTTGTATAATGCCCACACACTCCGCCTGGTAGACGGTGTTAAACATTCCCAGCGGGCAGGATATGTTTATGTTAAGGTCGTGTGAGAAAACACCAGCTCCGGTTCCGGAGTTGGTCTTTGATCCATCGGTGTATACTCTTACCTCATACGGGCCTGAATAGTCGCACCGTTCCTCTGTGAGTATTATGTTGTAGTGCTTTTGGAAACAGTTTAATTTTGGGGCTCTGTCGCAGGGTGATGCCATCATCGGTCTTCGTTTGATCGCATCCTCCCTTATGCGTATGTGCTTGACTCTAGAATCTTTGCTCAGGGTTCCTGTTATGTTAAGCCTAAAGGCGGCCAGGGCTGCCTCCTTTCGCACGATAAGGTGCAGAGGCGGCAATCCAAGCATCGCCTGTAGGGCGGCAGTGGGCTTTATTACACTGATAATACTTCTATTCTATCAAGTTCTGATGGTGTTTATTGATTCATTATATATTTTTAAGATATGCATGCATATGTCAAAGATACGGTCCTATTAGACATAACCTTGAGTAGCGTGAGCCATCAAAACAAAAGGGGGTAAAACTTTTAACATCAGAACAAGAATCAACACTTTCTGAGTTCTGGTCCTTTGTCCTACATCTTACAATTTCATAAAGTTGACAAATGTCCAAACATTTAGTTACTTATAAACTCAAGGTATACAAATCCCTTAGTCGACTCAAACATAATCTGGTGTAATTCAAATTCATTTATTTCAGATAACTTAATCCATACAGTCAGATTTAAATTAAAATGCATTTAAATTACCCACTTAATAAAGGTTCTCCATATCGGAGAAGAGATCGTATCTGCTACAGTCATCAGAATTCTGTTACCACACACTCTGCAAATCAGGGATACAGTTTTCTTAAAGATGACGGCATGAAAGCCATCAATGCGATACAGCGCAAACATCTCCGATGCACTACAGAAGCGAGGCAGCCTGAAGATGTTGTTATACTGGACGCGCAATACCAGCCACTCAGGTTGTAGGTAATACTAGTTGACATTATTCTGAATCCAGCTAAAACAATGTTCCTTCGTATTTGATTTCTATCGCTTGAAATTGTGTTGCCGCTATGAAGAAAGTTTCATAAAAACGAGGATTCATAGGCTTTGAACACGACGATACAATCAACGGCATACTAAGATACTGTCGACACAGTCGCGTGTATTTTAGTATTCTGAACTACAATGCATATCATAGATCACTAGTGTATTTTAAGGGTTCCGTAGTAAAACCGGTTTTGATATGTCCGTACGCGTCGGTTACACAAACGTATTATTATCTTGTCTTGCATTTTATTGGAAAACCTTATTAACTAAATAAGTGTCTATCGATTTTTAATTGTTTTTATTTTCAGTATGACGTTATCACCATAATTTCGTGACTATTAACTTGTTGAATAATTACATTTGTGTTCAAAGACTAACATTGATATATGATAAATTATGTAAAGGGTATATGTTTAATAATTGTGTACATTATAACAAGTGGTGCAATTTAACTCTTTATTGTAATTAAATATTAAACAAGCATTTGTATATTACGTTACTGATACGGGTATTTAAATTGTATTAACGTTTTTAAGGTTGTGATTCATTTTGTTTTAATTAACCATGAACACTTCTTTGCATGTCCTACGCGTGGCTCGCTCACTTTTGACTTCGTTTTGAATAGAACCTTTTTGCTAAGCCTTGTGATGACACTGGATTAACGTTATAATTTACAAGATAATAATAATTGAATCGTTTCCATTAAGTTACTAAATTACAGAATTGGTTTCGGCACATTAAACGGTTTAGCTCTGTTAATTGAATTTGAATTAAAAAGGCCGTTCTTGAATAAATATTTTTAAAGTAAGTTCTTAGCTGCATATGACATTAGCTTACAATGGCCCACTGTTGTGTAATGTTAGTATATAGAAGAAGTTAGTGAAAATATAGGATACTTTTCAGTAGACGGGCACTCGGCTACGACACTGGATTAGGTATTCAGTGGGGATTTCAACCGCCGACGATTCTCGAGAGTCCCGCGTTGCTAGTTTTATAAAGCTGTGGCTAATAAACCTAATACCAGAGTTTTGAACTATTTTTATTTTAACAAAAAATCTTCACTGAAGTCTGACTTATGAATTTGTCGAAAACTTACAGTCCAACCAATAGCCATAAACTGTTTGGTTTTGACTAAGTATTTTAGTAAAAATTTTAAGTTATTAATTAGTTGTTAGATTTTACTTTATCTACAAACAAAGAAGTTCAGTAAGTGGTTATTTATTATACCAATAAATATAATGTCGAGGTCCTCAGAAAATAAAAGTAATACTTTAATTTTATCCTTCCGAAAGAAAATCCGGTGGTCTAATATTTAAACGCCAGTAATCTCTGTTTACTTTCACGCAAAAGAGGTGGGTTACCTAATTAATTTAGGGAAGTAAATTACAAAACTAAGTCCATTTTTTATTTTTCAGTTCCTAGAACGAATGCTTTTAAATGAAATCCCTCAGTAGCATATTAAAATAAATATTTATTCGTATATCACAAAGTATCAACAATAACAAAAAGCCTCATCTCATAATAATCACAGCGCTAACTTATTTATGACCTTTTTTCCAGCCCCAGTCTTTGTGGTCCTCATGGCCTCCATTGTTGCCGTGGTCCGCGTGGTGGCCCCAGTACTCGTGACCGGCACCCTCGTCGTGGTGACCCTTGTGGTCGTTGTGGTGACCTCCCTTTTCATAGAAGCCCTTGTTACCGTGCTCTTGTTCATGGAAGCCACCGCCCTTGTGTCCCTTGTCGAAGTGTCCACCTTCTTTGTAGCCTCCCTCGTGGTGATGTCCACCGTATCCTTCTTCAAAACCAGACTCACCGTGCTTGTCATGGAAGTGCTTGTCCTTCTTGAATTCGTCTATTTTGTGGATACCGTGATGTCCTTTCGTGGAATGGCCTTTGTGGAAGTGTCCGTCTTCTTCGAAACCGTGGCCCTTCTCGCCTTTCTCACCGTGATGATGTTCATCATAGTAGCCATCGTCGTGATGATGATTTTTCTTGTGTCCACCGTTCTCGTCATAGTGTCCTTTGTGTCCTTCGTGGTGGGAGTGTCCCTTCTTCCCGTGCTCATAGTCGTGGTATCCCTTGTATCCCTTCTCCCCATGTCCGCCGTGCTCGTGATGGTGGTCTCCGTGGTGCTCGCCACCTTCGCCCTTTTCCCACTTGTTTGAAGGTGCAGTCTGTAGGTCGACGTCTCTCTTCAGGCGCATGTCCCTGGCGCACACGGCGACCACTAGCGCCAAGAAACAAGCTGCGACGGTAGCTCTCATCCTGAACTTTTGTCCTGGTTCTGTTGGGTAATGATTGCCAAATGATACCTGTTACGGATTTCTCTGAGCTTATATAGTATTGCCAATAATAGTTATTGCTTTTAATGTCAGGGTAATGAATGACGGTCACAAGTACGCGACTGACCTGAATTATATTTTAAATAATAGATACGTATCGCCACCAATGTTTCGGTCTTCACAACTTCTGTATTATATTGCAATTACATGCGATACAATGTAAACTAATTTAATCAAATAAAAGCGCTATAAGAGAAATAAGTGGTCTGTTTACAGTACGCAAACAATAATAACAAATCAAACCCATTTATTAGATAAATATGATGTAAAGATATGTGTGATTAATTAAATTATGACTCTACATGCTAAAAGCTCTGATTAAACTAATATAATATTGATATTGAGGTAAATAATAATAACAATCATGGTTGATAAGGGTTTTTTTTTTTGGATGGGAAATCATCAAATAAATTCTCCCGCTCTGGGCGGAGCGGGAGGGTGTCAGACTAATATCCACCCGTATTCCTTCTTGTTGCCTGTGTTGCGGGGGCCTCGGTGACCCATTAGTACCTTCTCGCGACCCCGGCAAGCATCGGCCCTAGTGGACCCCTACATTTTTGCTGACGACATCTCTTTGAGGCGCGCGTCGAATACAACGCGCCGTCGACCCGGGCCTGGTCCTACCGAACGGTGAGCTATCTATTGCTCACCGTCCGCAAGCCCGCGCCTACGGTGGCCGGAAATCCGCCCGGGATTACCGACGCCCAGGGCGTCTCCTGCGGCGGCTAGGGGCGAGAGAGCGCGAAATTTGCCTATACCTCAACCGTCCCGCCTCCTCCTTTGCGAGCATTACTGCTTCGCAGAAGGAGGTGACGGCTGCTCACGCCCTCACGATCCGTACCATGGCCTGAACCAGGCCCGGACGCGAGAGATCTCTGCCGCTGATCTCCTCCACGAGGACACGGTGGTGCTCTGCCCAAGCCGGGCTGACCTCCTCCGTATGCTTCATCGTGTCCTCCGGGCGATCCACACAGTGGTGACACCCGGGCGTTTCCTCCCGCCTTATCCGACACAGGAACCTCTCGAAGCTGCCGTGTCCGGTGAGGACCTGTGTCAGGCGGAAGGTGAGGACGCCGTGGCGCCTCTCTAGCCACTCCTCAAAGAAGGGACTTATCGTGGCGTGCCCAGCACTGGGTTGTGACAACCGTACTCTCCATGTCGCCATGAGATCCCGCCGGAGCTCCGTCCGCTGTGCCGCGATTTCTCGGGGCAGCGGAGTTACGTCCCGGCGTTTCGCCTCCTCGCGCCACTCCCATACGTGCGCGAGGACTTTTGCCTCCAGATCCCATGGCGGCAATCCGGCAAGGAGGCTCATGGTTGATAAGGATAAGCTGTTCATTGTATAAAATTACTACAAGTACGTAATTGATGTAAATATAACGATGTGCAACTAATAAATTAAGCCCATTCAGTGAAGTTACCGTATGTAAATATACGTGAGTTTTCACCACATGGGCCACGTTTCAGGCTGGCATTACTCGTATAAACGAGTAGTGGACCAGTAAATGGTCACATAATGTATTTATCAATGTTTGCTGTTAAATTGCAAATTGTTTAACTTGCCGTTTTAAAAACACGTTAAAATTTAATTTAACAAGTTTTATTTTGGGATTATAATTATGATCAAATGTACGTTTGGAATAAAGTAAACATTGACTCTTCATGCGGTTGTTACTGAATTTCTCTTAACTACGTCAGTGTTAGCATTGCGAAGTTACTCAATATTAAAATTCATGAAAATTAGGCTTACACCAAACCGACGCAAAAGTCGGATAAACTGCTATTGAAGAGCCGTCGACGACGAGTACGAACTTTTGATACAATTTGAACTTTGCGCCAATCCGTCACGCATTTGGGGCCAGGGAATAAATGAATGTGTTGTATGTGTACAGTCTGCTTCCATATTTCCTTGCCGAGTTTAAAAAAAAATATGGCTCAGTGGAATGCTCGAAGTAAATAAGTATAAGCGATTATAACGTGCTTGCGTGTCTATGTATGTTCTCTTTTGTATAATATTTCGATAGTAATGTTTACTTACTTAAAATTATGTTCTTATTGAGCGATTATTCAGTGGTATTTAAAAAAAATATAGTCTAGCTTTTAATCACTACGGCAATTTACCTAAACAAAGAACGTTTACAGCTATAAACAGATAAGCATAAAATGAAACTTTCACATTGAATTAATATCTACTTCGACATCATCCACATATTGCAGGCGAACGAACATAATACAGAATTTCATTTAGATAAAGTCGCAGAGCTGATGAGCCGGCCGAAGTCGCGACTGTTTTCACTAGAGTCAAGGGCGTCGCCAGTCAAGGTTATGTTGCGAAGCAGTCGCCCTCATTTTTTATTACCTTTTGTCTAAATAAATTTCTTCTGATCGATTTCTTTCGTCACCGTTTCCGGTCGGGTGCGCAAGAGTCGCGCGCTCGCCACTGACAAATAGTGTTGCACAGCCGATCAATTGACATCTGTCTGCATTGAGAGAAACTTAATTAAAATATTTTATTAGATTTACGTCTTATTGGGTTTTGAGGCAACACGTGTTTTTATTGTTTCTTAATTAATTTTAAGCATCTTGTACGGTGGTACGGAAACCTTCATATGCGAATCCGACTCGCGCTTGGCCGGTTTTTTTTCTCATGCGCCATAACTTACAGACACGTTTTAATTTAAAAATAAATATAATTTTATTCATGTTATTTTAACTTACTGTGTTTGTGTGTAGAGGTTAGTAGAGGATTCTTTTTTTACATATATTGGAATGGAAATATAGATATACAAGGTGTCGTTTTGCATCCTCGTCAAATTCAGGGAGGTAACTATGCTAGTGATTCTCGACACGAATCAATAATAAAATAAGGAGGTCTTTTTTTTTCTAATTTTCGGAAATTGGCATGTGTGGGACACGCATGTTAAAATACGGCTCGTGTGATACCGCACTGTAACTGCCCTTTTACACACACACTGTGGCATACGGAACGGGTTCTGTGAAAGTGGTGTATTCTAAAATACTGTCAAACTTAAATAATTAAAAAACAAGTATGTATTAATTATTGAGCAGGTATAGTAATTTTATTTGATTATATACGTCTTTCATAGCAGCCTCCTGAAATTTGACGAGGATGCAAAACGACACCTTGTATATATATTTTTAATATCACTTGTAAGGTGACTGGTGACAATGCTCTACTTTGAGGGTAATTCTAACGTTCAGTAGTTCTCACCGTTGATACAGGCTGAATATTATAATAAGATTCTGAAAACGTTTATCCCATTCTAGTTAAAATTTGCGTTGATCCCTAGATTATCAAATAAAGTTAATCTCGTAACAATTCTGTTGGCCGATCCGCCCGTCTCTATAGGAAACCAAACAAAATGGGAGAAAGAAATTTACTACACAGCCGTGTTCAGAATCCGAATCAGGGAGAGGTGTCAAGTCTGAAACAATGGCTGTATACTTATATCAACCTGTATACAGTGCTTGTATATACAGGTGCCTCCTTAGAGGGTATGAAAACTTGCGGGGATGGAAAAGTATTTTTTTTCTTAACGTTTTTTTCAAAAGTGCGGCTGTGGCGAAAATAACAGTAGCACAAGTTATATTAGAAATCAATCAGACAATTACGAGGTTACACATATTGGTATCGATTCCCTTGTTCACAAACTAAACTAAATTTAGGTTCAATGCATCTTTTTCTTTGTATTTCATTAAGAAGAGGACAGAAGCCATTTCTTTCTTTCTTTCAGAAGATAAATTTTAGTTTAGTCCAGTCAAATTAATCAGCGCCTGTCACTACTCCATACAAGTTTAGACGTGATTTAAAACTTGCCTACTAAAATTACGTCAAGCGCTGATTAATTTGACAGGACTAAACTAAAATTTATCTTCTGTCCTTTTCTTAATGAAATAGAAAGAAAAAGATGCACTGAACTTAAATTTAGTTTAGTTTGTGAACAAGGTAATCGGCACCACTGTATGCAAATAGATAAAATTGAAGTATCTGTTTTTAATGTTAATATAGCTTTTTACTAATTGCATATGAAAGTATAAACGGTGCTTACAACAAAAGATAAAACATTTTTAAAATATTTTGTCTGTCTGTCTGTTTGTTTGTTCCGGCTAATCTTTGAAACGGCTTGACTGATTTTGACGGACTTTCAATGGCAGATAGCTGATGTTATAAGGAGTAACTTAAGCTACTTTTATTTTAGAAAAAACCATGCGAGCGAAGCCGCGGGCAGCAGCTAGTAGTTAATAAAATAGTAGCGAAGTCGAAACTGTACATTGAATAATTTTAAAAAAAGGTGAGGAGTTTACGATTCTGATACCGAAAATATAGATTTTGTCTGTTTGTTTGGATTTCCCGGATTGACGCAAAAATTACTTAAAAATTTGATAATTTTTGCACAAATATTCATTATCTCGCTATCTGCTATGGGGGATTAGCAATATTGCATTATGTCCGTATTCCTCAACAGTGTACTGCGAGATTTATTTAGACGAGAAAAATGCTATAATATTGCAGTTAATATCATCATGCTATACCAACAAGGAGCTAAGCTGTCAATCTTGACATCTATAAGAACGGCTATTTTAGTCAAAGTATCAGTGAAGTAAACAGTCTAACTGCGTTTAACGTTCGCCTAGTAAGTCACGGTCCGTAAGTTCTATCTAATGTTCACTTTATGTGAATATTTTTTTAAAGATGCTGTAAGATTTCCAAATAATAATAAATTTTAATTTAACATTGTATGTATTTCTATTTTCTATAATTATTGTAGAGTGATGTTGTAGAAGATATTACTTTACGTTCCGATTAAGGACCAAGTTCCCAATTGACCAAAATAGGCTTCTCTTAAGAAAAAAATTGCCTAATCTGTATAGTTTGTGATAGCGGAAAAAATACATAATATGTTGATTTTGATCATATTTCCTTTAACTTGGTTGTTACCAAAATACGTTTTGAAAAAAATCTTGATACAAACTAACGTTAAACTAACCTCTTACCTTGGGTTCTAATTCAAAATATCTTTATTAAATATCAACATACGTTACGTATTTAATTAATAACAAGAACGTCTTTTTTGAATGCAGAACTTGGTTGCTTTTTATTTTCGATTACTAAACTCAATTTTGAGTAAATAGGTAATTGCTTCATATTTTGCAATAAATTACAAGCGCTTCTCTTTCTTTTCTATGCAGTCTGACAGTGACCGCGGTTGAGGTGTTGTCAGCGTCTTAACTTATAATGCCAATGGAATCAACAGTCGCGTGAGCGAAGTCACGGGCATAGATACTTTTATCTATAAAGTTCAAGCATAAGGTACATTCACACCTGACTATTGCTATGTCAGCTAATTCACTTTGCATGGACAATTGGGCCCATACGTACCTATTGTGGTATTACTCAAATACTGGTTTATAGTACCTTACAGGTAACAAAATATTGTATGCATGTATAACAACACATAACACCGAAACTAATTACGGCGTAGTCCGCGTAATCCAAGTCTGCGCTAAACCAAACCGGCGTATTAATCCTCGGCAGTGGGATACTTCCAATGTGTCGGTAGTCGGAAGGCAACAGGCGGGTGTCGGGCCCACTTTATTACGGCAAATTATGTATGTATACCGGGCACAGTGAATGCGGAGCTGAAGGATCGTGTGTGCAATGAGAGGCCTATGTCCGACTATGTTGAGTTGATTAATTACGTGCTTCCATATTTACAGGTGGTGTGGTTGAAAACTATGAGTGTGTTGAAACTGTTGGTATAGTAACCACTGTGTCTGTTTATTGTTAAAAGCTGGTGTGGAGAAACAGTATGCTGGTAGAGATGTTAGTATAGGACAGTAGGTACAAGTAAGCTATTGATTTTTATTTGTTTTCAGGACATTTATCGCTGTTTTCATATTAGTCATGAAAAAAGCGAAACGACTCGACTTGTTGAATACAATTAGGAAGTATAGTAAGACCGGAGAAGTACTCCGTGCCTCCCCCTATTTAAATATCTTTAAGACTCATTTAGAACTTCTCCGAAAATCCATTTTGTACTTAAGATCAGCGTCGTAATTAATTATTTCGGATTAAATAAACTTTCGTTCTTAATAAAGTAACCTGAGCTATAGAACTTTAGTTCTATAGCTCAGGTTACTTTAGCTCACCTTTATTATACTAACGGTTTACCGTTAGTATAATAAAGGTGCTCTTTCAACTTGAATTTACCTTGCCTTACTTTACCTCACGGGTGAAGTAGGGCAAGTACACCTACTTATGTATAGTAACTGTGATTTTTCTCTACAAAAATCACAGTTACTATACATAAGTAGGTGTAGTTTACAAACCGATAGCTCTCGATGAGACCGCCCATTAGTCTATTGGTCAAGCGTATGGTGCAGGTTTGTATTGTCGGGAGCTAATTGCCAATGGGCCTGCTTAGTACTATCGGCCAAACTTCCGCATGCTCACCTTTAATGTGATCATCGCATAGCACGGCTCACGACTCGATCACCCGATACATGCGTTTTGACCAATAGGATGCAAGAAGCGTAGCGTATTTTAGTCTATAATGATGTACTCGTATAAATTGTGACACTCGCACTAGGCGCCTGCTATGTGCACTTATTTCCGAGATATTTTTTAATGTGCACGGCCAGCATGAGCTCTTTTTGAATGATTGTTGTGGACAAGAAGTAATTTAGTACTCATATCTTCTGTTAGATTTAGAAGATGTATTATTGGTATTGCTATATTAAATTAGTGTCAACTTGCCACTAAAATATAATAATCTGGAACAAGAACTATCAAACAACAATTTATATCTATTCTATCCACTTTCTCATTTTCCTCCCTCCGACACATGATTATGCTCTATCGGTTCTATACATTTAGATGTTTAACACTTTCACGATACTCTATGCGATGCCGCCATACAAATCGCAGCGAACGCACTAGGGGCGTTGACCGGCACTGCATAAAGGTATAAAATGTTTATATTGTCATTTTTTGTTTTTTATCAGCGTGAGAGGGACTTATTACATGTGCAGTGCTATTAGAAAGTAAATAACTACATTTAAATGTGTTTAAACTTAGGAATTTGTCAAAAACCCTAAAAAGAAGCAAGTTACGTATTTTTGTTAGAAAACACACAACATTTGGTATCCTTTCCTTTTATTTCTCTATGTTTTGATTGAAATAACACAATTACACTAGTATTGGAACCAATACTTGGTGCAGTTCATACAATGCAGTCGTAGCTTTTTGTTTATTGCTGTCGAAACTTATACAACTGCAATAAAAATAAATTTATTGTATGTACCATTGTTATTTAGTGGGAACGTATGGAAACCGGTTAAACAATAAGACTGCTTAATAGAAGGCCCATAAAATACGTTCGTGAAAAAATGACAACATATTTCTCTTGTTATTGTTTGTGACACGCCCTGTAGTCACACAGATGCATATTGTCTCCAATTGGGCGAAACCAGGAAGGGTCGGTCACTAGCTGCGCTTGCCGCAGAAATATTTTCTAAACCTATGCTTAAGTTTTGCCGATAGTACATAGGTACAATAGTAAGCCAATATTAATTCGCAGAAGATATCCAAAAATATAAAAAAATCCTATAGTTTAATATTTTTGAAAGTATTTTCACATAGCTAACCTTCAGAAAGTAAACATTAATATCTATCCTACCTTACTACATTATAAAAACTTGACATCAAAAAGCCTTTGTAAACTTGACCATGAACCTAAAACTTTTAATCGTAAGGCGTTTGTAAATAATTGATGAATAGGTACGGGGAAGCATAGGTACGGGACATGTAATCGATTTTATCCTACTTATGCCCTCATCGTCAATAATAATGTCAAACCCACAATTTCTGTCAAGTACTAATCCAGTCACTGAGGTCGCGGGTACCTTATGTTCCCGCGACCTCAGTGACTGCTCAGCAAATACACCTGCCGCTTGCAATGTTTGCGCCACTAACTATGTAACTCGGAGTTAATTAACATCGGCTCTCCGCCTAGCCGGAGCTGAGACAAATATCTGAACTATGTTTTTAGCTAGAATACGGGCCAGTCTGTCTTCGTCAGAAAAGTTACAGAAGTTTCAAATAATGAGATCATTCCAGGGTGTTCTCTTCCATTCTTTGTTTTAGTTTCATTGGTGACATTATGCAGGTATTGTAATACAAAATTAAACTTTTTAAACTTCCTTTTGTAGTTTGATGAGAAAACCGAAGTTCGCAGCATTTCCATTCAATTTTGCCAGTAATGGAAACAAGTTGGATTGAGAGTTGACAGTAGTTTGCTCTGTGATCAGAAAACATGATATAATACTTTTTAGTACTTTTCCGATACTATTTGTTTTTCAAGTGAAGTGAAATATTCCCCAAATCATCTGCTCAAGTACACAACTGGGTACTTGTTTAAGGCTAAAGTTCGGCTCGGTGTCCCCAAAGTTTAGGCGTACTATTAACATATCTCATATGATATCTAAATACATGAAAGCTTTACGTCCTTGCGGCTGTAGTTCAACACCTGTGGTACACGTCTCCGCTGGTCAAAGGTTACCCTAATGCCGGCATAAAACAGGGTCTAGGATAAGCACCGCCATACATAATCGTAACTTGCCCGCTTTATTAACTTATGAGTACGTGCATGAAATTGTTAAACCAGACATTGTATGATATTTGTACTAAACTAACTGAAATCTACAATAGTGGTATTGATTGCGACCAGCTTTCAGACTTATATTTTAGCATCGAACACAATAATGTGTGCTTGTAACTTGCACATCAATGTCAACGTGTTTTTCTTGGCCTGGTCCAAATAACACACGAAATAATACAACACAATAGGTAGGCGTTCATCGTTTTAGATATCAGTATGTGAAGTTTGCTTAGTGTCTAGCTAAGTACTTCAATATATTTCGCCAACCAGTCTATTTAATGAACGTTCAGAAACATCAAAGCAAAATACTTTTAATGTGAAATAATATGGAATAATTTTACCTACGACGGTTAGACAGGGCTGGTTTCACTAAATTAATTTCATGAAAATGTTTGTGAAGGTAGTGTAAGTCTAATCGTATTTTTGTAATGTAAGAATCAGAATTCTAATAATAGATAGGTACGAGTTTACAAAGTTCTGAAGTGGCTGACTTAGAGAAGGCTGACTCTAAACCATCTACGAACAGCGTAATAAGTGATTTCCCTATAATTACCGCTGAACTAAAACTAGGGCCGGCTCTCAAACTATCACTACTATCAAAACTAGCGTTAGGTATAATTTGGGTACGGTTTCAAGGCGTTGTTTTCGTAAACTACTTCGAGGACGTGGACAATCATAAAAATACATACAAACTTTTCTACCTGACGAAATGGTTTGTCTATCGCTCAAATACTCCTGTTATTTGATGATACCATGGATGATACTGAAACGCTTGTCATATACAGTAAAGTGTCCCGAACGGTTTTGTTTTGTGCAGGGTCTGTCAGCGTGTAAACGCAATACACGTTTATGCACAAACCACGGTGGCGCCCTCGCCAGGAATATTTGTCACGCCAGTTGCGTGTATGCTGGGCCTAGGGATGACAATTGTTTTTGTGCACTCATAGAGCAGATGACGTTGATATATAACTAGAATCACTAGACCGAAAAGCTGGCGGCTTTCTCGCGCAACGCATCAGCATTGCAATTCAGCGAGGACATGCCGCCAACCTCCTCGGTACAATGCCTCGAGAGCCTTTTTTAGGTTTAACTTAGTTTTAATTTAATTTAGTTAATGTTTATAATCATCTTGTAATTTGGATAGGTAAACGATTAATTTACTAATATAAATTCAATTTTGATGTGAATAAATAATGACGTTCAAAAATGCCTTTTAATGGGCTACTTGAAATAAATGATTTGACTTTGACTTTGACTTTATAGGTACCTACATAATAATACATGTATGTGTGTGAAATTAAGGAGACCCCGTATCTATCCTGAGGCAAGATTACATTTTTCATTAAGAAATTATTAGATACATACCAATAATCGATAAATAAAATTGAATCTTCAGGCTTGATACCTGTTTTCTTTTTAGACAGAAATTTAGTTTATTTTGACTTTGGGAGAGGCTCGGAATTTTGAATCTGAATTAGTAACGCATTGCTATTTAAACCAAGATGCGTTCAATCAGGTGTAATAACGCACTACAGCGGGCGCCACCGAGTGCGCGAATATGTGCCTATGACTTACACTTGGTCGGTTCTTAAAGTCCTAACTTTATTAGTAAGGGAACAAAACTTCATTAGACACTTCAAACACTAGACGCATGGTTTTAATTGTATTAAAACTACTTACATTATAATTAGAATGAAGTGCTACTAAGGCGTCTGTGAATAAAATTTAATTACTTGTTTATGTTACACAGGATACTACATTGTAGAGCACATCAGCGTCCCGAAACTTGGGGACTGGCGCAGAACTTGTGGCACTAGTTAGTGCGATTAGCAAAATAACCGTTCTACTTGTTATACTCATAAAATATGTCACAGCTGAACTTTGTTAATTCGTTTACTTGTTGGACGAAATCAAAAGCAGCAGAACATTTTTAAACATTTCTGATATTAATTTTATGTAAAGTATTTACATATGAAGTATCAGCGAAGAATGTTTTCATAAGGGTCAAATAAAAAATATTTTACTAATGCAAAAATATTGTTACAAAGATTTCAGATTTTCAACTGAAAAATACAGTTTCACTATGGAAGAATGGTTTGCCAACAGAAAAAGGAGCTGTGTTAAATCAAAAACAAGGTGTCAAACAAGGCAAAAGCACGCAATGCCTCCAAAACGAATGTTTACAATATGTGCCTTACATTATGTACATAGGTAAATATACCAACTATCTGCCTAAAGATTATCATCTGCCTAGCCTTTTTCCAACTATTTTGGGGTCGGCTTCCAGTCTAACCGGATGCAGCTGAATACCAGTATTTTACATGGAGCTACTACCTATCTGACCTCCACAACCCAGTTACTGGGCAACACGATACACCTTGGTAAGACTGGTTGTCAGACTTTCGGGCTTCTGACGACCCGTAACGACTGTCAAAGATCTACAAATGACAGCCAACGGCTTAACGTGCTTTCCGAGGCACGAAGGAGTCTTGGGATGTAAAGATGGTCACCCATCCACGGACCAACCGCGGCTAGTTACGTAACGTTTTGCGAAAATCACGCAACGAACCACACCTATTACCCACCTAAGTCGCGTCCGTCAGTCGCTACTGATAACATCTGAGCACTCAAACTCGCTTTGGCAACTTATTACTGAAATTCTGCTCGTGAAGATGTAATGTTAGTTTCCAGACACAGCATCCACCATTTCCGTCTGACAGTTTGTTTCAGGTTTTAGAAAAGAAAAATGAAAAATTAAGCAAAAAGAGAAAATTACTGACAACCTAAGAAAATCTGTTTTCTAATCTTAAGATTTACTAATCAGTGACTTAATTATGGTTTTGGAAACCGAGCAGCTATCTGCCTAAAGATGTAAAGCAAAAAAACAATAGGCGAAAAAACACATTATTGTGAAATCGAAACAAGCACAAAGACGCAAAGTATCTATAATGAATACGTTGACCGCTAATGATGCCGATTCCCTTGTTCACAAACTAAACTAAATTTAAGTTCAGTGCATCTTTTTCTTTCTATTTAATTAAGAAAAGGACAGAAGATAAATTTTATTTTTGTCCTGTAAAATTAATCGGCGCTTGACGTAAATTGACGTAATTTTAGTAGGCAAGTTTTTAATCACGTCTAAACGTCGTTAGTGACAGGCGCTGATTAATTTGACAGGACTAAACTAAAATTTATCTTCTATCCTCTTCTTAATTAAATAGAAAGAAAAAGATGAACTGAACTTAACTTTAGTTTAGTTTGTGAACAAGGGAATCGGCACCATTACAGCTTTCTCTAAAATAATATTTAATCTTAAACATTCCTGTAGGTAACGAGCAATATGATTACTAGTAATACTTAGTAGTGAAAAATACATATTATTATCATACCTGTGTTATGATTCGACGAGTAGTAATAAATCCGGTGTGTGATATGGAAGTAGTTGGGTGACGTGCGCTCACGGCGAGTCGGCGGCTCGCTAATCGTTTGTTAATTACAGCGCTCGTTATAGCCTCGCTGCAGCGGCCGTAAACAAAAGAGACTTTGAGGTATTCCGAATGCCGACGCAGTGGCATCCCTACGCTGCGACGGAAGCTATTAATGAAATTGGAATTGTCGCCGGCCCCGGAGCTCCTCGTTCTCCCCAATTGATTTTCATAGACAAGAATTGTCATTCCGCTAGAGAGCCGATTCCTCGGGGTCGGCAATTGTCGTGATATGAAAAGCAGGTGGATCGACCTTTCGTGACTCGAATACTAAACGCCTTGTTATCATCTCATTCTACGCCACCAAAGGTTAAAATATCTCCGTATACTCTTTTGATATTCTTTTTTAAATCCATTTCATTTTAGATTTTAATTTACTTTGGCATCTCTCGGGAGCCACGCTGCTGCATAGAGCTTTTGCTTTGTCTGTATTGATTAAGTTTAACGTTTTTATTATTGTGAGAGAAATGTACTTGTATATTTGATTTATATATACCTTTTCTTTAGAACCGGAACGGTTCTTTGAATCCTATTTATAACATTGGTGTGCTTTCTAGAAGTAATATACTTTGTAGAAGTAAAAAAATCAAAAGGGGAATACGGCTGAGAGAATGCGTAGAACTTGACAGTAACGGTAACAAATGGTGTGTCGTCAGTTAACAGCAATAAAAGTTGTTATCGGGCAAGTGAGTATTGTAATGAATTATTAAAGGGGCATGTTATTGAGTATCGAGAGGCGACACAACATAGCGGACACGCCGCTCGTCGCTGCAAGTTTCCGACCGCATTTACATAACTTGACAATTTCGGCTCGGAGCGGCGCCGACGTGCCTACACAGTCACACAAAGTATTCTTCACATGGCTCGTGCCACTCTAGCCACTTGCGTCACTAAGTGACAATTCGCTCTCGTTAATCGTTCAACTGGAACCACGTTAGTATATTAAAGCTTCCAGTTGTATTTTGACTGGTTTCTAGTTTTAAATGAAATAAAGCTGTTTACGTATTTTTGTTTCCACTGTGAATATTCTTACGTAAATATTCAACGTGATTGCTCTTTACTCTCATACAATATTATCCAGGCTTGGAAACAAACTAGGCAGTTTTAGGCTAATAGCAACGTTCGGAATGGTAAGAAGTGTAGAAGGAGTGATTAGAATGTGCAGAGGGCACATTAGGCCCCGGGGAGGCGCGGGTCGGGGCACGGCGGGGGGGACGGGACGGTGAAGCGGCGCGCGGGGCCCGTGCGAGCACCACCCATGCATTTCTCAGTTCGCTGACCTGGAATGTATATTTAATTGATTTCGGTATTGCGGTTGGCATGCTAACGAAGCCTGAATTTCAATTGAAAAGTTCGATCTTTCTGCTACAAACAATAGTTGAGCGAAACGCGAGGTTCACTCAAATTGATCAGCCAATGAGCTCGTCTGATTCGTACAAATATCCCATAACTTTTCTATTGATTTACTTTATGATTATCTTCCTGCCCTTGTCCCATGTTACTTGTGGTCGGCGCACCACGCTGTCTGCTTCCATCCTCCCCTGTCAGCCGTCACGCTATCATTCACTCCCTTCTCCTTCATAACATTCCTCTCACAATCCATTAATCTTTTCTTTGGCCTTCCTCTCCCTCTCCATCCATCAACATTCATATTCATCACTATTTTAGTCATATGCGTTTCCTCCCTCCTCATCACAGCCCATACCAAGCCAAACGATTTCCTTTTAACAATTATTTCCGTATTTATAGGAATTTCTTTGAAGGATTCATGTAACCCTTGTTTATTTGGTAAAAGCTGTAGACGATATTCATCAAAGCTTCCATATGACGAATTTGGTTTGTTGTTACTCCTACAGCCTATAGAAATATTAGAACACAGGAAAGTAGTTCTGATTCGGAAGCGGTTGTTGGGATGTAATATTATATATTTGTACTAACAGAACAAGGTACTTCGTAGCACAAGTTGAAGTGCTACGCCGACGCGTAGGTAATCCGACCCGCGTAACGCTCGTAGCACGCCTCTAAACCGCGTAGACACTTGTAAGACGTTTACGCAAATTAATCGTGTTACAATATATACGCTAATAATTTATTTTAATTTTAAAGTTTATGTATTTTATTCTGTTTGTATATTTTGACGGAGCTTTTAAATTTTAGACAATACATCATTGTTGTCTTGTTAAAGCTTAAAAGATCTTTCAAGCCCTTATAAAACTAGTTATTCCAACTAGCGATAACAATCAAATATTGAATATCAGAATTTCACTGGAAGCGACTGCCTATAGAGACAATAACTCGGGGCACAAATATTCCTTAGTTAGGCCGCCTGTCCGGCTTTAGACTGGCTGCGGCGACTGTCAGATGTATTCGTAGAACCAGCACAGGCAGTGTGGAGTGCGCTTCGGGGAACAGTAGCTTTGTTTAACGGGCTCAGATTCAATATTTGAATAAGGTCACGTTGTTTTACTTTCATAACTTATTTTTACACCGGCTAGTATCAAACCTGTCAACAGAGGTTCATGATATTCACGATGGTAGATTTTATTCTGCTATTTTTTCGCGGATATTTATACCTAAAGGATGAAAATCTAAAATATAATTTCCACGCGAGCAATATTCTACAAGGAGATCGAACACCCGGATCAAGCAATAGAAAAAAGTTATCTCAGTGGAGCCTCTTATCCTTGATATTCATTAGCGTAATGTCGGCCAAGGGTAAAAAGCTAAGGGGGTTGCCTTCGAGCAGAATAAGGGCGCGGGACGTGTCGGGCGATGTGACGAATAATAAAATTGACAAACAAGATCACAACTCGAGAGAAGACGTTGAACGTTGAATGACGTCACTCCTGATGGGAATGTCGAGATTTTTCGTGGAATTCATTAGTGTTATAAGATTAGTTGACAATAAACAATTACTTGTAAATTACCTAGATCGTAAACAAGAATGTTAGGTTTATGTTTTCTAAAAGAAAGATCCTCGCAAAATATTTTTCAGTTCCCGGTCTGTGCCGTACAACGTGCTATTAAGAGGCGCTCCTATACTTTTTGCGAGTAGGTCGATACTCAATATTTCATAAAATGTAAAGAGAGTCACGGCCACCGGGTAGGTATTAATGGACGCTTAAATGGAGGTGAAACTTTAGCCAAGTCCCGTTACCGCGGCAATTTGTCAAACAAAAAATATGAGTGAACTTTCAGGCCAGAAGCGTTGTCTGACATGACTTATATAAATAACCTGTGCCCGGCGACCGACCGACGGTTAGTTTTAGCTTTATTTTATGGGACTTTTTTATTCGACAGAACTTAGTGTTGCCCAAGTCAGGGGTCTCGATGACCCTTGTGAGTAAATTGTTATACGGACGCATGAAGTAAGTAGATGTAACAGGTAGAAACGAGAACCGATTAGTTTTTATCTAGTAGAAACAGCAGAAAGTGTGATATTTCTGTCAGGCTGGATAACGAATAGATTCAAAAAAGATAAATTGGTATAATGTTCTAGATTCAGATCCGTAGTATTCCGTTCAGAGTTTACAATTTCTTGAACTCCATATATTATTTAATGCATCGCTGCTTTTGAAACTTATATCTTTATTATCAGTCTAATCTTACATTTTGAATTACAAACCAACAATAACTTTTACTACGGTTTGAAATAATTAATTCAGAAAGGTAAAGGTGTTGTGAATGTCCGTTGTTAATATGACCGAAAAGGATCGCAAATGTATCGCGGCTGCTGACCGTTACATTGAGTGGAGTACTCAGATATTCTAGTAATTAAACTCTCGCCACGATCCAGTTTTAAATCTGTGAACCACGCGATTTTATTATTGCAAATGTTTTTCGCACGCCGATAAACTCGTAGCTCCTTTTTTGAATTCATCAGGTTATTATTTTATATAGATTTACTACATAATATAATAACACTAAAGAATTTATACTGCATAGAGATCATACATTTGTTCTATACTTCATAGAGATCTCTTTGAAGTATGCACAAACAAATTTTGTTAAGTTTTGAGCTCAAGGAGACATTATTAAGCTGATCATGTCGATCTATTGTTGAGTAGCAAACAGTAAACACGCCTGAAACTGTCTCCCAATGTGTATACTATTCATAAATATGAAGAAAAACTTTATAACGTTCTTGTATAACAATGTAAATGATAGGTAAACTTGAGCGCACGTTCACGTGAATCATTGATACGGTGAAGACGCCGCGCGCTGTAATCAAAGCATGAAACAGCCACTCAGGGAGAGCTTCCAAACTAGTATCTATCGCACAAACATTTAACGAATTACCCGAGGATTACTAACTTATTTCATTAAGAACTTTGCGCTGGCGAAATGTTATTTTGGATAAATCCCTCAAGTGTTATCTAGATGATTGCAGCCGGAATCTCGCTCTTTCAACCACGCCACGACATTGTTTTTGTTGACTGTACGTGGCTATCTAAACGGCTTTCACCATGTAACGAAATAAAAGGGTGTGGTGCTATTGTTGTGATAGAATAGTTTCACAAATTGTTTTTGATAATGATAATATTATAAAAATCCTCATAATCACCATGCTTATATTAGCATGGTGATTATGAGGATTTTTATGTATGCCAAAATAACCAAACTGAGTGGGGCCCAACAAAGCTGTTTTGAAAACACTTCTTTGACAGTCGGCGCACCTGAGAAAAACCACACGATAAAATCTCCCAATTATTGGCTGAAAATGCTCCATTCCTTTCATAATAACCCTTCCTATCGATAACAGGCATGTCGCCTGTTCCTTGTAGTACATAGCATGTTAGCAAAGCAAATGCCAGTCAAGCTATTTACATATTAAAAGAACTGCCGCGCGATTATGAGATTAATGGAATATTTCAAAAGCAAGGATTAAACGTCTACAATTTTGAAGATCCTTTTATGAGAAACGTGATTAAGATTTGTGAACTAACTGCGTTTCGTAAAGTGGGATTTGACGCTTAGTCTAGTGGGTAGTTTTGCGGGAAAATCCAGCCACAGAAGTTCAAAGTCTTCGTTTTTGTTTTGTTTTGAAGTAAAATAAGTTATTTCGTTTTCTCCGTTGCATTGTAGTGTGAAGTGGTATAAATAGTAGCTACAAAAATATTGCGATTACTTCTAGACCAAATTATAATGGAAAAAATACCTTGGACAATGGATATTACGAATCGTAGAGTTCATAATATCCAAAGACCACGTTTTAATATTATGACTGACCCATCATTTACTTGTTAATTTTAGAGTTCATTAATTAAAGTTATATCAAATGAAAGAGATTATGTTAAGGAGGGGCGCCACTGTAACCATAAGTTAACGTGCATTCGGGCTGTCAGTTTACCTCCAGCAGGTCACCAAATAAATACGTTCGGCTCAGGCATAGGGCCGTTCTCGTCGGTAATAATTCTTCCGCATATCAGCCCTTGCTCTACGATGTCCCTTGTCCCTTGTCTTTGATCGAAAGTCTTCGATTGATGACATCTATTTGCGCCGAGTTCGAGTTCGTTGAATGACTTTCAAGTTTGCTTTTAGCGCTTCAGTTGTTCGAAAAATATATCATTGCGATAATATTGGTTCATGAATCATGTGCCTCTATATGAGATTAACATATAATACGATTAGGTAAGTATATACGTAAAGTTATGTGTAAAGTCAAAATGTTTTGGAGAACACTAAAGTGTTAATTTATGACAGTTTGGTATTCACTGTGGCATGTTATCTACGCCACCTAAAGTCCTTTCTAGATATGCATGAAAATGATTTTGTCTTTTTATTACTCTGTAGGTTGTTGCGGTCATAACATTTTTTGAAGTGAAATAAATAGTTAACAAGTCGCGCAGATAGAAAAAGTAGACAATCAATGTCGCCGAACTCAATATTTCATTAAAATCAACTTCACAAAGAGAAACCGTAAAATAGCATTTGAATTTAAGTCGCATTAAAAGTTTGCGTGAGCTGAGTTCGTAGCACAATGGGGCCGTTGGAAAAATTCTAATTACTTTACCGAGTTGAACTTTAAAAAAGTTACGCTCACTGGTCGGCCGTCTGGCTTGATGCACAAACTTATTTTTAACATTGAAACATCACTAATGGATGGACACGTTATGCCCAAATTAACCACCGAAATATCCACTCATTTATCGAAACGTCGAGCACTTAAAATTCTTGCTATCCATGTTGTAGGCATGTGAGTGATTATTTTTTGCTTTGCTTTCATTATTGCTCTGCCAAAAGATATTCAGCCTCATTATTATTTTTGAGAATATTTTTCAGTTACAATGCAATTTAATGACAAATGAATTTCCCTTTTACATTTATCGTCAGCGTTTTTGTACTTGCAATACGGAAAATGGAGGAACGGTATCGTCTTTTATCTGGCGCCTACACTGATGGCGCTATCATATAACACTTTACGCGATCCCGGATCGATGCAATGTAACAAATAATGAAGTGGAGTGTACTCCAGTAAACGCCCACGGCTCAGAAGTGTTGGCAATTTAGAACAGCCGGCGCCGCTTGTTGCCGTCGTTTTTCTTGCCGCTTTGTTCAATAAATGTACGCCTGGAGTGCCTTTCTCACGATGTTAGGTTCATATTACAATCATAATTACATAATAATGCTTAAAGCATGTATTTACACTCGCATCAGGATGCGTGACTTCCTATCTTGTAATACATTGTATCTGAACTGACTTGAATGTCTTTCTATATTTTAAAATGGCCTTTTATTTTATTAAAGTCTTTTGTCTTCATTACCACTTAGAAGTTTAAACAGAATCAGGATATTGTGTCTCAACGAATTAATGTAAGTTATGTAAGTATCCATTAAAGGAAGACAAAGTTTGATCATGAGTTCCTGATTATATTATTTAATAGACTTGAGTTTCTAGAATTGATTGTATTTAGATTTGGTTAAAGTTTTCTCGTATTAGTTAAGGTGGCATTGCTTTGCTAATGTATTGTTCACTTAAAGGCAGTGCTATCAACATTTATAATGTAGGTATACAACTCACTGTCAGGAATAGATAACAAAAAAAATTGTAAGTCTATTTCTCTGAGCATCCAATTAAATGCAAAACGTAACCGCATAATGAAGTCACCTGAATCAAGAGGCCATAGCGTGTATCAGAGTGTGGCCAGGGATCCATGGGTAAATTATACCACTCCCTAGGCTAGTATAGGGATGGCTTCTGTTTGGTAAGCGGGTTCCACATAATTAATAGCTAGATCATAATCTGTATCTATGTAAATGAAACAAAATCCAGGAATTGCGCTACATTTTTCGAGCAAATAATATTAAGTACCGGCTAAGAAATACAAATAAAAACAAATTTTCCGAGAGAACCCATCGTTACATCAAATAAAAGCACAATAACTGAGAAAATGCTGAAAAATTGCCTTTTCTCGAATACCAGATCGTTTATTAATAAAGAAAAATGTAAAGGTTATTTTCGCGTGATTTAAGTTTAAACGGTTTAATTAAATGATTAAAAGATTGACCCTGTATTTATTATTACAAACAATAAAAAATCTTCTCTTTTCGAACGATTTTCGTTATTGTTTTATCCCGAAAAAATAAACAGTTTTCGGGCACGCTCTACATTTATGCTTTGTAATTTTTTGAGTGTAAGTTATGTTCCTAATAATTACCTATTCAACACCTCCAAAAGTACCTATGTCGGCTAACAAATGGCACGGTACGTAGTAGGTAACCCTCTACTGAGCCAGTCAGTAACCTACAGGTTCTACTGACTTCATTACTAAGGTAAATAAAAAGAATTGGACCAATTAAGCTTGTTCCGATATGAATTGTCATAATATTTAGGGTGGCGTGCTTTGGTTAAATAATTCAGTGAATGTTTTTTATGTATTTAAACGACATGTTGTTCAATCGCATAGTATCGGAATAGTAACGAACACAGCAACATCGAGTTAGAACGCAGGTAGTAACGGACTGAAAGCAAGCTGTACGAGTTCGTTTAACAAAGCCGTTCCGTGCCCCATGTGAATTAAAATCCCAACAATGCCTTCGGGCAGGTGTTTTAGGTGTGTTGTGTTTTATACCTATTATCCTGTAACATCCGTCCGGACCTACTTTCAGACCGTTTCATCTTACGCCCAAACGGGTCAGCGTAATTTATTACCTATTGTGCGGATATTTCATTTATCACGGTGAATTCAATTTACAGAACAATTAATCATTCCACAATACTTACTTGCCGACAGCGGACTGGTTGCCCGCCGCTGCCGCCGGAGACGGAACCACTGCGATAAAAAAACTTTTCGTGCTCAAAATACAATAAAAATATCATTTTCGCACGTCCTTTACACATGTATACGTAACAGTACCTATTTACCGTAAAATATTCGTCGTTCGTATCGTGACTTTCGTTTGGACGTTTCGTCGCCCACCTCGAGGGAGAGCCACGGAGAAAATGTTCTTAAAAGGTTGTGACTCAGCGTAATTAAAGAGCGGTTTGAATTATCCATTAATGAGCCAGTGAGGACACTTGATTAAAGTGAGACCAAGACTGCTATAATAAATTGTATTACTCACGAAAAATCCCTTAAAAAGGTGAGCGAGAAAATCAAAGGCCTCGAAAAATTATTCTCAAAGAAAGAAATTAAGTTTGAGGGCAAGTTTTAAGAAAATTAAAATATAAATCCTTAAACCGTTAGGAATTATAATAATCTTGAGTATGGTTGCGTCAGAACCGGTAGAAATCCCGCGCTTTATGTTCGGCGCGTATTATTAGTGAATAGAGTATGTTCTCGCATGTGTTATTTCAGTATACGTGTTCATTTTAAGCCGGTCGTTAGCATTCAGTTCGCTGCTGCGGAATTGAATTAGTCGTCGCCGTCTACCCGTAACCTTACGTACTCGCCGAGCCGACGCTGTACGTTTGACATGACATGTCTGCCGTGATTGCGATCCCGCACCAATTAGAACATGTGCCTTTTTAACATGTAAACATCTAAACTTTTCATGCTTTTCACCGAAAAACATACATAATTCAATAGCATACGTAAATATGATAATTAGGTCAGTAGGTCTATCCTACCCAAGGTTTTTGATTGATTAATTTACGGCTTTTTCCCTCGCTCGCGTTTTATGGGAAAATTCGTTGTTATTTTTTTAAAAACGCTTTTTAAAGATTTTTTATAAAACTCTTCACGTTCATCATATTGGGATGCAAGTTAATAATAATAATGTCTTCATATTAATTTCATTAGGCTTAAATATTATCTTTGGACAAATAAGATAGATCAGCGTTGGAAATGAAGCATTATTTAACTTAGGTAATTGAATCACGGCTAATCCGTTCATCTGGTTTCCATAATAACAATAGCAGAAGTATCACACTAACCCCGTTAGTGTGATACTTCTGCTATTGTTTTATCTATCATAGTTCATTAAATAAATGTAACTAAGTAATAAAATAATTTCATCAGTTCCTCCATAATGCATATAATGGGATTTTTTCCTACGTAGCAGCCGCGTTGACTGCCTGCGCTTGTCAGATAAGTGGATGGAATACTATAAGTATAGGTAATGATATCCACTAAATTAGCAAGTTTTGAGTGTCAGAATGGTTACTCGTTATGTAGTGTATGGAATAAGGTACCTATGAATATGGTGTGTAGGGAAAGGATTTCATGAAGAAAAGCACAGAGAGACAAGACTAGGTATTTATTTAAACAAGGCTTGTCAGTTAATTACGTTATAGAGAAAACTAGTTGTCCGTTCCTAAACTAGGTCTTCATGGAGAAGAAGGACAAGAAACTCCATGGCAGCTTGGTTTTAAGTATTTTATCAACACATTTTTAAATTAGTATATACATTATCTTTATCACATTAATCTCTTCGACAATTTCTCAAAGCTATAGAAATTTATCAACGGAAAGAAACAGAACATGAATATACCTTAATTCGATTTAAGACTTAAGACATATTATAAAACATACAGAAAAACAAAGTTATCAGCAATAATCAAGCTATAGGATCAATTAACTTACGGAACATTACAGGTAGTCCATCTTTCACAACAGTTGTATCAAAAAGGTCCTTTAACTCGCGGGTACACTGTACACCTACTTTTTCTATAGTTTTCACATATTAATCAAGTACAGCCAACATTGCCGCCATTTTAGACCAATCGCAGATGGTCATCAATTATTGTTTAATCATTTCTAATTTAAGTAATAATTAACAAATCGAAGGTAGTGGAATCTTTTTAAAACTTAATAAGATAATTTAGCAATTTAGTATGTACTTATTTGTAATCGAAAAGTAAACTGATAAAGTGATAAGTTATTAACATCAACTTACAAGTTCTGGAAATCGTTTTAAGCTACTTGTTATTTGAAAACGGCAATATAAAATCGTAATAAACATTATAGTATAATTTTAATTATACCCATAACATCTATTGTAATTCAAAATTAATAAACATTTGTTTTGGTTAATCTAAAAACCATCAACCATAACTTAGGTTTTGATATACCTACCTACTTTTCGTCTAGAAACGTTTGTAATAATAGTCTTTTAAGCCACAATAAAAACCTTTGTTAAAGAACAGCTTATACATCGAAATAGCATATAAAATCATGGAAATATTTTATATACAATTTATAATTCTGTTATCATTTAATTTTAGGTGAAAGTAAGACAAGTTTATGTATTTATTTAGAGCGACTCACAGATCACAGGTTTCGTTCGGAATTGACTGTTCGTCTAGAAATACAGCGACAGTTTAGGATAATAATTAAATCGTAGATTAATTTTAAGGTGCTACATATTCTGACACGCTCAACCAACGCCCAATACAATGGCACCCTAGTAGACAATTGATACCAACAGGAAGAAAAAAGGACTGGGTGTGTACCTCATTGATAATGAAGCCTATTCAACCCTACGTGTAAAGTTTGAATACGACAGATGTCGTATCTCTTGTCTTGCAACATCTTCGTCTTAACTTACTTGTGTAAGGATCGTTGAACACGTGATTCGTTTTATTAGATTGGAAACTTCAGCAACTCTATCAAGCCAGTGGTTAGGACTACAACGAATGAATTCCTCGCCTTAAATCCGTCGTTGTTATGAGCACAGCCTATTTTGTACAATACAGAAGCGTATTCCAATAATAATAAGACGAATACAGGGTTTTGTTTTAAATAAAAAATAAACAAAACAAATGCCGGGCACGTTTATGCGAAAAACGTATATTTGTTGAGCAGATATACGTTTATTTCGTTTCACAAAGCTATTGAAATACAAACGGCGCCAGTAAGGAGTGGCTGCCTACGTCAACCAGAAGTGTCGTTAAGTGCTGGGGCCGCGCCGCCTCTGACAATTACCGCTACGAGCCTGTAATGACCCAGAGAGACCCTTATTAAAACTTGCTTCACCCCACTTCCACTAAGTAAAGTTTAAAGTAACGATGCATATTAATTGAAATATCGATACCTTAGTTTGTGGACACTTTACATCAAACGGCCTCTGTGACTGGTGACCTGACCTAGCAAATAACTGGTTATTTAAAATTATATTTTTTGTGACCACATATACATATAACATACATAATCAGCCTATAATGTTCCTAATGCTGGGACACAAGCCTCCTCTCTGTGAGAGGGAGTGGGCAATCCACCACGCGGGCCCAGCGCGGTTTGGTAGATGTCACATGTCTTTGAATTTTTGGTTTTGGACATGCCGGTTTCCTCATGATGTTTTCCTTCACCGTTTTGAGATCAGTGGTGATGAAATAATTTACACAAAGTAAAGCGCCTGCCTGGGTTCGAACCTACGACCTACAACTCGTAAGTCGCGGACGTTACCACTGGGCCACCACTGCTCTATACCCCAATACAAGAATATTATGCAAAATACAAATGGTAAACTTAAAGAAATTAAATACCTCGACATTTGAAAACTACCACTTTAACTGAAAAGAAACGTGTCTTGAAAATCGGAAAGAACTACACGCGTATTGGAAGTAGGAACGAATTAATGTACGTGTCGAGCTTAACTGTCAATAAAAAAGATTCATTTAATACAACGTATGAATACAAACATTGTTTTATTTCGTGTGCTATAAAATAAAAAGTTCTTAAGCATATAAATTGAGGGCGTGATATAAACAGCGAATGGGTGATGCAGCCCGGTTTTATATGTGTCATCGAATTGTGTGATCGTAAGCGTCGTGTTTTATTGCATCCACTGCTTATTATTATCCAGTTTAACTGCCGCGTGGATCCGATATAACTTCGGCCAATATGGCCGGGATAAAGTTGGATCGAGCTCAGTAGCCGCAAACGTTTCGCTTGGAATCAATAGAGAACAATACTACAACTATGAAAAACGTGTGTAAGGACTTACGTTTAGAATTAGGGGTAGCGACTCTAACTGCTTTGTTAGTCGGGCATTTGGGATTGATCGCACATGGTTTAGGTACTATTGCAAAGTGAAGATCGGTAATAGTACTTACGTACAAAAAACTAAAAAGAACAAGAAGAAGAAAGAAGAGAAGGTGAAGGTGGTGGTGTTGGTGGAGGTGTTTAGTTGAGAATCCTGTTTCATTATGTAATAGACATTGCATGCAAATGATTTCATTGGTATTTTATGGGCACGTTTCTGAAGTAACTAAAGCTGTGTTTAATTCTTATCACTGTGCGCAACCATTGATGATTGTACGACACACAAATATAATTTAGAGAACTGATTATATGTAACTTCAAACGGACGAAATATGAATGAAAATATGCATGTGAATTGTCCGTTCTATATCAACAAAAGTACATAAGTTCTTGAACATGTGCTGTTCCAAATGGTGTTCTATCGCTTAAAATATTTATATGTATACCTACCTAATGGCTATAGTACATTATGTGTATGTATGCATTTTTGTATATATATAGTTAGTATACATATAGAAAACATGCCCAAATATGCACAATGATAAAAGATAATAAAATATGCAATAACCCGAAAAAAAACAAAAATATGCATGTTAGCAAACATGCATATGTCGACCTGGAATTCCAAGAATGCAACATGTGATTGCTATAGACAACAGATAAGCCTGCTACTTTTCGTGAAGAAAATAAATTCAGGAAGTAATGTCTACCCAAAGCAGAATAAACGATATTACTTTCAAACTACTTAAGATATTTTCATGATTTTTTTTTGTATGAACAGATTATTTTAATATCTATAATTCTATCTGTGATTTTTTTCAGATAATCATATTTTCGTTACTAAAAATAAATAGTCCCTATGAAACTAAACCGCGGCGCGACGTGAGCGCGCCGCGCATTTCTATGGCCAAGGTCAACGGCGATTACCCAACCCTTAAGGCACCACTCTACAGCAGCCAACGGCTACGCTACGCACGTGCGTACACCACGCTACGCACGAAACAAATGCTAGCAAACAAAAATGAACCGTGGCAAACCTCTATGCACATCCTGCGTAGCAATGGTCGGTCGACTTATTGTAATTCAAGTTTCCTTTCTGCCAAAATCAACAATATCTGTTTGGTAGTTAAATCGTAAACAAGTTGGGCACACACTTATTTGCATTATAACTTGTCTCATGACTAAAAGTTAATGAAGCAGTATGTTAACTCGCACTTAATTAGAGGGCAAGTAATTAGGTGTATCTGCGCAGAGTGGGAATGCGGGTGCGACTCGTATTTTGCATTATTATGGGAGATTACCAAAAAGCTGCACTCTGCTTCAGTGCGAATCCGGGCGAAACAAAACGTTACGGCCAAAAGTTAACACTACGACAGATAAGTAGCGCTACCAATTAACTGTACCTGTGATAATTTTACATCGTTCCAACTAGGGAAAACTTTTTCTTTTCACTGAGGATTTGCCTTTTTGAGATAGAGCTTGTTGTGAAGGTATATTTATTATATTATGATTTAGCAGACAGAACTCTGAAGCTCTATCTCATCTGTTTAGCGAAAACTATATTAGTGACATATTATATTGTAGGAGTACGAGTAAGTGGGCCTACTGTTAAAAATACGCTCAACTTCCTGGTACATTTTTTTTCAGACCAGTCCTCGTTTTTGAATTTGATTGAAAAATAAGGTGCAGTTATTTATACCTTACCAAAGAATAAGAAGGGGATGCAAAGCGAAACTTCAAAGATAAATAGTAAATCAAAAAGTGGAAAAAATACAGGCGACGGTGACCAGTACTACGTTGCTAATGGGTGCGACGTTTCATAAAGGCTAATGCGCTTGCAGCCGAGCTGGATATTAGGCTTTAGACTACTAAGAGATTTCAAATTTCCATGACAAAATTATTCTCTGTCTAACGCTGGTGGCTGCTTTTAGTCTATCTCGCTGAAATGGCTTTATGTTGAAGTTTTTATTAAGTTATCTTCTCGCGAACATGTAGATTCTTACACTTGGGGAGATGGAGCAATGTTAGCTATTTCGCATATTTTTAGAAAATAAGTAGTCAAATTTTTGAGGGACCCCGAAGTCAGATGGACATACATCAGCCATGTGAATTCAGCCATTTAAATAATAATGATGCCAAAAAGGGGTTAGCATTTTTGTGTCATTCATAGCAATGCCGAGGGTGGTATTTTTTACATAAGTACTAGGTAGGTATTCAATATACATAATGAATATTCTAATGTTATATGCCCCGAATACATTAATTTATGAATTCCTTGAATGGAATGAATGGTCATAGACCTGTTTATTCATTAATCAGAACCAGCCAATACCAATTGAGGATACTTTATAGAACTAGGCAAGTCAGTAGCCTTGTAGCTTGTAAGCTGCAGTTTCTCTGGCGAGATCTCATGGCGACACCGGACACGGCAGCTTCGGGAGGTTCCTGTGTCGGATAAGGCGGGAGGAAACGCCCGGGTGTCACCACTGTGTGGATCGCCCGGAGGACACGCCCGGAGGCAGCCGTCACCTCCTTCTGTAAAGCAGTAATGCTCGTAAAGGAGGGGGCGGGGCGGTTGAGGCAAAGGCAAATTTCGCGCCCTCTCGCCTCTAGCCGCCGCAGGAGACGCCCTGGGCGTCGAGAATCCTGGGCGGATTAGTAAGTAGTAGTAAGGACCGTGCCCGGGTCGATGGCTCGTTGTGTCCCACGCGCGCCTCAAAGAAATGTCGTCACCACAAGTGTAGGGGTCCACTACGGCCGATGCCCCCGGCGGATTGCGGGAAAGTTCGAAAGGGTTACCGAGGCCCCTGGCAACACAGGCAACGGAAGGAACACGGGTGGGTTTTAGTCAGTAGGAGTCTGACACACCCTCCCGCTCCGGCCAGAGCGGAAGAAGTTGTTTGATAATTTCCCACACAAAAAAATAAAATGGCAGTTTTATTGTCAAATAGAGATGAAAATAAAATATAGTGCAAAAAGTTCAGGGGGTAACCATCACCTCTTATAGCAGTATTATTTCAACATTACTTTAGCGTTAGAAAGAGATGGAGCTATAAGTACTGTATAGCTCCATCACTTTCCCACTGTAAAGTAATATTATAATAATACTGCTATAAGAGGTGATGGTTACCCCCCTGAACAATAGTGAAGATAATCCTGAGTGACGTGATATTTGTTTATTGACCTTAAAGTTGTTCAAAAATACGTAAGAGCTAATAAATATGTGGTCCTGCACTATCCTTACAATGTTAATATATGCGTTGCCATTTCTCTAATAATGCGTAGGATTGTGTGATCGTTTGTGGACAGGCAAACATCTATAATTATAATTTTCCAGCGGGTACTTCGTCTATCTTTCCGTCCAGCCGTCGTCCACTGACCACGGCTATTGTTCAGTGATTAATTGCTGGGAAAATTGAATCACCGTGATAAATGAAATATCAACACAATATGTAACAAATCGCTATAGTACCGTCCTTCGATCAACGGCCAGCCGCGATTGTTTGATTACGAACGAGTGAACGACACAGAAAGGAGCAAATTAACGAGCGGACGGGTCTTTGTGGTTTTTGTACACATGTTAAATCACAAAAAATCCCTGCGTAGTTTACTTACAGCTAACACGCGCGATTTATTAATACCCACGAATGTACATGTACCTAAATAAATTTATTTCCTACATTTGTTTTATAGATATTCAAAGTAAAGAAGATTAATTTTACAAGCATTTTACTTTTTACCAGACCTGTATTTATATTTTATTGTATTTGTATTGTATTTGAAGCACAAATCGGTGCGCAACATCTTGCTCTAATATAAAGGTTAACAGATTGAGTTTGTAGTCATCCAAATACGAAACATTCTCGTCGACAGAACGATCAATCAATTTGATATGCCTTCGCTTTTCTTGCAACAACATGGCAACCGCTACACAAAGTCAGATCATAAACAGAATATAATATAATATTCATCGGACGTGGTATAAAGGAAAACGAAATTGGTTTTTAAACCAACACGTCTAGTGAAGGGTTGCCTAGGGTACAGGGCTTTAAATACCGGTAAATTTTTCATAACGTTATCTCTATTTGACAGCGTTACCGTTAATATTAAAATAACGGTAATAGATTTAACGTTATTTATGCAACATTTTATCGTTAATTTTTATTAACGTTAATTGTATCTTAACGTTATTTTTATCGTTATTTTTAAACGGGTAACGTGGAAGTAGCGGGGCCTGAGGTGCGTGGTGGGCCGCCCGCCGCGCGCCCACGCACCGCGTTGATATCGTGCCAATCAAAACGTTGCCTTGCCTGATTCTTACGCGTGAGAAGTACTGATAGTATAAAAAATTATATATTTTTTTCAATTTCTTTTTATTTCTCATAAAATCATTTGTTATCTATTAAGGTCAAATTGATAAAAAGTTCATTACAGTGATGATTATTATTAATAGTTCTTTGTGGTTTTGATACAGTTTTGACCACCTTACTCGATAAAATATGGTCACTATCTATTGGGTCGAAATAAAAACAGGTTGGTTATGGGAAGAGTACAAATTATTAGTATCTTATCTTTTTGCACATAGCACTATTTCATATGCCTATAAAAGGATGGCGAGCCCTGAAACATTCACATTTGTTGGTCAAATATTCAGTTGCTCTAAAAAGTAGTTAATACCTATTTTCGACGGGTTGGGTTTAGAAACGTGCCGCCTCGCTGGACGAAATGTGAGAATATTAGGGGGTTCTAGGAGGTTTTCTGATAACCCTGCAACAATTTTTTTTTGCCGGAGACGCAGTTTTCAACAAAAAAAATAAATCAAGGATTCTAAGTTTTAGGTTATGAGTGGACTTATTTACACCAAAAATATGTAGATAATATATAAAAATAATCAGAATTACGTGAAACTAAATGCAAATTAAGTAAAACTAAACGCAAAACTGGAGGAGTCGGCAAAATTGTGTAAATAGACGAATCGGGAAAAGGAAGTACAGCAAAGGTAAATAACAGATAGTGGTATATATTTGCCCCAATTCTTTAGTGTAGGTTATGAATATTTTTTTATGAACTACGCAGAGAGGATTTAGTGTCAGAACCTACACAGAGCACCCCGACCCCACGTAGTCTTGTGGTCCCTACCCCTAGAGTGTTATTTATAAAGGCGGGAGCCAGATGCTCAAAGGAGCTCCTGAGTGGTTAGTCCGTGGTATAAAATGTCGGGCAAAATCGATAACACGGATCGTAAACAAAAAACCAGGAATGCCATTTGCGTCATGTGTCACTGTCATGCGTTTTCGATCATTCCGTTTCACCTCGAGTTGCGTGAATTTGTTCTCTGTGTTTGTACTCCCACTGACCGTATGTGTGTACAAAAGGCAATGTTACTACTGTTACTAGAAGTCAAAAGCAAGCGAAGCGAGCTCGGGACTTGCGGCACCCCGACTCGGACAGGTTAGGTTCGAAGGGGATGATGGGGTCTAGTGAGCGAGCGGAGCGAGCGAACTCAGACCCCGCCATCCCCTTCGAGGTTATTTCTTTTCAAACCCTTGAGGCCCGCTAAGCGGGCCTCATACTACGCCTTTTAAGCGACTTAAGTGTGATTTAAGATCCATTCTACAAAATGTGCATTCTCTCTTAGATCCAACAGTCGTTATTCCTACCCATATATCTTTTGAGCCCATCTTAGAGCCACTGCCTCGAAGTCCACCTCTAGAACTTAAGTGTCCGGAGGTTAGGTTACACTAATTTGTTTTTCTCAAGAACGGTGCGTTACTTTTTCATGGGAGTAGTACCAGGGGGCATGGGGCACCTCCTCCTCCCCCCTCCCACTCCATCCCCCCATTATCCTGCCAAACGATACTAGATTTTTACTAAAAAATATTCATTTCCGGCAGGCGTAATGAGGGGGATGGGGTCCCCCCCTCCCCCTGCCCCTGCCCCCGCTTCACGGAATCCTATCGAGGCGGCACGTTTCTAAACTTTAACCTTTTCGACTATTTGAAAAGTTGACTGATTTGAAAAATGGGTGATTTTGTTTGTAGTAAACGAGAGTTGTGCAATTTGTTGAATTATTCAAATAGGCATATTATAGAAGACTACTTCCAAGAAAATTTCAATGTGGCTACTGTGGTCTTCTACATTCAAAGAAACTTGATATCTAAATGTAACGAACGCTGGAGAAATACATCTCGGATAAAAGACCGCTTTGAAAGTAAGAAAGTCATCTGGTTAGTTGGTCAATTTCGTGTTCTACTAGAGTGTCGAATCACGGTTAATGACCCTAATATGCCTGGAAGTAGTGACGGCAGACCCTCGAAACTATACGAAGCATCTTCAGAAAAAATTAAAAACCATGGAATTAATACAAGAGTACGGATCGGACTGTGTTCTCAATGCATATGCTCAGGAGTTACGGTCTATGGATGAGACGGAGGAGGCCGCAATCATTAATACTATACGAACTGCATCAAAAACTGATAAGATTTTTTTTTGTTAAATACGTGACAGAACTCTGAAGACGAAAGGAAAAAAAGAACCAAAGGAAGAACCACTACGGACATTTATTGACTTAGACCTTAACAATGAACAGTATGGGAAACTTCGACTTTGTTTGGCGGACAAAAACTGCTCAGTGTTTCCTTCTTATCCAACTTTAGTTGAAGCAAAGAAGATGTGTTACCCACCAGATTCGAGCATAACAGCAGGACTTGTTGGATCATACTGTGGCACGAAAATTACTAATTGGTTCAGTTTACAAAAACGGTTTTTAAGAAAGTAGAAACTATTCTGTAAATGGGTGACGGGTCATCCGGGCAGAGTGAGTACAAGCAAGTTTTGCCCGAAGAAAGCGATTTTATATCAGATGCAAACCTTTTTATTGCTTCACTTGTACCCATTAGACTAATAGATGAGACAACTAATACTGTTGTTTGGAAGAACGAAACTTGCGCATCTGTAAGATATTGCAGACTTATATTGTTAGAATTTGCCAAAGAAACTCCTGAAAAAACCGCGTCTGTTGTGGCTGATATCAACAATCAAAAACAATATCTGTCTCCTCCCCTGATAAATAAGAATGGCGAGGTAATCGAAATTACTCATAACCTATTTTTAACCATGATTGATGGTAAAGTGGCAAAAGTTTTAACTGAAACTCGTTCGAGCGCTTCATGTACAGTTTGTAGTGCTACTCCTCGACAAATGAATAACTTAGAGGCAGTTAGGACACGAGATGTGAATGAAAGTTCATTTCAATACGGACTGTCAACACTACATGCTTGGATTAGGAGTATGGAGATGATCTTACACATTTCTTATAACTTGTCTTTTAAAAAGTGGTCAGCTACTACACCTGAAAATAAAAAAAACAAAGACGAAAAGAAAAAAATGGTACAAAAGCGGCTTAGGGAGGAAATGTCGATAAACCTCGACAAGGCACTGGAAATAGTAATGACAGAAACACAGCTCGGAGATTCTTTCAGAATTATTCTTGCTCTGCAGACATTACAGGTGTAGACGTAGAACTTATAAAACGAATGGACATAATAATTTATGTCATCTGGAATGGCTATTAATTCAAAAAAGTTCGGTGAATACGCATATAGTACAGCAGGATTTGGCGGAGAGCCAGTTTAGTTTCCGCAGGGGGCACCCTACCGTGGACGCCATCATGCGCGTGCGTGCCCTCACGATGGGGAATGCTGTTGCGCAGGGTGGGGTCATCTTGGCGGTGTCTCTAGACATCGCCAATGCCTTCAATACCCTGCCCTGGAGTTGCATCAGGGAGGCACTCCGGTATCACCGGATGCCGACCTACCTCTGTCGTGTGGTCGAGGCCTATCTGACGGAGAGGGCCGTCATTTACCCCGGTCACCAGGGAGTGTGGAACCGGCAAGAGATGTAGTGCGGTGTCCCACAGGGATTGGTCCTGGGGCCGCATCTGTGGGACATCGGATACGACTGGGTGCTGCGCGCCGACCTCCCTTAGCGGCGTCAGCGTAGTGTGTTACGCTGACAAAACGTTGGTCCTGGTGCAAGGGAGGTCGCACCAGGCGTCGGCCGAAGTAGCGGCACGCGGGGTTGCGACAATCGTCGAAATGATCTGGCAATTGGGACTCGAGGGTGCCCTGCACAAGTCCGAGGCCATGTGTTTTCATAGCCCTCGGAACGCGCCACCGTCGGGATCCCAAATAACGGTAGGAGGGGTTTACATCGGCATCAAGTCTACGATGAAGTACCTGGGACTCGTCCTCGACAGCCGGTGGAACTTCGTGGAGCATTTTCGACGTTTGGCTACCAAACTGGAGCGGGCAGGGGCTGCTTTGAAGCGGCTCCTGCCCAATCTAGGGGGTCCAAACGCCTCCTGCCGGAGGCTCTACGCGGGGTCGTGCGGCCCATGGCCCTTTACGGGGCTCCTGTGTGGGCGCGTTCTCTGGTGCTGCGGCCAGCCCATCTGTTGATCGCGGCCCAAAGGATCATGGCCATCCGGCTGGTCCGGGGATACCGCACGGTCTCCTATGAGGCAGCGAGCCTCCTTTTTGGATTGCCGCCATGGGATCTGAAGGCAAAAGCCCTCGCGCACGTATGGGAGTGGCGCGAGGAGGCGAAAAGCCGGGGCGTAACTAAGATGCCACGAGATATCGCGGCAGAGCTCGGACGTAGCTCTGGCGGGATCTCATGGCGACATGTAGAGTACGGTTGTCGCAACCCAGTGCTGGGCCGCCACAATTGCTGCGATAAGTCCCCTCTTTGAGGAGTGGCTAGAGAGGCGCCACGGCGTCCTCACCTTCCGCCTGACGCAGGTCCTCACCGGACACGGCAGCTTCGGTAGGTTCCTGTGTTGGATAAGGCGGGAGGATACGCCCGGGTGTCACCAGTGTGAGGATCGCCCGGAGGACACGGTGGAGCATACGGTGGAGGTCTGCCCGGCTTGGGTAGAGCGCCGCCGTGTCCTCGTGGAGGCGATTGGTGGCAGAGATCTCTCGCATACGGCCCTGGTTCAGGCCATTGTACGGAGCGAGAGGACATGGGCAGCCATCACCTCCTTCTGCGAAGCAGTAATGCTCGCGAAGGAGGAGGCGGGACGGTTGAGGGAAAGGCAAATTTCGCGCCCTCTCGCCCCTAGCCGCCGCAGGAGGCACCCTGGGCGTCGGGAATCCTGGGGGGGAAGGTACTAAAGGGTTACCGAGGCCCCTGGTAACACAGGCAACACGGAAGGAATACGGGTGGGCTTTAGTCAGTAAGAGTAAGAGTGTGACACACTCTCCCGCTCTGCCCAGAGCGGGAGAAGTTATTTGATGATTTCCCACCAAAAAAAAAAAAACAAAAAAAAATTGTTCAGCCCAAAACTGTACGTAAATATTTATAATTGATATTATATATGCCTTCCTACGTGCATAAAATACTATTTTACCTATCGGACAATTATCCGAAGACGCGCAAAAATAAGGATTACAAAAAGTTTAGACTTCATCATTCTAGAAAGTGTTCAAGAGCGGCTACAAATGAAGACGTGGTCCATACCTTATTGTACACTTCTGATCCATATGTATCAAGTTTGAGAAATAACTCAGAAACAAAATCGAAAGACCTTTTAGATGAAGCCAAGGCCCTTCTTGTTATCAACGAAAATCTGTAGGAGCTTCCTGAATTTTGTACTTTATTTTTCTCGTTTGCTTTAATTATTCCATTTTAAATAAATTAAAAAAAAGAAAATTTTGTTTTTTATTCTTATAGAATGCATGTATTTTTTTAAGTTTTATTTTTTTAATTAATTTTTTTTTTAAATAAAGCTTAAAAAAAAAAATAAACAACATAATTTTCAAAATCGAAATTATTTACATTAATTACTTTACTTTACACATCCAAGAATACGTGTGCAAAATTACAGCTCATTTCGTTTTGAAACAACTGAGATACGGAGTTTTGAGACGAAACATACGCGATTTTCCCATAGTGCGGCGGCGGAATGGCAACAGTGTACCTAAAGTGATCCAAGGCTAAGCGAGCGCACAAAATGTAAACCTACGGAACGGCAACATACCAAAATTAACGGTAAAATTAACGTTATTATCATATTTTACGTTAATGTTAATTAACGTTATTTTACTGGTAATGTTATCAAGTAACGTTAAATTTTTTGTAACGTTAGTAAGGTATCACATTAAAATTAACGTTACGTAACGGTTATTATTTTGTTATTCGGTAACGTTAACAAGCCCTGCTAGGGTACCCGAAGTAGCGTCGCTCCGTCTGGTTTGTTTGATTCTCAAATTACTTAGTAGGTACATGATTGATATTGATTGTAATTGATTGTAAAGTTCCTAAAAATCTATTCTTTCGTGGGTGTGTTGAATCTTATGTAAAAACTGAAAGGCTCTACGAATGTAGGTATTTTATTAAAACGTTCATGCGAAAAACGTATGGCAGATATTGTTAGGTATAATGTGGCACAACGTATTATCACGGCCAACAAAAACGATTCGATTTATTGGTCATGGTACAATGTCTGGCCACTCTAATATTTAAAAATTGTATTATTGTGCCAAATTTATCGAACTCTCAAAATTCTCGTGCTACACCGCACCGATTTTTTTGGCATTCCGTCTTGATGCTAAGTAGGTACCTACGTTGTCAGCACATAACGTCATTACATCAGTCATCCTGTGCGTGTCGCGGGGGTAGGTGTTTATATTTATAAATTGAAGCATTGTGTGTGTGTGTGGGGACGTCGACGTCCCAGGACGTCAGAGCAATATACAGGTTGAAATTGAAAACTTGCGACAAACTGAAATGGGAGATTGTACTCGTCATTATGAACAACTTTTACTAAGGGACCAAAGCTGTTTTCGCGAAAAAAATCTGCTGTTCCATACATTTTCCTGTGTAATGCGAACATAAATGTAGGGAACAGCTGATATTTTTTTCGCGATTTCGGGTTTGGTCTCATAGTAAAAGTTGTTCATAATGATAAATATAGTCTCCTATCTCAATTTGTCGCATGTTTTCAATGTCACCCTGTATACTAATACTGATATCATCAGCTATTTGTACAACGTCATTAGACGCCGCTCGTTTATATGAAAAAATGATGTGCATTATTACATAGAGCTACGATATTGATAATTATATGTTCACGTGAACGTGTTGACTACGATAAAGTAGGTATCCTGGTTACAGTAAACTCCAGGGTTTGCATTGTGTTGTAATAACGTTTTTTCTAGTTTGGATTTCAAAACAACAAGTCATACGATGTGATTGAATGCCGTATTCTAAACTAAAACAATAAAAAAACCGAGTTATTTCCGGAAAAGCCCTTTAACCTCGACCGACACACAAGATAAACCCAATAAAAAGTTAAAGCCCGATTAAGATATCTTTTTTATTATTTTGGGTCCCGAATCACACACATACAATCTTCTAGTTAAAACTTGCTTGGTTTCAAATACGCAACCCGAATAAACTGATTTTTTGCAGCAGTGAAAAGTTGTATTGCAATGTTGTTCAACACAGTAGGAAAGTGTATTTCGACCTCCCCTGATAGGTAACTCCGTGGTTTTTCTTCATTCCCAGATGAGTACAGAAATTATTGTGTATTTCGGTATTATTTCCACGTAGAAACTTTATACAGAGGTATTATTACAAGGGTCGTTGTACGCTGAGAGTCGTATTTTAATAATGAATGGGTCGTGTATTACAGCCGTGACATTTAAGTTAGTTGGTAGCGGGTCGCGCGGCGGCGGCGCTCCGGCCGCCTGCCCCGTCGCGCGTCGCTCTCGACCCCCGGACACCTTGATTATAACATAATTGAGTGCTTCCGGTGAACCGAGAAGCCTCCGTTACATTTATAGAAATTTTTTAAACATTGTCGTCGCCCTCGGAAAATTAGTCTATAATTAAAGAAACTGTTGCTCTACTTAAAATATGATAACATGTATTTCCAAATCGTTGTATTGTGAACTGTAAATAAACTCCGGACAGTAAACTACCCGGACAATAAAATCTCCGAGTGGACTCAAAATTCGGAGATTTAATATACTTACATGTTGCTAGACTGACAGATTTATACCTATGATAAAATAAGAATATTTTTGAAAAAAAGTAATTTCAACGAGGTCTGTGATCGATTCAAAATGAATGATGTAAACAATATTTTGTAACCTTATAACGTTGATTTAAATGTGTGTCCGTGGAGTTTCTTGCCCGTTCTTCTCCATAGGAAACTACTACGCTTTGGAATGGGCAACTAGCTTCATCTTTCTGACTGACCGACCGACTCCTTGACAATTCAAAAGTGCCTGTAATTGGTTTATTTGAAATAAATGCTTTGAATTTGAGTTTGAGTTTGATTCTAATGCCAAAAATATAGTTTGTAGAATTGGACGGATTTTTGAGATCAGACCTTAATCGTTGTAGCTACATAAAATCGGTCTTAGGATATTGACCTTAACGTTTTGAGACATTTGGATCGGAGCCACAGATTTTGAAAAAAATAAGAAAGTTGGCAAATTTGCCAAAAAAAAAATGTTGAGGCCTATACGTATAGATCCTGTTTCTTATGAGGACAAAAATCTATATTAGACCAACTGAGGTTTGAGTACTAGAAGAATCTGAAATCGGAAAAAAACTTTTCCGATACATTTCGTGGGAAATGAGACTCCAACTTATTTTTTAGGGTTCCATACCTCAAAGGAAAAAAACAGAACCCTTATAAGATAACCTCGTTGTCCGTCCGTCCGTCCGTCTGTCTGTCAAGACCCTTTTTCTCAGGAATGCGTGGAGTTATCAAGGTGAAAGTAATATCAAATATGTAGGTCTACAGTCCCTTGGAGTTCTAAAAAAATCAACCTTCTAAGTCGAAAAAATACGGCCATTTATGCCACATATTTTAATACTCGCAAATAAATCAAAACCTATAGGGTACTTCCCGTTGACCTACACTCATAAAATTTGGCAAGAAGCAAGGTCTTACAGCACAAGTAAAGGAAACAGTCCGAAAATCGTTAATTTGTAGTTTTACCACATCATCATCATCATCATAATTTCATCCAGAAGACGTCCACTGGTGGACATATAGGCCTTTGGGGGACGCCGCTACTTCGACCGGTTCTGTGTATTCCGCATCCAGAGGATTCCCGCGGCCTTCACAAGGTCCACCTTATGGAAGGCTTTCTAACACTACGTCTTCCGGTACGCGGTAGCCTCTCCAGAACCTTACGCCTCCATCAGCTATCTGTTCTGAATAATTTACTGTTAAATTATTTTAGTGATAGCCGTTCGTGAAGAATAATCTGTAAAAACGCATCAGTCAGTGTATCAGTTTTGTGACATTAGGTTGTATATGCAGAAGAATAATCTGTAAAAATGCATCAGTCAGTGTATCAGTTTTGTGACATTAGGTTGTATATGCAGAAACGCAGGCATTCATTAATTCACTAAAGCACGAAAAACTTCGCAAGCAATGGGAAATTGTTACTGAAGACTGACGACCTCAGGCCTAACTGTTTCTCACACGGACAACTGTACGTCGCTTCTCCCGCGTACCAGTCCTCAGGCTCTGTGTATTTTGGCTGCTGAGACTTTTATTAGACTGAGAAATTTTATACAGAGTAAATGCGGGGAATAAAGTGAATGGTGCTATACATGCTACTGTGATCAGTCGATGCCCAAAAAGGCTCGACTGGCTGTTCACAATGGTGTGCTGGTGGGGCACGCTTATGTAGGTATGGAAGTGAATGTTGGGTGTGGCAAAAGAAGCATGGAAGTAGAATAGATGCTGCGGAAATGCGTTCCTTGCGAAGCATGTGTGGTGTGACTATGAATGATAGGCTGAAAAAGTATGAGAGAGAAGAGTATGCTTAGATGGTTTGATCATGTTGAGAGAATTAATGAAAGACGACTAACAATAGTGCATTATGATACAATGGCTCTGTAACAAGGATTTTAATAAAATAAAATCCTGGTTACAGTGCCATAATCTAGAAGTAAACAATAAGAAAACCAATATAAAACAATACAAACCCTACCAAAAGCAAAAAAATAACGTAAAAACCATAACCAATAATATCAAAATTGAAGAAGTCTATGAATTTAATCTATATTAAACTGATATTAGACTGGACACTCATTTAAATAGTAAAAAAGAAAACGTAGATAAAATTAAAACAAAACTATCACAATGTTCATATGGTCTTAGTATGCTCAAATCAAACACAAAAAAAGACTGTGCTCTGCATACTATGCGTATGCCTACGCATGGCTACGTTACGGAATTATCCTGTAGATGCTAAATACCTATTTATTGCCCAAAAGAAATGTCTATATCACATGAAACCTAGAGATAGCTGCAAACCCCACTTCAACAAGGAAAAAATCCTAACGTTACCCTCAATTTATATTCTGGAAACAGCCACATTTGTTAAAAAGAATATACAACTCTTTAAATTTGATAAGAATGAGTGCCGCAAAACTAAATTAGTTCTACCAGCACCTAGACTAGAGATGTATAAGAATAGCTCAGAATACCGAAGCATCCAAATATATAATAAGTTACCTGAACAAATAAGATCCACAAAAACACTGTGCATATTTAAATTTTGACTTAAGTTATTACTTTTAGAAAAAGTTATCATAGTATTAACGAGTTTATGGAAGATAAGAAGCTAAAATAAAGCATAAAGTATAAATGTGTGTGTGTGTGCACACATGTATATGCACACACATATGTATAAGTTAAATGTAATACTTGCTGCGCCCTAACAGGGTCATGTACCCATATGTTTTAGCCTAGCCTGTAACTGTGTGTATGCAAAATAATAAATAAACAAAAAAAAAACGTTTCATACGTTTTTCAACACACTTGCTTGTAAATCCAGTCCTATGTCAACGCGTTTAGGTTAATAATTCAGCTTATTATACACTAGTGTTTTTTACTTTACATTTCTTTTCAATCTCCGCAAAGAGTTTTTATGTCTAAGAACAATGAATATTTTTGTGAATAAATAATCAACTTTCGGTTACATATGATAAATCAATCATCAAATTTATTATCATCGTTGCCATGAGAGTCACTTTACAAACAAGATTGTTGAAAAAGAAATTTACAAGGTAGATGGGGACGTCCTAGGATAATAGTGACCTAATTGGTGATGTTCTGTATGAACGTAAACGAAGTAAAAGGAGTATTTCATTAGCGTAGCAGGTGGCGTCCTATAGTGTCTGCCTACCGCCATGGGAAGAAGGCATGAGTTTGTATATGTTTTATAAAAATAACATAGTCAAAGTCAAAGTCATATATTTTATTTCAAATAGGCACATAAAAGGCACTTTTGAACGTCAAAATTAACAAAAAAAAAAAAATTGATTTTGGTTCCCTTTCCAAAAGGTATTTTCGTATGGAGAAGAATGGGCAAGAAACTCCACCGTTACTCTTTTAAAATGTTTTATAAAATTTTGTATAGGTACATTTTAAAATTATATGTGAAGACGATGCACCTAGAATAAAATTACTATACCAAAATAGGTAAAAAAAGAATGAAAAATAAAGCAACGCCAGATAAATTAATTATGTGATAGGTACATGATGCTCACATATTTACAAACATTGTAAAAGTATAGCATCACCCCTGTATTCCCCGAAGGGTTACCAAGACGTGTACCTACCTATAGTACACCCACATTTCGCCTCTTATGTTTAGGTCTCATGTAATAGAAGGCGAACCTATTGCCATTGACCGGGTATAAATCCAGACTTCGAACTGTTACTAGAAATTCCAGATGGAAAACCGAGTACGACTGCCTGACCCGGGAACCAAGGCCCAGCTTAACAGTAGCGCTTGCGGCCAACGAGGCAGTTTTACTACTCGTGTGTCTATCTATCTGTCCGTCTGTCACGGCCGAGCTCCAAATCTAGGTACAGGACCGTTTAAGTTGAAATTTGGTACACATATGAATTTCTGTGACCCAAACACGGACGTGTAACGTAAATAAATGAAGTTTGAAGGGGGGAAATTAGAAAATTAAAAAAAAAAGTTTGGTAAACTGTAGGTACTGTGTGATATATCAAATGAAAGGGGTTATTGTGAGGGTCTCAAATCATGTTTTTTTATTATTTTAAAATTTAAAAATAGATGAAAATTGACCATTATTTCCGAAACTACTGAGCCTAAAATTAAAAACAAATAATAAAATATTTCTTTACATAGATTAGAGGAAAACCTATAAGAAGTCTATTGTGCGTACAAACTTACATTTGCAGCTGGAATGATGGGAGAACATGTTTTTCAACTACAGTGTGAAGTATTTTCTTGGGATAAATTAATTATCTTCGGATAAAAAATATATTGGATAACATATTCATTGTACAGAACCCTCACCACGCGCGTTCAACTTGTCGGGATTTTTATAATAAAAATGTGGCTGTTATTTTAAAATATTGTGGTGTCTTACGACTTCCACGCGAACGAAGTCGCGGGCAAAAGCTAGTTATTTTATAAATAGCATACTTGGAAATCTGATTGCCGGTTTTATCTAACAGGAATCATTCATTGAATCGTTGTTTTCCTTTTTCAAATGGTTTATTTTTATAGAAAAGAAAACCTTTTTATTGAATAGTATTAGATGTTTTTAAAAAGAACATCAGTATGTCACTAAAAATCTGTAGGAGTTTTAAAAATATTCCAGGATGATAGTTTATTCATAGAAAGTTTTCCGCTTTTTATATTTCTGCGTGGAAATGAAAAAGTTTTGCGAGTAGCGGAATGGCACCGCCGCGCGCCGCCCCGAGCCACATCCGTTCTCAAATTCTTTGACTCAGGCTGGATCATATTTTTGCCCGGCTAAATTTGCGGCAATGAATCTTTTCAAAGTTTTGATTGTACACATTCGTTACCTCCTACCATTCGTCAACGCTAAAGAGTTCCAATCCATATAACTTTGCGGTCCAAAGAGTTAAGCTTCCAAGTACTTGGAAATTGAAATTTGTTACGGAATTAATGTGTCTTACAAGTTTAAAAATATAGGTATGGAATGAGTTTCAGTCGTATTCATATTAATTGAAGCTTTGTTGATATGTTGGTGAGAGAATCGTGTCAATATTTCTTAAATTATTGTTGAAGATCTAGACACTGTAGTTAGTAACTTCCTTGACATGTGTACCGGTACTGGGGTTTCAAAACAGAAATGATAGGTCTTCATTGTTTACTGACGATAATTTAATTTAAGAGAACAAATATTACTTATTATGAACCTTTTATTTTTCTGTACAACAAAGCAAATTTGCTAATGTAATATACGTTGAGAATAAGCAGAAACTCGCAAGTAAATATCTCAACTTTTTGACAATGTTAGTATATTTTATTGTAGAGAGATTTCACAGACCTTCGCAAAGGGGTGGGATAAAATATAATCATCCTCGTCTACTGTGAAGCTAATGAATACTTTTCTGATTAGCGAAATAAGCGCCGTCATTAAATAGCCACTCAAGTAGACGAGCCTAAATGTTGGACAACTTTGCGAAAGTTAAATTCGCTCTACAATCATGATTTATATTTCTTTAAAGAGGTAAGTACCTATTAAAACTTTTTTCAGATTGCAACTCCTTTAACACTTTCAATTCCAAGTGCAATAAATCAGAGCTAACCGCGGCAGCTTTCACGTTATGACTTCCTCGTAAAATTTACATTTAAAAGTTAATTTTCTCGCTCCCCAGCTTAGGGCAATTGTTAATCTTGGATTCGCTCGTATTGCTCTCAGTGTACAAAATAAGAACATTAGTGTAAGTTGAGGCGAGCGGGGTAGCCAGTCAGATAGCCAGACCCGTCGGGTAGTCAGTCAGCCAGCCAGCCAGCCAGGCCCGTCGGGTAGCCAACCAGCCAGCCAGCCAGGCCCCCGACCGCTCTCGCCTCGCAACACTCATACACTGGTACGATTATTACCCCGGCGCGGCGCGGCGGTGCGGAACCTATGTTTATCTTGTTTGTTTATTTTTGAGACTGTTTCCTCATAAAGTGAACATTAAACGGGTTCATGAACGTAGCTATACGACTATTGTCTAACTTTATAATTAAATTCAAGATATCTTGCGGTGTCAGCCATGTTATTTGGAACTAACGAAAGCTTATAACTTCATCTGCGCTCAGCTTAGATTTCAAGAGAAGGGGCAGTAGCATACTCATGTGCTCTAATACCAACTTACCTACTAGGTATTTATGCCAGTGCTGTCTGCCATACAAATTGTGGGTTGACACTCTCACGAGATAAGTATTCTATGAGGAGGCTTATGAATAGCATGGAGTCCTTTTATCATATGCTATCCATACTATTTCATTTATTTTCTGGCAGGTGCTGCTATCTGCTTATAATACAATTGGATAACCCTGTGAAGTAGTATTGAATAAATTTTACAAATACGTCACTTTAAGAAAAAACAATTAATAAACCTATGAATCAGTATCTTGTACCATACAAGTTAGCACTGAAAACAAATGGCTAACAAGCAGAGAAATGTTATCACCATCACATCATTCAGCGAAGGCTTAAGAGATAGTTACAGACACGAAAAATTGTGTGACCAAACTGCATAAATATGCAGAATCTAGGTCGTTAACCGAGAAATCCGGTTACACAAAAGACTTGGTCGGGTGCAGAGTATTTCGTAGTCCGCAAACGAATTGCAAATGCGGCTAGAGCGCGAGTTTGCTCACCGAGTCGCCAAACACGGCGCGCGCCCGCCCCAGCCGTGTCCTCGCGCGCTGAATCACAACACTAGCGACCGATAAATACACAAATATTATTCCGCACATTACTATTGCGAATGACCTAATAATATGAACACCGCACTATTTTCACCGGTAATTTAATATTCTTCAAGTATATCAAACTTTCACGCAACAGCGGCTAAGTTGATTGACTTGGGTCTCCATTATAATAACGAGGTCAAAATTAATGTCAGGTAATTTTAAAATTGGCTAGGTACCTACCACAACATTTTTTGATGCTTTCGTTTGATAAAAAGTAGGAGTTTAAAGTCAACCATTATTGATTTGCCACATTACTAGCTCAAACCGGTGCGCATTCTAAATAGCTTTGAAAATATAACTTTAGAGGCTGAGTAACCAAACCATTATCCATTAACTAACCAACAAGAGTTTGGTTAGTTGATCGATAATGGTAAACTTCATTATTTACCGAATAATCACACATAATCACTTAATATTATTTGAGATTTGCTTATCAATATCATGTAAATTCCGTCGTGAAGTTGTGAATGTATTCTCGGTAAATGAAGAGTTTCCGAGTAAAACGTTATAGAATCATTGATGGCTGCTCTGAGAAACATTTCTTGTAATAGGTGTGCCTATTCCCAGAAATGTGTTATCAAACTGGTTGTGCAATATTTATTGCATTTTTTTACCATTAAGCTTACTTAGAGCATTGAGTTTCTAATTAGTTTTTACGTGAGAAGATGTTCTCTTTCCGGAAGAGCTTATGACTTCGGAGAATCTAGGAAACCAAAACAATATTATAAAAATTCTCGGAATATCCTTTACATACATCGGTCCAGAGCTTGAAAGGCACAAAATTATCAGAAGATATATACATACGAGTCTGGTAAAGATGAATTTAAAACGAAATACAAGTCATTAGTGATAAGTACTATTCAAGATTGTCGACAAATTATAAAGCTATTTTACAGACACAGTTTATGTTTAATCCATTTTGTTACGTGTCGCGCGGCAATAAAAAGTGCCTGATTTATTTTTAAGAGACTGTAGTCAATTTGTGATTGGTGTCTTTCTTGTTATTTAGGAACTTTGAAATGCTGATCTGATGATAAAACGAAAATAGGTAGTAAATATTGTATATTCTACCTTTAAACGTAACGAAATGTACCTTCTACCAGTTTATTGGATGATTCTTCCTAAAGTGGGCCACGTAACCTAATAGTCCCCTCTAAGGAGAAATACTGAGTTTAGGGAATCTTTCCCCGTCTTTTTTCAGCAAACCTATTACTTGGTAACCAGAAGTTGGCAGAATAAACCTGTAGGTATTATGATAAATCCATACCACAAATCAGGTTAACTTGGTTTCCTCAGTAAGAAAGGATGTTTCAACTCCAGAAAAGGTTTTACATAAGCTTTTCAACCCGTACCATGAAATGTGAAAAAGATATTCACAAAGTCAGAAATAATGATTTTGTTAAACTCTACTTCCTGTACATGTGTTTTCTCCAATAGGTTTAAAACACGCTATGATGAAACGTAAGTAAACTCATTTTCGTTCAACTACAAGAAATACTAATGTTCATTTGGCACCGGTCATCCCACGATTAGCAGGAAGTGCCAGACCAAAGACAATAAGGAGACATAGACGTAACTTGAAATGTCTAGTTCAGAACCTTTGTTTCCGGGAGGGTTCCGGCTACATCCTAGATATCCGGGGCATCTCGTAGCCTTAGTAGTAGCAGTGACAGAACTAAAATGATCAATTTCCATACATTGGTTACGATATATATTGTTAACTAAGAAGAACCAATACTTACATCAAAATTCCAGATTAAAAGTCACACATTAATAAGTTAATGGGTGTTGAAAGCAGACGAAATAAAAAATGGTGAAAATTGGCTCTTAGCACAGTTGTCCAACTCATTTTGCCGTTGGCTGTGTAACTAGGCAAATGCATCGTGGACAAATAGAAGCTTTAGAATTTCACAAATAGTTGGATAAACGCCATGGTTAGGCGGAATGTTTGTTCAGCCGCACCACTACGTATATCCACCTAGTGTGGCAGTCATAGGTACGTAGGTACGACGTACTATGTTGCAACTACCTTCGAAATCCAGTGTGCATATGTTGACTGCTATATTAATTTAGATTTATTAACTATTGTTTGTAGCGTTGTCTCTATATTACAATTTACTATTTAACTATTTATGGAGATAAATAGCGTAACAGGTATTATGTGTGTACGGTAAGAAAATTATTATATATGTCACATATAAACATAGACTATTCCAAGAATTTATTTTACCTAAAATGTTATGATGTTTGTCAGAATTTTCGTTTCAGGTCTTAACAATTTTTCGGTACAATCACATTTCTTGTAAACAGATTTTCCTTTATCCGAAACAGTATTTCATTATTAATATTGGCCTCAATTAGAGGCAAGGCGACACGAGGCGTGCGCCAGTGGCTGTCACCATAAGCGAGCCGAGTTAACCGCCTCTCCGAGAGTAATTACACTGAACTTCATTTAACTTCCGCAGCTCAGTCCAAATACCAGTACCACTAAGCACTGTACTTACTTTACTTAGCCCGTAACAAAACGATGCAATTTTAAGTAACGGTCCGGCGGGATAAGTCGAAAGCGTATATAGCTTAATGTACTTATGGAAGTAAACTTTTGTATGGAAGTGTAACGTTCTTGCTAAATAGTTTTGTGAGTTAGGTCGCCTGTGCTATGTGCTTCTTCTGCTAGTTATTCAAGCTATGTCTCGACCTTATCTGTTCAATATATAGTTCAAGGTAGATGACCCAGTTACATAGCATTATTATGTTTATAACTCTGTGATGATGTTTCTGTGCTATGAACATTGATTTTCGTTTAGTTTAAGTAGGTTCATTTACGTAAAAATAAACTAGAACAAAACACACATTAGTGTGTTTTGTTCTAGTTTATTTTTATCGTAACGTGATAAGTTTGTAAGCTTTACTTTCTTAGGTTACGTAGATATCATGTAAGAATAGCCTCTCCTTCATGGTGAACTATTTGTACGGTCTAATATGAAGCAGATATTTCATGTTTTCCTTCCAACACAGCACATAAATAGCCGTGCACCTATATAACTTTACCTTCTCTGATGTCGGCAACTGTTAACGACGAATTTTTCAGAAATAAATTGAGCGGGAAGAGGCGAAATATGTTTTCACCGGGAATATTAGAGAGCGATCGGGTACCGGATCTAAAATATTTAAAATGTAGTAGGTGTTTGCGCTCCGGGGGAGTTACTTAACGATTTTGATACAAAATACACGTTCTATAACGTCTTTCACAAACACCCTCGGAGCTCCGTTCGTATTAACTCCTTAATCTGGAGTCATGCCTTGGGGCTTTATTAGCCTCATAGCGTGACGTAATTCATCACTGTTACGGCAAGTGAGTTTAACGTGCTAATATTACATAGCACGTTTTTTCGTACTAGCTACATAATTAAGCGTCCGTTTTAGTAGGCGCTTGTGTTTGAAATGTTAAAAATGTTTTCATTTAAGAGAATAATAGCTTTACTTTTTTAGTTCCCTTTCGGTTTATCTTAATTTTCTCATCTGTGTGTGCTAATTTAGAAATCTCACTTGAAAAAACTAATACTACTAATAGTTAAACTTTCTAATGTTATTTCTGTACAAATTGATATATTAATCCTGTGTTGTGTTGTGTTGTGAAATTTGAATACACATATTACATTTGGTTTAAGTATAGGTAGTTCTGAAACTGGTTGGCTAGATGGCCACGTCATAAAAGCAACAGCAGATGTAGTACGTTTTCATCGCGACAGTCACAATAGGGAATTGAGAGAAACAAGTTATGGCGGCAGGAAATGGACTGGCAATCTGTGAGTGCCTTATGCACTTTTATGAAAAACGAATACTGAGAGGATTCTAGATACGTCGTAGTTCTTCTGTACCATGGAACTTACTTAATTTTCAGAATAGGATATAGAGGCATGAGGAACAGGGTGTAAAGTTCACACATCCGCCATAGAAAAATGAGTATCCTCCGACCAGACCGGTGTCGTCTCTGGTGGGCAACTGCCCGACGGTTGATGTCGGGATGTTGTATATATGCTAGTTGCGCGGTAAACTCTGCTTGCGCGATGCAGGATTTTGCGTGACGTCAGTGTGCTGCGTAGTTTGCATGTGGCGATTGTAGATGGCCGCCACATCACTCCCATCCGGAGACCGGAGATCGATAGTGGGCCAAGTCGAGTATGTTACGATGCTTGTCAGTGCCAGATGTAGTTCCAGTGTGTCGGAACCGGTTGTCGCATAGTTCACGGTGGGTCGCAACTGTCTGCGGTGATTCCCCAGTGAGTCGGGGTGGCGATGGCGCTGCGTTATGCTCCAGTGAGTCGGTTGTGGACAGCGCCGGGTTGAGGCAGACTACTGGCGTCGACCAGGAGAGGGTTGAAGAGCTCTGCTTGTTGACCGGCCGAAAGTGCAGTGTGCTGTGCCAAGGTTGCTGATGAGGCTGAGGGTGATGACCAGGTATGTCGCTGCATGCTGGTGGTCAGGAAACCCGTTGAAGCCATGGGTGCCGTGGGGGCTGTGTGACTCGCCGCTCGAAAGCTTGAGGAAGTGATGATGACGTCACGCTGAACTAGCTGCTCGAAGGCTGCGTCAATGTTCGGGGTCACCAGTATAGAGGCATGAGGAACGTTCACTCATCCTCCATAGAAAAGGGAGGATCCTCCGACCAGACGGGTGTCGGGTCTGGTGGGGAACTGCCCGACGGTAGATTTTTTTTTTTTTTTATGAATGGCATCTCGTAGTTGACCTTGAGAGGTCGTGACTACTTAACCGGACTTTCCTGTGGCTGCCTTAAGCGAACTCAAAGCCTCCAGCCAGGGGCGAATTTCTTATAGTACTAAGCGACTGCACGCTAAGGACACCCCCTGTGGGGTACGGACCTCGGCTTAGGGCGTCGCTGGGGGGAGGACAGCAAGATGGGACAGGCTGGATCTGGTTAATATTAATATTATTAATCAGGGAATTTAAAGCTACAGGCTCAGCTGCGGCGCGGGCTGGCACTTCGTTGAGCAAGGGTCGGGGGGGACAATTACGTCGGGATTTACGCGAGGGACCTCGGCGGCGAGGTCGGAACGTAGGTCGGTGTGATTTGTGCACTGTACTCGTTGCCCTACTGCTTTCCTGGAGGAGGGTAATGGGGTCATCGGGGTCGGTGAGGGTATGCCTTGGACGGCGAATAGAGCTAATGGTGGAGGGCCTATAACTGGCGGCCTGCACAACCATAGGGTTGCGGTGGGAGGTGGCGGAGTCGAAGAAGCGCTTCGTGATGCGCTTCATGAACTGCTTGATGGTGGGGATTTTGAGATCGAGATGGAGGATCTCGTTTCGGACGAACCAGGGGGTTCCCGTTGCCTTTCGGAGGAAACGGTTTTGGAGGGACTGCATCCTGTGGATGTGGTGGGGCCTAGCATGTGCGAAGACTGCACAGGCATACGTCATGATGGGACGGATGCACGCTGTGTAAATACGCAATTTGCCCTTAAGGGACAATTTGCTGCGCGCATTTAGGACGGAGTGTAGTCTACCGAGAGCGAAAGCGGCACGCGAACGCACCTGCTTGATGTGCTCTGAGAACGAGAGATGGTGGTCAAGGGTCACGCCTAGGTATTTGGCTCGCTTCTCCCAAGGGATAGGCTTGCCGAACATGGTGAGCGGTCGGGGGGCGATGAGGTTTCTACGCTGTTTGGTGAAGAGAACAGCCTGACTTTTGTCGGGATTGACCTCGATTCTCCACTTTCTAAACCAAGCGCCAAGCTTGTTGACCTCGGTCTGGAGAGTGCGAGATATGTGGTCGTGGACTAACCCGGTGTAGTAGATGGCCGTGTCGTCTGCGAACAGAGCCAACTGCGCCTTTCTACTTTTCGGGATGTCGCTGGTGAAGAGAGTAAAAATGAGAGGGGATAGTACAGAGCCCTGAGGGACGCCTGCACGGATAGGGTGAGGGGACCGATGGTTGATGTTGGGATGTTGTATATATGCTAGTTGCGCGGTAGACTCTGCTTGCGCGATGCAGGATTATGCGTCACGTCAGTGTGCTGCGTAGTTCGCTTGTGGCGATGAAGATCACAAAGACTTAGTGAGAGTCGTGTGAGATAGTTAAAACTTGTAATAGATACCACTTAAAGAGACCAACTCATATGTTAATTTTCTATAATGCTAATCGGAATATGGCGAATAAATTCTTGATGCCTATTAGGAATCATCGGTCAAGGCATTATCTCAACCTTACATTTTGCTTCAAAATACATTAACAACAGCAAATCGATGTATTTTTTTTTGTGCAATGTAAGCTGACATGGCAAGCAGTGCCAACAAACGTTAGAAGTATGGTATCGATATAATTTGCGTTGGCATGCCCTATTCCACAGGAATGGAATAAGGCTCTTGGAGCTCTCAGAGATCTGATGAATTGCCTCATAAATTGTAGCTTACGCTATCCTTCGTGCGAGTCGCGAGCGGCTAACTCCGCTCATGTCTCAAAACATTTGGTGCCTCCGAGAATAAGTTTATTATTATAAGAATTTTAAATATGAAACGCTTACTTACTTATGGCTGAGAGATGAGGAGAATTTCTAATATGTATGTAATTTTTGTTAAATTAATTATTTGTATAAACAGTGGTGCCGATTCCCTTGTTCACAAACTAACCTAAATTTAAGTTCAGTGCATCTTTTTCTTTCTATTTCATTAAGAAAAGGACAGAAGATAAATTATAGTTTAGTCCTGTCAAATTAATCACCGCTTGACGTAAGTTGACGTAATTTTAGTAGGCAAGTCTTTAATCACGTCTAAACTTGTATGGAGTAGTGACAGGCGCTCATTAATTTGACAGGACTAAACTATAATTTATCTTCTGTCTTTTTTTAATGAAATAGAAAGAAAAAGATGCACTGAACTTAAATTTAGGTTAGTTTGTGAACAAGGGAATCGGCACCACTATCTAGCTACAAATAAATTAGTACATTTACACCTTGTTAGACAGTTTCTTGTAAGTCATTAGCGTCAGCTACAAAATAGTACTTTATGATACATGTAGGTATGTAATGATCAATGAACGCGTTTCATACGACGTTTTTCAACAAACTTGTGAGGAAAAAATCAGACTTGTATTGTTATTAGTTTCGTAGGTCGCTAGGTAATTCTCTCTAGATTTTGGACTCTCGTTTCGGGCCTTGATTAGTATTTCCGGCGGGGTCAAATCTGTGTATTGCTCTTCTTCCACACGTGAAGTCGACATATTTGATAATAATTAACCACACAACGAAAACGTTACCACATATTAATAGAAAATAGCGCTCTGGTTTTGTTTTTTCCGCGCGGCGCGCCAAAACGTAGCGTCGCGTAGCGTGTAAATAAAGGCACTGAAAAACCGCTAAACAGCCTATATAAAAAATATAATAAACAGAAAACAATGTTGTGAATATGCAAATTAAGGTTAATATGTAGTGAAAAATATATAATTTGATGAAATGATGATAATGTTGATGATTGATTTATCATATGTAACATAAATTAGTTTATTTATTCACAAACATATTTGTATTGTGTGTCATAAAAGCTCTATGCGGTGATTGAAAAAATATCTAAAGTAAAAACACTAGTGTGGTTATGTAAAGTAAAAAGCAGAGTGTATACTAAGCTGAATTATGAACCTAAATACGTTGTCAATAAGAGTCACTTTACTAGCAAATGTGTTGAAAAGATTGTTTATATCGTACTTACCAATTTTATTTAACTCTAAGTATCCGGTCTTAAGATAATCGGGGTCAAATTTCGACGAATCGATTATTTCAGTTCAGACTTGTTTCGAGTAACCCTGAAACTACAAGGGAACACGTCCAATATTTGTTCACACCTACTAGTTACTCAATAAGGGTCAAAGTTACTGCAAAGATTGCCTCAACTATAGTTAAATCCAAGCCCAATTACACTATGGACAGGAAAATGCCAAAGCTGACCAAGACAAGGAAACAGATACACATACAATACAACGCTGTAATGATTTCGTGTATGGAATTTTTATACCTATAGGTACATTTTGTAGAACCATGTTCACATATAAACTAAATAAACAAATAAATTAGACGCATTTACATGACAGCTCGATTGACGATGTTAGTTGCAGGTCGGATTCAGCGCTGCGGGTTGCGGCTATGAGTCCACCAGCAAAGCAGAAATATCTGTGTGGTTTGGCCTACATATAGGTACATAGTTGTCAAGATGAAGACAAGTTTGCAAAAGTGCGATATTTAGATTTGTGTCTGTTAAACACACCTACGCTATAGGTAAAAACATTGCGTTATACAAAAAGGAAAAATGTTACAAATCATTTGGACTCCGCAAAAGTAAAAGAGGATAAAAAAACAAGGAACCAACACTGAATGGTGTTTCTTATCGTTTTATCAAGGATGCTGCTTTTGCGATAACGTTGTTTTGTATGTGCGGATGTTATTCTATCAACGTTTGCGTTTTCATTAGTATTCGTAATTTCCAGGTTGGGAAATTGCGGATCCGGCGAAGTCGACGGCGTTGCACCGACTCGCGTCAGTGACGTCAAAAGCACAAGGCGGAAGGAAGAGGGGTGAGGGCGAGGGGGGTTACCTGACTACTACATGACGTACTGCTTGTTCATTAACTGCACTTGACTTCTCCGCTATATTATCTTATTATCTCGCATTAGTAAGTACGTATGTATCTCACAGTGGTACGATTCATTATGGTTAGTGCCGCAGGTGTAAGGAGAATCTTGAAGCGCGTGTAGGAACATTAGGAATAGGGTATTTCACATTTTTTTTTTTTTTTGATGGGAAATCATCATCTTCAACTTCTCTTCAAATCAACTTCTCCCGCTCTGGGCGGAGCGGGAGAGTGTAAGAGTCTGACCTTACTGACTAAAACCCACCCGTATTCCTTCCGTTGCCTGAGTTGCGGGGGCCTCGGTGAACCATAAGTACCTTCCCGCGACCCCGGCAGGCATCGGCCCTAGTGGACCCCTACCTTTGTGCTGACGACATCTCTTTGAGGCGCGCGTGGAATACAACGCGCCGTCGACCCGGGCTTGGTCCTTACCGGACGGTGAGCTACCCATTGCTCACCGTCCGCAAGCCCGCACCTACGGTGGCCGGAAATCCGCCCGGGATTCCCGACGCCCGGGGCGTCTCCTGCGGCGGCTAGGGGCGAGAGGGCGCGAAATTTGCCTTTCCCTCAACCGTCCCACCTCCTCCTTCGCGAGCATTACTGCTTCGCAGAAGGAGGTAGGGTATTTCACTTAGTAGTCAAATACCCTGACAACTAAAATACATGAATTAATACTTATTTTAATCGGTCAAGGACAACCAATGAGACACAATTGATTTTCCATTGTTTTACGCCGAATAGGATACGGGCTTCACAAGTTAAATATGTTACTAAAAAGAGACGTTTTCTGAAAAATCAGATACAATCAGTGGAAAAATGTAGAAGTTATACCCTTTTGAAATTATTCTTATATCCTTGTGATACAAAACAATCATTGTACTGAATGGCACGAAGTTGATAAGGCTCTCCTGTGCTGTGACGTCAGGTGCTGTTTCTGTCTAGTATAGACTTTAAAACGCAAACAACATCGCTAATTTTTAGTTTTATTTTTTATTTTTTGCTGTGACTTTTGTTTTTTTCTAGTTTTCGAAAAATCACATTTAAAATCTCAAATCGTTTATTGCAATCCATAATGTACTTAATTTAATTACAGTTTTATTAGTGTAATTACAGATGGTAAAAGAGAAATAAAATAGAAACAATTATGGACCCTGTCGGGCACAGCAAATTTTTAAACAAGTAGGGAGAGGAGAAGCGCTTTATTAATTTTCCTTGTTATTAAGTTAAAATTGTATCCTATTACCTATGGATTTATATTTCCATTCTTTCACTTATTCTATTAATGTTTTATATGCAGACCTATCTATTAATTTATTATTTATTTAATATTAAAAAGAACAGTCAAATACCCTATTATATCTTTAAGGTTTTACTAACCCATGCAGCCATGTGTGGATATGAGTATAACATCGAAGTAAAAGGTTTCTCATAGATTCAAAAGGAATTGTATAATATATGCAATCGTCATTATGATTTAACGTAACGTAATCATGTCAATCAAATGATTAACATGCTTAATTATTGAAACATAAATTATTAAGTAGAAACTTGCTAATATGCAGAAAACCACCGAAACAAAATGTCAAGAATCTAAGCAAATTATCGATGGGTAAATAATGCAGTTATCCTAATTCGAAATACCACTTCTGACGATTGATTAATTCTCAGAATTAATAAAGAATGTTCACTGAAATAACATTTATTTTAGGACTCATCCAATTTGTACTGAATTTGATTCATGCCCTCGGCTGTTCTAAAACAATTTGTTCGTTACAGACAGACATGCAGTATTCTAATAGATTTCGGAGATTTCTCAGTAAAGTGTAAAGTTATTAGAAAAATAAACATACGAGTACCCTGTAACTTCTAATGATTCAATATTTACGATATTGGTGCACAATCAAATCTACGTATTTATTTACTGAGTTTGAAATTCATTTTCTCGAAATGTACGAATTATAATTCCAATACAACCGTGGGCGTTACTAAGCACGTATCTACCTACACTGTACATGTGTTTCAAATTAATTTTATCGTTAAAACAGACTCCCTATTTTCGTTAAAGCTGTCAAAGCGTTCGGGAGTGACATTTTCTAATTAACGCAAAATTGATCTGTTATAAATCTGTGGAGCGGACAGCATATTTATGAAATCACTTTAGCTGACGGAAGGCTAAGCATGTTTTCACAAATTATGCCCAACTTTATGCATAGCACTCAAAGCCTTAGCTGTTTTAATGGGCTGTCGCTTTTAATATATTTTTTATTGTAATCTCTAAAGACGTGGTTTATGTATCTAAGATATTGGAGTGTTCACAATGGCATGGTGGTATGGCTATACTACAATCTGGAGATTATGGGTTGTGGGTCGATTTCAAATTTGGCATTATATTTTTGATTTAATTGTCGTTGAGTAGATGTAACTTAAATTACTTTAACCTGTTAAGCCCCTCGCGACACCGATTCAAAGTCAAACAATAGAAAATCAATTGTGTCTCATTAGCTGTCATTGACTAATTAAATCGACTACTTCTTTGAGACGCCTTTTTTTGGGTGGGAAATTATCAAATAACTTCTCGCGCTCTGGACGGAGTTCCCGCTCCGTAAAAAGTAAAAGTCTGACACACCCGGGAGGGTGTGTCAGACTTTTACTAAACCCATCCGTGTTCCCTCCGTTGACTATGTTGGCAGAGGAATCGGTCTCCCATTCGGACTTTCCCGCGGCCCTGGCAGGAATTCGCCCTAGTGGACCCCTACACTTGTGCTGACATCTCGTTGGGGCGCGCGTGGAACACAACGCGCCATCGACCCGTCCCTTATCGGACGGCCAGCTACCCATTGCTCAGCGTCCGCAAGCCCGCGCCTACGGTGGCTGGAAATTCGCCTGGGATTCCTGACGCCCAGGGCGTCTCCTGCGGCGGCTAGGGTCGTGAGGGCGCGAACTTTGCCTCTCCCTCACCCGTTCCGCCTCCTTTCGCAGAAGGAGGTGACGGCTTCCCATGCCCTCTCGCTCCATACCATGGCCTGGACCAGGCGCGAGAGATCTCCGCCGCCGATCGCCTCCACGAGGACACGGCGGTGCTCTGCCCAAGCCAGGCCATCCCGCCACCGTATGCTCCACCGTGTCCTCCGGGCGATCCAAACAGTGGTGACCCTGGCGTCACCACTGTGTGGATCGCCGTTTTCTCCCGCCTTATCCTACACAGGAACCTCCCGAATCAGCCTTGTCCGTTGAGGACCTGTGTCAGGCGGAAAGTAAGGACTCCGTGGCGCCACTCCTCAAAGAGGGGACTTATCGGTGTAATTATGGCGTTATCTTTGTGACGCCTAAGGGCCTATTACAACGACTTTCTTATCACTGTAAATTAAGGAGATAGGCCTATAAAACTAACCCATTTATCGTTAATGTCACTAGTTCTAAGGGCTTATTTTTTCTAGATTGCTATATACAACAAAAACATGTGCAGGAAACTGGAAATTTATTGTTACACTGTTTAATGTAAACTGTTTAAAGGAAATATTAGTTATTGTTGAGACAATCTTGAGTAAAAATAAAATATGTTATTTTCATTTCATTAATGTAACTGTAATTAAACGCATCAATACACCTTGGATTAATACCCTGTTATACCCTGCCTCTCACCCCGCGTGATCATTAATTTTCATGTGGTTTTTTAATTGCGTGCTTTTATAAGAAAAAGTGCTATTCGCGGTGGATCTTCAGTTCTTGTTGCAAACAAGTTGAAGTGTAAACAACGTTTAGACTTAGTTCATCTTTCTATCGAGCGCACTATTGAGTTGTCTTGTGTTGAACTCGAGCGATACGTTATAATTTGCGTTTATCGACCCCCCTCTGGAGATTTTATTCTTTTCGAATCGGTAATGGAGGATTCACTCAATAGGTTAAAAAGTAGTAACAAAAGTATAATTTTATGTGGAGATATTAATATTAATATTTTTGATGTTACTCCATTAAGTAGGTATTAGGCTTCTCAATCTGTTTAGGTCTTATAATTTAATTAACTTGTTTTTTGAACCTACTAGGATCACGGCGTCCTCGTCGACTTGTATTGATAATATTTTTAGTGATTGTGATGCCAAAAATAAATTAGTGTTAAGTAACTTAACGTCTGACCACTGTGGTTTATTAGCTAGCTTCCCTATGCCATTACATAAAAAGCCGCATAAAATAGAATGCAGGCCTTATACAGCTAGTCGGTGCGACAAGTTTAAAAATAATATAGCTCATAGAATTACACCATCTATAGTAGAACACGTGAATCCTAATGATATCTATGGAGCCCTTTTTGATATTGTGCAAAAAGAGTACCAATCTACTTTCAAGACCAAAACCATTAACATTAATGGCACCTCCGCTGGCTTTAACCAATGGGCTACTCCAGGTATTTATAAAAGTAGAGCGCGACTATACGAGTTATACGGTTTGAAAAAAATCAGGTTTGACACTCCTTTCTTAGAGTATGTCAAAAATTATTCAAAACAATAGTTTTGAATAATTTTTGATTAATTTTTGATTTAAAATTTAGATTTAGCAAAAACACAAATCTTTTTAAATATAAAAAGATTTGTGTTTTTGCTAAATCTAAATTTTTAAGCGATACAATTAAAAATTCCAATAATAAAGTAAAAACCACTTGGAAAATTATTAACAATGAAACGCGGGTAAGTCGGTTAAACAAGAAAAACAACTTGAGATTATGGTAGACAGAAAATTAGTTAACAAAGCAGCTGACGTAGCTGTAGCATTCAATGAGTTTTTTGCCAACATACCTATAACTACGACTCGCTCCTTGAATTCGTCCCCGTCTAAAGCTGAAAACCTTTTGCATAGTAGTGTGCCTAACTGTAGTCGCTTATTTAGCTTCGAACATGTAACACCTCGTGATGTAGTTAATATTTTTAATACAAAACACTGGTGATATCTGGGGTATCTCCATTAAACTATTAAGCAATATAATAGAAATCGTAGCCCCCTATCTAGCTGTTACTTTTAATAAATGTGTTGATTTGGGCTCTTTTCCTGACCTCATGAAGAGTAGTAAAGTCATACCTTTATTTAAATCAGGTAATAAAAATGACGTTGGCAATTTCAGACCTATTTCTATCTTACCTTCATTTAGCAAAATATTTGAAAAGTTAATACTCAAGCAATTGCTAAGACATTTTAATTTAAACAGCGTCCTTCATAATGAACAATATGGCTTTACAATAGGTCGTTCGACTACAGATGCAGGTGTTGCACTGCTGAAACACATATTTGACGCATGGGAGAACTCGCAAAATGCTATTGGAGTTTTCTGTGATCTCTCCAAAGCCTTTGATTGCGTGGACCATGGCACGCTTTTGCGTAAACTGTGTCATTATGGTATCCAAAATGAAGCTCTCAAAGTAATGAATTCTTATTTACATAATAGGTTCCAATGTGTAGATGTGAATGGTGTAAAATCTTCCGGGTTACCAGTTCAGTGAGGTGTACCTCAAGGCTCATTACTGGGTCCATTCTTATTCTTAGTGTATATTAATGACTTACCATTTTATTTAAAGGGTATCTGTGACGTTGTATTGTTTGCAGATGACACCTCACTTTTTTTTAAAGTAAACAGGAATAGACAAACTTTTGATGACGTAAACAGTGCACTCTCAATGGTTACGGATTGGTTTACGACGAATAACCTAGTTCTCAATGCCAAGAAAACGAAATGTATAAAGTTTGCCTTGCCAAATGTTAGGAATCTAGGTCCCAACATCGTCTTAGATAATGGGGTGCTTGAAACTGTAGACTCGGCAGTTTTTCTTGGTATAACAGTAGATGCCAAACTTCAGTGGGGCCCTCATATATCAAGCCTAGCGGGCAGGCTCAGTTCGGCCGCCTACGCCGTCAGAAAAGTAAGACAATACACTGACGTTGATATAGCTACATTAGTTTATTTTAGTTATTTTAATAGCGTTATGCCCTACGGTATTCTGTTGTGGGGCAAAGCCGCTGACATTCAAAATATATTCGTTCTTCAAAAACGAGCTGTTCGAGTTATTTACCAGCTTGGTGCCAGAGTTTCTCTGAGAGATTTTTTTAAAGATGTTGGTATTCTCACGGTGGCATCACAATTCATCTTCGCCAACATCTTATATATTAGGCAAAATATACACTTATACACTAAAAATAGTGATATTCACAATATTAACACCAGAAATAAGGACAAATTACGAGCTCCATTTCACCGGCTTCATAAGGTACATAACTCATTTGTTGGGCTTGGTATAACTTTTTATAACATGCAGCCCTCTTCTTTGCTAGATTTGCCTTTTAATGCGTTTAAAACTAAAGTAAAATCCACCCTTTGTTCAAAGGCATACTATTGTATCAATGACTACTTAAACGATAAGAATAGTTGGTCGCTGTGATTAACTCAAGACAATGTTTATGTTCTTTCTCCAGAATTAGCTTACCTACTGACAGGTTATATGAGTTCATATAATTGATTATTTTTTTATTTGACTGTATAAGTCAATGTAATTTAATTTAGTTAAATTTTAATTTATTAGTGACATAATCTACTCATTACAATGTGTGTTTTATGAGTTGTATTGCAATAAGTGGTTAGCTAGCGTCCTCGACTATTGATTATACTATTCTTGCCTGAGCAACCGGCAGCAAGCTCGTCATGCTCCCTTAGATGTCACTGCCTGCGGTAGCGTCGGGGGTCGGGTTGTCTCCTTCCCTCCAATATGGCGAGGGGGTGATGGCTGATCTTTGCGTTATGCTCGTGAACGGGTGCTGCTTGTGGTGACTGGTCGTCTTGCTGATCATGGTTTTAATTTTTATTAGTAATTGTTTACTTATTTTACTTCGATAGGGCTAGTTTATCATTTCTTACTTCGAGCTACAGCAATTGCCTTATGTAAGCGGGTACGCCCTTTATGCCTGGAGGCTTTTATTTAGGTATTAAGTTCTATTTACGTTTTTTTATGTTGTAATTTTTATCTGCTTGAGTACAGTTTTCATTGTTTTGTTGATATATTGGCGTGTGCTAGCTAACATATGGTTAGTAATTTTATTTAATGTTTTGTGTTTCGTAATGTTAATTACTTTGCATACGATTTGTATAGAATCAAGTTTATATAACTAAACAGATAGGTGTGCTGCTGGGAAGTTTGTTCCGCCACTTCTTCTTCCCAGCTGAAGCACTAGGAAGTGGTGAAGGGCGGGCATTTTTGGGGACTGTCTTATGTAACTTTGACGTTCGAAAAGTGCTGATTTTCAGCCTAGTTTGAATAAATGACTTTTGATTTTGATTTTGAATTACTGAACGCACCGCAAAAATATACGAAAATATTGAAAATATGAATTTTAAATTCATGAAATTCCTACTGTATTAGCCCTAAATTTAAAAACGACCCTTGTGTCGAATTCTATATTATGAAGCTGATGACTCAATACTCAATATATTTATTCCTTCCACATGTGAACTTAGGTGAGAGTTTTTTTTACAAAATATGATCACTGTGGACCCTGTCGGGCACAGCAAAAGTAGGAGAGAAGAATATTGCTTTTATTGGACTACTTATTTGTTAAATATATTGTAATTATTTTATAAAACATGTAAGCTAAAATTTGTCATTTAAATATTCATTGAGATTATGTGTAATGCATTTAGATAGAATAGCAAGTAGAAATTATTCATCATTTTTTGTTTTTCTTTAATGTTTTCTGGTAATTTATTATATATTTTTACTAACATGATTAATGAACTTGTTGAGTACATTTTTATTTTATGTATTTGTTTCTCAGTATATGGTACATTGAGATCTTACATTAAACATAGTTTCTCACATATACCTACTACCATTGCTGGTGTAGAAATATTAAATAATAAGCTAGGTACATTAAGAGAATATAATATAAAGTTATGAAATTTTGTATTAAGTTTATAATTTTAATGACAAATTAATAGACTGGTTAAGATTCATCAAAAATGCATTATTTATAATATCAAAATATTGATAGTTAAATCAAAAATATAAATCATAATGTCAAAATAAAAATTACAGTGTCCAAGAATTCATAATAATGTAAAAGTACTAATGTCATTATTAAGATCTTAATTACAATCTCCTGCGAAGGTAAGTAACGCTCGCGAAGGAGGAGGCGGGACGGTTGAGGGAAAGGCAAATTTCTCTCGCCCCTAGCCGCTGCAGGAGACGCCCTGGGTGTCGGGAATCCCGCGCGGTTTTCCGGCCAGGACGGTAAGGACCAGGGCCGGGTCGACGGCGCGTTGTATTCCACGCGCGCCTCAAAGAGATGTCGTCAGCACAAGCGTAGGGGTCGATTAGGGCCTTTGCCTGCCGGGGTCGCGGGAAGGTACCAAAGGGTTACCGAGGCCCCTGGCAACACGGCCAACTGAAGGAATACGGGTGGGTTTTAGTCAGTCAGAGTCTGACACACCCTCCCGCTCCGCCCAGAGCGGGAGAAGTTATTTGATGATTTCCCACCCAAAAAAAAAAGAAAAAGATCCTAATTAGAATTACAAAAAGTATTATTTAAAAATTCATTGACGGAATAAAAACACATGCCTTTTTTTTAGACTACAGCCATTAGGTACATGAGCGCAGACACCAATATGGTACACGTGCGTTCTCGTCAAGCAATTACAGCAGTAATTATTTATGCTCTGAGTACCTTCGGAGTTCTCATCAACCAGAATGTAGAAAAAATACATTTTGCTGCTGCTGTGCCGACTTTTAAATCGCGCTCTTAGCAAAGAAACATTTGAAAATGGTAAATCATAATTTTCTAAATTCGATATTTGTTGTTCGACGCTCATTTCTATTAAATAATTACCACCACGGACGTGTTCGCTGTAGTATCTTGCCGCTAGCTAACTTTATACGTATGGTACGTTCCCACTGCGTACAACATTCATTCATCTTTTGTCAATTGTGGAAATTGTGAGAGATTAGGAATATCGCCTACAATGGTGCCGATTCCCTTGTTCACAAACTAAACTAAATTTAAGTTCAGTGCATCTTTTTCTTTCTATTCTATTATAATTATATTATATCTATCTTTTATAATCAGCGCCTGTCACTACTCCATACAAGTTTAGACCTGATTAAAAACTTGCCTACCAAAATTACGTCAATTTCCGTCAAGCGCTGATTAATTTGACAGGACTAAACTAAAATTTATCTTCTGTCCTTTTCTTAATGAAATAGGCAGAAAAAGATGCACTGAGCTTAAATTTAGTTTAGTTTGTGAACAAGGGAATCGGCACTAATGTTTCGGAACGTCACTCTTTGTAAACGAGAAAGAGAGAGAAAGTGATATTGTCTAGGTGCAGTAGACACTGCTACCTGCTCTCAGCTCTGTATTTGCGCTACCTGCAGGCTTAGTATGATGATTTCTATTTCTACGAAGAATAGACACAGCTCTTTCTATGCAAAGTGACATTTCGTTTCTCCATTTTTGACATCGCAACGTAGAAATTCCTTCTGCAATCTATGATTTTGTCTTTCGTTTCTAACGATATTTGTCTAGGACCTTTTTATGTAGACTATTTCAGAAGACAGTTTTCTATCCCAAACTGTCAAAATCACACTGACAACTGACAGTTGTCTAAGGTAGTGACGACAATTTGCATTTTTCTACTCGACGGCCACAAGGTATATACGGTTATCTACAAAATCATGATTTTACAGGAGAGCGTTTTGAACGCAAAACTGTGATAATTAATAGAAGAACACAGCTATCTTCTCCTATTTTACATAATTTAGTTAATTCATCATTAAATTAATTCAGTCATTTAGAGCATTACCAAGAAAATTGTTAAAAATACGATACTTCGACACTTTAAATAAAATTTTTGTAGTTGTCTTTATTTATGTAAAAATTGAGAATCAAACAGAAAAAAAATCCTATGACAAAACAAAGAGTCGAATTACGTAAACGAGTGAATTTCGTAAAAAGTGCAGTTGACTCTTTCTACTTTGCTGCCGTCGTACTTTCTACACGGAACGTCATTTTTGTTTATTCTTCCGTAGACAAAACGGTGCTCGTGCTAAGCCTGCTGGAATCTATTGTATTGTCCCAATCACAACGGAATGTGCTTATTAATTATGTTGTCTCAGTTGAATTTTTGAACATTAATGTACACCTCAAAAAAAACTTCCCGTGGTGCGATTTTTGTCACGCCATATCGAAAGTAACTAGCGCCAATTGTATCTACTATTTAGTATAGGTTTTATGTGTGGGCAGCATGTAACAAAAATGAGCCCAGAATACAAGAGAAAAGTAGCATTATCCTATAGTTGTCATACAACTGGCATTTCTACTGTATAATTGCAAGCTCTGGTAATTTTCCGGCATTTTTTTTTTTTGCTGTCTTTCGGAGACTTGTTCATTTAATAGAAATAAATGAGGGTTTTTTTTTACAAACAGACTAACTTCAAAAATATGCAGATATGGGAGTGGGAGAATTTTTAATTCCTTAAATAATGGCCTGCAATGGTCAAAATATTAATATCAGATAAATAACTTTTAAGCTGTGGCGGCATCTACAGCGCCACATACGAACTACGCATCACACTGACGTCACGCAAAATCCTGCATCGCGCAAGCAGAGTTTACCGCGCAACTAGCATACTCGTATATACAACATCCCGACATCGCCCGTCGGGCAGTTGCCCACCAGACACGACACCCGTCTGGTCGGAGGATTCTCCCTTTTCTATGGAGGATGAGTGAACTTTACACCCTGTTCCTCATGCCTCTATAAAGCCAATCATGCGCTTTGCCCCTTATGACATATTTCTCTTGCTTGTAGAGTAGTCGTTCGTGTGATACTAAAGCAAATGCTTTGCTCATATCTAAGAATACGGATAAAGTAGTCATTTTTTATTAAGAGCTTCGCTAATTAGTTTCACTAAATAAAAACAGGCTAGAGTCGTTGAATTGTTTTCCTAAAACTATACTGATTCTCAACAGTTAAATTGTATTTAGTTAGCTAATTATTTCGTCATGCATTGCCGTTTCAATTTTTTTTTGCAAAGATTGGGATCAGTGCAATCATATAATTGCCCATATCAGTACAGCCCTTTTTGAACAGTGGTTTAATTATAGACTCTTTAGTTTAGATGGGAAAACACCTTCTTCAAAAGAGAGGTTTATTAGGTAGCTTAGTGGGGATGGTATATAATTTTCGCACTTAATTTAATTATTGTAGTAGTTCATCATGTCAGGTAGCATTCGTATTATTTAATTAATTTATTATTTATTGTAATAACGTCAATTTCATTCACTGGAGTCAAAAACAAAGTATTTATGTTATTGTCAATGTTAATGTTGTTTACGTCATGATTATTATTGTTGTTTTTTGTGTCAGCTCAATGCAATAATTGTTAAATTGGTTACATATGTCATTAGGATTATATATTTGTTTTATTTATTTATTTATTTATATATTTAACAGTTTATATACACATATATAAACAGATAAGAAGAAAGGAACAGAAAAATACGTACAAAGGTGATGCTTATTTCGAAACAAATCTATTCCAGCATACCTGCGATAGGAAAGGATCAAGGATTATTAATTCATTTATTTGCTATTATTTAGTTTGTTTAAATTATTTTTTATGATTGACCATGTCGCTTTACATTTATTTTTAGAATTATTTAAAAAAATGTTTTTGTTTATCTGTTGTGATTTTGATTTAGCTTAGAGCTTGGTAATTTTAACCTATTTTTATGGCGTAATGTATATTATGTTGACTGTATATTTTTTTACAACAAAATATAAAATAAATGAAGTGTTGGTAATTTCGAACTTCTTTGCATATTTCTAGAATGTATAGGTAGGGGAGGGTTAGTATTTTATGTTTTTGGAAATGAGATTTGCAGCTGTCGGTGTCTTCTATATTTGCTAGGATTTTTGTAAGTCTTTTTTTGCAATGTAAAAAGTGTTGGTGCATCTGAGCTGTTTCCCCACAATATCACTCGCCTCCATATCATGACGTATATTCTTACCAGTTGGGAAGTAATTCTAATCGTGGGATTCCCACATGGACACGTGTAGATTTACGGGGGGTCTACCCTTTATGGCACACAGAAAAAAAGAATCTCTTCAGCGAAGAATATCAATATTCTCAGAAAAATTGTTTCAGTCCAAGTAAATATTTTCTTAACGTAAGTAAATGTACTCAGTCCAAGAAAACCTGTTTACTCAAATTAAGAATAATAAATACTTGGCTTTTATTCTTGACTTAAGCAAATATTTTTGATTCAAGACTATAATAATCTTAATTGAAGAAAATATCTAGTTTTTATCTAGTTTAAGAAATAATATTCTTAAAATTAAACTTAATAATTCTTCATTTAAGTATAATGTCTTCGTAGAAGACAACAAAACTAAGACAAAATTTTACTTTGTTCATAATTTAAGACATCCTTTTCTTCCGTGCAGAACTTTTTTTGTCATAATATTATTTTGCATAACAGCGGACAGCATAAACATCATTTCGCAGAAAATCGTTTGGCAGACACTCATTTATCATACATTCAAAACTCATAAGTTTGTAAGTCAGAATCATCTGTAGGCATAAATTTTATATCCATTATAATTAAAAAGTAGAACCATCATATCGCAAAAAGTTCACAGTCAGAATCGTCTTTTGGTATACATTTCATATCGACAGTCATTAAAACCGTATTGTCCCCAAGACCGTTAAACGGTCAGGGGACATATTTTGAAACAAACATACACCATGCATGCAGCAAGCATGCAGCATGCAGCATGCAAACAAGCATACACCATGCATGCAAGCAAGCCACCAATCATGATATAGTGTTGTTTGCGGATGACACTTCACTTTTGTTTAAACTTAAACGTCAGCAGCTGGTTACTGACGATGTTAATAGTGCGATCTCAAAAGTAGTTCACTGGTTCAATGTTAATAATTTACTTCTTAATGAAAAAAAAAAAACCAAATGCATTAAGTTTACGCTACCTCACGTTAGGCAGGTGAACACTAATGTGTTGATAAAGGGCGAAGAATTGAACCCTGAAGATAGCACAGTATTCTTGGGCGCTAAGCTTCAGTGGGGTCCACATATAGATAAATTGTCGAAAAAGCTAAGCTCCGCAGCATACGCTGTTAGAAAAATTCGTAATTTAACTGATATAAAGACAGCCCGTTTGGTGTACTTTAGCTATTTTCATAGTGTAATGTCGTACGGTATTCTGTTGTGGGGAAATGCCGCTGACCTCAGACTATCTTTGTTTTGCAGAAAAGAGCTGTTCGGTCAATTTATAGATTAAGTCCGAGACACTCTTAGAGAGAAATTTAAGGAGATTAATGTAATGACTGTGCCCTCCCAGTATATTTTTGAAAATCTTTTATATGTCCATAAAAATATAAAATTGTTTAAAAAATACAGTGATATCCATAATATAAATACTAGGAACAAACACAAATTTGTTGTACCTACAACAAGGCTCAAGAAAATAGGTGGCTCATTCAGATGTCAATGTATACGTTTTTATAATAAACTTCCAAGCCACGTTCAAGATCTAAGCCTTAATAAATTCAAATCATTTATTAAAAGTAAGTTGTGCCAGAAAGCCTTTTATACTATTAAAGATTATATTGAGGACAAAAAGGCTTGGGATTAAGCTGCTGCAATTATTGCATACTGAAACTTTTATTTTATTTATATATCATTTTGACATATTTACTTTGTGGAGTTCAATATACTGTTTGGAACTTATATTTACTTGTAAAGTATTAGATATATTGTTTTCAATTATTGTGAATGTGAAGCCTATGTGGGTCATTATTGTTTTTTTTTTTTATTATTCTCATTTAGTATTAATCATGGTTTGGCAGTTTGAGTAATTTATGCGGCCTACCCAAATGTTCTTTCTTTGGTATTGTTCGTCGAATCGTTGAGCTCCTTAAGTTCTGAGTTGAGCTGCACGATTACTGACAAATGCGTGCACTGACTGGACAGGTCCACTCAATCTGTGTGGTTCTTTCCTCAAAAGGACCATTTCAGACACCAATCTACATGGCCTTCACATGATCTGACCAAGATTATGTCTGGACTTTAAAAGAGACTGTGACCTCTGAGTTTGTTTCGGCCTTTCTTCTCAGAATAGTCAGATAGGAAACGCCGACCTCATCTAGCTTTATTTAAAAAATATGATTGACGTGTAAAAGTGTTTGTACAAACCTACTTACAGAAAATAAATCATTTATCATGTATCATTCATTTATCATTATCATTTAAGCATGCAGCATGCAAGCGAGCATGCAACGTGCAGCAAGCATGGTTTCTGTCACGGCTACGGCGCTGCGGGGCTCCGGCGGTCCCACGAGAGCTTATCGTCGCAGATGGTTTTAGCGCTCACCACCTGCTCCTCAGCTCGCGGGCCGCCTTGCTCCTCCGCGCCTACGCGGGCTTAAATTACACTGTAGGTAGGGACTCTGTGTGGATCGCCCGGAGGACACGGTGAAGCAAACGGTGGAGGTCTGCCCAGCTTGGGTAGAGCACCGCCGTGTTCTCGTGGAGGCGATTGGCGGCAGAGATCTCTCGCGTCCGGCCCTGGTTCAGGTCATGGTACGGAGCGAGAGGGCATGGGCAGCCTTCACCTCCTTCTGCGAAGCAGTAATGCTCGCGAAGGAGGAGGCGGGACGGTTGAGGGAAAGGCAAATTTCGCGCCCTCTGGCCCCTAGCCGCCGCAGGAGACGCCCTGGGCGTCGGGAATCCCGGGCGGATTTCCGGCCACCGTAGGCGTGGGCTTGTGGACGGTGAGCAATGGGTAGCTCACCGTCGGGTAAGGATCAGGCCCGGGTCGACGGCGCGTTGTATTCTACGCGCGCCTCAAACAGATGTCGTCAGCACAAAGGTAGGGGTCCACTAGGGTCGATGCCTGCCGGGGTCGCGGGAAGGTACTTATGGGTCACCGAGGCCCCCGCAACACAGGCAACGGAAGGAATACGGGTGGGTTTTAGTCAGTAAGAGTCTGACACACTCTCCCGCTCCACCCAGAGTGGGATAAGTTATTTGTTGATTTCCCACCCAAAAAAAAAAGGGGTAGGGCAGACAAGACTACGTGGAGTCGGTTTTGCAGCGTTTCTTTTTTGTCACTAACATATTAACTATTTTTCATAGTGTGCCAAGTGAAATTGTACCAAATAATAGTCGCTTTAAATAAAAGTTATGCTAAATGAAATTATGCGGAATTTTAACTTTGCCAAAGGTAATTATGCCAAATAAAATTCTGCCATCTTAAAGGTATGCCATTGTAAATTCGGACATACAAAACATTCGGCCAAACAATAATTATATTAAATAATTTTGATGCCGTAATAATATTCGTTTAAAGAAAATTATGCCAAGTGTGTTATGCCAAATAAATTCCGGAGTATCTAGATTCTGCCAGATGCCCAATTTTAAAGAATAGAATAAGATTTTTCATAAAGTGTTAATCGGAAAAGATTAACGCTTTAGGTAAAACTTATTATATGGGTAGATGGATTCCAGCAGCACTTTTCTGCTCCATTTGCCATCATGCCTCCTGCATACTAGAGATGGGTGGTATAAACCATAAATAGTTTCAATAACTATGTAGGTATTGGCGTAATACCTTTAATATGGTATGGCCTTCCACAATAACTATGTATTGCGTGAAACTATTTATTGGCTTGAAACACGATAACCAATTACCGAGTACTAGCGAACACATCCAATTGATACCCGATATCACGGTAATATTATCTATACAGTATTGTAACTCGGCCATATCTTTGAAATAAATTCCTACAGCCGCGCGGAATATGCACATATAGATGGAAACATAATTTTACCGAATCAACATGTTTTGCCTCACTCGGCGTACAAAATGTTTATATGTTATTAATTAAATTAGCAATTATAAATTAATTAAATTGATGTCACTTTCATATATAAAATTAGAGTCAGTGCAAAATATAGTCAATGTAATCAAAATGCTGGAGGCGGGTAGCCCTATCGCACGTTTTAAACGTGCACTGACTCTAATCTAATTTTACGATTTTTTTTTAAGCGAACTCAGTGCTAGGTTGTCACACTTATCACCATCATCACATGGTTATCAAAATAAATATATAGTTTCGAAACCATTCCTATATCTACAGCGAACTCGGTGCTTGGTATCACTGACACATAGTTATCAAAACAAATATGTAGATGCACCACCATTCCAATATCTATATAAAGCGAACTCGGAGCTCGGTATCACCAATATATAGTTATTAAAATAAATAGTTTCAAAACCTGGTATTGGTAATCATACCAATAAATAGTTTCGGTATAACGAATTCGCGTACCGACCCATGTCTACTGAATACACGGCAAGCCTAACGTTGCGTGCTCGCGAAGGGAAACACCTAATTGACAAATCGTTAAGAAAGAACCACGAGCTCTGTTGATTTTACCTTTACAACAACGCAGACTAGAATCAGAATCAGAATTTATTTATTTGTAAGAATGTAGTTTTACATAGTATGGTGTGTATGCCCAATATGAATTAATATTATTATAATTGTTCTATTCAAATTCAAATTCAAATTCAAAATCTTTATTTTGAGCGAAGGCTCATATAGGGTTAATAACATTGCTCTTAAAACTAATTGTTAGTAAACAACACGATACGACGGCACATGTAACTGACAGCAGTGAATAACATAAGGACAGTCCACTCTGTCAGCAATCATTTTCAGAACCCTGTTAGGGCTGGCCATGACTCGAGCCACCATGGATGATGCGCGCTTGCGCATTATTGTGTAAAAGCAATCTACACGCGCCGCTGCAAACATTCCTGATGCACTGCAACGCCATGGCAACCCCATCAGTTTTCTGAACGCATTATTAAATTGGACACGAAGGGCTCCATACGACGCCCGCGAATATGTCTCCCACAAGCTGCATGTGTAGAAGGTGGTACAGAATGCTCTAAATAGCGTCACCTTTACGTCTGCAGTACAACGTGCAAACCTGCGGGTTATCATATTCGCACGCACAGAAAGAGCCCTCCGTTCCCTTTCAATGTCAGCATTGTCTCTAAGGTCAGTGTCAGTGGTCAGGTCAGCAGCAGGGCTAACATGACACACGCGACAATTACTCACTCTCGCGTGACTACTTTTTGTCTATTTCTGTCAATTTTCTCGTTTTCTGACAGCGCTGCCATACAAAATACTCGACTCGTTCTGTCAAACTCGATATTTTCTCGACAAACCCTAACATGGCACCTAAGTTATCTCGAATTTTGACAATTCAACACGAGATAATCTTCGATTCTGCTGTCATTTAGTCGTCGTCGATTTTGACGACGAGAAGAGTAGACAAAATTATAATACAAAAAAATATGGCATTCATGGGGACTGGTGACAGAAATGAACACTTAAAACTTTGGAATAACATATATAAGTACGTACACAGTCCGCTGCGCGACGCCAGTCTGATGTACACGTTACATTAGCAAGTCGGTGACGTGGTTAGGATGTCGGTGACGCGTGTGCATGTTGGTGACGCAAATTGCATGTCAACAAGTGCTTTCAGAAAGTCGGCGACGCGGTTATCACGGCGTAAGTCGATTGGCATTTCGTAAATCTGCTAGCATTTCGGTGACGCTGCTAGTAGGTCGGGCTCGCTGTTAGCATGTCGGTGACGCTGCCAGCACGTCGGGCACGCTGCTAGCATGTCGGTAACTCGGTTAGCGTGTTGGTGACGCATTGAACATGTTGATGACGCATTGAGCATGTCGGTGACTTGGTTAGCATGTTGGTGACGCAGATTGCATATTCAAGGGATGCTGTTCATATGTCGGTGACGCGCCTAGTATGTTGGTGACGTGGTTAGTATGTCGGTGATGCGGTTAACATATTGGTGACGCGAACCCACAGGTTTTTCCGCTAACAAAAATGGCTCACTCATTTTCATTTCCGTCATTTTGTATTTTAATTTCGGCATGCTATAGAAAAATATTAAATTTTAATCAAAAATGTCGGTTACACAAGAAATTACAACATAAATTAATAGAGGTGGATGTAAAATCATTATAGTACATACTCATTCCATGCGTTAAATTTAATGAATGAGCCGATGTTGCTAAAATAAAAATGTTTTGTTTTTAATAATTTGCTACATCGGTCTCTCGTCGCGAGATAAAGAACTGTCAAAGTGCCTTTCTCGAGATTACTCGAGCTTAGCGGTCATGTTAGGCGTTCGGATGACGTCAGAATCGTAGACAAATTTCGACAAATCGAGAAAGAGAGCGTTCTCGCGCTTGTCATGTTAGCCCTGCATGTCTATTACTAACTACTACATATTTACTGCCTCGTTGGTCTAGTGGCCGCAAGCGCTACTGCTGAGCATGAGGTCCTGGGTTCGACTGCCGGGTCGGGCAAAGTGTTATTGGGTTTTTCTATAGGCTTGCCCCCTATTACATAGGACTTAAATACATAACTGGCGAAATGGTGTACTACAGGTACACCTCTGCCCAACCCTTCGGGAAAACAAGACGTCATGTTATGTTATGTTATGTTATGTGTTATTATAATTAGGTAATTGTTACTTCTAAATCAATGTCAAAATTAAGTACATGTCGTCTTGGATTTTTACAATATTCCATATATTCGCCAATGTCGTAAAAGCAATTATCCAATAACCAACATATCAGCTTTTTCTTGAACATGGGGATGGGGATGGGGATACTTACCTTATAGGTAGTAATACATATAATCCAAACCTCTCACATATATTTAAGAGAACATATTTCGTAATGTAGGTGCCTAATTATCTGTAGGCGGGTGGTGTTAAGGATATTTTGGTAATAAATTAGCGGAGACCCTTTGTATAGGACGGGCAGGCCGGGTCTTTGGTCGAGGGGCGATAATAGGATCCCTGTCATCATACGTGTGCCGTTTATGCGTTATTACCTGTTGAACATTAGCCGTATATAATAATATCCGAGGACAGCAAAAGATTACGGTGATGCTGAGACAGAGCATATTTAAGATAGAACATAAGGTAAGATGTCCTCTTTACATTACTTATGTTTTTTTTTAAAGCTAGACTTCGAATCTAAGGCCCATTGATAAATTGATAAATAACTCTCATAAAAGAGCTCCTCTAACTTGAGAATGCTCTATATCTCTTAGAGTGCCGATTTGAAAAAGAAAAATCCTTTTATGTATGAAATTCAGATAACACGTTTACTATTCAGAGGTTTTTCAGAGTCTGTCCTATGTCTGTATTGAGAGTGGTTCTAAATGCACGGTATATAGATTGACAAAACTTTTAGGCAGAGTGCTGCTATTAAATTACTTACTGACTGACTAGAAATCATATGTACAATCGTTTACGCAAGAGGTATAAAACATAAGTAGTATTTCGTACCGTTCACAGCTAGACGACTCCGGATATTACGCCATCGCGCATCAAATGCGTCTTCCTGTTTAATATAATAAACTACAAAACAATGGCATCGGTCACAGGTTGACTCACACTGCTTTAGACTAGATCCAACAAATATGGTACAATGGTGGTCATGGCTTCGGAATGTTTATGTGCAGTGCTCTGACTCAAATTTAATTAAAGATGAAAAACATTCGCTCAATAAACAGCCTCATACGTACTTGTCAGATCATCCGTAGCGTTCCCTAGTATCGTATATCGGTTTAAGAGTCACATAATTTCAAAATATGTAGACATAATATGTCATTTAAAGAATTTCCGAAAAAGTCGTGCGCGACACCGATTCGGAGTCAAACAATAGAAAATCAATTGTGTCTCATTAACTGTCCTTGACCAATTAAACACCAGCTAAGGTAGTTCCATTTTAATTTTAAATGTCTTCGTTTACGAGGAATTTGAGTGAAAATGCTCGTCTAAAGACTGCTGTGACAGACTAAAAAAAGATTGTATGATTTCTACAGAATTAAAAATAAATGAATCCTAAATGATGAAACATTAATCTTGTTATAGAGTCTGAAAGTTGGCACTTAGGCAGTGTCTGTCTAGTCGTAATCGAGCCGGGCATGGAAGCTCCGTTGAAGTACTTAAGAACTAACTAGTAAGTATACTTAAGCATGTGACTCTCCCTCCAGCTACTACATCAAATATTGAACATTTCAGATAGTGTATTTGGCGAACCGGCCGTGGCCAAGCAAAGGTCGAAAATTAATTAAGGTAGCAAGATAAAATAATTTAAGAATACAGCTGTTATAAATTAATGCTATTATCACATTATTCAGAAGACAGATAAAACAATTTGATATAATTGTGTAAACAATCTCTTTACAGATCTTTTAATGTTTTGAAAAGCATGAAGCGAAAAGGAAAGTCGTTTGTCCTCGCCTAATTAGCATCAGGTAAACTAGTCGCTGGATAAAACAGCGTGAGTTAACATTTTTCTAGACCTAGACAAAAATAACACGTAGGGTTGATCGCCGAGCTTAAAACATTCATCGTAAATGTAGTTAGTTTGTAAATATGGTCGGCTGGTCGACAATTGTCGGCCATCATTCGGCAATCAACCTCGCTAAATGAAGATTTCCTGTTGTCGTAAGGTCTCTTGTTGGCCGCAGAGGGTGACATCATTCACACGGCACGCTATATTTTCCTCTTAATGTTTTCCTTACACGGCGGACATAATAACCTTTTTGCATTGTTATGGCATGTGTTCTATATGAGATAGGCAGTTTCATTAAAAAATACCAGTATAATATTTTAGTATTAGCAGTGCGATTGAACGATTAAACATGACTTAATTTTTTTTTTTCTCTTTTAGTATTAATCATGGTCTGGCAGTTTGAGTAATTTTTGCGGCCTACCCAAATGTTCTTTTTTTGGTATTGTTCGTCGAATCGTTGAGCTCCTTAAGTTCTGAGTTGAGCTGCACGATTACTGACAAATGCGTGCACTGACTGGACAGGTCCACTCAATCTGTGTGGTTCTTTCCTCAAAAGGACCATTTCAGACCCCAATCTACATGGCCTTCACATGATCTGACCAAGATTATGTCTGGACTTTAAAAGAGACTGTGACCTCTGAGTTTGTTTCAGCCTTTCTTCTCAGAGTAGTCAGATAGGAAACGCCGACCTCATCTAACTTTATTTTAAAAATATGATTGGCGTGTAAAAGTGTTTGTACAAACCTACTTACAGAAAATAAATCATTTATCATTTATTTATCATTATCAATAAAATTATGACATTATTAGTTTAATCATAGGTGATTCTGGTCGGTTTGTGATTAAAATTCAGGTTAATTAGATATAACCAAAAATGAACATAACAGTAACAACCCAATCCTTTTTGAGTGCCTACCTACGAGTACATTATTAAATATTATTAGCCTTATGAAATTAACATGTAATATAATCATTTTACGAGGATAGTGGTCGGCTTTCATTTGTTATCTTTATTATTTTGCTAGCTGAAATTGTTGCGGTGAATTATACCTAAGTGTATGTATTGTGTGACCGTGTGACCATAACTTTATGTGCATGAGTTCACGACAGTAAAAGTGTTATTATTTTAATTCAAACGAGTCACTAATTAATTGAAATAAAACAAACATTTTCTGTGCTTTTTTTATTGTAATGTTACTAAAATTATTTATTTAAAGTAATGAGTGAACTAATGAATTTGTGATACTTAAAAATATACCCTACATAGCTTTAGAGGTGTTTATTTTTTGGTGTGTGCCTGTGATGTTATACGTAGATTTCGAGCTGGTAGTTGAGTCCAGATCCGCGGTCGCTCTTGAGCCTGATGTTGGCGTATGAGAAGCCCACTCCTCCGGCTGTGACGCTGGGGATTGCATCAGTGTGGTCCAAGTCCCGCAGAATTATACCCTGGAAAAAGCAAATGTACCAATTAGATGAATGTCAAGTGTAATAATAATATCATAACATCTACCATTTGTTTTCGAAAATTGTTTGTAGAAACTAAATTGTCGTAACGCAGGTCAATTCGTGAACTCGCCACATGTTCAACTAATGATTAGGTACCTACCTACTAGTTAGAAACAAGTAGATAATTTGATAACAAATATTTTGCTTATAATTTTATAAACAAAGAAACTTAGTTTAATTTAAATTTTATTTATTTATAGTTATTTAAAACGGTACAACAATAATTACATTAAACCATAAAAAAGATGAATATTGAAATATTTTTTGTATATCAAAAAAAAAAATCAATAGAACTTGTTATTTCGTTATTATTTTTAGGGTTTCGTAGTCAACAAGGAACCCTTATAGTTTCGCCATGTCCGTCTGTCTGTCTGTCTATGTGTCTGTCTGAGGCGTCCGCAGTTGGCTCAGAGAATCTTAGTACTAGAAAGCTGTAATTTGGCATGGGTATACATGTTAATCACGCCGACAAATTGGCAAAAGAAAGTATTGAAAAAAATATCAAATTTTTTATGTGGGGATGATATTTTTTTTTTCGTCTATCCTATTGTGTCATTCAGTGTATCATTGTATAGGCCATTAAAAATAATGCGGGTCTGTGAAAGCCATTTTTCGATTCAGGGATCCGTTTGCGTAATATTAAGCTTTATAGTGCTAATTTTTAGGGTTTCGTAGTAAACAAGGAACCCTTATAGTTTCGCCATGTCCGTCTGTCTGTCTGTCAGTATGTCTGTCCCCACTGTAGCTCAGAGACGCTTAGTACTAGAAAGCTGTAACTTGCCATAAGTATACATATTAATTACACCAACAAAGTACTAAAATAAAATCTTGAAAAATAGTTTTTTTTAGGGTAGCTCCCATGCACGTAATGTGGGGATGATATTTTTTTTTCTCGTATATCCCATAGTGTGGGATATTGTTGGAAAGCCCGTTCAAAAATATTGTGGGTTTGTGAACACCACTTTTCGATTCATGGATCCATTTGCGTAATATTAAGCATAAAAGTGCAAATTTTTCAAGTCAAGTGGGGGACATTGCCAGCTAAATGGTTATTTACGGAAATGTAAAAAATTCATGGCAGTAGTATATATGATGAAATTAAAAGGAAAACTATCACAGCTAAACGGGTTTTACAAGTTAACGGGTAATAGTCGACCAACTTAAATTTGTAGTTGGAGTATTGACCGTGACGTATGGGAGAACATGTTTTTCAACTACAATGTTAAGTTTGTTTTTGGGATAAACTCATCCTAACTATGGAACTCATCATCACTTGGCCGGTTTTGTTTTATTTATGTATTACCTATGTTCAAGTAGTAAAAGGTTGACTGTCCACGATGCTGCCCACGAGAGGACAAGTGGTTTGAACTGCCATAATAGACGGACAACTACAATACCAAAAGGTGTTCCGACTCGCTGCCGGCTTTAATTTGGATCGCTTTCAGCTTTTTTGGTGTAAATAGTTTTGAATGATTTTTTTATGCTATTAAATTAACGTTCCATTTCGAGTTTTAATGACGTAAAGCGCTTTTAGCCTACGAAACGAGTTGTGAAAAATATTTTCGAAAGGTATAGGTATAATAGATAGCACTATAAGCTTCAAAAAGCATATCAATACTCTTAGCAATAGGTTACGTAAACTTATATACGTCTTCAAGACCCTAAGACACGTGGCAGACGAGAAGCTAAGGAAATCGGTGTACTTGGCTCTCGCCCAGTCCCTACTAACATACCGCATAACGTCCTGTGGTGGTGCTACAAAAAATACTATGTTAGCTTGAACGAGCACAGAGAGCCATTCTGAAAGTATCATTATTCCGACCGTTCCGATATCCAACGGTTGTGTTATATAAGGAAGTAAAGGTACTGTTCATACTGCAAACGGTTATAAAACAGCATGGCTTCACTACCTCCAACACTGACTCTCCCACAGAAGTAGTCCCGATTCGATCCCATAGTACGCCATCACATCCGGCTCTCGATCACTTCCTCCCATCGATTCTTTTGCTACCTCGCACTTGGTTGCTTTCTTAAGTAGTAGGCTCCGTGAGTTAAATTATGAAGAAACAGATAAACTATTTGCTGTATTAAAGTAGCCAATTTAACATTATTTAAGCATTACTGGGGAGGAGACCTGGTGTCTATCAAAGCAAGTTGCTGGTGAATAATCCTAGCCACTTGGTTATGTCTGTGCAAGTACTCGCCATTAGCCAAACGAGAACAACCAGAGATAATATGTCTGATAGACTCACCCGGACGGTGGCATGCCCGACACACGTCAACCGTCCCGTCCTTCATAATATGTCTCCGGTAGTTATTCGTCAAGATAACTTCGTCCATAATTGCACAGACAAAACCATTAGTTTCAAAACGTAGCCAGGATACGGACGCTAAGAAATCTACATCGGGCTCATGAAGAGCCCGATAGAAGCGCCCGTGTAGCTCCTTCCTTTGCCATACCTCCTTGCGGTCATCCGTGGTAAGTACTAGAAGTTTGCACTAGTTCTCTTTAGCCATGGAAAGTGGGGTGAGCCCCTTGTCCACTGCGACCACATCACGGTGCATACCCACATCGGCTTTCAAAAAATATTCCCTGAGACTGCGTATCTCGCGGTTGTGGAGGGTCTTTGCATTTAAAAAGCCTCGACCCCCGCACTTCCGCGGGATGTACAGTCTCATCACCGATGATCGTGGGTGATGCATCCGGTTTGCGGTCAACAGAGTACGGACCCTCCTATCCAGGGTGTCGAGTTCGGTCTGAGTCCATTTGAGTATGCCGAAAGAGTACATCAAAACCGGCATGACCCAACTGTTGAAGGCGCGCACCTTGTTTCCGCCTGAAAGAAGACTAATTACTACCTTCTTCAGGCGACCAAAAAAGCGCTCCTCAAACGATTGCTTCATGTGTAACGTTGATGCCTAACGCTTCCGACATACGCAAATACTTATAGCTTTCGGATGAGGAGAGGGGTCTAAAGTGTACGGAATCCGAAAGTTCAATTACCTCGGATTCCATAATTTCCCCTCGCTTCACATGCATGACTGCAAATCCACACCAAATTCCATTCTGATGGCGCCACTGAAAGTTTCAGTTACCTTCAGTAGCTTCAGCAGTCGAAATTTGTTGGGGGCAAAGAGTTTCAAGTCATCCATTTAGAGGAGGTGAGATATGATCTGACCACCTCTCCTCAACCGATAGCCTAGATCTGAATCCTCAAGCAGTGTGCTTAGAGGGTTCAGGGCTAAGCAGAACTAAAGTGGACTCAAACTGTCGCCCTGAAATATTCCCCTTTTAATCCATACAGGCTCATCATTTCCCTGGATCTGTCGACGTCCTGGATAGCGAAGGACTTTCGTCGTTATATTATTATAATACTTATATGGTAACGATCCTCAGGACATAAGGTATTACGCATCTTCATGCATATATCTACTTATTATCTTATTATTATTGATTGTATAATATAACGTGTCTGGCATCGCGATGAGTTGATTAACTTTATCGTTTGTGTCTGCACGAGCTGTCTGGAGTGTTATGTCACTCATGCAGTTAATGATTGGCTTAGATTGGTAGGAATAGTCATATATTTAGTAGAGCTGACACGGACATATTGGAGTTCTGCAGGCTTAGCACGAGCACCGTTTTGTCTAGAATAGACAAAAATGATGTTCCGTATAGAAAGTACGACGGCAGCAAATTAGAAAGAGTCAACTGCACTTTTTATGAAATTCACTCTTTTACATAATTCGACTCAGAATTCTTTGTTTTGTCATAGGATTTTTTTCTGTTTGATTCTCAATTTTTACTGATATATTAAGTCATGTATAGACAATTACAATTTTTTTTTCTCAAAATGTCGAAGTACCGTATTTTTTTAGTTCAAAACGCTGTCCTGTAAAATCATGATTTTGTAGATAGCAGCATATAACTTGTGGCCGTCGAGTAGAAAAATGCAAATTGTCTTCATTACCTTAGACAACTGTCAGCTGTCATTGTGATTTTGACAGTTTGGTATAGAAAACTTTCTTCTGAAATAGTCTACATAAAAAAGGACCTAAACAAAGATCGTTAGAAACGAAAGGCAAAATGACAGATTGCAGAAGGATTTCTATCCTTGTTTCTATTTTGTCATGCGATGTCAAACATGAAGAAACGAAATGTCACTTTGTGTAGAAAGAACTTTTTTATATGTTGTTACAATAATATTTATTTATTTAGAAAGAAAGAAAGAATAACGTTTATTTGGATACCGTTTGTGAAACTCAAAATAAAAATAACAATAAAAAAGTGAAAAAAATGTTTTATATAAATAGTGTGTGCCTCACGGCTGCACCAAAAAGGTTCATTTCAGCATTAATGCCAGACAGATGCTGTCTGACGCCGGTTTTCTAATGAACCTTTATGGACAGGTGACGTCCCAGTACAAATAGCTTCAACATACCTAATACATATTTTTACTTATAAATGAATACATTAATTAGTAATTAAACATAATAACAAAAACAAAACATACGAAAACAACAATTGTCCCAGCAAAAACCTGTTCCTAGCGATTAGCTAGATTGATCCGTCCGATCCCATTTACATAACCAAATTACAAGATGATTATTAACATTAACTAAATTAAATTAAAACTAAGTTAAGCCTAAAAAAGGCCCTCGGGGCATTGTACCGAGGATGCTGGCGGCATTTCCTCGCTGAATTGCAATGCTGATGCGTTGCGCAAGAAAGCCGCCAGCTTTTCGGTCACCAGTTACATCAACTAGACGTTTCGCGATTTTCGCAAATAACTTATGCGCGCTGGGACCCCACGGACCGAGGATCTCGACGCCAAAGGGCACAAAGTTGTACTCTCTGCCAAGGCCTCCATATTTAATAATGATTCAGATTTTCGGCATTTTCTGCCGCTGCTCCCGCTTTAGAAGTAGTTCGTTGGAGGTGGGACGGTGCCAGTGTGTCTACACAGGTAGCGTCCCACACAAGCATCCGTCCCAAACTCCACGGGACCAAAGACACACTATCAGGTCTTTTGCCATCATCTCTGACAATGCCAGTCGGCTCAAGAAGAGCGCCTCATTGATGCTGGCAAGAGACCGGCGCGCCGGTCCAGACAGATGGAGACAACATCTTATGGACGAACCCAAAACCATGCTCAGTTTTGTATTGTCGTCCAGTTCAGTTTACTTTTGTAAAGGAGAGTGAAGCAGTTGTCCTTGAGCTGAAAAAACAAATGGATGAAGAAATTGAGGCCCTTATCCCCACAGAGTGCAATAATAATAATAGGGTGACTCATGAACTAATGATGACGATGATCGACGCTAAAGTTTGCACTTACCTTTCTGAAGCTAGATCAAATGCATCGTGCTACCTGTGCTTAGCAAAGCCTACAGAAATGAACCGCTTAGATGCTGTAACATCAAAAATTGTGTGTTCTGACCTGTATGAATTTGGCTTGTCATCCCTACACGCCCGTATAAATTGTATGGAATGTCTGTTACACATTGCATACAGGCTCGACTTCAAACGGTGGGCAGCGAGAAGTGATGAGCACAAAGAAATGCTACAGACAAGGAAGAAAATAATTCAAAATAAATTCAAAGATGAGCTCAATCTGTTGATTGATATAGTAAAACAAGGCTCGGGAACCACCAATGACGGGAATACTGCAAGAAAATTCTTTGAGTTTCCTAATAAAACCGCAGCTATAACCGGTTTGGATGAAGACCTCATCAAAAGATTTGCTGTAATTTTACAAGCAATTACATCTGGAGAGCAGGTCGATATAATAAAATTTAGAGATTATGCCCGCAAAACAGCAGAAAAGTACGTATTATTATACGACTGGTACTACATGTCGTCAACCGTTCATAAATTATTAATCCATGGGGCTGACATAATTGAGAAAAATAATATTGTGCCGATTGGGACTCTCTCGGAAGAAGCCTCAGAGTCTCGAAACAAAGATTTTAGGAGGTTTCGAGAACATCATTCGCGGAAAAGAAGCAGGCAGGATTCCAATCAAGACATTTTAAATATGCTTGTTGTTTCTTCGGATCCTTTGCTAAGTGCACAAAGGCCTAAGTTAGATGCCAAGAAAAAGCAGAGCTTTTTTGCTGAAACTCTCGACTTAATTCAATTTCAGGAAACTGAGTCCGAGTTTTTGGATATATCCAATCTGGATGCTGACTCAGAATTGGAGTCTGACAACGAGAGTGGTAAGGAAAATTTGTAAAAAAATTATATATGTACTTATTTGTAAATTTGTATTTGAGTCTGTTTGGGTTTTTTTTTGTAATATATAATGATATTTTGTCTTTTTTTATTTATTTTACAAATGCTTAGTATTAATTCCTTAAATTAAATTATTTTGTATATAATATAACTTTATATGTTACTTAAATAAGAGTTTGATAATCTTTTTTTATTTAAATTAATAAAAATGTGTCAAAAATCAGCAATTGTTTTATTTAATTTTTCTTGTTTTGTGTGTTCTTAATATTTGGGTTAATAACATATCGAATTTTTTAACTTGGACACTAAAAGGGATCGTTTTACATGTAAAATAAATAAAAATATTTTGACGATTTTTTTAAAAAAACGGCATTAAATTTTTCGTCAAATCGGCAACCAAAAAATCATAAATAATTAGCACTATGACCACCTCCAAGGATATTACGGTTAAACATGCCGTTTAGGAGATAACTCGATTTTTCATACTAGCTTCATACAAATTTTTCGTAAAAAAAATATATTTCCTTCGTTTTTGGGCAGAATTAACTCGGGTGTCATTTTTGTACATAGTAATGATCAGCAGAAGTCATTTCCAGCAAAAAAAATAACATTTAAGAAATCGAGATCCTATGTCTTCTACAGCCGATTTTCGATCCACCGTGCGGCGCACAGTATGTCCCGTAGAACAAGCTAGCAGGGCAAATTACCGAAACATCAAGTGTTATTTTTTTAAATGAACCCTACTACTCTAAAGATAAGACTCCGGTTTGCCTTAAACGTATTACCGATACATCCCTACTCTCTGGGTAGGCGCTCAAGCAGCAAGCAAACAATAGGTTGCGACGAACCCATTTTTGCCACCCGTCATTCTGCCATGGAACTTGTTGTGTACCGTTACTATCGCGCATGCTACATAAAAAATTGTGTTGTTTGGAGATTCTTCTAGATTTGTACTTTCCAGGTATGAATATTATAATAACATTGAAGAAAACAATTCTTAACTTTTGAAGTAGTTTTTCTATATGTATTGGATTTCAATAATAGAAAAGTTGTATAGCCGAGTCCAGACGAGTTGTAATTATTTTTTTATTAAGTTGTTATGATATTCTTCTTTCGATACCGAGTAGTAGTTTCATGCGGAAACATGCGACTTAAGAGTTTTTTTTCAGTACATTTATTCAAAAGCAATGCAGCGAAGGGAACTCTTTGAAAAATGGAAACAAGTGCCTCAGAAAGATAGTGTTTCTGTTATTGCGGATCACATATTAAGACACTATAATGTAGACAGTGTAACAAACGGTCCAAAAAAAAGCTTTTTAAGTTTATTGCAAAAACCAAATCTGTTACTCATTATTATTAATTATCCATTATTATTCTCTATTATTTTATTGTTCTATTATTATTATAAGCTATTGTTTTGATGATTTGGAAGGTACTGTAAACGGCGCGGAGCCAACATGTGATTTTTTTTAAACAGTTAAATAAATTTAATTTTCTTTTTATTTTCTGAAAATTTACGATTTATTTCATAAACATACAAAACTGATCTACCGTAATGTTAAAGGCGATCGATCACGATGTAATATTACTTAAAATAGTGAAATATTAATTTAATAATTACTTAGTATTTTTGTCCAGCTAGCTTGTTCTACAGGGCAGTCTGTGCGGTGGATTATGTCATTAAGTGTCGCATGTCTTGAAAAGCGGCCTGCACTTTTTTAACCTCGTAGTTTTGACTAAATCGTCTATTGGTGAAAGCAAATTTGGAAGTTTCCAAAAAGGGCTACAGCGAAGCACATAAGTAAATTTAGGGACAAAAAGGCAAAACTTTAGAATTACAAGAGCATAATGAGGACTGATTTCGAGTAAACAATTTGCGTGACTTTGGAATTTGGAAATAGTGTTAGTAACATAATCAGGAAAAGATTCTTCAAAGATAGGAGAACCCAGGAGGCAAAGTGACTTTCTGTCTACTATTTTTATATTGGGTGCCAGAAAATTTAATTTGGATTTTAAATTATCCAAACCGTAAGAAGTTTTTTGAATAAAGGGTACACATTTGCTAAAATTTAATTCTAAACCAATATTTTCGAAATTTGTTTTAATATCTGATAAGTCATATACCACAGTGTCCACATCCCCTCCCAAAGAAAAAACTATGTCTATTTTCGTAGAAATAGAAAGCGTCATGCTAAGCCTGCTGTACTCACAAATTCTCTTTCCACATTACCCAACTAGAGTTACAGTAGGCCGCACGTAGAGGTAATAAAACCAGTATAAACTGGCCTCTTATTCTATTGACACTCCGTACAAGGCTAGGCCAGCTCAAGGTCAAAGCACCGACGTGCGGTCGACTATACACTTTTAAGAAAAAAAACTTGGCTTTACAGCACACCATGGAAACGCTAAAAAGAAAAAAAAGTTGCGCAAGTATCGGTTTTTAAACTCAGGCATAATTGATGATGATAACGGTCATAATGCAACGCAACCGGTTCCAAAAAAAAGGAACGACTTTCGTATGTCTATAGGCATATATTTTTTAATGAAGTCACAGTACATACGAGATCGTTAACGTACCTTTATACATATTAAATTATTATTCCAAGGTGGGCAACTTGGATTCTTGTTTTTATAATAATGTCAACAACTAACAATGTATGAGTCATTGCAGTTCGTCTGGCCGGGGCGTCCCGGATAATTCCCCAGTGAGAGTGTCTGAAGTCTGAGCTAGTCTTTTCATAAATAATAATAATAATAATAACCCCACCGCCGTATCTCTACGTTGACGTCGTGGTGGGGCTTGAACGCTCAGAACTCTAGGTCTGAGCCGGTAGAGTTTACTTTGTCGGAACGGATCTAGAGTGAGGAGCAAGACCAAAAGAGATACAGAAACCCACAGGGCAGCAGGTGGCGAGCTGTTAGGCAGTAGGTACAGCGGACAGGGCTCCGACGGGATCTCATGGCGACATGGAGAGTGCGATTGTCGCAACCCAGTGCTGGGAACGCCACAATTGCAGCGGTAAGTACCCTCTTTGGGGAGTGGCTAGAGAGGCACCACAGCATCCTCACCTTCCACCTGACGCAGGTCCTTACCGAACTCGGTAGCTTAGGGAGGTTCCGTTGTCGGATAAGGCGGGAGGAAACGCCCGGGTGTCACCACTGTGTGGATCGCCCGGAGGACACGGTGGAGCATCGGTGGAGGTCTGCCCGGCTTGGGCAGAGCACCGCCATGTCCTCATGGAGGCGATCAGCGGCGGAGATCTCTCGCGTTCGGCCCTGGTCCAGACCATGGTACGGAGCGAGAGGGCATGGGCAGCCGTCACCTCTTTCTGCGAAGCAGTAATGCTCGCGGGACGGTTGAGCGAAAGGCAAATTGCACATCCTCTCGCCCCTAGCCACCGCAGGAGACGCCCTGGGCGTCGGGAATGCCTGGCGGAATTCCGGCCACCGTAGGCGCGGGCTTGCGGACGGTAAGCAATGGGTAGCTCGCCGTCCAATAAGGACCAGGCCCAAGTCGACGGCGCGTTGTGTTTCACGCGCGCCTCAAAGAGATGTCAGCACAAGTGTAAGGGTCCACTAGGGTCGCTGCCTGCAGGGGTCGCGGGAAAGTACGAAAGGGTCACCGAGGCCCCTGGCAACACAGGCAACGGAAGGAACAAGGGTGGGTTTTAGTCAGTAGGAGTCTGACACTCCCTCCCGCTCCGCCCAGAGCGGGAGAAATAGTTTTAAAATTACCCCCCAAAAAAAATACCCCTGTCGCTACGTCACTATGTGCTAGCGATAGTTTCAGGGAGCCCATTATTGAGTGTGCAAGTCACACCCTGCCATTTTATCTGTGTATATTATATAACATTGATCAGGCACGGAACATTATCAAATAACTTCTCCCGCTCCGCCCAGACCGGGAGAAGTTATTTGATAATTTACCATCCAAAAAAAAAAACCAGTTGGTGAGCTGTTGGGCAGTAGCGACCCCACGAACCTTATCTCCCGGGAGAAGTCTTGTTCCTCATCTCTGGCTTGCCTTTATTGAACGACTGGAGTGCCCCCACTTCGCGGTGGTCCCGCTATTTCTGGTCAAGGTAGCGGTCACGGTAACGGCAGGACGGGGGTGCGAAGAATTCCCGGGTTACGACAGGCTACCAACGACGACTTCATCTGGCTACATATAATGGACGTTCGATGAAGCTGGACCATCACGTTGTCGAACTAGAGGTAGATAGGTCAGGTCGTATTAACTGGTATATACTGGGGTTATCTGAAGTCCGAAGACAGGAAAAGGATACGTGTGTGAATGTAGAATACGCGAAGGTGATCAGTTCTCCCAAGGCGGTGTCGGCTTTCTAGTCAACGGGGAACTCACTAGCAGCGTTGTGAAAATCAGTAGTGTGTCGTCATGGGTAGCGTACCTTGTACTTAAACTGACTGAGAGGTACTACCTGAGTGATACTGGTTTATGCGCCGACTTATACATGCTCTGACGAGACAGCCGAGGCCTTGTACGAGGATATTGCCAAGGCAATGTACGACAAAGGCCCACTACAACGGGGACTTCAATGCCAAAGTTGGAGTACAAGAACGCGATGAATCTAAAGTCGGATGGTTCGGTGGTTGAGGCGCAGGAATTACAGGGAGCAAATGCTGGTCAACTTCTTAGAGTCACAGGGGCTCTTCTTGATGAATTCGTTCTTTGAAAAGAAACACCAAAGGAAGTGGACGTAGCAAAGCCCCGATAACGTGACAAGGAACGAGATAGACGTCATTATGACGGATAAGAAGCACATATTTAGAGATGTCTCCGAGATTAATACCGGAAGCGATCACAGGCTTATCCGAGGCACTCTACATATCAATTTTCGAGCTGAAAGAATGCGCATGATGAGGCTACCCTCCGACCTACGCAGCTCCAAGCCGCTCTAGGATCCGAAAAGTTCCAATTGGAACTTCAATATCGATTCGCCCTACTGGAAACCACAAGCTCTGTTGAAGAGAAAGCTGACGAGGTGGTCAAAGCACTACGTAACGTATCCCGCAGACATTTCCCGGCGCAGCCAAAAAGTAAGGTGTCCAAACTTTCTTTCTCTCGGGCTTATGAAGGAAAGACGAGAGTTGCTATCCACGCAGCCGTCTTCGCTGACGAAGACGGCTGCGTGGATAGCAACTCTCGTCTTTAAGGCCCTCTTATCTGAATAAGAGGGCCTTAAACCTTTAAATACAATTTATCGTTCAATGTACCTATACAGTTCGAGTAAATGGTTTACAAACCGCAAAGCTATTTTTAGAACAATAATGGTGCAAATGAGAATAATTAATGTTCTGTGAGCATCTAAGTTGTTTGAGAAAAACTTTACTAAAACCCCAAAATTATCTTGAAGTAAATTTCATTGCGAACAAACTAAAAATATACCCAACTCCAAGAATCATGATTTTACTTTTACCAAAAGCAATAAACGTTAACTTATTTACCAAAACATTAATAAAAAAAACCAATCGGTCTTGTTCATGGTGCCAAACAAAGCTTTATATGACACGCGAGTGTTGAACGTAAAATCACAGCAAAAAGGCTTTTTATGTGTTACAACAGTAAAAAAACCTTTGCGGCGGAGTATCAATTAAATGAATAAGATCAGAACAATTGTACATACCTATGTATGTATGTTTACATTGAGTTTCGCAATAAAATAAACCTTTTCTGAAAACGATCTTTACTCACAGTATTACGAGTAGGTACGATATGTCCGTGGTTTCAGAACATTCAATAGTGCTCGTTTACTCGCAACTGAAAGAATGGTGTATAGGCTATTCAAATCCGGTAATAAAGAAGTCAGTTTAATTTTGTTAGGTACTATGGTTGGTAATTCGCAAGGTTTTATTTTGCTAAAGGCTTGTTTACACTACTCAGGGCATTTCTTGTCGCTGGAATGGCGCACAATTTTTTACCGCATTGTATTTCCATTTTCTTCTAATATACAAAACAATGCGGCATGAAAGAAAAGTAACACTTTTGTATCTAAATAAGTCGTATACACTGGACGATTATTAACACATGTTTCGGGCCGCAAACGCATCGTAATACAGATTTAGTGCCAGTTTCTTGATCCAGTCCTGGAGAGAAACGTCTAGGGTATTAGCCTGCACCTTAAGAATTCCTAGACCATAGTCATAGACTTGCTTACCTACTAGCCTTGCTTACTAGGTGCGTAGACGTAACCGTCTACGCAATGAGTCCACGACAACTATTAAGTTGTATGCCGGAAATTGCAAAACGTTCCACAAATAGTGTGCGAAGGTTACTACTATACGAGTAGGTAATAAACAAACCAAAATGATTCGTGCAGAGTTTCGTCCTGCATTGCGGCCCGGAATAATACGCGCATTTCTTTACAGACACACGGTACTACCTATTTATACAAAAATGTGAGGAATGTTTGCTTGCAATGAGCTGTAGGTATACAAGGCCTATATGGTATAAAACGTGAAAGCTACATGAGTTATGTACGAAGTTGTATAAAATATTACGCATTGCTTGTTCCCAATTTCAACTGGTTATGACTGGAATTATAACAATGAAGTACATACTTGACTCTTACCTAGCTCGCACGTTGTAAAGTAAATGCATAACATTTCTGATAAAATTGTTGTTCATTTGTTGAACATTACAAATTAATCATTAAATATTATGATGCATCTCACAGATGGAGTTTGTTATCTACGTGTACGCAAATGCTTGGCGTGACCCTAATTGATAACATAAAGCGAAAGACGAAATCCTTATTGACATCATTATTCTTGACGACTCACTTGTATAGTGTTGGGGTGTCGTATCTAAATAAATACCTTTCGCGTTCCCGAACAAAATAAATACATAAGAGAAGAGCAAAACTGTTTACTGGGTCTAGTCTGCAGCGCCGTAGCTTACAATCTGATGGCCAACTGACGCAGGCGAAAATATGAATAAACAAGTTTAGCTGTAAGTTTGCAAGACCCAAGTGTGATTCCAAGAATCAGTGGACTGAATACATAATTTAAATAGAACAGGATCACGTTTAACTTTGTCTATGAAACTCTTAGTGCCAGTTATCATTAAGAACTTTTTCGAAAGTCAATCAAGTCAAGGTTTGAAAGTATATTTAAATATTTTATACCTTTTATTAGAAAATTAATTGAGATAAAAATAGATACCTACTGAAAATGGTACTATGAAGTTACGAAGAAAAGCGAATAATTCTAATATTATAAAATTAAATAGAACATAAAATAGTTGCAGAGAATGCTTACCTTAATAATTTGTTGTCCCGGATCGGAAAAGAACACTTCTTTAACTCGCTTCTTCAGTGGGATGGCATTGTATTCGGCTTTCTGCTGCCACAGCAATCTGTTGTTGAAACTGGAGCCCACGATCAGATCCTTACAATGGACGACACAGATTATCGACAAAAGTACAACGAATAATACAGGAGCGGTCTTCATTTTGCTGGTAATGTGTGTAACGTATTAGGTAATGCGACCCGGTCAGTGGATGTCGATCGACTGGTTAACTCGCCTTCGCGTCGTATACAAATACCCGTTTACCTCACAGTGTGAGCAAGCGGAAAAGTGTTTAGGTGCTAAACAAGGGCTCTCGTGTCTGCGTATATACCTACAATGTTTATACATAAATATTCATAGCAACTTACACTAAGTATTGATTTCTCCCAACTAAAGTTCAATTACGAGTTGTATTTTACGTTACTTGTAGCAAAACAAAGCCATGGTGAACTGTGAAGCATCTAGTTGGCTCGGTAACTATCTGGCACCTTTGTCTTCACGACTCTTTGACAATGAAGTTCATGATATATTTATCGTAATTGTTAGGGAGGTTGTCAAGTACCTTAAATACTTAATTGTCATAATGTTTTAATTGTACTGCCGCTTTTAGTTACTACTACTACTAGCAGTTCTTAATTTGGGAACTGGGTAATTAGGGTTGTTATTTGAGGGCAATACGCATTATATTAAGGTTTACGGCAGTCCATGTAGGTCAAATCCAAATTCGGGAACTTATAAGTTAACAAGGTTAGCTTTGGCGATGTTTTACCGATTATGAGAAACGTGCTGGTGCTGCATACCGTAAAAAAAGAAAATGTTCGATGGAACTGATTAATGTTGGATAGTCTGGCTTCTTTTTAGCCAGTGAAAAGCTCTGCTGTTTTTACTTCTTAACTGGAGTATAAGATATTACATAACACATACATACATAATCAGCCTATAATGTTCCCACTGCTGGGACACAGGCCTCCTCTATCTGTGAGAGGGAGTGGGCTGCAATCCACCACGCGGGCCCAGTGCGGGTAAGTAGATGTCACACATCTTCAATTTTTTGGTTCTAGGACATGCCGGTTTCCTGACGATGTTTTTTTTCACAGTTTTGAGAGCAGTGGTGATGAAAAAATTAATATAATACAAGGTGTCGTTTTACATCCTCGTCAAATTTCAGGAGGCTGCTATAAATAACATATATAATTAAATAAAATTACGATACCTAGTCAATAATTAATACATACTTGTTTTTTTAGTTATTTAAGTTTGACAGTATTTTAGAATACACCATTTTCACAGAACAGAATCACCCCGTATGCGGTAGTGTGTATGTAAAAGGGCACACGCAGCGCAGGCGGTTACAGCGCGGCAATTCCGCGGGCCGCGTTTTAACATACATGTCCCACACATGCCGATTTCCGAAGATTAGAAAAAAATAAAAATGACCTACTTATTTTATTATTGATATGTGTTGAGAATCATTAGCACAGTTACCTCCTTGAATTTGACGAGGATGCAAAACGACACCTTATATAATAGATTATAAAAAATAAAACGTTTCAAGACAAAGTGTGCGTCGCAACATGTGGGTTACTAACAATTCCGATATCAAAACTCTGTACCGACCACAAAATAACCTGTGTACCTGTACCAAATTGGAAAAAATAACACGTCCAGAGTCTGACCTTTGGAAACGTTCTCAGGTAGTTAGACATTCATACGACAGCCTGGATTACCCGGTGTTTTGTATTGTGTGTGTTTTGTATTTTGTATCTACAGAATGACTATTCTACCCATTTATGTAACCAAAGCACTAGTGCTTAAATGATAATAAACCTCCCAGATTTACTGATGTACTATGTAAAAACCATTAAGTCGGTGTTTAATTTTTTTTCTTATTTCACAAAGCAAGTTGCCGGTCAGTTCTTAGGGATTTAAGTTATTTCATTTTGAATATTCCTGTAGCTTATCAGAATTCTTTGCGTAAAATTCCCGATAACCTCGACAGAGTGTATCGGTTATTTACATTTTGCTAACAAAGTGTTCTCGATTCTTTTATCGTGTTCAAGGAAATTTCATATTCTATTAGGAATTTTAATTCTGGATGGCAGAATGGATAACTGAATTTGTACCAATAGCGAGATTTTACGAAGGATTTTACGATGTCTCTATTTAAGAAAAGACGACTTTGATAAGATTTTACTGCACAATGCTTAATGTTTAAAATTATATGTCTAGACCAAGTGGTGTAAGAAAGTGCTTATGATTCTAATAATTTTCCTAATCAGTTTCCACAAGCGGATTTTATTAAACGTTAGAAACATGAGGTATGTTGCTGCTGTGAATAAACGCCTGTTCAGTAGACTGGAGCAACATAAAGCTAAAGTTGAAATAGTTGTGGCTCCAAACAGCTGATGTTTCCGTGTTATGACTAACCGGCGGAAAGCGCGGGACTTTCCAAACTGCCAGTACGCCTCGGTTTAGGGGAAAAACTATTCATCCAGTCAATTTATCTCAGCTGATAGCAGAATAAACATCGGTTCAGATAACGCAGAATAGTTCAGACGTGTGATTCACAAATGTGTTTATCTTTACACACAAAAATAAAGCAAAGAGGAAAACAAAATCTCCTAACTGACTTACCGTTATCACCCGTCTTACTTGTCAACACTTATTCAGCGTGTTTAAACTACTAAAATAAGGGGGTAGCTTATCTGTTTGCAAAATTCGTGTAGCAAAGCCATCCAAGAGGTAGCGCTCTAAGCATAGGTAATTTATTTCCTGCAAAGAAGCAAAGTATGCCGGAGCCGGAGCGTTTGTACACATTAACGTGGCACACCTCATGAAAAATCGCTTAGGAGACGCTGGAGTTCGTGATACGTTATATTACAATGAATGTTCTTTATCCCTTTTTCTTTTGGCCCGTTAAAAGCACGCTTCGTTACACGACGGCACTTGCCGCGAGTATAATTGCATGTCCAAGTTTTTTTTTTGCATAGTTGTAATGTGATTTTTTATATCTGCCTGCCCTAAACTATGGTAGTTACGAGTATATAAACTTTATTTTTCGAGAAAACTCAATTGAATTAATTTAGTTTAGATAGAGCAGTGCCCTGACTTGTAGGTCCTGGGTTCGACTCCAGGCAGGCACTTTAGTTTATGTAAGTAATTTCATCACCACTGCTTTCAAAACATCGTGAGGAAACCGGTATGTCCTAAAACCAAAAAATCGTAGACATTGTAATCAACCCGCACTAGGCCCGCATTACAGCCCACTTCCTCTCGAAGAGAGGAGGCCCGTGTCCCAACAGTGGGGACATTATAGGCAGATTATTCTTATTATATATTACTACCTTCTGTCCGCGACTTCGTTCCCGTGGAAGTCGTAAGACACCACAATATACTAAAATAACAGCCACATTTTTATAAAAAAACTGCATCATTGCTCTAGTGGTCGCAAGCGCTACAGTTGAGCATTAGGTCCTGGGTTCGATACTCGGGTCAGGCTGTGTTATTGGGTTATCCATCTGGAATTTCCCAGTAACAGTCCGAAGTCACGAAAGTAAATTTGTGCTCAGTTAATGGCAATAAGCTCGCCCCCTATTGTATGAGACCCGGTGAAATGTGGGTGTACTAAGGTAGGTACACATCTAGGCAGATGTGTACCTACCTATAGTACACCCACATTTCACACATCTAGGCAGATGTGTACCTACCTATAGTACACCCACATTTCACACATCTAGGCAGATGTGTACCTACCTATAGTACACCCACATTTCACCTGTTATGTATAGGTCTCATACAATAGGGGGCGAGCTTATTGCCATTAAGAATAGGGATAGGCATCCCTTCGGGAAACAAGCCAATATGCTGCTGCGCCCCGCTGTGCCTACGACGCAGCTGTACCTTTCGCGTTTGCATCACTCCACTACAAACGAGGAAGTCGTGCAGTATTTAAAAGTGAAGACCAACTGGACTCTGAGGGTTGAAAGGTTGGAATCGCGCCACAACATCAACTTTAAGTCATTCGTGGTACGAGTTCCAACCCACCATCTACAGACTTGCCTGAAAGAGGACTTTTGGCCGAAAGGTGTCGTATATCGACATTTCCGAGGACGGTTACGCGAAACCACGCAGCGATACACGACGCCGTCAACATTACGTGTATAGTCATAATTGTTTAAGGTTTATAATATGTATTAGTTTATTATTGTATAAAATTATTTTGTGTATTCTATTTATGGGCCCTAGTTGCCTGATAATAAAATGATTATTATTATTATTATTATGTTATTTTAATAAAACATACATACATACATACATACATACACTCACGCTTTCTCATGGCGGTAGGCAGAAACTAGAACGCCACCTGCTGCGCTCCTAACATACTCTTTTTGCTTCGTTTACGTTCATACATCTGCTCATACACGCACGCCGTACTAAGCACCTGACCTTTCTGAAGAACATCACCAATTAGGTCACTATATTATGTCCTCCTTGGGCGCCCCCTCCCGCGTTTCCAATCATATATTTGCCTGGAAAATACCTTTTGTTAGTCATCTTTCATTCGAGAGGCTTGTGGTTAAGTAATGATAGCCGCACGGGTCGATCGATCAGATTAAGCTACGCTTGCCGCGGTTGGTCCGGCGATGGGTGACCATTTTTGCCTACTAAGACCCCTCCGTGCCTCGGAAAGCACGTTAAGCAGTTGGTCCCGGCTGTCTTTCGTGGATCTTGGACAGTTGTTACGGGCAGTCAAAAGTCCGCATGTCAGACAACCAGTCTTACCAAGGGGAATCGTATTGCCTAGTTACAGGTTACAGAACTTAGCGATGGAAAGTTCAAAACCCACATCAAACGTGTCCTTATCAAAAACGCATATTATAAGATTAAAGACTACGTTGAAGACAAGGAAGTTTGGCAATAATTCCTTCTGCACATGTGGCTTCCCTGGTACCTCATAAACGGCATAACTATGTTAATGTCTATTAACTGCTCCCAAATTACGATGTTTATTATTATTATCTTTTTTATACATTTTGACTTAATATTTTCATTGTTTGACATTATATACCTACAATTTTGATTTCAGACCTGTTGTAATGGCAAATATGTCATTTGGTTTAAATAGGTTTTTATTTTTATTAATATTTTACATAGATTCTTGTGTAACTTGTGAATGTGAGAACGTTGTAGGCTTAATAGACTAGATATTTTGTAGACCTTTTTCTTTTTTTTTTGTGCCTGGTACATCTCGACAGTCCTACACTGTCCTCCCATACCTATTAACACTAATTTGAAAACATTGTAAAAGCCAATTATTTTTAAAAGAGTAACCGTGGAGTTTCTTGTCGGCTCTTCTCCATAGGAAACGACCAATTGTAACCGTGCACCTAGTTTCTGACGTTTCATAAGTGCCCATGTAGGTTTATGTGAAATAAAAATATTTTTGATTTTGATTTTTTTTTGCTAGTAACTGGGTTATGGAGGTCATATAGGCAGTTCCTCCATGTAAAATACTGGTATTCAGCTGCATCCGATCAGACTGGAAGCCGACCCCAACATAGCTGGGAAAAAGGCTAGGCAGATGATGATGATAATGAGTCGCCTTTCATTCATCTTCTTAACGTGACCAAACCATCTAAGCATATTCTTTTCAATTTTTGTCAACTCAAATAGTGACAAAAATTGAAAAGAATATGCTTAGATGGTTTGGTCACAATCGTATGTATAGCCTATACATACGATTGTGGCCAACCAGCCGACAGCCAAATAGGCTCGACTGACTGTTCACAATGGTGTGCTGGTGGCCACGCTTATGTATGAAAGTGAATGTTTGGTATGACAAAAGAATCATAAAAGTGCAGTACAGCTTTCTAGTACTAAGCGTCTCTGAGCTACAGTGGGGTCAGACAGAGAGACGGTTAAAGAAGTGCGGTTTAAAAGAAGATGTAGTGACAAAAATTGAAAAGAATATGCTGGTGCTGGTGGGCACGTATACAGGGAAGTACCTATACTTCCCTGTGTACCTACTACGTGTTTGTAGTTATGGTCTCAGCAGCCAAAATATATAGAGACTCAGGACTGGTGACGTGGCAGAAGCGACGTACAACGCGAGTGGCGGCGTGTTGTCCGTGTGAGAAGCAGTTAGTCCTGAGGTTGACCCAGCAGACTTTAGTACCAAATTCCCATTGCTTGCGAAGTTTATCACTGTTAGTGAATTAATGAACGCCTGCGTTCCTGCATATACTACCTCATGTCACAAGACTGATACACTGACTGATGCATTATTACAGATTATTCCTCACGAACGGCTGTCACTAAAATAATATAACAGTAGATTATGCAGAACAGATGGCCGATGGAGGCGAAAGGTTCTGGAGTGGCGACCGCGTACCGGAAGTCGTAGCGTTGGAAGGCCTCAAGATGGACCGATGACCTTATGAAGGCTGCAGGAATCCGCCGGATGCGAGAAGTACAGAACCGGTCGAAGCGGAGGTGCTTGGGGAGGTCTATGTCCAGCAGTGGACGTCTTTCGGCTGAAATTATGAGATGATGATGTTATAAAACTACAAATTAACGATTTTCGTTTTTTTTTCCTTTGCTTGTGCTGTGAGACCTCGCTTCTTGCCGATTATTATGATTCTAGTTCAACGGGAAGTATCCTATAGGTTTTAATTTATTTGCGAGTACCAAAATATGTCGCATAAAAGGCTGTATTTTTTATTGGGTTGAATTAGAAGCTTGATTTTTAGAAATCCATGGGAACGTGGACCTACGTATTTGATATTAATTTCAACGTGATACCTCCACGCGTTCCTGAGAAAAAGGGTCTTGACAGACAGATGAAAGTACGGACTGGCAACAAAGTGATCTTACGAGTATAAGGGTTCGTTTTTTTTCCTTTTGAGATAAGGGACTAAAAAGTAAGTTGGAGTCGCATTTATTCCCACGAAATGTATGGAAAAAGTGTTTTTCGATTTTTGACTCTTCTAGTACTCAAATCTCAGTTGGTCTAATAAAGCTTTTTTGATCCTCATAAGAAACAGGATCTATTGCCACCAAACATATTTGTTTGTGAAAATTGCCAATGTTCTTGCTGTGCTGGTTGTAATGATTTTTAAAAAATCTGTGTTGCACATCAAAATGTCTCAAAAGGCCAGTAAGGACAGTATCCTAAGACCGATTTTGTGTAGCTACAACGATTAAGGTACGCTTACTGCCTCATCTCAAAAATCCTCCGTGTATGTCATGATGATTGACTGCTTAGCCCCATAAAGATATAGAGTGATGATAATAATTTAAAAGGCTAAATCTGTAATTATCTGCAATGTTCTAACCGTTCGGCTCGTCTTTTTACAATTTGCTGTAAACTATAGAGGAATACAAACATAATGCAATATTGCACATCCCCCATAGTGAATAGCATGATAATATATAGCCTACCTACTGACCAGACTTATAGGGAATATCTATGCATTGAACAGAAACTGTCCGGTGGAATTTGTGCTGGAACATAACTTCAGACAAACAAACAAAAATTCTAAAACTATATTTTCGGCAATGGAATGGTTTTGATTTTATTATTTGTATATGTCGCAGGCAGATTGTATAATTCGTCATTATACAAACGACTCCGTCCTTTTACAAACGCTCGCAGTCATGCAAATCGCCGAAGGCAAATTGACAACTCTTTCAATTGTTGAATTTCGACATTGATTGTCCATAACAATCATAGGGAAACCATCATAAAACACAGGTTGGACAAATCAGACGCGGTTGGCGCCAGTCTGCACGAGCCTTTATACCAGTTCACAATTTGTCGGTATTATTTCCATTAGATTATAAACTATCGAAAAATAATGCGTTAAATTTTAAATGGTTTCATAATAGTTCAACAGTTTTTGTACCAATAATATTTTGCAGGAGTCTTCCGAGCACCAGATTCCATGAACACTAGCGTTTTTTACGTGCCGGATAACCGGTTTTTTGTAAACGGCGTTTGAATTGTCCATCAAATGTTGTGGAATTTTAGATAGTGACAAGGCAATTTACATTTTGCATTCGGCATTTTGCATAACTGCGAGCGTTTGTAAACGGACGGCGCCGTTTGTATAATGACGAATCCTACAATCTGCCTGCGACACATAGATTAGGTACACACAGGTGTTGATCATTTTTGACGATATTCGATATTTAAAGCTATTTTCTGCTAAACTATTGAGTGTGTGTATGCAGTAAATAGGTAATTATGTGTAGACAGACACATACTATCATGATGAACACTACAATATTTTTTCAAAATTTCCATAGAAATTTTGTACTAAAACGATTTTGAATACGATTACGATACACGATTACGATACGATTTTGTTCAGTAAACGTATTTTAATATTATAATATTATGTACAGTATTTAAAAACCATTTCTTATTTTTGTGATATCTTTTATTAAATGATTACAATACTTTCTAAGTTGAAGTGTAGCGAGCATGGTGCTTGAATGGATTTATATATTTTTTCAAAGATATAAATAACCGTTAATAGCTTTTGAGAAAGCACTAACTGACTTAGATGATCTAAGTTTTATAAGCTCTTCTTATTTATTAGTTAACAAGATTTAGGTTCAAATAAATATGATTTATACAAGAACTAAGGCAGACTCAAGCTTTTTATGCACACATGCATACAGACTTATCTGCCTATGTAATGTTCTTTTTATGAAACTTTCAACTGAAAATGAAAATACCGTGTATTAACACGGTATTTTCCTTTTCAATTAAACAATAACTGTCTGTAATCAGACAGTTATTGTTTTTTCAATGTTTCGTGTTTTTGTTATAAAAATAGTTTTTAATTATATAACTAACATGTATCATTATGTGGAGTAGGTATTGCGACGCTTTAAATATAGGGTGAGGTTGAAAGTTTTCATTTAAAAAACCGGACAAGTGCGAATTAAACTCGCGTGGTGAGGGTTCCGTATAATGAATATATTATCTACCATGTTTTTATCCCAAGATAATTTATTCCAGGAACTAACTAAATATTGTAGTTGAAAACATGTTCATCCGTACATTCCAATAAATAAAATGCAAATATAAGTTTGAGAGATTTACCATATTATTTTAGCACCATAGACTTCTTATAATTTTTCCTGTAATCTTTAAGTAAGGAACCATTTTCTGTATTTTATTTTTCATAAATGTAGGCTCAGTAGTCACTGGGTCCAAACCTAGGGGGTCCAAACGCCTCCTGCCGGAGGCTCTACGCGGGGGTCCTGCGGTCCATGGCCCTCTACGGGGCTCCTGTATGGGCGCGTTACCTGGCGCTTGAGCGCGGCCCAAAGGGTCATGGCCATTTGGATGGTCCGGGGATACCGCACGGTCTCCTGTGAGGCAGCGAGCCTCCTTGCCGAATTGCCGCCATGGGATCTGGAGGCAAAAGTCCTCGCGCACGTATGAGAGTGGCGCGAAGAGGCGAAACGCCGGGACGTATCTCTGCTGCACAGCGGATGGGGCTCCGGCGGGATCTCATGGCGACATGGAGAGTACGGTTGTCGCAACCCAGTGCTGGGCACCCCACGATTGTGGCGATAAGGCCCCTCTTTGAGGAGTGGCTAGAGAGGCGCCACGGCGTCGTAACCTTTCGCCTGACGCAGGTCCTCACCGGACACGGCAGCTTCAGGAGGACCCTGTGTCGGATAAGGAGGGAGGAAACGCCCGGGTGTCACCACTGTGTGGATCGTCCGGAGGACACGGTGGAGCATACGGTGGAGGTCTGCTCGGCTTGGGCAAAGCACCGCCGTGTCCTCGTGGAGGCGATCGGCGGCAGAGATCTCTTGCGTCCGGCCGTGGTTCAGGCCATGATACGGAGCGAGAGGGCATGGGCAGCCGTCACCTCCTTCTGCGAAGCAGTTGTGTTCGCAAAGGAGGAGGCGGGACGGTTGAGGGAAAGGCAAATTTCACGCCCTCTCGCCCCTAGCCGCCGCAGGAGACAAATCAAATCAAATCAAATCAAATCAAAAGTCATTTATTCAAACTAGGCTGAAAATCAACACTTTTCGAACGTCAAAGTTACATAAGACAGTCCCCCAAAAATGCCCGCCCGTCACCACTTCCTAGTGCTTTAGCTGGGAAGAAGAAGTGGTGGAACAAACTCCCCAGCAGCACGTCTGTCTGTTTAGTTATATAAACTTGATTTTATACAAATCGTATGCAAAGTAATTAACATTACGAAACACAAAACATTGGATTAAATTACACACTTGCCATACGTTAGCTAGCACGCGCCAGTATACCAACAAAACAATGAACAAAGTGTACTCAAGCAGATAAAAATTTCAACATAAAAAAAACGTAAATAGAACTTAATACCTAAATAAAAGCCTCCAGGCATAAAGGGCGTGCCCGCTTACATAAGGCAATTGCTGTAGCTCGAAGTGAGAAATGATAAACTTGCCCCATCGAAGTAAAATAAGTAAACAATTACTAATAACAATTAAAACCATGATCAGCAAGACGACCAGTCACCAGACGACAAGCAGCACCCGTTCACGAGCATAACGCAAAGATCAGCCATCACCCCCCTCGCCATATTGGAGGGAAGGAGGCAACCCGATCCCCGACGCTACCGCAGGCAGTGACATCTAAGGGAGCATGACGAGCTTGCTGGCGGTTGCTCAGGCAAGAATAGTATAATCAATAGTCGAGGACGCTAGCTAACCACTTATTGCAATACAACTCATAAAACACACATTGTAATGAGTAGATTATGTAACTAATAAATTAAAATTTAACTAATTAAATTACATTGACTTATACAGTCAAATAAAAAAATAATCAATTATATGAAATCATATAACCTGTCAGTAGGAAAGCTAATTCTGGAGAAAGAACATAAACATTGTCTTGAGTTAATCACAGCGACCAACTATTCTTATCGTTTAAGTAGTCATTGATACAATAGTATGCCTTTGAACAAAGGGTGGATTTTACTTTAGTTTTAAACGCATTAAAAGGCAAATCTAGCAAAGAAGAGGGCAGCATGTTATAAAAAGTTATACCAAGCCCAACAAATGAGTTATGTACCTTATGAAGCCGGTGAAATGGAGCTCGTAATTTGTCCTTATTTCTGGTGTTAATATTGTGAATATCACTATTTTTAGTGTATAAGTGTATATATAAGATGTTGGCGAAGATGAATTGTGATGCCACCGTGAGAATACCAACATCTTTAAAAAAATCTCTCAGAGAAACTCTGGCACCAAGCTGGTAAATAGCTCGAACAGCTCGTTTTTGAAGAACGAATATATTTTGAATGTCAGCGGCTTTGCCCCACAGCAGAATACCGTAGGACATAACGCTATGAAAATAACTAAAATAAACTAATCGAGCTGTATCAACGTCAGTGTATTGTCTTACTTTTCTGACGGCGTAGGCGGCCGAACTGAGCCTGCCCGCTAGGCTTGATATATGAGGGCCCCACTGAAGTTTGGCATCTACTGTTATACCAAGAAAAACTGCCGAGTCTACAGTTTCAAGCACCCCATTATCTAAGACGATGTTGGGACCTAGATTCCTAACATTTGGCAAGGCAAACTTTATACATTTCGTTTTCTTGGCATTGAGAACTAGGTTATTCGTCGTAAACCAATCCGTGACCATTGAGAGTGCACTGTTTACGTCATCAAAATCTTGTCTATTCCTGTTTACTTTAAAAAGAAGTGAGGTGTCATCTGCAAACAATACAACGTCACAGATACCCTTTAAATAAAACGGTAAGTCATTAATATACACTAAGAATAAGAATGGACCCAGTATTGAGCCTTGAGGTACACCTAACTGAACTGGTAACCCGGAAGATTTTACACCATTCACATCTACACATTGGAACCTATTATGTAAATAAGAATTTATTACTTTGAGAGCTTCATTTTGGACACCATAATGACCCAGTTTACGCAAAAGCGTGTCATGGTCCACGCAATCAAAGGCTTTGGAGAGATCACAGAAAACTCCAATAGCATTTTGCGAGTTCTCCCATGCATTAAATATGTGTTTCAGCAGTGCAACACCCGCATCTGTAGTCGAACGACCTTTTGTAAAGCCATATTGTTCATTATGAAGGAAAGACGCCCTGGGCGTCGGGAATCCCGGGCGGATTTCCGGCCACCGTAGGCACGGGCTTGCGGACGGTGAGCAATGGTTAGCTCACCGTCCGGTAAGGACCAGGCCCGGGTCGACGGCGCGTTGTATTCCACGCGCGCCTTTGCGTAGGGGTCTACTGGAGCCGATGCCTGCCGGGGTCGCGGGAAAGTACCAAAGAGTTACCGCGGCCCCTGGCAATACAGGCAACGGAAGGAATACGGGTGGGTTTTAGTCAGTAAGAGTCTGATACACGCTCCGCCCAGAGCGGGAGAAGTTATTTGATTTCCCACCCAAAAAAAAAAGTAGTCACTGGGTAGGGTTGGTCAATTTTCATCTATTTTCTTAAGTAATATTAAAGCTGTTTATTTTAAAATTATTTATAAAGTATATTTGAGACACTCATTACAAGCCCTTTGTTTTGATATGTCACACGTTACACTATGCAGTTTTTTAATTTTTGTTTCTATTTTGCCTCCAAAAGTGACCCTTAAGTGAGAATCGAGGTCACGTCCGTTTTTGGATCACAGACATTCATATGTGTACCAAATTTTAAATTAATTGGTCCAGTAGATTCGGAGCAAATCGGCTGTGACAGACGGACAGACAGACGCAGGAGTGATTCTTAAGGGTTCCGTTTTTTCCATTTTAGGTACTGAACCCCAAAAACAGTTATTTTTCTAACCGTACCCGAGCCATATTACAAGACACTTATAAAAAGTACAGATAATGAAAACTGATTTCAGTAATTAAAAAAGCATTATGAGTTTGATTGACGCATTGTAAACCTTATTTAAAAACAAATACCTTTAAAAAACTAACTAATTAAGCAAATAAAATAGTAGGTGGCCAAGGACTGAGTGTTTCTTAATGTAAACGATGATATTGAATTATTACAATGTTTTACTTTAAGAAATAATAAAGTATCCACTTGAAAGTAAACCATAAAATTATGACTTTGGTGTGTTTGCAAAGTAAAAGTTGATTTTGATTTTCATACTGAAAAAAGTTTTTCACGTGTAACGCTACGATAGGCCGGAGAGCCAGTCGTAAGTCACATTATAAAATTAAAATTAGTAACAATTATTATAAAAAGGTAAGTATGAGTAAGAGTTGAGTTCCAGGCTTCAGTGTCGTAGCTCGAGACGCTTTGACGGCAGGATACAGGATCGGCAGGCAGTAGTGGAACAGGGCTTTTTTTTTTTTGGATGGGAAATCATCAAATAACTTCTCCCGCTCTGGGTGGAGCGGGAGGGTGTGTCAGACTCTTACTGACTAAAACCCACCCGTATTCCTTCCGTTGCCTGTGTTGCGGGGGCCTCGGTGACCCATTAGTACCTTCCCGCGACCCCGGCAGGCATCGGCCCTAGTGGACCCCTACATTGTGCTGACGACATATCTTTGAGGCGCGCGTGGAATATGACGCGCCGTCGACCCGGGCCCGGATGACACCCGGGCGTTTCGTCCCGCCTTATCCGACACAGGAACCTCCCGAAGCTGCGAACTGAACTAACTTAAGAATAAAGATACTGAATTGGCTTTTCTCAAGACAATTACAAACAATCAAAAACTAGTAGTAGTAAAAGTAGTCGTGATTTACAAGCAATTTCAGTCAGTCTTGCTTCTGCAAGACTGACTGAAATTGCTTGTAAATCAAGACAGACTGAATTAGCTTGAGAAACATGATTGACTCAATTGGCCTAAGAATCTAGACTGACTGAATCCTTGTCAGAACTAATGACCGCTTTTATAGATTCTGGCAAAAGTTCTAGAAGTTTCTGTTAAGCAATCGAAACATTATTCAAATTATTTGTTTGAATATCTGCCAGGATCAATAAAAATGCTTTACAATGAGTACATAGCCTATTGTAATCTGAACTAGACTTATCATGGCAGTTTTATAGCATAAAGAAAGAAATCTGACAGAAGACCATTTATGATGAAATATGTCAATGGATAAAAATACTCTAAGATTTATATAACAAGTGAAAATTTATAATATAAAATGGTGTCGAGGAAAAGCAACGTAACTACGATTTCCCATATGAAACATTTTATTCAGCTGCATTTTTTACATTCGAGATATTTTTGCTTCATTGGGTACAATTTCAGGAACATTGTTGCCTCTAGGATGTTTTTATATTATGTCATTACAGCCGCATAAACGAACAGAATACACATTTAAAGAAATGCATTTCGTAATTGCTCCTGGGTAATATGTACATTTGTAACCCCAGATTTAACCAAAATTTGCATAATGCTTTAACTTGTCACATAACAGCGCAGGAACAGCGGCTATACTGAGTTTAAATTGCATTTTGGTAGTTTGGGAATGTTGCGGCTGCATGTGCGTGGCCGCATTTTAGCACTAAAATATAACTGGCGATAATTGGTTGTATCTACATAAACTGGCAATATCACGGATTACTACTGCCAAATTAGTAAACGGATTAACAGCTTAATAGTTACAGGGTTTGCTAATGAAATTAAGATATTAAAAAAAAATTGCCTGTCATGGGGTCTGCCGACAGATGTGAATACTTCGGAAATATTTATTTATATATATGCGTATACATGTACACAGGCCGCTGCGCGTCGCCAGTCTGGTGCAACACGTCACATTAGCATATCGGTGACGCGAACCCGTAAGCTTTTCCCTTACCAAAAATTGCTCAATACGCCGAAAGAAGTTATCACTTCAAAAATTAGGTCTGCTGTGAAACTTTTATCCACGATTGCATACATAGTTAGTGATGGCGAGTGTAGATTTCAAATGCTTCTCAGATTTTATAGAACACATTCCAGACCGCTCACTTTTCCCAATGTCCAGTTTCTTTTGTGTTGATACGCGTGAAGTCCAATAAAATGGCTTTGACTCTTATACCTAAAGGTTTTTTCATTAAAATGTTGAGCACGTCGAAAAGAAGTTGGGGCCCAAGTACCTACCAAATAATATTTTCTTACGTCGTTAGTGTTACTCGGTAGAATGTACAATTGAGCTGGTGGAATGATTCCCAGTTGATGTTGTAATACTGATAGTTAAAGGTGGAAGAGCACAATTAATATTCGGTCGGTGGGACGCCGTTCACTCACTGAATAATCAGATTTTCCGCGCGGGTCGAGGTGACTCCTTCAAGATGTTATTAAGATGAGAAGTGGCGCTCACTTACGTTAGTATTATAATTATGATTATGTAAAAAGTAACAGACTAGACTGTAATTATAATTATATTGTCCCGAGTTATGGAACTGAAATCGAGCGCCGCCTGTGATTTAGTTACGTATTACATCGTGAAGCGAATTATGATACTAATTATTATACATAATATCATTTTTAGATAATGATTGTGTGCTATTTCTAGCAATAATTGGATTCAGGGTGACTTCTTGTTTATTTCAATAAAAATGCGGAGATATCAAAATTGATCTATTCTTGAACAATGCGTAAAGTGAAGTAAGGTAAAAATGGTAGTTAAAACTTAAAACTAAAAGTTTACATGGAACATTTGATTGGTAACAAAAAACAACGCGATTGGCTCTTCATGACGTGATAGGCGGTCATCATTGGCTGATGAAGATGACGTGGTTAAAGGTGCGTTCATATGCTCGAACATCCTCCCCGGCCTTGGAAGTGGTGACTTTCAAGCGACTGCAACAAGGCGATCCCGCTGCAGCTACTCATCTCTTATTGGAAGAGGGCAGATCTTCGAAAAGGCTCGTCGTACGATGCCAGAAGCGGTTTGGATATCGGCAACCCTGGCCACTCCATCCTTGCCTGGAAAAACGTCGACAATACGTCCTAAGCCCCATTTTAGTGGAGGCTGATTGTCATCCTTTATAAGAACAAGCGTGTTCTTTTGCAGACAATCTTGGTTTTCTCTCCATTTGCTTCTAGTATGCAGTTCAGACACGTACTCCTTGGACCAGCGGCTCCAGAAGTGCTGACGGATTTGTTCGACCCTCTGATAGCTTGTCAGGCGGTGTGTAGGCACGGCGGTGACGTCGGCGCAGACAGGTGCAGTCATCGGACGGCCAACCAGGAAATGAGCAGGGCTAAGAGGGAGATAGTCATGCGGATCTGTGGACATAGGAGTCAATGGACGGGAGTTCAGTATGGCCTCGACTTGTGTCAAAACCGTGCTGAGCCCCTCGAACGTTAAGTGCGCATTGCCTACCACACGTCGCAAGTGATGTTTACAACTTTTAACTCCGGCCTCCCACAGGCCTCCAAAATGACTGGCGTAAGGAGGAATCATTTTAAATTTAATATTTTGAGCTGTGGCGAACTCTTTTATGTCGTCAGAACAACTGGAAAGAAATTTGTTGAAATCATTCATTAAGCCAACAAAGTTCCTTCCATTGTCTGAGAATATTTCAGCCGGTTTACCTCGGCGTGAAATAAAACGTTTTAATGCTAATAAATATGCTTCCGAAGTGAGATCGCTGACCAATTCTAAATGAACCGCGCGCGTCGTAAAACATATAAATAAACACACGTATGCCTTTACGGTTCTAGCACCCCTGCCCTTTCGGTTCAATACAAGCAGTGGCCCGGCGTAATCTACGCCGCAATGTATAAACGGAAACCCATAGTCTAATCTTTCCTTTGGTAAATCAGCCATTTTTGGTGTAAATATTTTACCTCGCATACGTACGCACGTAACGCACATGTGACAGGTCTGACGTGCGAGATTTCTACCACCTAATGGCCACCACGCATCCCTGATGGTAAACAATAACATCTGCGGACCTGCGTGCATCAACCGGTTATGCTCATATCGGAATAACAACAATGAAAGTCGATGTTTACCAGAGATCAATATGGGGTGTTTTTTATCAAAATCAAAATTGGGACTGTTTTTAATACGACCTCCAACTCGAATCAGTTTATTTTCATCGATAAATAAATCTAACTTTGCCAAGTGAGTCTATGTTTTGTTTACCTGTCCCTTTCTAAGAAGTGAATCGCGCGCATCGGGAAATGACTCACGCTGCGACAGCCTAGCTAGCGTTGTCGCAGACTTGTTTAGTTCAGATGTACTCAACGCCCCCTTCCACCGATCATCTTTACAACGCGTGTTATGAATAAAGCGGAGTACATATGCGGCGGCACGCAGCATGCGGTTATACTGAGAAAACCTGTAAAATGGAAATAAGTTTTCTTCAGTTTGACGAGTAAGAAGTGTGTGTGCATTGTGATTTTTGAGCTCAGGTAAGTTTTCTGGCGATATTTGTATGCGTGTATCTTCATCTAAACTATCCAATTTAGGGTCCTGTAGAAATTGTGGCCCTGACCACCATAAATTGTTGACGTTCAGTTCATCTACACTTTGACCTCGAGACACTAAGTCGGCGGGATTATCGATACCACTAACATGTCGCCACGAATGGCCTTTTGTCAATTCGTGTATCTCCCCGGCCCTATTCTGGACGTAGGTTTTTAGCATGTTAGGCGGAGTTTGTAACCAACTTAACACAATAGTCGAATCTGTCCAGAATACGACTTTATCCAAACTAGATCGCAGCGAACCTCTAATTTTTTCATATAATCTTGCCCCCACCAGCGCCCCACACAGCTCGAGCCTAGGTATTGTCATGACAGGCTTTATAGATGCGACCCTACCCTTTGAGCATAGCAACCTAACTGTGACTTTTGATGCGTTATCAATTGTACGTATGTAGGCGCAGGTGCCATAGGCTGCTTGTGACGCGTCGGTAAATATGTGCAGTTCAGTGATTACGGGGTGTTCGCACATCACAAAACGAGGTACTCGAATTTTATTGAGCATACACAAATTATTAACAAACCGCTTCCAGACTTGCGTGACGTCATCCGGTAATGGTTGATCCCAATCGAGTTTTTGCAACCAACACTTTTGCAACAATATCTTTGCTTGTGTAATAACTGGACTCAATAAACCGAGCGGGTCGTAAATTTGTGATGCACCTGATAATATTGTGCGTTTGGTGATCGGTTTTGCGTTAAAATCGAATTGCGTGTGAAAATATAATTCGTCACAGTGTGGGTACCATCCTAACCCTAACGTTTTGCTGTGCACATGCTCACCTAATGAAAAATCTTTTGCGTCGTTAGGCATGTTTACACTACCGGAATCTGCATTGAAATTGTATACCCACTTGCGGAGCGGAAAACATCCGGTATGTAAAACTTTTGAGGTATCATTACAAATTTGAATTAATTTACTTTTATCGTTGTTTCCACAAATTAAATCGTCAACGTAAAAGTCTTCGCGAATCGTTCGTGCCACATCTGAATCGTCACATTCCTGTGCTAATTGTTTCAGACACCTGCAGCTAAGAAACGGCGCAGACGCGGTACCATATGTCACCGTGTTCAATTGATAAATGCCTAAAGGATCCGACTTGCTTTCGCGCCATAAAATCAATTGAAGGTCACGTTGTTCCTTATCAATCAACACCTGCCTATACATTTTTTCTATGTCTGCGCAAGCTACATATTTGTTTTCTCGGAATCGCAGTAAAATAGAAATTAAGTCACCTTGTATAGGTGGTCCGACATACTGTAAGTCATTTAATGACCTTCCTGACCTTGAAAGCGCGCTTGCGTTATATACAACACGCAGTTTTGTTGATGTTGCATAAGGACGAAATACGCCGTGATGGGGCATGAAATAATGCGGGGTTCCGTATGTGGTGATACGAGTCATGTGACCTAAAGTTTCGTACTCGTTCATAAATTCTGTGTACAATTTTTTATATTCTGGATAACGTTCCAACCGTTTTTCCAAAGCATAAAAACGTCGTTCGGCTTGTGCGAATGTATCACCTAACGTGTCAGGTTCATATTTGAATGGTATGCGTACGATGAATCTGCCATCAGCTGTGCGCTTCATGGTATTCTGGTAATGATTCTCACACGCACGCTCATCGTCGCTGCGTGAGTCAGCTGATTTCGTGCTAATGGGTAACTCTTCGAGCTCCCAGAAGCTGCGGACTTGTTTATCTAAAGATTGCATGTCTATAGATTGTGTGAAATTACAATTTACACGATTCGATTTTCGGGGGTAGTCTAAAACAGAACCTGAGATAATCCATCCTAACTTTGTGTTAATAATGTACGGGCCATTATTTAGTTTTATTTTCCCTTCAGTCAGCAGGTCCCAAAATAGGTTTGCGCCTATCAAAATATCAATTTTTTGGCTTTCATTGAATGTGGGATCGGCTAACATAATATTGTCAGGTATACTGAACTGTTTCCGTGGCAAAGTAAAGTTTGGTAAATTAGACGTAATTCCGGGTAAAACTAAACATTGTACACATGTTGCAAATGTTTTATCTAAAGAACGCAGTTCTATGTTGCAATACTTTGTACACTGCGTCACAGAATAGGCTACTCCTTGAATATTTTGAGTGGACTGTATCAATTGCGCTTTTAATTTGTCACATAACGATTGTGTAATGAAACATCTATCACTGCCGTTGTCTAAAATTGCGCGTACTTGGTGTAAATTACCTAATTTATCAGGTATTTCGACTAAAGCAGTAGATAACAACACAGGTTCATATTGCTCGGATGACGATTGCGCGTTTATGTCTGGGTGAGCATGATTTACCTGGATTGAATAGCTTTGTGACTGTGCGTGTGTATGTGACGTATTGGAACTAGAGGCGGGGAGGTCCACAGCGGTCGGCACCTCAGCTACCGAGTGCAGGGCGACCGAGCGGTTGTGTTCTTGGCTCCCGACCACAATATCACATATTAATGAGTTATGTTTTTTCTCACATCTTCTGCACGGACCGTACCTACACTCGGCAGCTGTGTGGCCGATACGGAAACAATTCTCGCACATTTCGTGCCTGCTTACAAGCTGTTTTCTCTCTTGCAAACCAAGATCGAGGAACTTTTGGCATGAATATAAAGGATGTGATGCATTACACATAAAACACATTCGTTTGCGAGATTGTTTGTTTTTGGTGTTAGTGTTGGTGTCCGGTTTTTGTGTAACTATGTTACAATTAACTTTCTGTATGGAAGAATTATTGGAAGGTTTGTTTTGTGTTGAATTGGCTTTAGGTGAACTGTGTGAGACGGAGTGTGAAAGTGTTTCCAACATATCTGCCTTCTGCTTAAGAAATCTCATTAAATTATCTAGTTTTATGCGTTTAGAATCATCCGTCACTGACAAAGAATTCTTATATTGTTCCCACTCGCGTTCAGTAACTTGGTCGAGCTTGGAAACAACCATATGTATAATTAATATGTCCCAATGTTCGATGCTTTCGCCGAGTAGTTTTAAAGCGCGTAAATTTTTTAATGTTATGTCAATAAGTTTCCTTATCTGCGGCGATGATTCTTTTGTGACAGACGGCATGGAAAATAAAGACTTGACGTGCTTCTGCGCAAGAAGTGTAGAATTATTGTAACGGTTTAGAAGTAATTCCCATGCAACAATGTAGTTATCTGCAGAAAACTCAACCGAATCGATAACTAAGCGAGCAGAGCCTTTTAATGATGATTTAAGGTAGTGAAATTTCTGTATTTTAGGAATTGATCGGCAGTTGTGAACTAGGGATAGAAATATATCGCGATATTCCAGCCAGTGCTCGTACGAACCGTCATATTCGGGCAGAGATATAGTAGGTAATTTAACAGAAGAAGTTTGAACTGAATGACTGTTGGTTGATGCATTTGAATTATCAGCTTCCTCATCTTCATTGTTAATTAAACATTGCGCTTTAGCTAATATCGAATAATATTCAGAATCAAAATTATCTCGTTCTTCTAATGCTTTTGGAATGTCTGTTTCGGACGTTGTTAATGTTTCAATTTTATATTGCACGTCATCGAATAACGAATATAGTTCTTGAATGCTTGAAACACGCAATTGCAACTCTGTACGCTGCCTAACAGTTAAAACGTTACCGTCTAGAATATCTACATGTTTTTTAAAATTAGTGAGAGTCCTTTTGATGTGACCTCTTTTATTATTAAGCTCTCTAATCTTCTCCCTAGCGTCAGTCATTCTGGAATAGTGTGGAAGTACTCACGTTTAAACGGGTGCACGATATTCACAGCAGCTGAAGCGATGATTGCAGCTTCGATTAAAGCTGGATAATCCTGGTTTGAACGTGAAGTAGGCAACCGACACGTAGCGGTCACGCAGAGGTCACGCAGAGGTGGCTCAACACTGGAATTTAGCACAAAAAAACCGAGATCACACAGGGATATGGACAGGTCTTGGATAATCTGGTTGGCTCGTCTCACCAAATGCGCTGCGATGCTGCTGATGAATATTGACGAGGATCTTGCGTCGATCAATGCCCAACCGTCGTCGTAGCGTTTATCCAGATTCTTGATCGCTGATATCCGGCTCGGAGGACCAAATTATGTGTGCTATTTCTAGCAATAATTGGATTCAGGGTGACTTCTTGTTTATTTCAATAAAAATGCGGAGATATCAAAATTGATCTATTCTTGAACAATGCGTAAAGTGAAGTAAGGTAAAAATGGTAGTTAAAACTTAAAACTAAAAGTTTACATGGAACATTTGATTGGTAACAAAAAACAACGCGATTGGCTCTTCATGACGTGATAGGCGGTCATCATTGGCTGATGAAGATGACGTGGTTAAAGGTGCGTTCATATGCTCGAACAATGATACTTAGGTATCTACTCATATTTTAATAATGTAATTTGATTAAGTTTATCCTTGTGCGGTACGGGATTTATAGAAATAATTTGTTGCGTATTTTATTTTTGCGCGTGATTCCGGAGAATTAATGAAAGTCCATAATTTATTCGTAAACACTTTTGACCTTGAAATTGATATACCGTGTGAAGGAGGGGAATGCCAACGCACGACGGCTGGGCGGCGGAATCTCTGCGAAGCCGCTGGGATTAGCGTCAAACGAAGAAAAAGAGAGGCGGGAAATAAGCCGTAATCCATGAGACGTGACCTAAATTCTTCCTTAAACATCGACGATTTGATATCCTCGTGAAAACAATTTGATTTTTCCCTTTCTTTTCAAACCGTGCCCTTTGACAGTAAATTGGATTGATCCGTGTTTTACGCGTGATCATTTGCATAATTTGTCTACATATTCAGTAGACGAATTTTATATTTATTTAAACTTCAATGTAATATTTGTTTTGACTTGGTAATGATGCCAGGTTTAAGGCTTCCGCAGAAAGGCGCGACGCGATAGCGGGATTCGAGTCTAGTAGAACAAATTCTAAGAAAACTTCATGGAAATTGTTCTACCAGAATCGCATCGCACCGTCGCGTCGCGCCTGTCTGCGGGGCCCTTTATGTTTGAGGATATTTAGATATATATACCTATCTGATGCGTAGGTAAGCTTAGCGACTAAATCGCCAGGGTGGCTAGCAAGTGGTGGAGAGTTTGACTCCTGCCCGTTGCATTGACGAAGTCATGTGTAGGTAAGTATATAAATGATTAGGTAAAAGCATTTTGTAAGTGATTACTTAAGCAGAAGATACTAATGCAGATGACCCTATGGTTACCATACCTAATAAAATGTACATGTTTTGTAATCAAATAATACAATGAAGTTCACGCTTTTACATACGGAATTTACATACGGAATATTGAACAGGTAAAGTGAGACAAAGCGAAACACGAGAACTGTGAATACCTTATTATTCAGCGCAAGTAGACCTGCTTGAAGGTGCTCCATACATCTTAGGCAGCCTTTACTTATATATACAAATTTTAAATGTTTAACTGTCTTTATGTTATTGGGTGTTGCTGAATGACTTACGACATTCGCTCCTTTGAGAAACTCGGAATCAAAGAGAAGGAAAATTTGGTATGTACCTACTTACTTACTTCCCTTCCTGGGATAGTCAACTCATAAAAATCAGTTGCTAGAAACGGGTGTCTGGGCGAGTCATAAAAATCAATTGTTAGACACGGGCGTATGGACGAAAATGTATCTGAGATTTCGAGTGTTCGGCATTGCAACGCGACGTTCTGCGGCACTTGTGAGTACTAAGTGAAATGTAATTCTGAAAGGAAAAGGGATGCACTTTTATTTTTCTGTAAGCTTATCAGAATAATAATACAATTATTTTATGAAAAAATACACAGGAACAATAGTTGTTGGCGCGCGGCGAAAGAAATGGGTTTGCTTTTTATAATTTTGCAAAACAAAACACGGAGCACGATGAGTCGCTAGATGTAATCGAGCTAAATGTTAAAGAGCAACCGTTTACATTAACCGCTTCTGTGAAACAAATGAAAACTGCGCTCAGGGGCAGCGTTTCTAAGTAAAATTATTCTTTACTTTTTGTATCAGAATTCTAATTTTCTTTTGTGAATCCCCAATACTGAAATTGTATAAGTCATCCTTAGTTATGTGATTGCGTCAAATTAATCACGAAATTAAAATATAATTAGGTACGGATTTCTTTTAACGAAAATGCTGTTCATAGATATATACGGTGACATTAATTAGTTACGTTTTGCTATAAAACTGTTGTATATATACATGGGTGTTGTCATAAATATTCATTCATATTTACATAGATTCAAAAGATAATAAAATATAAAATACTGAGATAAAAATAAACAAAACCAATTACAAAATGTTCAGAACAATAAAACGTTGGTAAGCTCGCATTTATCTGACATGATACGGAGCAGAGAGCTGTCTAAAAACTATTAGTGTTCTATTCATGTTATATTTTGCTATACTGGGCACGATTCCAAACTCTGAATTCACTAAATATTAGAGCTTTTAAGGTAACGAAAATCCCGAACGGAATCGACTTTATGAAGCATCAATTCGATGTCAAAGAGCAGTGGGAAGTGGCGAATTAAGCAGTCAGTAACAGATGTGAGAAAATAAATTTCAGTTGCATAGAAAATGACATCGGCCCGGCATCGCGGGCTCTAATAGAAATAATAGAAATAACTTTTGGAGCTTCCCACAATTATTGGAAAGGCCCGGAAGATTAGGAGGATTACATATAATATGTGAACAAGCCGATGTAATTCGTCCACACTTTGCGCAATGTTTCAATAACCCATATCACGGATTAAAGGGTTTTGGTTTGCGCATAATCCTTTCTTATTCCTTCGTAAATGGATATTGAAAAAATTTGATGGGCCCCTTTTTATCGGAAACTCTTTTTCAGAAGTGCTCTATTTTGCCTCTCGGAATGACGTCGATTTAAGGTGAATGAACGAGCGAAATCCCTCTACATGGAAGAGGCGGTCCTGAGGAGGTGATGAGTTTATACAGTACCATTTAGTCGACGGCGCACCTTTGAACCAATAAATTGGCGTCAAGAATAAGCGTACTTACTTTCCAGCAATCTTTTACGTTCGCTTCTTGTGCGAAAAGGGGTGTCGCTTTCTTTCAGTTATGGAACAAATCTTCAGTATAAGTGGATCGACATTCAATTCCTTCCATCTTGCTTCAATACGGTTTTGATCGCGATACTTTCTTTGGGAAAGTATACGTCGCGGAATTTTACTTTGTTATTCGGTGGTTTCCTTCTGGCAAATGTACACTTTTTACTTCAGTCTGGAAAATTGACGGTAATAACAGACTTAATAGCTTAATTATTCACGCAGCACATAAACATAACTATAGGGAAGTGATTCTGGTAGTAGTTTCGTCTGTGATACTAGCCTCGAATAAATTCGTTACTTTGGGTTAAATTTGCAAATCCGCATGTTATTATGGTGGAGGGCAGCGGCTACTGTGTCTAGAATTTCATTTAACGATCCCAGCTCGACAATAACCGTCCGTGGAATTTAATGGTTCGTAAAGCGGTCTCGATTAAAACTGCCGTCTGTATGGATAAGGTCAGTCGTTTTAGTATATGGAGGCAACTTTTAATGAGTTTATGAGCGCTCCTGGCGTGGCGCTGTGTAGGTAACCCGTCTGTAACTTATTCCCGAACGTCACATAGACATAATTAGTTCGTCCGGGTGACATGTTGAATGACAACTGTAATGTGATTTTGTTTGAAATAATAAACGCGTGGAAACGGGTGGTGTTATGGGATACAAGTGTTTGCATTACCACTTCTGTGTTTATTTAGGATACAAACAAAATATAAGACATTGAGATGTGTTTATAATGGTTCAGTGTAATCTTGAAAATATTCGCCAGTAGGCTGTGATTTTAACAATTGCAATTACGCCTCAGAAAGTTCAGAAATCTCATTCTTATAAGAAAACTGCGAAGGCAATAAAACGATAAAGTTAATGATGCTTAAACACACATGTATGTGAGTCAGTACCATTGGCTGCCGCCAGAGTTTCTCCTTCCGTTGGTCTATATATTTAAGACGTCATGTACAAATGTTGCACGAACAAGGTGCAGAAAGTTGGACAGCAAAAGGGACATAAATCAGGGCGTGGAGTGCGCCAGCTGGCAGCTCGTGAATAGTTCTGTCGGGTAGCGACCGCGTATGACATTCGATTACCCTTGTGCCAGGAGAATGTCTGACGTATACCCCTACACCCGTACGCCGTATGTCGTAAGCCGTACGCCGTACATAACGCGATACATATAGGAAAATTAAGTGAAAGTAGTCGGTTAAAGAAATTCTTTATTTTTCTTATTCAAACACTGCAGTAGGTACCTAATTGTTCGTCGTCAGACGCTTTCAGATTGTATTTTCGCTTGTGTTTGATTAAAGTTTGCAATGTACCATTGTAGAGAAATATTTTTTAAACATAATAATAATAACTGTAAATGAATACTGTACGTCACTTAACCCAGAGTAAGTAAACCTTGTACTTTCCTTATGCATTAACTAGAGCGTCGGTTCTAAGAATCTAAATAGCAGTAAATGTCCCTACAATTTACAATACCTAGTATATAAGAACACGGTAGAGCTCGGAGCTTAGGTCTTGATAATAGTTTTTAATATTCATGGAACTTGTGGGTATTTGTAAGAATAAATACCGTAGTCTATACAGGGTGACATTAAATTAGTTAGCGAATATATATCGCTATCTAAACATATTTTTCACAACAACATTTTTTTGAGATCAACGACCGCTTGCAGGTTTGTTACTGGAAGTACGTATACAGAATGAGTTGAGAAAACCTGTTTTTATTTTATAGTATTCAGTTATCGATACCCATTACGTCTGTGAAATTTACACAAAAAAAAGATTTTTTAAACTGATATTTCAAGTGACAACAAAAGTTATGACCCCAAAAAAACTCATCAAATTAGTATTTTTTTTTTATTTCTTTAGGGTAAGATATCGAAACCCATCACGTCTGCGGAGTTTCGCTAGATAATTGAATTTGACCCTGTATACATTACATTCTTTGTTAAGGCGCTGACAAGAGGCAAATGACCAAAATAGGCTTGTCTTTAGAAAAAAAATTGCCAAATCGGTGTAGTTCGTGGTAGCGGAAAAAATATATGTTAATTTTGAACATATTTCTCAGAACTTGGTTGTTACCAAAACACGTTTTGAAAAAAAAATCTCGATACAAACTAACGTTAAACTAACCTATTACCTTGAGTTCCAAACCAAAATGTCTGTATTAAATATCAACATACGTTACGTATTTAATTAATAACAAGAACATCTAATTTGAATGCAGAACTTGGTTGTTTTTTATTTTCGATTTCTCAACTCAATTTTTTTTTTTTTTTTTTTTTATTTGTGATGGGTTTGCTCTTGACCTTAGTCTATGTCAGAGGTGACAGAAACAAAGTCGACGATGGAGCGAGCTTACCCAGAAGAAGCCTGTTCACTCTCACTTTGAAGAGATTAGGGTTGTATGCGTTCGGAAACACAGACGCAGGCAGAGAGTTCCATTCCTTTGCTGTGCGCATTATAAAAGAAGTTTGGAAACGCTTAGTGCGAGCTGGTGGGATAGCCACCAGGAAGGGATGGTAACCTGAAGTGCGCGTAGATGACCGATAATAGAAGGGGGGCGGTGGAATGAGGTCGTGGAGTTCTTGGGCACACTCTCCGAAGTACAATCTATAGAAGACCGACAAGCAGGCAACCTTGCGACGATGGGCCAAACTGTGAAGCTTCCACCAGATTTACGTCGCCAATGAGCCTCTTAGCTCTGCGTTCCACCGAGTCAAGCGCGGCAAGTTGGTATTTAGCCGAGCCATCCCAAAGGTGGCTACAATACTCCATGCAGGATCGGACCTGCGCTTTATAAAGGGTCAAAAGCTGTCCAGGCGTAAAGTATCGCTTCACCTTATTTAGGATGCCCATAGTAAATAGATAATTTTGAGTAAATAGATAATTACTTCATATTTTGCAATAAATTACAAGCGTTGTCTTCTCTTTCTTTTCTATGCAGTCTGACAGTGACCACGGTTTAGGTATTGTCAGCGTCTTAAGATGTTTAGAAATAGAAAAACAACGGGTTCAGCTTAAAATTAGCTAGGATGGGCCATTGTAGGGTGGACTAAGTAAGACGATCATAATGAAGGGTTCTTCATTATCTGTCGTATTTAAACGAAAATTATACTAGAATAGCTTAAAATATTACCTTACCAGCGTAGCCTATAATGTGCCCATTTAAGTATTGTAACTATTTTAGCTATATTTCTAAAAAGTCGTCAGATTATGTATCATTGCCTGAGTAACCTGTTGCCTTAGGGCGAGCTCGCACTACGACTTTTTATTTTAGTCGTAGAAATACAACGTATTGGTTTATATAGTATCGTACTTTAAATTTTTTCATCTGCGACAAAATAATCGCGCTATAAAAAGTCGTAGTGCGTGCTCGGTCTTACGTCACCGTTTCAATTCATTACAAAAATGAGATTTTATAACATCTTTAATGTTCATATAATCAAATATTGATGAGTAAATCTTGTTGCGTGGTTGACAAGATGATTTGTTATCACATCATGAACGTATAATGATGAACGGACAGCTAGGTGACCTCATTCAAATTATTCCTACCAACATTGGTTGCAGTATATTATATAGTCATTGAGAAAGGAAAATATTCTAGAAAATAATACATTGTGGCAAGACTCAATTTAACCCACATGAATTCTCGTAAACATGCTTAATCCGTTTACCTACGCACAATCATAAACGTTCTTAATAAACTGTGACGAAAGTATACCAATAAAAACATACAAAGGCTTGAACTAGATTTGTCATACTTTTGAACTGAAAAGAAAATATTATTTTGCTTTACCATACATCGCTTCATGAGACAGGAAAGCTGAGGGTCCAGCTTAGAAGCCGTATTATGTGGTATAAGTCCCGATACTAAATACTAAAACAAAGTTTTTTGATAAAATTATTTTTTATTCATCAACGTAGTTTTCAACTGCGATACCCTTCAATGCTTATCTACCTGCCGGGGTCGCGGGAAGGTACTTATGGGTCACCGAGGCCCCTGGCAACACAGGCAACAGGAAGGAATACGGGTGGGTTTTAGTCAGTAAGAGTCAGTCAGTTTCAGTCAGACACACCCTCCCGCTCCGCCCAGAGCGGGAGAAGTTATATGAAGATTTCCCACCCAAAAAAAAAAAACGCTTATTTAACTTTCTATTCCATGTGTGTAGAACGATTTATCTTTGATGGCTTCAAAATAAGCCTCCGTTGCTGCGATTACTTCACCGTTCGAGTAATCACTGTAGATCAGATCTGGAGAATAAGGTGGATGGGGAAGTAATTCGAAGCCCAATTCCTTTAGTTTGGCCGTCATTATCACGGACTTGTGACACGGCGCAATGTCCCGGTAGAAGATCACTTTTTTTTTCTTCATTTGAATCCGTTTTTCCACGATTTCGTACTTTAATTGCAGGTAACGTGCTCAATATGGCTCATTATGTGCAAGAAGACATCTTGAGCAGTAATCGTCCATCTTTATATTCCACAGTCCCGCTATTATGAGCACTCATGAAGAACGGTATTTTAACTATACTAACCATCAAGGACAAATATTAGAAAAAAACCCTTTCCCACCTTTTACGAATTACCTACGGGAAAAGCAGTAAGTATTGCCCATTATTTCCGAGAAATCCCGCGGAAAAACATTATCCTGTCATTACTACACCGCAGTCGGGTAAAAGTCATCTGGGGAAAAAGCTTTTAAAAGTCTTTTACCCCGTATTAATAAAATCTATAAATCAGTGATTTTGAAGATGAAATCAATAGAAAGTAATACTGAGGGACAAAATGTAAATGGAGAGGTAGACATTTAAATAAGGGGGTCGATGAATGAGAATTTAGAAGTAAAATTTACGTAAAAACGTACGCTGTGATCATGGGCTCTCATATTAACTACCCGATTAACTCCATTCTGAAGAACGTGCAATAGTAACGAAATGTTACAACGTTGTGTTTGACAGGAACTTTAGCAATAACTGCATCCATTTTTGCTAACGAAGCTTTTTTATGAGGGAATTAAAAGTCAGAATAATGTTGGCATTTAAAATACGCATAACAAACGGTTGTATTGTAAAAGTTGTTGGTGTTCTATTTTGGAAATTGTACAACCGAAATCATTCCGACAGTGTTTGCATAAAATGTAATGGCAGATTGCGGCCGTGCCGGGAAGTACTACCAGAGATTCGCATTGTGCCATCTGCTCACATTTAGATCCCTTATAAAATGTTACTGCGCATTATCACACGTGGATATGGCCCCGGCCTCGCGGTTATTTCGAAACGTTACCTTTTTATGACACTAATGGAAAATACTGTTTAGCTTCACACTCATATTTATTTAACGCACTCCACATCAGATACTCGGATTTCCCAGAATGGACATTTTTATTACTGTTTTGTTGAACAATCAATCACGCCAGCACGCGATATATTCAGCGTACGGCTGTCGGTCGCTTTGCCACCCCTATTTACATTTTTGTTATTCACTGATTGTAAATAAATGTTTCCACATTTTTCAGTCAGATGCCACAATATCACAGTTTGATGTAATAGAAATTCGTGTAGATAATATTTTTACTGATTTTACTTAAGGGGACTACAGGACCTAAACACAATTTTTATAAGTTTTCTAATGCCTTAAAGTATATGATCCACTGCAGTAAACAAAATCAGAAAAATATATGATATTCGTAAGGATATATGCTAGGTAGATAGTGTGTTGAAAACATAATATAACTATACGATAGAAAAAAATCATGAAGATACCTCTAAAAATTTCTTTTAACGATTAAAAACCATACTATTATACATGCAATCATTCTGATTTTTTGTCAGATTATTCTACAAGTAACATATTAGCATAATACTCTTTTTTTTTTTTACAATCTATAGCGTTTTTGTAAATCGATAATTGCTTTATATTTTGCAATAAATTACCAGCGTTGTGTCATCGCGCTTCTCTTTCTTTTCTATGCAGTCCGACAGTGACCGCGCTTTAGGTGTTGTCGGCCTCTTAAACTAAGTACCTATGATATTTGAGTATTTACCCGTTTAAGATGTAAGCTAAATGTAAATTCAAAGTGTGTGAATTTCGATACGACACGTAAGGTTGTGCAAATGACCATATAAATCATACTGACTGACGTAAAATTGACATATCGAAGTCATAAATCAAACGGGTATACCATAAGAGAACAAGTTTTGACAAGGCACTTAACTCCGCCAGGGACAAAGTGGATTTTGGTAAAATTTACCTACTTATAAGATGTTATACACATGTGCCGACGTATGTAAATAATTATATTTACAATGTTTTCTAATTAAGTTGAACACGGCAGCAGTAGAACCGGTTTAGTGACAGTTAATGAAAATGTCTTTATCGGTATTTTACTATTAATTATAGTAGCAGTCAGTTTTTAATTGATTATTATGCGAGTCTATTTTTATTATACAATCTGTTATAATTTATACAAAATAATAGAGGCAGGTTCACAACTCAAACTTAAACTCAAAGCATTTAATTCAAATAAACCAATTACAGGCACTTTTGAATTGTCAAGGGGTCGGTCAGTCAGATAGATGAAGCTAGTTGCCCATTCCAAAGCGTAGTAGGTACCTATGGAGAAGAACGGTCAAGAAACTCCACGGACACTCTTTTAAATCAACATAATATTATGGTTACAAAATATTGTTTACATCATTCACTTTGAAATTATACATGTGAGAACGATGCGAAACGTAAAAGCGTCCGTAATAAAAAGAATAACAAAAAAAAAAGAATTCAAATATTAAAATAAGACTTGGCAGCTAAGAGATGACCAGTATGTAGGTTATCATACTTACATAATACATGAATTTCTGACAGGAATAGGAGCTCCGGTAGATTTCGAATAGGATAGAATAGAATGATTGAGCCATGCCAGGTACCTAATTAGAAACCTTTACTAAAAAGTGCTTTGTTTCTTTGATGACTAATTTCATAAAATATATAATAGGGATTCTCACTGAACTTTTTATAAATAATTAAAGTGGAAGAAAGGGATTTTACTCTGGACTGACTTTTTATAACGGCCGAAGCATTTTACGTCATTTTCTTGAACGTGAATTATAAAAGCTGAGAAAAGTGTTCTAACTCTTAGGATATGAATATGGAATCATTTAGTTGTAAGATTTTTATGTCTCTCTCAAACGGATGGCTTCAAGCAAAAAGAAATAAAAATGATTTGTGTTCCACTTCGAATGCGTATATTGCCTAGCTGGAATAATATAATAGGTAACTATATCGTTAACTTTTTTGATATCTCATTGCGCTCTATAAAAACTGAATACGATGAGAATTAAGAATGTGTGTCTGACAACCATGAAGGTAAGCAGAAAGTTCGTAGAGTAACTTGTATCATTATAAGTTATTATTGAGATCATAGGTGTTTCTATAGCTAGCTGAAATAATTTGTGTTATAGGTATTATCTCGATCCACCAACCCGCAATGGGTCCACGTGTTGGATTACGGCTCACTCCCTCTCACAGAGAGGACGCCTGTATCCCCAGCAGTGGGAACATTAAAGGCTGATTATGCTATAGGTATTCTGGTAAAATAAAATTTAAAAAATGAGCCTGAACTATAGTGCGTCATAATAAAGTCGACCCTCAGTGAAAGTGAACAAGAAAGCAAATCAATCAAATCAAAATATTTTTATTTCTACATGGGCACTTATGAAACGTCAGAAGCTAGGTGCACGGTTCCAATGGGTCGTTTCCTATGGAGAAAAGCCGGCAAGAAACTCCACGGTTACTCTTTTAAAAATAATTGGCTTTTACAATGTTTTCAAATTACAGTGTTAATAGGTATGGGAGGACAGTGTAGGCCTGTCGAGACGTACCAGGTACTTAACAAAAAAAAAAAAAAAAGAAAAAGATCTACAAAATATCTAGTCTATTAAGCCTACAACGTTCTCACATTCACAAGGTACACACAAATCTGTGTAAAATATTAATAAAATAATAAAAATAAAAACCCATTTAAACCAAATGAAGTTTGCCATTACAAGTCTGAAATCAAAATTTTAGGTATATAATGTCAAACAGTGAAAATAATATAATACAAAACATTGTTATATACTTAAAATTAATAATAAAGTTCTGAAGGAACTAAAGAAAGATTTGCCGATACGCTTCTCGAACAAACTTTATATACCTAGCTTAGTACTAACATTTTCAATTAAAAATGTATAACTTCCGCCACCGAGACTGGAAAATTATTTTACGTCAAAACTTTATAGTCAACTCACTCATTATTCATACACTATTCTGTTTTTGTTTAAGTAATCTTTACGAAGGGAGGCATTTTCCACAGTCCAGCCTTTTCCTACTTTTTATGTTGCTAAACCGTGAATATTTATATCTTTTATGGAACAGCATTATTATCTCCGAACACACAATATAACTAAATTTACAAGGTGACACCGGTTACCAAATTTTGACTAGCTTTAACGATTATCATGGCCATGGGCAATAAGTAACAGGCCTTCGTTTGATTACCGGAACGAAAGCGTTTACGTGCTCACTGAGGTAGATACGTCCCCTCCGTGCCTCACAATAAACGCTAGACCTTGTTATTTAATCATTAATTTATTTAGGTTACGCTTAGAAACACGTCATGCCTGTATTTTTTACACATTTTTCGATATGAATGTGTGTCTCCTTTCCTCCCTTCCCGGCTTGCATACATGTGTTACAGACTTGTGACTAATGTTCGCAACCCGCGTCAATGCTTGACGAAGGTGAAGGCACAGGTGCACCCCACTGGAGCCCGTATTGACGCTCCAGTTACGAATTCTATGCCAATAAATTCCAAATCAACGTTGTGATAATATCGGTCGCACCCGTCGCCGTCGTTTCTCATTTTCGTAACATCGTACAAAATAAATTGACGATCGAGTGACAATTTACTTTTTTACGGTGTTTTGAAAATGTTATCCAAATGTCGTGTCGCATGACTTATCGTAAGATTCGAATATAACTAACAAAATCAAACAAAATGTTTCCTACGATCTCGTTAAATTTTCAATCTACTAGTTTTATTTCAAGCTCCGATTTCTGTTTGTCAATCAAAACGTTAATTTTGTCAAAACTAAATAAAGCCTACCCTTTCGTGGACAAAGACAACTAATTCCCGTTTTTAGGTTTTAATGTTCTTCTTAAAGGGGTAATTTACGTTTTAAATGGAAATTCTTGTTTTAAGGGAAAAAGAAACCCTAACGACGCGGTCCTTTAGAATTTAGGACACGAGACGTTTTAAACGAGCAAGAAGTCTGTACAAACGATCCAGAGATGTCTCAATTTAGACATCTCGTCCGCGGCCCTCTCGCGCTGAGAATTAATTTAAATGAAATCATCACAGTTTATTCTACTGTGATGGGGAAACGGGCGTTCAACCGACAAGAAAGCGCCGCAAGACTCATTTACAATTCCAATTAAGGGCAATTCTCATTTACTTTTGTCCTGCAGAAGTAACGAATCTAGTGAGCTCTCTCGTGCAGCGCGTCCTCCAAACATTTGCGGGCTAGTTCCCGCGGTCAGCTCGCGGCTCGCTCCATAATTTATAGTCTCTATGTTCGTTTTCGTATCATGCTGCGTATGGCGTGCGTGCGGGTCGCCGAGTATCTGCCTCTAATTGTATTTTATTTCCCAATAATAACCTCAAACCTACCTCGGTTGGCAATTAAAAGATAATGTAGGTATCGCAAAAAGCCGATCTGTTTTATGTATTGCTTTTAATTCATTATATAGACGTTAGCAACGGCGGCTTAATATTGTTGTTATGTTTTTAAGAACTTTGAAGAGTTATAAATCTATTTTTAAAATATCCTCTCAGTGGCGGACCTAGCTGGAATCACAGCAGACGAGTGAAGCTACGGGATTTTCTTAAAGACTCCGGACGCTTCCAATAGATACTGGTATTTGCTGAATCCTCGATTGCGAGCTTAGACATTCAATTTAACTTACTGTACGCTAACGGAGATTTGTGATAGCGTCGTACACAGACTTGGTGAAAAGTAATTTATTATTTTCTTGAGTAAAACACGCGTTCACGCTAGCTTTAGATTTATGAAGTAACACATCATCGATACTGTATTAATATAAGAAGTTAGTACCCCAGTCACACATCTCAAATGTTGAGTCAAACTGCGTGCCAATATTTTATTACATTTCTATTAGAACAAAACGCTGGACATTTCACCGAAGTGCCGACCTCTCGTACAAATTATAACGTGCTTGTACACATGCATGTCAAACATCAGTTACAAGTGGTGTATTTGCGTTTTAATAACATTGTGAACGTTGCTCGGAGAGTTTTAAAACAAAACACTGTCAGCAAATAAACTGATTTCGACGATGATAAAATCGTTCATCTAGTTTGTTTAACGCATTTTAAATTAAACTGGTCACGTAGGTATTTTTGATATAGGCGCAAAATAGTGAGGAATTATATTTAATTCTGGCAAACTAACGGCTTCCCAAATGACGGCGCAGCACGTTTGCGGTCGTCCGCCCTTCAAAGGGTCTTAATCGGCACATAAATTTTCTTTTAGGTTCTCGCTAGGTACATGAACCGACGGATGGATTGAACAGTATATGTGGTTTTGACTTTTGTTACGAATTTTCGTGATATATTTTTGTGTCAGCATAATTTCGTAGAGAGAGAATATTGACAAAGAAGCTTTATAATATTAGGTACTGTAGAGGTTCTATGATAATGCATCATCCTAGCCGCTAGTTGACACTGGCAACTTAATATAAATAAATATTCAAAATCGGAATATAGTTTGGAAATGATGGGTTGTCACAGGGACAGTCTTTAAAGAACTCACAAACGAATGTGTATTGTATTTTAACCTCTCGAATGTCTTATGTTACACAGTGCGACATAAGAAAAAATGCTCCAAGTGTCTTAAGTCGGACAGTTACACTTAAGGGCTTGGTCAGGATTGGTCGCTAAATTTATACTTTGTTATTATCGATTTAACGGTATAATCTTCGTTTTTCTGAAGGCCTACCTAACGTTATTACCTTACTCGTAAAAGCGTTGACATTGACGTCTTGTGCGTGTACGGAGGTCGACATCCGAAAGGTTAAAAGATAAATATATTAACAGTTATCAAAAAGGAATGAGAAAAAATATGTACCTAGCAATTATCATAAAAAAATGACACCTTCCTATACTATGTGTTTAAGTTCTATTAGCTTGAAAACATTTTTAACATCATCATCATCATCATCATCAGCCCATAGCAGTCTACTGCTGGACATAGGCTTCTCCAATTGCACGCCATTCAGCTCGACTCTCGGCAACTCTCATCCAGCTACTACCAGCCACCCAGCGAACATCGTCGCTCCACCTAGCCTGAGGGCATCCTACCTTACGTTTGCTGATTCGCGATCTCCACTCAAGAACACATCTACCCCAACAGTTACCGGTTCTACGGCTATAATGGTCGGCCCTTTGCCACTTCAGCTTGCTTATACAGTGTAGTTAACTTCAGCTTGCTTATACAGTGTAGCTAACTTCAGCTTGCTTATACAGTTTGTCGACAACTTTGGTCCTCTTTCGGATCACCTCGTTCCGGATTAGATCCCTCAGAGAGACACAAGCATAGCCCATTCGATAGCTTGCTGAGCGACCTTGAATTTAAGGACCAGCCCTACTGTGACGGGCACGTTTCGGCTCCGTAAGTCGTAACAGGTAGGACGCACTGATTGAAGACCTTCGTCTTTAGGCTCTGTGGATACGCGACGAGAAGACTCGACGAAGTTTCCCAAGCCCGTTCGATAGCTCGCTGAACAACCTTGAATTTATGGACCAGCCCTACTGTGACGGTCCACGTTTCGGTTCCGTAAGTTATAACAGGCAGGACGCACTGATTGAAGACCTTCGTCTTTAGGCTCTGTGGATACGCGACGAGAAGACTCGACGAAGCTTCCCAAACGCTATTCCCACACATTCCTCTTATTTGTAGAATATTATCAGGGCAACAGGGCGTAGAATAATAATAATAATATGTAGGTACCTATCCTAGGTACACGAAGTTTTAGACAGTCATAAAAAATCAAATTTTAATAATTTTATAATTTCTAAGCAAGCTTTAAATTACCAAAACAAATGAACACCACCTTTGTTTTTTTCAAAATTCTAGCCCACAATGACGAAACTGAGAGCAAAAACTATGGTCTAGACCTAGAGAGAAATTAAGTTTGTAGATTTATATTCAACTATTTTAAATGTTATAGGTACTCATCGTATCTTTGAGGTATATCTAAATTAATTCTGAATACTTTATAAGTGTATGTATATTTCTATGAAATTGGATGTTAAAAGTTGGTCGCGACCGCAGGTGCGAGTGTCACCTCGACTCGTGTGAAACATTTCTCACTTGCAACTTAAATTCATATTTTCTAGAAACAAATTGCTGTATTTACGGCACTTTGAAGTTTGCAATTGAAAACTCATTAATTATTCAAGAAATAATGTGTGAACAGTGGAAATAGGGCTCTTATTTTGATTAATTTATTAATTAAAACAACGTAGAAGCATACTTTTATAGTTGGTTTACACATTATTGTCTGTTGCCGTAAGCGCGGTCAGAGCGATGTAACAGAAATGCTTTTTACCAGTGTCACTCGAAAAAGGGCATTTGATTAATCGATAAGTCTTTTATTCATGAATAAAAACATTAGAATTTGCAACAAACACGAATTATACGAATTTAAATGTACAAAAAATAAATAAAATATGCTGAAATTACCCTCTGGCTGGCTCAATGGAGTTATTCCATAGAGCTGTACGATTAAATATAAATAAAAAATATCCCGCCAATTTTAATTAGGTTTTTTTTCTATCGGATAACGTGGTTCTTCCAGTGACGACCGAATTTCGAAAACTGTTCTAATTTCACTAAACATTTTTAATGTTTACATTTAATAATTTCTTCTCTTATTAACGATTATATAATAAAATGTAATAAATACCCACCACCTACCTACCAAGTATTTATTTTCTCGCAGTCAATGGTAAAAGGTAGAGTACAAAACCCGTGCAAATAATCATCTCGGTCCTTGTTTGTATCCCTCGAATTAAATTACCTTTTTTCAATTGTATTTTTATTATTATATTATATAACCCGATAAAATAATTTCACTACGGTCATTCAAATATTAACGAAATGATAAGTTTCCAATAAGCTATTAACAAAATGATAACCTATTTTCTGAGCTAATATAGTAGATTATAATCTACTATATTACTAGCTTATTGGAAACTTATCATTTTGTTAATATTTTAATGACCAATAAGCTATTTTCCGAGGTAATATTATTTTTAGGTAATTATATTATTTATTTATTAAAACTTTATGCACAAGTATAAAAAAAATAATACCGTACAAAGGCGGACTTAATGCCTGAGGCATTAAGTCCGCCTCTTATATTATCGGGTTATATAATATAATAATAATAATATAAGCCTTTATTAAGACACATAGTTTTACAATAGTTTGTATCTTAATCTAATGACTCTCGCGAGCCGGTGACCCCGACACCCGGTCTGTTTGCCCAACTTTGGCAAAGGCCTCCCCCATTTCTTTCCACTCTGATCTATTTTACGTTCTCCTAGTCTATGGTTTCTCTGATATGACCTTTATTTCGTCTTCCCACCTTCGAAACTGTCTGCCTCGATTTATTTTTTTATTTCTTGGGTATCAAAATACATTTTTTTTACCCCACTTTTCAGTGCCTCTTATTATCGGATTATAAATCGATGTCTAATAGATCGCCCGATCACAGGACATCGTTTTCAAAACTGACTTGAAAACGACGAACTTGAGAACTTGAAAAGAAACTGAAATAGTGATAGAATAGAATAGAATAGAATACTCTTTATTATGTACACCATAAAAATTACAGATACAAATGTTGAAATTTTACAAGGGGTGACACAATGGGAGAATTAACGAGGAAAACCTTTAAAAACACCGATCTCATGTTACAGGAACAAGTGCAGGTAGAAGAATTTTGTACAGTGTAAAATATAAAATAGTGAAGTCGTAAGTTATGAAGTTATTAACATTGTGTATGCGTTTATTAATTTTAAATTACACTGGCGTATTTCATAAGACATTCACTCGCTATACGCAAAAAATTCAAGATTTGTCACTAATTACCATAGGTAAATAAATATCCAAAACTTTTGTTATTTTGGACAAAATGATAAACTCAAACTCAAAGCATTTATTTCAATTACACCATTTACAGGCACTTTTGAATTGTCAAGGAGTCGGTCAGTTAGAAATATGAAGCTAGTTGCCCATTCCAAAGCGAAGCAGGTACTTATGGAGAAGAACGGGCAAGCAAATCCATGGACACTTCTAAATTACATTGTTACATATATGTACAGCCTATGTCCCAGCAGTGGGAACATTATAAACTGATTATGATAAAGATTAGTATGAATATTGTTGAATTTGTAATTAAATGTGAGAAAGATGTAAAAAAACGCGTCCACAGTACAGCAAAATAAACAGAAAAGAAAAAAAAAGAAAATCAATTGATTAAAAATAAACCGAGGCAGCTAACTGATACTAGTCCCAACTGACGGCGCCTGTTCACGAACATGACGCATGGATCAGCACCATTCAGCTCAACCATACTGAAGGGAGCTAAATGATCCAACACACGCGCCACCATCAGCGAAACATCTGAGTGAGTTTGACAAACTCAGCCGCCAGGGCACATTCAAGTCACATATAAAGTATAGTGGACAGACTGAATAATCGACGAATAATGGCGAAAGCTCTCTGTTTTCCACCGATATGTTAATAAAACGTGTGAAAACCTTTGTTAATCGTGACATGCACAGTCGAAATATTTATTGATACGGACAGTTGAACCATCCGTCAGTGTTCGTTGGTGATCAATCGGATTTTAATATCGAATGTTTTATTTATTTTGAGGTAAGCGGGGTTATGGCAGGATGGGCTCTATTTACCTATAAGCCGAGCTTATTGGTGGGTGTCGCACGCTACGAAGGACTAGATTAAATGGGTTGCCTGCTACCGAGGTCACCATTCCAGTCTCTAAACATTTGACTAACGTCTACGCAAATAAATGTATAATGTAATATGTATGTTGACGTATCGAACATATTTACCTGATAAATGATGTTGTAGTTAATGTACCAATTTGTTTGCATAATGTTCTGAGGACCACGATAATAATGTTGATTCTCCTGCCATAAAGGACATTTTATGGCCGCTCCATTCCGAGTCAGATATGAACTAAAATATTTTATGATAATATTTTCATTTGGAATGTTTTTCAGATAGGTACACACTTCATTTTCTTAAGTAACCAAATTGGATCCGTGTTCAACAGGTAATAAGATACGATGACAAGGATCGCATTATCTCGCACAAGGCAGAATCCCGTAAGTGGGTTGATTTATTGCCCGAAATATCATTGACGCAGCTCGCAGAGAGGGCTATGTTTTACCAAGGTACAAGCAATTCTTTAAATATAGATCCCTCTTTTACAAGGGAACCTAGTTTTATAAGACCTTTGGCCGGGGCAACTGCTCAATGTAATTTATTAGTTACTAGATTCTGCCCGCGCCTTCGTCCGCGTGGAATTTCTTGTTCCCCCGTCCTACCCCGTCGCATCACGTCGCTCGCCCGCGCTATTGCTTCGTTCTTTCGCCCTTTCTCTTTGCTCGGCTCCTAAAGGTCGTAGCTTGATGTTAAATAGCCTATAACCTTCCTCAAGAATTGGGCAATCAAATGAAAAAATATTTTTTCAAAACCGGCAGTTAGCAGTAACAAACAAAAAAATATTGGTGTAGATTAGTATATACAGATAGCTAGAAGATTATTATATTTGGCAGAGGTGAATGGATTCTGCAGTTAGGATTGTTTCCACCTGCCTGGGTCGCAGGAAAGTCCGAAAGGAATACCGTGGCCTCTGGCAACTGAAGGAACACGGGTGGGTTTTAGTCAGTAAGACACACCCTCCCGCTCCGCCCAGAGCGGGAGAAATAATTTGATAACTTCAAAACCAAAAAAAAAAAAAATTAACTCTGACTTTGAACAGAAAAACATTATCATTATGACCATGCAAAGTGAGAGAAGAATTTCTCAAGAGTTATCTTAACTTAGGACCAGGCCCGGTTCGACGGCGCGTCGTATTCCACGCGCGCCTCAAAGAGATGTCGTCAGCACAATGTAGGGGTCCACTAGGGCCGATGCCTGCTGGGATCGCGGGAAGGTACTAATGGGTCACCGAGGCCCCCGCAACACAGGCAACAGGAAGGAATACGGGTGGGTTTTAGTCAGTAAGAGTCTGACACACCCTCCCGCTCCACCCAGAGCGGGAGAAGTTATTTGATGATTTCCCATCCAAAAAAAAAAAGAGTTGTCTTAACTTAAAGTTTATCTTGGACATCACTGACGGTGAAGGTAAACTTGAACTTGTAGAGTAAGAAAACCTGGACTTGTAGATTTGCCCGCGGCTTCACCCGAATGGATGTCGGAAAATATCCCATGGGAACGTACTCATCATCTGCCGAGCCTTTCCAAACTATGTTGGGGTCGGCTTCCAGTCTAACCGGATGCAGCTGAATAGTATTTTACATGCCATTTACTGGGTAACATGATACCGCTTGGTAACGTACTACCGGCATTAAATGGAAACGAACCTATCGCATACGTCATACGTCATAGCCGAGGAGAGGTCATTATTGACTCCTAGCGCTGCGCCTGTTGCCGCCGTCATCCAATCTGTGATATCTTTTAAAGTATTCATTTAAATGATATGATGTAAAAGCATATTTTAATCTCAATTACATGCCCAATTTAAATAACATATTTTATTGGATTAATATAATACCGGTTAAAATAACTTCGGGAATAACAATGATTTTCAAATAAAATGGTTACTGTAGGTCATCCTTTGAAGATCGACATATCTATAGCCGATTTTTTTGTTGAACTATTTAAGATGTGCAATCCTATAGAACATAAATGTTATGTATCTCGTACGGTTTTCGCGGTGCACGCCAGTAAATCTCTCCCAATCGGCATGATTTTTTGCCGACATCTTCAACAAGAATCGTCATATTTCAGCCAATTTCCACAAAAGCTTAGTAAATTGTACCTTCCTCATAAATCACTCCATCCATTGGTGAAAACCGTTTGAAAATCCGTTTAGTAGTTTTTGAGTTTATCGCGTTCAGACAGAATGACGCGGCGGGGCAACTTTGTCATAATAATATGTAAGGATAGAACAACTTACATCTCCTTGAAAACCGTCGAGATTAAATCTGAATCAGTGGATTTTTTTAAGATATCAAATTTATTACAACGAGAAATCCTGTTCATTCTTGTCTGTTTTGCCAGGCTACCACAAAGCCCTAAAATTCTCTTGTAAATTAATTAAGATCAGTATTTTTTATCCACAATTTGGAGAGTTTCTGGTTCTAGCGACAGTTTTTTTACATTTCATTTGCATATTTATTTGGCAACGTGAATACATTTCAATACCTTACTATCTTAATAAATTCAACAAAGAGTATTTAATTGAAAGAGCTGGAAACCTCAGCTAGTAAACGAGTTTATATTTTTTGTCCAAAACATTCTTATCTATTTATGAATATTGAACAACCTATTTAAGGGGACTACATGACCTAAACGCAAATTTTGTAAGTTTTCTAATGCGTAAAAGCATATGATCCTCTGCAGTAAACAAAATCAAAGAAATATATGATATTCTTCAGGATATATGCTAGGTAGATAGTGTATTGAAAACATAATACCACTAATCTGATACGATAAAAAAAAATCACGAAAATACCTCTAAAAATGTCTTTTAACGATTAAAAACCATATTTATATACATGCAATCATTCTGATTTTTGTCAGATTATTCTACAAGCAACATATTAGCATAATAGTGTTTTATTTTTTTTATCCAATCAATCGATTTTTGGAAATAGAGAATTGCTTCATATTTTGCAATAAATTACTAGTGTTGTGTCATAGCGCTTCTCTTTCTTTTTATGCAGTCCGACTGTAACCGCGCCTTAAGGTTTTGAGTTATTTTAAAGTAGCCTTGTATTGTGGTGCTTCTTGCTTTGATTTGCTCTTAGGTTGTTTGTCACACTGCTATTACACACATAACAATATACTATAACATCACGCCTGTATCCCCTGAAGGGTTAGGCCCACATTTGGCCAGTTATGTTTAAGTCCCACGTAAAAGGGGCGAGTCTGCACTGCTATTACTTACGTACAATTTCGAGGAACAGACCTACGGTTCTGACCAGTTCTCAAGTTGGTTGGTGATTTATTACAAGTGTGCCGTTTGGCCTCTAGACCTTACTCAGGTCTCTTGTTTATTCTCTTAGCGTTTTCTTTGACAAATCACTTTAACATCAGCTGTTCCGGTCCGCCTTCTTTATAACCTCAACGCGAAAAGGAGCAGGAGGCCTCCCGTTATGAGTTTGAGGCCAATGTTCGTAGCTAGTAGCTTACTTTTATAGCAAAATACGATTTCGAGTCTGTGTGCTGTTTATCTTGCTAGACTACAGCTCCGCAGCTGCACAAACAGAGGAAATGTAAAAAAAAAAGTTTGTTTAGACAAATATTAATTAATTTATTAAAACTTTATGGACAAGTAATAAAAAATACCGTACAAAGGCGAACTTAATGCTTAATTCTAGCACAGAAATGTATCAATTCATCAGTTATTAAAAAGTATTACGAAATGACAATTATATCTTACGCCTTGTGCCTGTTTATTGACTAGTTATTGTTGTTGTTCGAATGAACCCACGTTTAAACTTGTCATCCGTTGAATCCCATCTACTTAATAAGTAATTCGCTGAAAGGGTATCTGGATGAATAGCCATCACTCAGAGAAAGCTGTCGAGCTTAATTTTAGACTTCACGTAACAATTAATGACAAGTGTATTTTAGTACGAAATGACAAACGTTTAGTGAGATACATTCGCACTATGAAACTCATTAACTAATACGTTAGGACTGGTGAAATAACAGAATAGATACATTCAGTAGGTTGAAATTACTCGGGCGCATATTGAATTTTCATGACATTTGTAGCCAGGAATACACCCATTTTCATGACATCGACATTGTTTAATCCCGTATTAGAATAAAAGCACAAAGTATATATGTACTACGACGACGCCAGTTTAATTTGAGATATTTTGTTGACACCGAAAATAGACCACAAAGGCATTCCTTTCCTATTTTGAAATCTACATGTTGGTCCAATTTTCCAAATGAGAATGAATGAATGAATATTTATTTGTTAAACACATTTGGTCTTCAGTAACAACTGAGAATAAGATTGAATGTAATAAGACTTCAGCAAAGCAACACTATCTTATAATTCAATTACTGAGATATAAGTGTCATTAGTGAACAGAAATAAATATGTCCAAGTTTCACTAAACCTCGGCCTTCGTCTGCAGGAAGAAGTCATGACATACGAGCGCAAAGGGCTTATTCTATCTTATCGCGGGCCCAGTAAACTTGCTTTGAAAACTCCACAGGGAATACACTTGCGCACAAGACAAATGGAATCGTCCCCGACACTCGAAAGCGATAACTGCGAAAAAATATGTTTCTGTTCGAGATAATTCTAATTTCTTTTTAATTTATTGTTGGTATCATTTTAAAAATACTTTTATTCTTTTCAAACTTTACTTTTTGCTTGACAGTTTCATCATCTGTCTAGCCTTTTCCCAACTGTGTTGGGGTCGGCTTCCAGCCTTGCCGGATACAGCTGAATACCAGTATTTTACATGGAGCGACTGCCTATCTGACCTCCACAACCCAGTTACTGGGTAACACAATATCCCTTGGTAAGACTGGTTGTCAGACTTTCGAGCTTCTGACGACCCATAACGACTGTCAAAGATCTACAAATGACAGCCGGGACCAACGGCTTAACGTGCTTTCCGAGGCACGGAGGGGTCTTGGTATGTAAAGATGGTCACCCATCCACGGACCAACCGCGGCAAGCGTAGCTCAACGGCTTAGGGGCTTATTTTTATTTGAAACTATGGATTAATGCTATCTACCTAATTTTTCTTTAATGTAGGTATAGCCTTAGCAACAAGACATTAAAGGCTCTTATAGACTGGGGCGATATCGCGGGCGCGACAGGCATTTTGCTGCCTGTCGCGCCCGCGATATCGCCTCAGTGTGCAGGAGCCTTAAATAGTAGCAACTATCTGTTATAAATGCACTACAAAGATATGTTGTTGCTAATGCATATTGAAGTGTTAATTTAATACAGTAGAACAATATCAGTAAAGGTAGCTATTTAGAATAATTTAATTGTAGCGAAGCAATTAGCTCGGGTGTAATGAATTAATGGCCATATTTTATACTGAGGCTGGAGAATTGGCCACCATTTATACAAATAGCTTCACTCGTACAGTTATCAAAGGTCCAAACAACGAAGTGAGGACTCCGTTTGGGAATCTGAATGAATTGAGTCGTCAGTGAAAAAATATAAATCTGTTACTTCTATTGCTGTCACTTCCACTAATTATTATTTTCCTTGCATTTGTTAAGCACAAGTTTTAACCCATGGTATGCCCGGTAGGGTCTTTCAGACCCACGTCTGCACATAAACCGGTGTCTTTAATTCAAATTTGAATTTCGCGCCTAACCGCACTCAATAGCTGGCCTTTATGAATCACTGGACGGCCCTCTGACACAATATATCTGTGAGACCTGTAAGAGTCACTTATGTCTGTATTATGCCATTTTCCAATGTGCTTCGGAGCCAGAGCCCTAGAAAATGTTGATAGAAGTGACGAAAACTGAATATTCTATAGTTTTGCTAGTATAAAACGCACACTATGTAGCCAAGCATATTATAAATTGGAGGATTACATTGCTGATAAAAATGCTTGGCTCAACGCTGGTCCTGCTCCACAAGGGCGCAAAAACTTATTGATCAGGTATTGAAAATAGTGTTGGAGCTGCTGAAGATTTAAAAAACTCTCTTTGCATTGTATAAATTCAATCTCTTAGTATTGTATAGCTGCACAGCACATTGTTATGTGAGTACTATGTACTATAAAGCTGCCATTTACTGGATACGTCTTTCATTGACTTGAATGTGCCCTGGCGGCTGGGAGTATGTCGTGCTCACTCTAATGTCTCGCTGATGGTGGCGCGTGTGTTGGATCATTTATGTTCGTGAACGGGCGCCGTCAGTAAAGACTGGTCATCTCTTAGCTGCCACGGCTAATTTTAACTTTAATTTTTGAATTGCTTTTGTTTTTGTTTTACGTTTTGCATCGTTCTCACATGTATAATTTCAAAATGAATTATGTAAACAATATTTTGTAACCATAATATGTTGATTTAAAAGAGTGTCCGTGGAGTTTCTTGCCCGTTCTTCTCCATAGGTACCTACTACGCTTTGGAATGGGCAACTAGCTTCATCTTTCTGACTGACTGACCGAACCCTTGACAATTCAAAAGTGCCTGTGATTGGTTTATTTGAAATAAATGCTTTGAGTTTTGAGTTTGAGTTTTTTGTGTGTTTTATAAGTGTATGGAAGTGCCTTATATTTGATATAGTCTAATTGAGATCACTTTAGTTTTAATAAGTAATGTATATATATAAAAGTAACGAAGTTTATTTTTTTGTTAAAAGCGCTACCTGCGATTAATTAGATTAATATTTTTTTTATTGTTGCTTTGTAAAACTTTTTTTTATTTAACTCCTAATATACACCCCTAGTAAAACATTAGTACATCATTATAATAACTTATTTATCATAAAATATTTGAGAAATAACAAGTAAAAAATGATGATGATCAATGGGAGCAGTGGTGGCCCAGTGGTAACGGCCACGACTTACGAGTTGTAGGTCGTAGGTTCGAACCCAGACGGGCGCTTTACTTTGTGTAAATTATTTCATCACCACTGCTCTCAAAACTGTGAAGGAAAACATCGTGAGAAAACCGGCATGTCCTAGAACCAAAAATTCGAAGATATGTGACATCTAGCAACCCGCACTGGGCCCGCGTGGTAGATTACTGCCCACTCCCTCTCACAGAGAGGATGCCTGTGTCCCAGCAGTGGGAACATTATAGCCAGATTATGTAAGTAAAAATCTGGGTCTGACAGACCCAACAGGCATACCGTATAACTTTTTGCCTCCAAGCATGCCGAGGGTTAAACCGCCTCTATAATAATGTGAGTAACGTACACGCAAGCTGAAAGTACTCGTAGCTGTAAGGCTCCGCGGACATTAGCATACATAAAGCCATACGTTTGTCCAAGTAACTCGCATGGCGTCAACGTGTCGATCCAGGAAAAGGAGGTTGTATTATCTCATTATATGTTAAAATTATATTAGGTAGGTACCTATCTAAGCATCATTTGTACCAGTTTAGATGCCTTTCATAACTAAAGAGCAGGTAAAAAGTAATTGACGAGCCGGGCCTTGTAAAATGTGCTTCGGTTAATCGCCCTCGTGTCGCAGCCATTTGTAATCGTCTGCTGATGGTATGGCCATTTTCTTAATATTATGTCCTCGCAGACGTGACGCCTCGTTGGCGCTGGTGACAATAGTTAAAGCTTTTAAATGAGAATTTGAGAGCAAAACTTAATATTGAAACTGTGAACATGCATTTCATAAGCTAGGTCACGTGATATTTGACACAGAAAGTGTTTATTACGTGGTCCTTGATTAAATAGAGCTACGCTCTACCTATTTTGCGGTTCGTCGCAATTTTATTGTGAGCAATACAACTTGCGACGAGACGATTCTTTGTGTGAGCGGAACATGAAAAGGTCGTTATAACGTATGTGGATTCATTTCGTTACTGCTCTGCTATCCAACATCTGGCTGAGTCCTATTTTTTCATAAAACTTGTACCGAATGAATAAAGCTGAATAAAACGTACAAAAGCAGTATATTCTATCCGTAATTCCACCAATTATCGGCATGCCTTTTCCGTATAGTAAAATAAATAAAATCTGCATAGGGTCGTGAATTGATTCGATTCAGCCGTCCTAACCGTGTTCAATGAGAGCTCTCGAGCCAGCCAGCCGGGCGGCCGCACGGTTCGCGCTCATGTCGGAATTTAATTGAAACGGACGCAATTCGATCCGGCTCGACATATGACACGCACCATGCGACGCACTAATTACAGACATCATAGCGGCCACGGATAGAGTGACGTCTAGTGGTCATACCAAATTCAGAAGTGCCTACGGGACGGGATTGACCCTTACAGCATTTAAGGATGCCAGCATGTTATGAGTGTTTGGATTAAATTCTTAAAACGGCACGCTGTTTATCAAGTCAGCTCTGTTTTGCGAAGGGATGACCACTCCAAACGTCTAGCCTTATCATTTCATTCTTATTTGAGAACGGTTGAGTTTCGTGAAATACAAAGATAAGGGGTGGGCATTATTTATTTAGCGAATCCTTAATTTGGATAAAAATCTGTGTTTTATAATAATGAAAATCGGCCAAGTGCGTGTTGAACTCGCACAATGAAGGGTTCCTTACATGGAATGGATTTATCCCAGAACAAAATTATCATTGTAGTTGGAAAACACGTTCTCGCATAAATTCGAACTGCAAATGTAAGTTTGTACGCACAATCTTGGGAGATTTACCATTTTATTTTAAGGGGACTAAAGGACCTAAACGCAAGATTTATAATTTTTATAATGCCTTTAAGTATATGATCCACTGCAGTAAACATAATCAGAAAAATATATGGTATTCTTAAGGATATAATTATGCTAGGTAGATAGTGTGTTGAAAACATAATATAACTAATTTGATATGATAGAATTAAATCACGAACATACCTCTAAAAATTTCTTTCAACGATTAAAAACCATACTAATATACATGCAATCATTCTGATTGTTTGTCAGATTATTCTACAAGCAACATATTACGAGTAGCATAATAGTGTTTTATTTTTTTTATACAATCTATAGATTTTTTGTGAATCGATAATTGCTTCATATTTTGCAATAAATTACCAGCGTTGTGTCATCGCGCTTCTCTTTCTTTTCTATGCAGTCCGACAGTGACCGCGCTTTAGGTGTTGTCAGCCTCTTAACAGCATAGAATTCTTATAGGTTTTCCTGTACCTAATCTATAAGTATTATTAGTCTATTTTTTTCAAGATTTTAGGCTTGGTAGTTTCGGAGATAACGGCCGGCCCAATGGTCAATTTTCATCTGTTTTCTCAAATAACTTTAAACTTTTTATTTTTGAATTATATCAGAAATATACTTGAGACCGTCACAGTAAGACATTTTATTTGATATGTCACACGGTAAAGCAAAACTTTTTTTAATTTCCTCATGTCTTCCAAAAGTGGCCCCAATATTCAAAATTAATTTATTTACGTAATACGTCCGTGTTTGGGTCACAGAATTTGATGTGTACTAAATTTCAACTTAATCGGTCCATTAGGTTCGGCTGTGACAGACAGACAGACAGTCTCACGAGTGATCCTATAGGGATTCCGTTTTTTTCATTCGTACATACGGAACCGTACAAATCATTGGTCACTTTATTGTATTTAATTATTTTAACAAATTTGAATTTAAAAGTATAGGTAGACAGTTAATTAGGTACGCAATAATTAACTGATTATTAAAAAGCCAAGCAAAGTGTAGGCATCACTGAAAAGTCCATACATTACCAATCGGCGGCAGAGACCTCTCGCGTCCGGCCCTGGTTCAGGCCATGGTACGGAGCGAGAGGGCATGGGCAGCCGTCACCTCCTTCTGCGAAGCAGTCATTACTGCTTCGCGAAGGAGGAGGCGGGACGGTTGAGGGAAAGGCACGTTTCGCGCCCTCTCGCCCCTAGCCGCCGCAGGAGACGCCCTGGGCGTCGGGAATCTCGGGCGGATTTCCAGCCACCGTAGGCGCGGGCTTGCGGATGGTGAGCAATGGGTAGCTCACCGTCCGGTAAGGACCAGGCCCGGGTCGACGGCGCGTCGTATTCCACGCGCGCCTCAAAGAGATGTCAGCACAAATGTAGGGGTCCACTAGGGCCGATGCCTGCCGGGGTCGCGGGAAGGTACTTATGGGTCACCGAGTCCCCTGGCAACACAGGCAACAGGAAGGAATACGGGTGGGTTTTAGTCAGTAAGAGTCTGACACACCCTCCCGCTCCGCCCAGAGCGGGAGAAGTTATTTGATGATTTCCCACCCTCAAAAAAAAAAAAAAATACATTACCAATCCAAAGTAGGAATAATAATATAAGTAATAGTAATAATAATATAAATAATGTAAGTATAGAGAGTACAGAATGATTAATTCGAAAACCTAATAAATAACGAATTTAACTGAAACCGATTTATCACGCTTACTATAATTTAATTAAACACTAAACTCGTGAAGGCCAATATTATGATTTAAATTTCATGAAATGTATTTACAGACCTACAAATCAGTGCTGAGAGATTGTCCGTACTTGTACACGCTTGGTGAGCATGTTTCACTGTGGCATTTAGCTTTAAAAGCTTCAATTCACCCGATTGATAGCAATTGAAAGTAAATTGCATTTCACAGTCTATAAAGTACCTATCTGTTTGTCCCGGAAAAGTTTGATAAATTCAATTTTCAACTGGGTAACTTCCGTGTCTGGGCGGTTCACGCTTGATACTTTTTGAATAAATTGGCCTCGCGCCGAATCAATAGTAGTATAGAAAACTCGGAAGTTATCGAAAGGCAACATAACTTTTCGTAGAATATTGAATCAGTAATATCCGTATTTCTGAGCTTGTTTGTGGTCGATGGTCGGACGGCGTCACATCTATCAAGAAAAATATTATTTTTGGAAGTAGGCGTGATATTCGCCGGAAATTTAACTTCCTGTGTTTTGTTACCATACGTGGAATAGATACATCGAACTGAAATATATTCACCGCATGCCGATGAATAAGAGTAGCAACATTAAATAATGAATATACTACCTTCCCTTGACTAAATTAAAAACCAGATTAAAAAAAAAATAAGCCATTTATCACTAACTAACCCAAAGCAGATAATATTTAATTAAATAATCAAGTCTCGTAAACAGAAAACAATGCAGTGCAAACGTTTATTTCCCGTGGGTTTATTTGGACAGTCGTAACATAAAATTATTTAGAACTTTGCCAATACAAAGTACAGAATGTGTATCTAAAGAGCTTTAATAGTTGTAGGTCTACAGTAAAGTCACAAAGCTCGTAGAAATAAAAGTTAATTGTTGGAATCAATTTGTTTTTAAATGCGACGTTCGCTTAATCCGGCGAACAGCCGCAGGGCTAGGCCCAAAAATAATTCAAATAAGGTAGTCCTCAATGAAGGATTAGTTTATGCGGTGAACCCATACCCTTTAAATCTGATGCAGGGTGGAGACCAGGACTAATCAGCGCGGATTGTTGCCCTTCCGCCACTCTACGCCCTGATTCAAGTAAATGAGAAAACTTTCTAATTGGAATTTCAAATAGGCCTCCGTTTATCCAGACGAGAGCTGTTCGCGGTTCGACGCCAACATGCTGGGCCGCATTATAATTCTCTTCGGTTTGGGTAATTGATATGGGTTTTAGTAATGTAACAACCAGTACCTACCATTGTCAACAGACCATAATTACATTAATAAATGCAGTTGCGTTATAACTTTGAGGGTGCCATTACAATGCCACGTTTTGGTGCCACATTATGAGTCCTGTTTAAGGTTCCGTAGTAAACAAGCAACCCTTATTTATAGTTTCGCCATGTCCGTCTGTCTGTCTGTCCCCACTGTAGCTCAGAGACGCTTAGTACTAGAAAGCTGTCATTTGGCATAGGTATACATATTAATCACGCTGACAAAGTGCTGAAATAAAATCTTGAAAACATTTTGTTTAGGTTACCACCCTAGCACGTAATGTGGGGTTGATATTTTTTTTCTCGTCTACCCCGTGGTGTGGGATATTGTTGGATAGGCCGTTCAAAAATATTGTGGGCCTGTGAACACCACTTTTCGATTCAAGGATCCACTTGCGTAATATTAAGCATTAAAGCGCTAATTTTTGTTAAAGTCAAGTGTCCCCGCCTTGCCAGCTAAATGGTTATTTATGGAGATGTGGAAAAATTCATGGTAGTACATATAATTATATTAAAAAAAAAACTATCTCGGCTAAGTAGGCTTTACAAGTTAACGAGTTACAGTCGACCAACTTAAATTTGGAGTTGGAGAATTGACCGTGGCATATATCGATGTATGTGAGAACACGTTTTTCAACTACAATGTTAAGTTTGTTTTTGGGATAAATTTATCCCAACTTCCCAACTACGGAACCCTTCATTGTGCGTAGTCCGACACGCACTTGGCCGGTTTTGCGAAGTAGTTTTGCCGTATAAACTAATTGAGGTTGTATTTTATTTAATGTTGTTATATTTACTTGTTTATTATTCAAAGGCAAACCGCAGGCTTGTATGGGACTTTCGTACAGCTAATAAAATTTCGTGTTTTGGGATATTTATTGTTTTAATTGGTAGTAAATACGATAAAAAAGCCCTTTTTAAATTCTTGGATTTTTAGAACTTGGGACGTAAAAGTTATAACCAGTTTTATTTTTTAAGGTTAAGTACTACTGTACCAATGTAGATTGTTACTTATAGGCACATAAACATTGTTTCGGTAATAAAGTATATGTTCTAGATTGCTTGTCGCTATTTTTGTATTGTTTTACTTACTATCAAGTAGGTAAATTGAGATGAGGATCGTACCTACTCAGCGGAGTGCATTATGAGATACCTATGTCCAGCAGCTGACTGCAACAGTTTGATAATGATGTCCTGGTGGGGTTTTGAGTGTAGGTAAATTAAACAATACAGTTATTAGTTTTTTTTTTAGTACATTTATTTTATTTATAATTAATTATTTCGTAAATTACTTCATCTAAGAAGGGGTCGGGTACCTCATGGCAAGCAAAGCTTAAATACCAACATAACTGCATTTAGTTTACGACTAAATTACGTGTAGTTATTGAAATCTTTTTTTAAATATTATTAATTAATCCGAACTTCTAAAAATATTACACTTACATGAAAATAAATGGCTTAGTTGCCTTAATATGTGGTACAAATTCTATAACAAAACAACAAAAAAAGTAAGCTGTACGAAATCTGCCGTTCACCTTTGGGGCCGGTCTTTTGCCTAAGATCATCATCATTTCGTTTTGTAACAGTTTGAAAATCAGTAGTTGGATACGTGCCACGCGCTCTATTTCCTTTGATGGCATAGGCAAAGTTTTAAATAAACGTTCAAGAAGTTTAAAGTTACAGTTCTGAGGTGCGTCAGGTCGATTCGAACCAAGTACCAATATACTTTTAAATATCTCTATCACGAATCATGATCAAATTCAATGATTGAGGAAAATGCTTTGAGGATATTTCCTTCTCATGTGTAATGCCTTGAGAACGGAATTAGGCTGAGCCACCTGTCACGTTTGGCATGCTCATTAAGCAATTTACCACACTGACGTGATTTTGTTGAGTATCCCTTTATGTAGGAAAACATGGGAGAAAATACCTAATTTTTCTAACAAACTTTCCTTATTAACCATTTGTTTAATGTAACATACACATTACATAACATCACGCCTTGTTTCCCCGAAGGGTTGGGCAGAGGTGTACCTGTAGTAGGTACACCCACATTTCGCCAGTTATGTTTTTTTAAGTCCCATGTAAAAGGGGGCGAGCCTATTGCCATCAACCGGGCACAAATCCAGACTCCGGGCTGCTACTGAGAAATTCCAGATAGAAAAACCCAAAAACACTTTGCCCGCCCCGGGAATCGAACCCAGGACCTCGTGCTCAGCAGTAGCGCTTGCGACCACTAGACCAACGAGGCAGTTTTTTGTAGCAGGCGAGTGTTTTTTTTTATGTTTACCGTTATTATATAAGTATATGTATATATGTATATATTATATCCACCTCGCCTTATCCATTGTTGTTTAATCCAAATGTGGGTTTATCTAACCCATTTTGTATAGGTAAAAGTTTCACGTTCATACGGAGTAGATATCGATTTCCAATCGAATTATTGTATAACCTTACTAATCCTCTAACTAACTAACTAAAGCCTTCGTTTGTATAGGATTCGATTCATTGATAATGCTTTTTCATCATTGAATATCACAATTAGTGGGTAATTACTACTACGTCTTTATTTTATAATAGTTTACGAGCTTTGATCTTTATTTCAAAAGGGATTTTGAATCAAAAAGAAAGAATGGAACTTAAAGTCAAACGGGCTGCTTTTTGAAATTTTCGGAACATAAAATACCGTTGTTTTATTGAAACATGTCAAGCTACAACTAAGTCAATGACTCACTAGCGGAACCGTAGCAGATTGATATCCTGCTACGATTGCGTAGCGGTTCGGTAGCCCGCTACGACTGCGTAGCTAGCGTACGTAGCTGAGAGAATTTCGTGTTGGTAATTTGTGCACAATCAGTGCAATGTTTTTTCGAGTATTTTAATTATTTTTATTACTGTCACTGCGACTGGATTTATTAATACGATACGAATATACACATATACACAGGATAAGCTTCGTATACACATTAACTAATAAACTATAAACTTAACTATATACTTTAACTTAATTAAATAAACTACTGACATTTTAACAAACTAAAATATGGCGTCGAAAAAATCCTCCGCATCGCCTGTCGACTAGTAATGAACCCAAGAGACTGGCGGCATTGCCACGTTGTATGGCATTGCTTAGCCTCTGGCCAACGTAAAAGCTTGGGTCACGGGAAATGTCAACAAGCTGTTTGGAGATTTCTTTACCGTCACTTAAATAAGTTATATAAATATTAAAATTGTACAATATCCATTTAGAACAGGCAGACCTGTCTGGGGACATTATCAGACTGGTTATATCTAGCAAAAAAGGTTATAAAAACTTGATAGGTCACTACCGGTGAAATGGTCTGTAATAAATGGAAGCGTCAGTGACACCTAAACTTTTCTAAGATTAAATAGGGAAAATGAAGTGCCGAATCAGCGGGAACAGTGCGCATGTATTAGAGAGTTTCGTCAGAGCATCCGCGTTACATCAGAGACGTTGTAAAACTTGTCCGGCCGATGGTCGAGTAAGCTCGGAACGAAATTGCCAATCCTCTTTCACAATGGACCGTAAAATGGTTTTCCGTTTTTGCCCGACCGAGCGGAGCGCTTCTCGTTGATTCACCGGACACGTCGCTCGGTGGCCTATCACTAGTAGGGGGAATTTGTGGAAATAACTCTTCATATACCTGGAAGCCGCTTCGCGGGAAAAACTGTGCCAAGCGTTTACACGCTCTTCAGTACCTACCTCTTTGTAATTACCGTGAAATGAATCTAAGCGGCAAGTCCTTTCTAGTTTAATTTTATATAGTGTGTTGCTACCACTACCCGGGTTGACATTTTCCAGAACCCATTTTATACCTTCCACAGTTCACACACTGAAACGAAAATATATCTTGAAAAGCTTTTATTACGCTTAAACCTTTACGAAGCCACGATTCCACATATTGTTTTTGACATATTTTCCATTACATTAACTGAATTTATAATTGAATACGAATATTTGTGGGTACTAATTTGACAAAATACGCTGGTAAAGCCATACGTTTATTAACAACGAAAACAGTGGTTTTTAATCTCCTCGACACGTGTAGCAACAAGTCAGAATTCTTAAAATGTGCATGCGTAAAAATCAAGCTAACGCCTGTTCTAACGAGGACAAGCAGAACTCCAGAAAACTACGCTGAATTCGTACACATTTATTGTTCTTTTTTGTCTTGTACTAGAATGTCATATAAATCCCCGTACCTAATACTTCATATAAAAATAGAAACGATAGTATTTTATAGCTGCCTAGGTCCCCGACAACTGCTAAAGTGTTACATCACAAATCTTATAATGTTTGTGATAGTACCAATATTCCAAGAAAAACAATTTGTTTTACAAAATTATGTTTTTATTCTTCGTTTGAGACGGCAAGGGAGGAAAACATCGTGAGGAAACCGGAATGTCCTAGAACCAAAAATTCGAAGACATGTGACATCTACAAACCTGCACTGGGCCCGCGTGGTGGATTACACCCCACTCCCTCTCGAAGCCAACATAATTATTGAACAGATGGTAATATGGGCAGCTGGGAAACAGGCCTCCTTGGCCTATGTCCCAGCTGTGGGAACATTATATGGCTGATTATGCTGAGAAGGCACATGAGAGCTAAAAATATATATACATATTCTTTGTCGGCAAATTTTTCAGTGAAAAGGCACAATTAAATTAAAATATGTTGACCCTTATATTACCATCTGTTCAATAATTATGTTGTTTGACATGCAGATATTTTGATACCTAATAGAAAATCCCCCGACACAAACAAAACCCTCTAAAAAGTAAAAAAAATAATATGTATTGGCCCCTTTAAGATCATCATAAGTTGTAGGTGATATTTTGGTCCCAGTATCGTCGTGTCGGGGGACGGCTAATGAAAATAGGAAGTTAACAGCGGCTATCCTTTCTACAATAGCATACATTGTTATTGCTAGGTATGAGCTTCGTCTGTTTGGCGTTTTCATTAGCCGTCTCCCGACGCGACGTCGTTTGGATCAAAATATTACCTACAATTACATATTTTTTTATTTTTAGAGGGTTTTGTTTGTGTCGGGGGTTTCTTTAAATTTAACTTATTTTTCCTGCTTTTTAAACTTTATACATAAATTACTATTAATAATTTATGCTCATTTTTGTTTCATACTCCATCATCAGACCCTGAGATAGATGGTGAAACTATCTATAACTTATTCATTGACACCATTCTAATGAGCCCAAACACGATACTGTAAGTTGGTGAGGGAGTTGGGTATCCTGCAAATTCCACGTGATGCTGCAACATCTGTTCAAGGTTACTATTTTCTAATATCATTAAAGTATTTAAATGCCAAATTTCGTGTCGATCAGACCTGTGGAAAATGCTGATCAATTTAATTTCTGATCAATTTTTTGGTTGATGAATATCAAGTAGAAAAGAGCTTGTATATAATCTTCAAAAGGCTGAATTTTCATGAATCATTAGCTAACAACACTCTCGATCAAGTCACCTTTGAGACAAAACAAAAAAATTAACATCGGTTCAGCCGTTTCGGAGCTACGATGCCGCAGACACACACACAGTTACACAGATACACGGTACACAGAAACACACGTTAAACTTATAACCCCCTCTTTTTCCGTCGGGTGTTAAAAAGCTACAACATTTTTTGTTATACATTATATTTCTATGACCTTTCGTCTATTTTGTGTAATAATTGATGAAGACGTCCTAGAAATAAGAATCTCAAAGAGTGAAAGTTTGCTACTATTCCTTTTAAATTGAACGATGTCGGATAAAAGCTATTATGCTTCGTTCCAAGCTTTATTTTCCAATGGTGAACTAGAATATTAAAATAACAGGAGTACACCTACAGACACTCTTACATTGCATATATAACTATATTTAACAATTTGTGAAATACGCCTGTGCGGCACATATGCACGTCTAGGGAGGACAATGAGTAGACTCTCTACTTAATGCATCATATGTAGTCTTCGGTCTAAATATGTGTCTTATAAGCTCATAGGTAAGTTTTAAAATCCTATGATATTATACTGCGTCCCATTATTTGACCAAAATGTAGAATTATTTTTATTTTTACAGACATAATGTTGACAATGGACATCAAAATAACTGGCAAAAGAAAATTACACCGAATTCTAAACATGCATTATTTAGAAATAAAAACATCCATAATGCACATTGCATTATGGATGTTTTGGTACATTACCTAAACCGAATCACCGCAAGTTACATTACGTCCGCTACATATTAATAAACATGAAGACAAAAAACGGTCGGGTAAATAAAAAAGAATAATACAGCGTAGAAACACATTCCCCGCTCGGTCCGGGTGTACAATGCGGGGAAACGACACAAGTACATAAGCCAGTTGAAACTACTGGCGGTGACAGCTACAGGCAATATCTTTGCTACACCAGACCAATATCTGTAGAGCTGCAAAAATAATGATACTTGAGAAAAAGTTGCACTACGGAATAATCTACTCTCTTCTCTACATATGAAGTTGCTCCTTTCTCGCTTTTAAGCGAGTCAGTTATTATTTCTATCTCGAGAAAAGTTGCATTTTGTTTCCTTTTCTCATTAAGGCCAAGATCTTTGCACTGTTGCTTTTATGCCGATCCCTAAGGCATTGAGAGTAATTGAATAATTATTTTATATTAAGTGCTTAGCACAATGACTTATAAACTATCAATTTTAAACATTCGAAATTGTATTAATTTAGAAAAAAGTCGAAATAACAGGTTCATTTAAATTTTCTTTGTTATATAAGAACGTATACCTATGTTAAAATAAAACTAAATTATCTGTTCCTACATAATTAAATGACACTTCAAAAACATATTGTCCTTACCTAATTTTAAAGAAATATCAGGTCATGGAGAAGGACATGGCTGTTTTATCTCGAAACATCACGTAATACTCCCGGGATGGTATTTAATTCAACGCGGCCGAATATAGACATAGCTCTATGTAAAAATTAATATTTTTCCCTTACTGTATTTCACAGAAATACATACACACATAAATTGTATCGCCGATGAGCCGCTGTGTCTGAGTACAATGGAAAATGAGCGCCAATGCCAATTATTTCAGCATTTATTCGATAACTTTAGTTAAAGTGAGACTTGTTAGCAATCAGATGTTTTATTCCATTGCTTTCTGTTCAAAATGTGAAAAATGTACCGCGGGACACGTACCTATTAAAATATATTATCTTAATGAGATAAGCGAGTCGCTATCGGATTTAACGAAACTATGTATTTACGTGGATATAGTCTAAAGATTTTTACTAAGCACCAATATTTTAGTCGTCTTAAATCAGTCAAAATACGGTAATCATCTTAGATTTAATCATTATTTGAAACTTCAGAAAATAATTACAACATCTAAGTTATCTTTGGGGTGTAAGGGGAAGCACACAGCAACAGACTCCCCAAATGTTAATGTATTATAACCATCCAACAAGCCAACCTAAATTCTCCAGTGCGATGACGGGTAGCAGCGTCATCGTTGGGAAGGATTGGCTCTGCTGTCACCAACCCGCTTGCCCAGAGTGGTGACGGGCATAAAACCTCCTATAGATAAAGTGTCAAAACAACGGCCTCCAGTTCCCAATGGTCTCACTTTCCCTGGTCAAGATAGTGGTCACGGTAATGGTGGGACGAGGGATGCGAAGAATCCCTGGGTTACGGCAGGCTACCAACGACCGCACAACGGCGCACCGAGCGAGCCTGAGGTGGCCCGAAATGGCCAACACCACCCGGAGATTACGTAAGTCCCCGGTGCAAGTATGGGAGGAGAACACCGGGTTGGTTTTTAATCAGTAAGAATCTAACAGACCCCTCCGCCCACCCCAGGGCAGAGGACATCCATGAAGATTTTCTGACCCGCAACAAAAAGGCTACTAACGCCGACTACATCTGATGAGGCTGGACCTTGCCGAACTTGAGGTAGAGTCAGGTCGCATTAACGGGACAACAGGGGAAGACAGGGGGAGGACACGATAACCCTGGAGTCAGACCACTTACTCTACTACCGCGAAAGTGGTCAGCTCTCCCAAGGCGTTGTCGGCTTTCTAGTCAATAAGGAACTCATTGGCAATGTTGTGGAGATCAGTAGTGTGTTGGCACGCCAAAGAGGGATTACAAGATCGCAGCGAATTGAAAGTCGGACCGTTCGGTTTGGGGCAGAGGAATCACAGGGGGCAAATACTGGTCAAGTTTTTGGAGTCCCAGAGGCTCTTCTCGATTAATTCGTTCTTTGAAAAGAAATCCCAAAGGAAACAGACCTGGCAGCCCTGATAACGTGACAAGGAAAGAGATAACTTCATCATGACGGATAAGAAGCATTTAGAGATGTCTCCATAATCAGTAAGTTTATTACCGGAAGCGGTCACAGGTTTGTCCGAGGCACTCTAAATATCAACTTTCGAGCTGAGAGAATCCGCATGATGAAGCCTACCTTTGCTAAGTCGCTCTAGGATCCGAAAAGTTCCAACTGGAACTTCAAAATCGATTCGCCCTGCTGGAAACCATAGGCACTGTCGATGATAAAGCTGACAAGATGTTCAAAGCACCACGTGACGTGTCCCGTTGGCTTTTTCCGTCACAGCGAAAAAGTAAGGTGTCCAAACATTCCTCGACGACTCGGACTTATGAGGGAAAGACGAGAGTTGTCATCCTTGCAGTCGTCTTCGTTCATCGTTCAGATAAGAGGGACGCGACTCGACCTTCAGTGCTCCAAACCCCGTGATCCGGATCCGGGTCACGATTGAGTGACCAAGGGTCGAAAGTGTTCGCTCAGCAATTAGGGAGGTCCCATTAGACTGACATTGACTTCGAAGTCCGAGATACTCGAGGAAGTCAAGGATTTTTAAGACGACTACCAACCAATACGTCCTGCTTGTTATGACATACAGTGCCGAAACGTGAACATTCGGGATGGTCCACAAATTTAAGGTCATTGTACTATGGAGCGGGCTATGCTCGGAGTTTCTTTGAAAGGTAAAATCAGGAATTAAATTATCCGGAAAAGAATCAGAGTTACCGACATCGCTTGCAGAATAAGCAAGCAGAAGTGGCAGTGGGCTGGCCATATTTATCGAAGGACCTGTAGCGGCATCTACAAAGCCACATGTGAACTACACATCAAAGATCTGACTTCACACAAACCCTGCATCGCGCAAGGAGAGTTTACCGCGCGACTGGCCACAACATCCCGACTTCAACCGTCGGGCAGTTGCCCACCACACACAACACCCGCCTGCTCGGAGGATCCTCCCTTTTCTATGGAAGATGAGTGTACATTACAACCTGTTACTCTTACCTCCATACTGGTGACCCTAAACATGGACATTGGCGCAGCCTTCGAGCAGCCATTTCAGCGCGATGTCATCATCGCTTGAGTGAGTAAATCATCATCACTTGGACGGTGAGTCGCATAGCTAGCCAGCACCCATCTATGGGTATCCTGACAACCAGCATGCAGTGACCGCGTATACCGCGTATACCCTAATCACCCACAGCCTCATCAGCAACCTTGGCATAGCACACTGCACTTTCGGCCGGTCCACAAGAAGAGCCCTTAATATCTCTGCTGGTCGACGCCAGCAGTCAGCCTCAACTCGGGAACTTTACCACAACCGACTCACAGGAGCATAACGCAGCGCCACCCCGACTTACTGGGGAATCTCCGCAGACAGTTCCAATTCACCGAGAACTACTATGCGGCACCCGGTTCCAACTCACTGGAACCACAACTGGCCCAGGACTGACTCAGCCCACTACTGACCTTCGGTCTCCGGAAGGGAGTGATCTACAACGCCACATGCGAACTACGCATCAAAAACCCTGACGTACGGACGGACACAAATCTTGAATCGCGCAAGCAGTTTACCGCGCGACTGGCATATATACAGCATCCCGATATCACCTGTCGGGCAACTGCCCGACGGGCACCGCCAGACACAATACCCGTCAGGTCGGAGGGTCCCCGCTTTTCTATAGAGGATGAGTGAACTTTATGCCTGTTCCTCATACCTCTATAGACCTATGGCCGGTAGAGCAGACGAGTCCTGGAGCGGAGACCGAGTATCGGCAAGCGTAGTGTGCGACGCCCTCCAGCTAGATGGACCGATGACCTTAAAAAGGAGGCTGGGACAGACTGGAGGCGGAAGGCGGAGGATATAGAGTGTTGTGGCGCAGCCTGGGAGAGGCCTTTGACCAGCAGTGGCCTGCGATAGGCTGAGTTGCAATCAACTCAGCCTATCGCAGGCCAAAAATATATATGATAACTTCAATAAGTTATCATATATATTTATAGGTAGATCGAACATTTAGTGTGTCATGATACTGTGTTATTTATATAACGAGCTGTAATGTATTTATAAATGCATATTATTTCACATTGCTAATACTCGTATCGATCAATTATGTTACTCGATATTTTTGTGTGGACTGTGGTGGCCCATAATTATGTGTTGTGTGCCTGTGCATGATGTGATTGTTTAATTTATTAAATGTTTTATTCGTTGGCAGACCTTTATTAAATAAAATACTGTTGAAAACTATTTATTAAATAAAGCTTTCTGTTTCAATACTCAATCGTTTATTGCATTCCATATGTATTACATAGATGGTATAAAAATGTAAAAGATCAATATCAGGTCAGGTACAGCAAAACTAGGAGAGAGTAACCATGTAAGCCTTTCACTGGTCATTGACTTCTCCACCTTAATTAAGGAAACTGAGTTCACTTACTATGTATCAACACACAGCTAGTTTCTTCATTCATTATTTGGTGAGTTTAGACGTTTGGAGAGACTATTTTCTAACTTCCGAGAACACATCAGTTTTCACAGTTTTAGTAAATAGAACCATACAAAAACAAATGTACACAACAAGCTTGTCGCAGGTAGATTGTATGATTCGTCATTATACATACGGCGCCGTCCGTTTACAAGCGCTCGCAGTTATGAAATATGCCGGAGGCAAATTGGCAACTCGTTCAATTGTTATATTTTCGACATTGATTGTTATATTCAATTGTTATATATGTAGTTCGGTTTGAACTGTGACCAACCAAGCGCGGGCCGAATTGGTCGCAGTAACCAAGCTAGGGCACCCCGACCAAGTGGGTTAGTTTAGGTTAGAGCTAAATAATGAATGATTTCATAACTGCGAGCGTTTTAAAATGGACGATTTGTAAAAAGCGGAATCATACAAATTGCCTGCGACAGATACACATTGGTGTGTATCTGTCGCAGGAAGTTTGTATGATTCCGCTTTTTAGAAGAACCAACAAACAGACAGACAGGACGAACTTACATGTATAAGGCTACGACCACATCACATACAAAACCCATAAAGTCTCCCTTTATCAGATAAAAAGGGTTATACCATAGAATATTAATACAAGATCTTCTATTGAGCACACTTGATTTAAGAGCTACAATAAAAGTGTCCCTTACAAGTGAGCCTGCGGATTCGTTCTCTTATTGCGTGACCCATAAGCCGATTATTATGAACTGGGTCCGGCACGGCTGCTGACATTTATGGCGTCATTAATGCCGTTAATTATGTCTGATCTGTCAATAATATTGTGACAGGTTACATTGAGCCCGGATATACAGCTCTAAAATGGTTTTGCACCTCTCGGGAATACGGCTTGTCGAAAATGGAACAGCACTTAAACTAAAGACGTTCATTTGTTTCTTGACCTTTTATAACCGACTTCAAAAACGGAGGTTTCTCAATTCGACCGTATATATATTTATTTTTCATGTGTGTTCGCCGATTTCTCTGTCATTTGACGACACGGTTGGCGTAATGGCTGAGCGATCGACTGCTGCGCAGCGTGTCGCGGGTTCGATCCCCGCACGGAACAAATATTTGTATGATCTGCAAGTAATTGTTCCGGGTCTGGGTGTTTGTGTTTGTGAGTTTCTATGTTTGTAAACGCACCCACGATACAGGAAGAAATTCCTAGTGTGGGGCAACGTTTTTTAAAAAATAAAAATAAAATTGTAGACCGATTAAAAAATTTTTTTTTTTTTTTGTTTGAAAGGTTATGTATGCTCCTGAGGTGGTCCCATTGTCACCAAGTCATAATCTGATGAGGGGATCTCTTGGAAATCGAGGGAAATCCTCAAATTTTAAAGGCACACATCTATAGTGATTTAGTTATTTTTTATAGTAACTTGTGCATTTGCTCTCGGAAAGCACCATTTGGTGGAGTGGAATTGATGATGAAGACCACAGATGGTCACCGGAACTACTTAATAAGATGTATTTAACGAGTTGCGATTCGATTAGGTAGTTTAATATGGTTGCAAAGCCATTTATGCTCTTCACAATGCATATGGTGAGTGGCAGTTCTCCACTACAAAGTGAAAAATAACTTTAATTTTGGAAGTCGGATGTTTTTTTTTTGTAAAAAGTTTTTTTTTGGACTTTGACATTTCTTTGAGATTAGTAAATACGTAATGATGAATATGCTATTATTACTCCTACTCCTTCATAAGCACGCGGTGCGGTTGTGGAATTCACTTCTGCCGGACATTATGGACTGTTCCAGTAATTAAAAGAAGATTGAAAGAACACTATCTTTCCACTTCGTCATATAAGTTGCGTCCTCGGCTTATTTGTAATTATTTTATTTAGTAATTGTTTTTGTTTCTCTTTTTACTATGGGCGCGTTTTTTTTATTTTACATCGTCCTCACATTTAGTTATAATTTCAACATTATTTTTGTACTAATCTTTATGTATCAATTTAATTTAAAAGAGTGTCCATGGAGTTTCTTGCCCGTTCTTCTCCATAGGTACCTACTACGCTTTGGAATGGGCAACTAGCTTCATATTTTTAACTGACCGACTCCTTGACAATTCAAAAGTGCCTGTAAATGGTTTAATTGAAATAAATGCTTTGAGTTTGAGTTTGAGTTTGAGTATATATTATTATTTGAAATTACACTGTAATTTTGTAATGTTCTAGTGTTATTTATTTTAGAAGTATGTAAGTATACAGTATTTAGTATATTCCCATATAATTTGTTTTGTAAATTGTTTTGATTTTATGTATTCTATTTTCTCTTCTACTCTTACACACGGTGTCTACATCTCTTTGTCTACTGTCCTATCGCAAGTATGCTGGAAGAGGTTTCTTTAGAAATAAGCATCACCTTTGTACGTATTTTTTCTGTTCTGTTCTTCTTTTTGTTTATATACACATGATCAGCCTATTATGTTCCCACTGCTGGGACTCAGGCCTCCTCTCTGTGAGAGGGAGTGGGCTGTAATGGATTACAGCCGACTCCCTCTCACAGAGAGGAGGCCCGCACTGGGCCCGCGTGGTGGACCACGCGGGCCCAGTGCGGGTTGGTAGATGTCACATATCTTTGAATGTTGGGTTCTACGACATGCTGATATCCTCACGATGTTTTTCTTCACCGTTTTGAGAGCAATGGTGATGAAATAATTTGCACAAAGTAAAGCGCCTGTCAGGGGTCGAATCAACAACCTATGGGCCACCACTGCTCATTTTATATATGAATAAATATGATGTTATTTTCTTACTTACTTACTTACTCTCTTTATGTTTGTCTTAGACCAAAGCTGTATCACACGAGCAAGCTGCTATAAACATGGGCCTAACGTGTACATATGTAGTTGCAGTAGGTAGGTACTTTAGTGTTCCGATCAATGGTTGAACGTGCACTAAACTCGATGAATCACTGCGGTGCACGCCGCCTGGAAAAAGTCTTGCACACTTTACTCCTTATGGATTCGGCATAAGTTTTTGAGTAGTGCATATTGTAAAATACAAAGGATCTTGGGTCACAGGATGGATTTTGTCAATACGTGCAGCATGTTTGTAAGATTGTAGGTAAGTATATGTTTTATTTTCTCCGTTTTAGTAGAGTTGTGATACACTTAGTGAATATTTATTATGTAATATTTTTCACACTTATGCATAACTTATTATTTTGTGTGATTTATTTAATTAACCAAGAATAATTTAACCGTCATTTTGTCTCAACCGGAATCCCGGCTTTCATAGCCATAGCGGAAATGTTTTGAAAGATACTATTCAAAATATTTCTGTAATCAATTTTACAGATATCAATCACGTGACGTCGGGTTAATTAGCTAATCAGCTAGACCCTGCCGCGGGGAACTGTTGCAAGCGATACTGAGGGCCTGCTAAAACGAGTTCCGTGTTTCTTAATGTAGCGACGAAATAATGACGCGTTAAATATTAAAATTATACGATCAGAGTAACAACTTTACATTTTAATTAGACGGTAATGTTACTTGAACATTAGATGTGGTCAAGCGAATATATTATGTAAGACCTATAGAGGCTTGAGGAACAGGGTGTAAAGTTCACTCATCCTCCATAGAAAAAGGGAGGATCCTCCGACCAGACGGGTGTCATGTCTGGCGGACTGCCCGACGGTTGATGTCGGGATGTTGTATATATGCTAGTTGCGCGGTAAACTCTGCTTGTGCGATGCAGGATTTTACGTGACGTCAGTGTGATGCATAGTTAGCATGTGGCGATGTAGATGCCGCCACAGACCTAATACACCGACTCTTTGATACTAATATGTGAACTACGAATAATACAGTACTTATAGCTCGGAACGTGATTCACATTTTATGCGGGAGCCATTTTAATATCTTCCATAGGTATAACAACAATATGTCACACGCGATAATAACGTCAAACTCTCATAAAATAAAGTAAATCAAAAACATCAAAAACCCAACTGCGTAAAAAGTGAACTTTAAAAAAGATGGAAGCAAGATTTATATGACTAAATACTATAAACAATCTCATATAGTCGGAGGCAATACGTCTTTATTGGTAAATTTAAGAACACGCCTCCAACTTGCATGAGATTTTTTTGATTTTTTAAATTTACTTTTTTATTTTACACTTTTTGGTTAGGATTATAAGACGGTAAATTAGGTTATCTACCCACTTATAATCAGGTGATAACGGCCTCTTACTCCAAATGTTTGGGATAGATTTTTATCATTTTCTAATGAGAAATTATAAAGAAATGATAAGATAAGGAATGCCAAATTACATTTAAACATATAATTTGTATATATTTTTGTAATCACTTTTTAAAACCCTTCATTTTGATACCCCACTCGATATGTATAGGAGATTTTCTTTTTAAACATAGATACTTTTTGGCGCCAAAGATCCGCGATTTGGATTTTTATAATTTTTATATACCCAGTGACACTCGCGCAATAAAGGTTAATCTAACGACATATTATTCAATAAAATCGGTTCAGCAGTTTAGTAGTTACGAGGGAACATAGGAACATACATACAGGTCTAACACATAGTCCTGCTTTTTTGGCTTCGCCGCAGTCGGGTCATACGTACATGCATACACTGCATACAGGTCAAACACATAACCTTCCTTTTTGGCTTCGCCGCAATCGGGTAATAAAGTAGATCCTGTTAGAGTGTAGTCGTATATAAATACATCTAAACGACGAAGTTAAGGTGATCGTATAGCTATTTACGTGTTTAGTACGCATTCAGTAAAGGAAAAGATCGCGTATCGTAACGGAAACATTTGTGAAGTATCCCTGAACATCGGGGCGTGGGCCACGTCATTCGGGTCACGTCGGCGTAACAACGCGAGCGCCGAGCACCTCGGGTTTGTTGTGATATTGGCCCTGGTTTTTTCACAATACCTGACCCCACGGCGAGAGATTCCCTAACGTTAGTTTGTTGAGATAGCTGTACCAACTTTATGTTCTTTTTAATGTTTTAGTGGCCAAAGCGCTACGTGCCGTTCACGATGTTCGGATATCTGTCGTGAACCCTTTTTATCTCTGCGAAATGTTAATTGGAAAGGGATTGCTGAATACATTTATTATATTAATATTATTTTATGGAACTTTACTTATACGTCGTCGTAATTGTAAGTATCTATAGTTGAACTGATTTTCTATAGATTTGACTACATAAATCTAAAGCACCGTATTACCCCGTATCTCTGTCAATTATTTTAATCTTACTTAAGTCTTTTAGAACCTAGAGGGTTATGGTTCAAGATGCGTTGGTGTTTTTTTAGCGGAACCCGAAATAAAACCTCTTCACTGATACGTTTGTTAAGCTTATAAAAAAATTACAAAGTTTTGCTACAGTGTTGGTATAAAATCAGATTTCATTTGACTTACCTTTCTCACCCCAATAACCTCATTCTACCTTGGTTCCAATAAAAAATAAAGATATTTTTACATAAGTATCCGTTGGTACAACTGCTACGTTTAAACAACAACATCATGTTACCGAACGTAATAAAAACACTCTACAAAGGACAACAGTTTGTTAAGACTGCTTAGAAGTTCATTTTATAAACGAGAATTATGTTATTTATGTAATTCTCTATACAACATAATGTTTGTTTATAACTCCTTATTATTCCTTAGTGTTCCAGAAACTTCTGTGTAATGGGCTCAACAATCTTAAAAGTTCTTTACAAAAACAAGAAGATATTAGTTACTTTTCCTTTTAAACTTTCGGTACCACGTACTTGTGCTGGAAACTTTACCAGTGTCTTTGCAATGCTTGCTCAAACGTAAAATGTGATTAAAAAAATATTCTGTTACTGTGAACATATTTAAATTTAGTACCAGCTGTGGTTGTGTCTCGTCTTTCTATCAGCTAAGCCTTTATCTTGGGTGTAGAGTTCGGCTTGTAAAGTAATCAGATGTGGCTGGATACCAGCAGAGTTGGTAGCATCATGTTGGACTAAAGAGTTACATTTGTGCTGTCTTTCCCAATATTTATTAGTAAGATTTCTGCTGTTTAATGTTTTAAAGGTTTTACATAGATATTAGCAAAATAACTACCACGTAAGGTTAATTTTATATCGAGTAGGCATTCATTACATATGTGCACCAAAATGTCGTAAATATTTTTCCCCTACTCTTACTCTGCCTAATTTTTTGGCGTGACTCGTATTACAACAGGAAGCGTTCAAAAATAATTCTGATTTTACAACAAAAATAGTTCTGAGCACGTAAAAATAGAAGAGATATTAGGAGAGAGCAGTGGTGGCCCAGTAGTAACGGCCCCGACTGACGAGTTCTAAGTCTGGGTTCGAACTCCAGCAGGCGCGTTACTTTGTTTAATTTATTTCATAACCACTGCTCTCAAAACGGTGAAGGAAAACATCGTGAGGAAACCGGTATGTCCTAGAACCAAAATTTCGCAGACATGTGACATCTACCAATCCGCACTGGCCCCGCGTGGTGGATTACAGCCCACTTCCTTTCACAGAGAAGAGGCCTGTGTCCCAGCAGTGGGAATATTATAGGCTGATTATGTTATATAAAATAGGCTGGATAAGTAACAGTACAAAATGTGATTATTTATAAACGATCAACTACACAAAGAGATGTTCAAAGCAAAATTGTGTGCGACGGCTTTCAGGAACACCAGCCGATATAAAGGTACGGCCCGACTTTGGAGTTCCGTAATCATTGGAAATATTATGTGACCTTTAATATTCCAGCTATTTGTGTGAAAAATTGTTACGAAAATAAAGTAAGTATGTATGTTTAGAATTATGCCAGAAGGAAGAAATGTTAAGCATAGAAAATTCACAAGAACTGAGTATCGGTTATAGAAATAATCAGATCTTGTAGGCACGTGTCGTATATTTCTACTAAAGGATTAGGTTGCTTTTATTTTCTCAATATGTTCGTGACGACTATTTTTACTTTTTTTACGGTCCCGTCCCGGTACAGTATACCTATCTAAAGTTTGCACCGAGTTTGACAATTAAACCATTATATAAAATACCTACGTAAGGTAATGGCCCTTCGCCACCGCACAGATATACTGTGATTTTCTTTAACAGCATGAAGACAGGATTCCTTAGTTTTTAGGTCAGGATCGAACACTCGATACTAAGATATTGCTACTCTACTGTCCAGTATCGACAAGGCAGCAGCTCTGTTTCAATCACTCCTGTTAATAATGAAACAAAATCATACTTTTTTTTTTGGGTGGGAAATCATCAAATAACTTCTACTGCTCTGGACGGAGCGGGAGGGTGTGTCAGACTCTTACTGACTAAGACCCACCCATATTCCTTCCGTTGCCTGTGTTGCCAGGGGCCTCGGTAACCCTTTGGTACCTTCCCGCGACCCCGGCAGGCATCGGCCCTAGTGGACCCCTACGCTTGTGCTGACGACATCTCTTTGAGGTGCGTGGAATACAACGCGCCGTCGACCCAGGCCTGGTCCTTACCGGACGGTGAGCTACCTATTGCTTACCGTCCGCAAGCCGGTCAAAATCATACTTAAGGACTTTCAAGGGGAACAAACTTCAGTTTTAACAGCCCTTATTAATATTCACTACAATCTAAAAGTAGGTAGACGGGGACAGGTGCTGGCTATGCTGTCAAATTATGATACAAAAGAATAATTCAATTCTTGTTTCTTATACCTATACCATTTTCACTTTAGCATGGATATTGAAGTCAAAAGAAAACTAGACCAATTGAAACTAAATACATAATGGACGGCTGTAATATGCCTTTCTTTTTCTCAAGGATCCAAATGATTGACATTAGACTTTATTCTTTGTATAAAATAAGTACATTGAGACGAAAAAACGAATATGAGATGAACGATATTTATTTTCATTTGTTTGCTCACATATTATAAATAAAACATAATTATAATAAAATCATAGCGGAGTCAAAACTGTTCATTGCATATTTAAAAAAAAAGTAATTGCTTCGAGGTCTGGGAATGATTCTAATGGAGGAAATATAGTTTTTAGATTATTTGTCTGTTTGTCTAAATGTATGTTCAGCATCACGCAAATACTACCGGATAGATTCTGTTCAAATTTTTCATATATATTCCCTGTAGGTGACTCTGGTCAGCCTGTCTTGTCAGCCTGTCATTTAACCTTTTAAGTGATTTTAATCACGCTTTACCTTCATGGAGCTAAGCAGTCAATCATGACATATGTATAAGAACGGCTATTTTCGTCTACTTTGAACAAATAAATTAGCCTAGATTTCGACCACTGCTTCGCAAACCTGTGGTTGTAAGTGCGATTTCCAACTATTGAGGATTTGAAATATATGTATACCTATTTTTTATAATTTTAAAACGATACGTTTTAAAGTTATTAAAATACACAAGCTAACACTAAAATATATATATTTTCCCCTTTTTTATGTACTTGTACATACATACATACATACAAAGCTCAAAAAAATCGTCCGCATCGGAAAAGTGTCCAAAAGGCTGGCAGCATTGCCACGATGGATAGCAATGCTGATTTTCCTTGGGCTAAAAATAGGCGAATAACTATTTGGCAATGTCCCGAAATACTCGATGAGCATTCGGACCTCAAGGCCCTAGTGTCTCAACCCCAAACGGCTAAAACATATAGCATCCAATTAGGTTGTTATATTTGCGCCGTTTGAGGTTTGCAGCGGCCGCCCAAGCACAGCTAGGAATATGGGATGGCGCGAGGGGGTCGACACAGTTTGCATCCCACACCAAAGGGCTACCCAACTTCCACGGCACTATGGTCATTTCGTCTGGCCTCTTCCCATCGTCGCCCGCCAAGCCGGTTGTAAAACAGCTGGCCCTCGGTAATAACAGCCTGACGGATGATTTCGTTAATGCTGGTGTGCCGTGCCATCTGACCAGCGCTCTTACTGCAGGATAGGCCATGATGTCCGAGGTAGTCGACTTCTTCACCGCACTGACAGCGATGTGGAGCCCCGCACGTTGCGCCCAGACGCAAACATGAAGCGTTAACTATTAATATATTTTGTGATTATTTTTTTACATTTTGTTATACTATTATTGTATTATATGATAGTATGATAGTTCGTTCACAGAAAAACACAGAGTTTGGGCTTCTTCTGACATATATGGTTATAATAAAAATATACATTAATGGTTAATGAAACTCTGAACTCTGACTGTTAATGAAAAATCCGGTGTGTTTATAATCTACCGTTATATTATTTTAGTGATAGCTGTTCGTCAGATAATCTATAAGAATGCATCAGTTAGTGTACCAGTGTCCTGCCATTAGAGTGTCGACCCCAGGACGAGTTGCTTCTCAGACAGACACGTACGTCGCTCGTCGAGCGTCAGGACTGGTGAGTCCTGACTCTCTTTATATTTTGGCTGCTGAGACCAAAACTACAAATGTAGTATACAGGGAAGTTTTGGGGCTTGTGACTAAATAATAACAGCCGCACGGGTCAATACATCAGGTTAAGCTACGCTTGCCGCGGTTGGTCCGTGGGTGGGTGACCATCTTTACATACCACAACCCGTCCGTGCCTCGGAAAGCACGTTAAGCCGTTGGTCCCGGCTGCCATTCGTAGATCTTTGACAGTCGTTACGGGTCATCAGAAGCCCAAGTCTGACAACCAGTCTTACCAAGAGGTAGGTATTGTGTTACCCAGTAACTGGGTTGTGGAGGTCAGATAGGCAATCGCTCCATGTAAAATACTGGTATTCAGCTGCATCCGGTTAGACTAGAAGCCGACTCCAACGTAGTTGGGAAAAGGCTAGGCAGATAATGACAGGGAAGTTTTATAAAAGGTACATTGTGAGTTTTATGACTTCTACGCGGCCGAAGTCGCAGTTCTTCAATATAACATAATCGATCTAACCTACGCAGTTATGGTTTTGTTTATATCTTGAGAAAGTTTATCATATATGCATTACCTATAATCAAGGTCGAATTTTTCTATGTCAACTTTTATAATATTCAATCGCACGCAAGATATCACACCGTGTGTTATAAAATAATAAATAATCTGTGTGACTTTAATAAAAAGATCTAAAACTAAACTTACCGAACTAAAACGAACCGAACAACCGCAACCGCTTGCGGGCACAGCAAACGTACGCCCGTGAGTTTAGTCCATAATAGGTATCAATGGTAACCGCCAGCCATCCTCCTTGAAATGCCTGAATATTTAATATCTGTTTCAGCATGTTTTCGTCGTTTATACGGAACATTCAATAAATAAGTGGGTTCGGCCTTGGCATTTTTTACAAAGGGGAAAGGAACTCATATGAGAAATATTAAGGCTTAGCGATCGCCAACAGCTGACGCGGGCCACGCGTGACTCACACCAAAATGTACCCTATGACCTTCTTCACCTTGGAAAATGACATTTATCCATACCTTATAAAGGAAAAGGTGAAGTTTGTTTTAGAGACATGATATCAAACTATTAGGCTAGCTAAGTACTCGTATAATTGATGTCAAGCGATAGATATTGATAACGCTCGTGCACACTAGTGCGACATCGCGGACGCGACAGGCAGCAATATGCCTTTCGCGCCCGCGTTATCGCCCCAGTCTACAGGAGCCTTTACACGTGCCATAATAATGTATGCTCATTTATTATACTAACTTACTGTCCTAACTAATATTATAAATTCAAAAGTGAGTTTGTTTGTTTATTTGTTTGCTTGTTTGTTTGCTTGTTTGTTTGTTTGCTTGTTTGTTTGTTTGCTTGTTTGTTTGCTTGTTTGTTTGCTTGTTTGTTTGCTTGTTTGTTTGCTTGTTTGTTTGTTTGTTTGTTTGTTTGGTTGTTTGTTTGTTTGTTTGTTTGTTTGTTTGTTTGTTTGTATGCTTGTTTGTTTGCTTGTTTGTTTGTTATGCTTTCACGCTAAAACGGCTAAACGGATTTGGATGAAATTTGGCATATGGATAGACCATGACTTGTATTAGGACATATAATACTTTTTATCCCGACATTCCAACAGGATCGAGACTTACGCAGGTGAACCCGCGGGGCGCATCTAGTCAACAATAATTTAGAACTGAAGGACAGCTAATAAATGGTTTAATTAATATCTATCACCTTTTTCCGTAACATAGTAGGTAGCTTGTAGTGAAGAAAACAATAATATGTTTAAGTATTTCAAACATTAATATTCAAAGATGAAACCCTGATGAGAATGCAATGGACAACCCATAAACTTTTATTGTCGGTGTAAAATATCTTTGAACCAAGTTAAATGCATTTTAACTGTTTTCAGCATCTAGTGATAGTGCTGTTGCCGAAATAATTATAAAACGATCAACGACGCCAATGAATCGAATGGTCTTATCAACAGATAGAGAGAAGAAATACTTTTCTAAAAGAAGTGACGTAAAGAATATCACTTCATCTGTTAGTATTCCAGAATTCATATCGCAGAACTGATTGATAAAAAAGTACGTAAGTATTGCAATTACGGGCAATAATTCTATTGCATGTGTTTTGACTGTTGCCATTCCGCGTTGGCAATACAGCATTCATAAACAATCAATGTCCATCCTCCTGTATGTATGAAAAATCTTTGGAGAGAGAAACATGAGAACTATTTTATAATAGCTTGAAAAGCTTTACTTTCTTTGAATTGTGGTCTTGTAAAACAAACACGCATGATATTTGAAAAAAATACCTCTACAAACGGATAGCTAATCTTTAGACGATAAGCTCATTGTGATTGTTTCATATCAGAGCATTCAGTCTGTTGTGTATCATAAATGTATTGTCTTCAATTTATTATCATCTTCACAATGAAAGCAGTAAGTAATTAAATTATTTAATCATAGCTAGACGTCGTAATTATTTTTATGGCGGCGATTCCACAACCATCAAAAGGCTCGTAACTTAGAATTGTAAGCTTTTTAGTATAATCGGTTAGAAATAAAACCAGAACACAATTTAGACATTTTGCTTTATTGAGGTTAAGCTACTTTTATTAGCTTTATTTGTTTTTCTAAAACTTTTCTATTTCATTGTATTTTTAATTTCGACACTCAAACAGCTGCGAGTTCGTAGTAGAGATGTCTCAGACAGGCTCGCGTTTTGCCAAAAAAGATTCTGGTGTCGGGAGTGAGCTCGTTTGTCAGGGAGGGCGCGCGGCCGGTGCCTCCAGCAATCTGTTTGTCCAGCTGCCACCTTCCTTCTTTTAACAAGAGCTTTGCTTGATATCCGGAAATTTATTTTTCTCACAATTTGTCGCGACGTTCCATTGCTCGCGGCCGCGCCGACGATTTATGACAACATGCCGAGGATATCACGAACGTTATTCGTAGAAGCACGTTGATTAAAGTGCCTATCACTCACCAGACATACGTATATACGTCGCAATCTAAACTAAAACATGTCAAGCCATTCTATACTTTTAGGTTTTTATAATACATTCCCTTGTCGACATAAAACTTAGAAATGTATAAAATAAAAATGATTAAAATCTACTTTGAAAAGTTTCCAGAACCTATAGTTTGCACAGTGCTATTTAAAATTACAAGAGTAGTGTAGACTAAGAAATGATTTTGACCTTAACGAGTTTCAAAATACAGGTAAGTAATTCACAATGTCGGCAAATTGAAACACCTACACGATGTCACCATATTTAGAATGATATTAATCAACTTAAACGGCGTAACTAGCTGTTGAAGACGAAAGTACCAAAATAAATTGCATGTGTAGGTGTTGCCGAAAGTTACTCGTAGACAATAATCAAATTAACTAGAAACATTGTATTCATTGTTTTAATATACTTAATGTTATGGAATATTTTAGTGGGCACGTAAAGTACGTGCAGACAGAGATTGGGCCCTCATCAAACCCTCGGATCCACATCTGAAGGAAGTTTGACAACTCTCTAGTTACAAGTGCACACTTTACGAGCTCACGAATCATTATCTCATTGTTCCGGTGAAACTCAAAATACGTCGTTCACGGCAACGCTTTGTTCCTCAAAATTATGATCGTCCCCTCGGTTATCCCGTACCATTAGTAACATTATGGCCTCGGGTATTAGCTTAGTTATACGTTTGCTATCTCGCCTTTGATTTAGATGCCAATATTATGTACTATACGTACTTTTCTTCGTTTGTAATTATAGTTATGTATGTACAAGAGGTCTGCACGACGATGTTACTTGTATTCATTTATCAAGTAAGAATCTATTTTCATGAGCACTTGTTGGTTGAGAGGATCAATTTGTCACAAACCTTAACAAAAATTTCTATTATTGGGATATTCATTTGGGTTCGTAGGTTGGTATGTTCGTAAAAGGTAAACTTCTGGTGTACAATTTTGTAACGTAAAAGAAAATTTTGCTTTTGTCAAAGGAAATATATAGCACTGTTATCTTCAAGTTGTGGTGAAGATAAAATTTGTATAACATTAAGATACATGTTTATATAAATAGGCAGTTGTTTTTTTCATGGAATATTCTCTCGGAGGCATTTTTGGCTTTAAAAACCTTCTGCCATCTCGACCACTTTAAAAGTCATAATGAGGGTGGGTCTCACGGTAACCCTACCGTGAGACCCACCCTCATTATAACTCAATCTCTCTGGTATTGCATTATTCCAATACCCTTTATTTTAAAATATACCTACTTATCTGACATTTTGATCCAACGTTATATAAAACTTTAAAAATACTAGATGCAAAGCTAATAACATGACCTTTAAGAGACATTTTCAAGAGTTAAGCTCGTTTAAATGCATTTTATTTATAGAAGCTCCTCATTGAAGCGTAAACTCGTTTACGTTTGACCTTCACTGTAATGTCTGAAATGCGCAATAGAAAAGAAGTCGCATTTAACAACCCTTTCTGTGAGGGGAATCAGTGCTTTTTATTACAGGTTACTAACGCGCTGAGATTCTGTATTATCTTACAAGACATTTTCCTGAATATTTTAGAGAATTTCTGATTCCACTAACGGTTATGGAGGTCAGACTGGCAGTCGCGCATCCGATTAGACTGGAAGCTAACCCCAACATAGTTGGGAAGGTAGGCTAGCTAGATCATCATTTAGCAGAATTTCTTTCTTTATTTGAAACCGGAAGTGAGATAAGAGAAGCTCAGCATCCTAAACTAAGATTGTTAGCTCATATATCAGGAGACAGTTCCTTCGCTGATTACATAATGAACATCTAAATATAATTCTCATTCAAGAAACCCAAAGCAAGATAGCGATCACAACATTATTTACAACCGAGAACTCTGTAATCTCCGTTTGTAATGTTATGAATGAGATTTGATTGTAGTTTTATTTGTTACTCGATCCAGTCTCGAAGGACCAATGGCTGGCGATGAAACTTTGCAGGGAAAGTTGCCTTCGCGCAGAGGGCATAGGCTACTTGTTTACCCGATTGGATCGCTAGCTCCTCAGAGATCAACAGTGAAATATGATTTCTTTGAGATATTAAGATAACATTTATATGCCCTTAACTTTTTCCGGATTATTGCTGAAGTTTGTCTTGTTATATGTACCGGTTTAGAAGAAAAGTAAAAAGGATTAAACATGTTACTATTTGAGTAACAAGAAGTGTTAACATATTTCCGTGCATTAATCAGGTACAGCCCGATTCAAAGTTTATGGCGGCTCGGAACATGAAGCGAGTGTCTGCGCAGTAAAAAATTCACGTGTCAGCGGGGGTGAGGGGTGCGGTACTGCGCAGCGAGTAGCGCACTTCAGAGCCGACATTAAGTTTGAATCAAGCTGTAAGTACGAGTATAAGTTCGATTACACAGAGTCTATGTTCCCGGAACAAAGACAGTCTTATTGGTCAACTATCGGGTAAGTTTCAGTTAGTGATATAGATATATAAATTCCACAAACTCTTTAATGTTAATTAAATTGCATTAGAATCACTTATAAAACCTACTTAGGTGTTTTTCAGATTGAAGGAGCACAACGACCACAAGACAGTATAAACATCACATATCAGTATGTAAAGAAAAATAACGTTACAAAACATACATTGGATCAACTTCAGAAAACGGGCACAAACTACTAAACGTGGCAGTGAAACGACATCATTTATATATGCTCCATTTCGTATCTTGTATCATTTGTTAGTTGTGGCAGTATTAAACAAATGTTTGTTTACATAATACAACACGGCAGTTGTAGGTACTAGTGGCGGTGGTCAGGCGGTCATCTGAACGCCACACAGCGCTCCGTAATCCTCCAGTGCATCCATCATTCGGTAAGCCCTGCTCTAGCTCACAACCGCTCAAAACGGCTATAAAGGGGCTTTAAACGATTACGTGCGTAAACGCTCCTTATATCGTTCAGTGTTCATTAAAAGTGATAATTAAAAGAATGGTGCTGTAGTGATGAAGGTAGGGGATTTATTATGCATGGGAATTGCGGCCGTTTATGGTGTTCAAGGAACGTGAGAAAATCCGTAAATAAGCTGCTACTTGCGTTGACCGCCGCCCCTAGATCGTGGTCGATTCAAGTGGGGAAAAGGTATCATTGTGGGTTACAAGAGTTGGGCTAGTAAATGTTTCAACCATAGAAATCTATGGTTACAACATACGTACAGTTTTTGCGAGAATGTTTAACAAAACACTCACAGCTATAAAAAGTTTATTAGCAAAATTTGAATGTTCTGCTATTTAGTCTATTCTATAAAAATCTCAAGACGAAAAATAGTGTGAATTGAGCTGCCATTCCACATAATGCTAGGAATTGGCACTATTGACAGGTCACTTCCCCTAAGTTTGAAGTGAGTTGCCATTCCACCTAATGCTAGGAATTGACACTATTGACAGGTCACTTCACCGAAGTTTGAAGTGAGCTGCCATTCCATCTAATGCTAGGAATAGACACTATTGACAGGTCACTTCACCGAAGTTTGAAGTGAGCTGCCATTCCACCTAATGCTAGGAATTGGCACTATTGACAGGTCACTTCCCCTAAGTTTGAAGTGAGTTGCCATTCCACCTAATGCTAGGAATTGACACTATTGACAGGTCACTTCACCGAAGTTTGAAGTGAGCTACCATTCCATCTAATGCTAGGAATAGACACTATTGACAGGTCACTTCACCGAAGTTTGAAGTGAGCTGCCATTCCACCTAATGCTAGGAATTGAATTGACACTATTGACAGGTCACGTCACCTAAATTTCCACGGTGAGACTTTAATAGCACTACTGATCAAGTTAAGCTACTGCCGACCTTCAGTGAACCTATCTACTTACATTATTATAAACAGAATATTTTTATAACATCTATAAGAAAAATTATTAAGTCAGAAAGGTCAAAGCATAAATAAACATAAATATTGCCTGAATTGTTTGAACTCACGCTTATTTTCATAATGTTTAAATTATTGTATTACTTAGTACTTAAACGTAATGTTTATTTATTATTTATATACTTTTGTGAGTTAAGAAAGTACAGTCTCGATCTTTAAAGTATTTTGTTATTATTTAATTAAGACGAACCTAAGCAGATGTCTTACCTATGTATGTGTATGTACCTAATGTTAGTTTGGAACACAGTTGTTGACACTAATTATTTAATATTAATTCCCGCTAAAAGCAATATATTGAACTAAGCCTTATATAAATAAATAATATAAAAATATATATAGTATCCTATATCCTAATCCAGGTCATGGTCTACCCATGTGCCAAATTTCATCCAAATCCGTTCGGCCATTTTAGCGAGAAAACGTAACAAACAAATAAATAAACAAACTCACTGTCGCCTTTATAATATTATTACTAGCTTTGCACCGCGGTTTCACCCGCATAAGTTTTGATCCTGTGGGAATATCGGGATTAAAGTATCCTTAACAGCTGTAACTACAGGAAAACGGTCTGAAGAGATGGTCCTTTACTTTTTGAGAAATATTGATCTCCATTGACAGATTAGCAAGAAAATGGGCAGTTTTCACAAATACTTTTTTGATGCCAATCATTCCTGTTACAAGGATCAAAAAACTCCATTGGAACAACTGAGGTTTGAGTACTAGAAAAGTCAGAGTTTTAATAGTAGTCAGTAGTTTTCCTTTAGCTACAACGGTTAAGGTACAGTAACAGTCAGAAGTCGACTAGCAATCTCACAAAACTATGGAATAGCAATATTAGTTGTACTTATGACCTTCTTCTATAAGACAACACTACACATTGGCATCTTGTTGCCCGTATAGCGCAGGCGATAATGGTCATTGCGGTGTAAGTGGACTTCTGGACGTTGACTGTACCTGTCCTTACTGCCGCATCTCAAAAATCCACCCTGTATATATTATATTTATAGGATTTGTTCGGGAAGGTTTAAGTGCATACCACCATTCATATTTAACTTATACCTACATATATTAAAGAAATCTCGATGTTATGTCAAGTCGTAAAAACCGTGCGAAGCAGAGTCGGGTCGCTAGTAATGGTATAAATATATGGTATTATACGTACCTACGTATAATAAATAAGCTCGGTACATATATACCTTTAAGAACCTTCCTAAAGGTATATATGTACCGAGCTTATTTCTGAATTCTAGGAGGCTTCTAAAATTTTGTTAAGAACATGATTGACTAAAAGGTTATGAAATCAGAATTGTACTAAACTTCAACAAATATCGAACACCTCTTGAACATATTATTATGTTGGAATATTATGTGTACTTACTTGCGGATTAGATCGTCAGTGACATTCTACTTTTTTTTGCTAGTGTTTTTGGTCCGACTGCCTGGGCAAAGGCCACACTCCGTTCCTACACTACTCTTAGGGTGGAAAAAGTGGTGGTGAAATCTCGGTCGGTTCCATTGCTGGTGATATCCTTTCATTAAATTGCTGCGTTGGCCTCGTGGTCACAAGCACGACTGCTGATCGTAGTCCCGGTTTTAATTCCAAGGACGGGCAGTTTTATTGGAATTTTCCATTAGGAATTTCTCAGTAGCAGAGTGGAGTTAAGAAGTTGATGGTGAGATACCCACATGCTTTAGAAAGCATGTTAGGCTGTTGGTCCTGCGGTCTTGTCGAATTGTTGTTCCATCGGACTATGAGAGTGACGGAAGAGAGAGTTACATACTGATGCACCTCCTGCGTCATTGGATAGTCTCCGCTGAAATATGGTATAGTGTATAATAGAGTTTGGTATAGATTTTTTTGTTGGTATATTGGCGTGTGCTAGCTAACATATGGCAAATAATTTAATTTAATGTTTTGTGTCGCGTAATGTTAATTATTTTGCATACTTTTGCATATAAACAAGTTTAACTGAGCAGACAGCTGTGCTGATGCATGCATAGAGTTTGTTGCGCCACTTCTTCTTCCCGGCTAAAACACAAGGAAGTGGCGAAGGGCGGGTGTTTTTGGGGGACTGTCATGTAATTTTGACGTTCGAAAAGTGCTGATTCTCAGCCTATTTTGAATGAATGACTTTTGATTTGATTGGCCGCCAAGACAGAAATCCGTGTCGCGGGAAGGTACTAAAGGGTCACCGAGGCCCCTGGCAACACAGGCAACAGGAAAGAATACGGGTGGGTTTTAGTCAGTAAGAGTCTGACAGACCCTCCCGCTCCACCCAGAGCGGGAGAAGTTATTTGATGATTTCCCACCCCAAACAAAAAGGAAAAGACAGAAATTCGTTTCAGAAGACTATGATATAGTATACATAGTTTACGCAAGTAGAATGTGTGAGATTTGTAATAATAATATCCTTTATTTCAGGCAACTAAGGCCCATAAAAACACAATACATAAATAAGTATAAAAACAATAACTATAAACTAATACATATTTTCTACAACAAACTTAAAAACTACTGCACAAGAAGTGACGGCGTCATGTTACGCTGCGAGGTGTCGCGTAGTCGACCGCGGAAACACCGATACAGCACATTTTTAGGCCAAAACTCTTCCTTGAGGAGGGTCACCAAATGATGAGTCGGAACACGCAATACAAACGACTTGAAATTGGTGTTATGGTGCGTCTCCAACTTCTCCACCCTCAAGGTCCAGTTGGTCTTCACCCGTATGTACTCTACGATGTCCTCGGTCTTCGTAGATTGGTGCAAACGGGACACGTACAGATGCGTCGTCGGTACTGCAGGACGTAGCAGCATGTTAGAACCTGCAGGCGCTGTCCCGTACTGGTTGCGATAAGTAGGCTTCCTCTTCTTTCTCTCCACCTTGATAAATCCGTCCTCATCACATGTGATCTTCGGTGGACCCTGCTGTTTGTGGTCCATCACCGCGCCTTTAGTCGCACTCGATGCTGAGCGACTCTGCTTTCCTCCTACGCAACCTAAAGGTGGCTCTGCTTGTCGGTTTGTTTGCGACACAGTAGGTTTCGTCTTAGCGACAATTGCAGAATAGGCACATTTGGCGGTCGATGTACCTATTACGCGCATTGCTTCCCCGGCAGGCACGACGCGATCAGCGGAACACGATGCAACGCTTGCATTCTTGACAGCCGATGACGTAGTTTCACTCGCCGACTGAAAACTGCAGACTGAAGCATTTTGTGCCCCGCGACGTGAAACACATGAGAGCCTTCCGGTGACCCACTTGTCGGAACAGCGTTGCGCAACAAAGCTACTTCAGCTCGCAGCTCACCAATGGTGACATCCGATGACTCCAACTTGGACTTCATCTCAGCCAGGCTCACCTTCAGTCACGCGATGTCCTTCAGCAGCCTGGTGACGTCGACGTGGTCAAAAGTGACGAGAGGCAGTTTGTGCAGCTCCTTCGCCACAAACTCTCTGATCAGGATCTGTCCTCTTCAGCAGGTCGACAATGTCCTGCAGACTCTTCTCGCCACTATCCCTCCGGACAACAGAGGACTAACTCTGTTGTCCCTGTGTTTGTTTGTGTTGTGAATAGGATCTGGGAACTTAGTGGCACCGAACCCTAAAACAATTGCTTTCGAGACTTTTAAAAAACGTTTCAATCGTATAAAAGGGAATATCGAACATAAAATAAAATTGAAAACTGTGGATTCGTGACACACCCATGAATTTTGCAATAACTGTTATAATTTAATATTCTAAACCTTTTTGTGATAGATTATTCGGAATATCGGATTCAGAATTGATATAAAATAACGACCAACGGAAATAGGAGTCATAAAATTCATTTTTTAGTCGACTTCCAAAAGGAGGAGGTTATCAATTCGACATGTTTATTTGTTTTTTTTTTATGTTCGCCGATTTCTCCGTCAATTATGGACCGATTTTAAAAATTCTATTTTTTCTTTTACAGGGTATACTCCCGGGGTGGTCCTATTGTCACCAAATCATAATCTGATGAGGGAATCCCATGGAAATCGAGGGAAATCCTCAAATTTTAAAGTCACACCTATAGCGATTTAGGTATTTTAACTTGTGCATTTGCTCTCGGAAAGCACCATTTGGTGGAGTAGAATTGATGATGAAGACCACAGATGAAGTATTTAATTAACGCATTGCGATTAAATTAGGTACTTTAATATGGTTGCTAAGCCATTTATGCTCTTCACAATGCATATGGTCAGTGACAGTTTTCCTGGTTCCTACTAGGAGAACTCCTCGACAATTAACGTCCCTGCATCAAGAAAATAAATATTTTGTAAAAGATGATGAGCAGTTGACATTAGGCTATTGTAACTTAGATAAATTACAAACTGACCCACTATAAAGTGAAAAATAAAAAACTTAAAAAAAAAACAACCGACTTCCAGAAAAAACTACAAAGTGAAATATAACTTTAATTTTAGAAGTCGGTGGCAAAAAAACTAAAATACAAATCCAGAGACACCGACACAACTTATTTTTCACTTTGTAGTGTTTTTTTTTTGTAAAAAGTTTTTTTATTATTAATAAACCTACCGTTGTAGGCGAACTGTTGACGTAAATTGGAACAGAGAATTTCAAAATAGAAAAACTCAAATAAATTTTGGTTTTATCTGGAAATAGAAACCTGACGTTTTGATGCTCGACAGGTGCACTTGCAACAAACTGTTATGTGTTGTTTGATCTGGCTACACGGCGCGGACGGTTGTAACTAAAAATGTATGAGTAGGTTGCTAAAAGTACAGTCAAGGAAATTAAATGTTGACCCTCCGAATCCTCAAATGAATACCCTCCGTGTTCTCTAGGCGATCCACACAGTGGTGACACCCGGGCGTTTCTTCCCGCCTTATCCGACACAGGAACCTCCCGAAGCTGCCATGTCCGGTGAGGACCTGCGTCAGGCGGAAGGTGAGGACGCCGTGGCGCCTCTCTAGCCACTTCTCAAAGAGGGGACTTATCGCCGCAATTGTGGCGTGCCCAGCACTGGGCGACAACCATACTCGCCATGTCGCGAGATGAGATCCCGCTGGAGCTCCGTCCGCTGTGCCGCGATTTCTCGCGGCAGCGGAGTTGCGCCCCGGCGTTTCGCTTCCTCGCGCCACTCTCATACGTGTGCGAGAACTTTTGCCTCCAGATCCCATGGCGGCAATCCAGCAAGGAGGCTCGCTGCCTCACAGGAGACCGTGCGGTATCCCCGGACCAGCCGAATGGCCATGACCCTTTGGGCCACGCTCAACCGGTGGGCTGGCCACAGCACCAGGAAACGCGCCCACACAGGAGCCCCGTAAAGGGCCATGGACCGCACGACGCTGCGGCCCGTTGCGGCTTAAATGTGCGCTTGGCTTTATTGTCATTTCATACAACTGTCAAAGAATTACAGTTGTTATTTGAATAGTTGTCAATTTGCTTCCCTGATCTTACCGGGGTATAGATTGCCAGAAATTGACTGTGAGTATTACTAGTTATTATTATTTTAAGAGCTTGACCGGCGCAGCAGCTGAATGACTGCTGTCTGCGCTTCAATTTAATTATAGCACAAATGTTTCTGTAGATAGTTGTTACAAGCTCTTAGTTTACCTACCTATATTTACGTACGGCGTAAAGGTTGGAAACTTGCGTTTTTCGTAGCTCTCCTTACAATTAAAAGCTATTCATGGACATTTTCATCCGACGATTTTGTCCCATATATATAATAAAAATCAGCAAATTTTTCAAGTACCAAATTAACCTTTAATCTAGTTTACAGTCTAGTGATGAACGTCCAATACCGAAGTAAAACGTAAGTATATATTTCAGTTAGAGTGGGAAGGAAGTCTGAATACACGAGTAAGGGATTAGGATTACTCACTTCTTGTTTCGAGCCCTTTAAACTCTATTTTCAGAATGGCTCATTCAGAAGTTAATTAATTTAACTACATTTCGAGATAATACTGATGTTGTGAGCAAAATTTTAAATGTCCTCAGCCATTAACACCCAATATTAGCCTATTGAGCTGTATTTCACAAACTTTAGTGTCCCAAAACGATAGAGGTCCATACCTCTATCGTTTTGGGACACTAAAGTCTGATACAGAACTAGCAAAAAAATTGCGTACTGGTTAAAATATTATTAGAACATGGTACCATTACCATGTTCTAATAATATTATATCGATGCTCAAGTTACACAAAAATAATGAAATAGGTCTAAGGCAGGTCCAGCCACGTTTCCTCAGTAACACATAGATTTAAATACTAAACGTTAAAACAGCTTTATATGTATTTGAATCAACTTAGGGTAATCTGATCATTTCTTTCTATTATCCTTATAAATTATTCAACTGAATCTGAACAACTTCACTTCTATATTCGTATTAACTCAAAAAGAACGCTTGAAGGCGAATCATTGAATGTAATCTGCTCATCAGACATTCTGCGTTATCTTTACAAATCGTCTCTGGGCATGCAATAACGCGAATGTACTTTTTTGAATGAAGCTTCCTCCGCGACAGCTCATGTTTCTTATTCAACTGAAATCGGATCACGGTTTAAGTCACTGAAAGTGTATTAGTGTATGTCTGTCTGTATACCATGTTCAAAAAACAACGATATAAGTATATATACAGCAAATATTTTAACCAGTACGCAATTTTTTTGCTAGTTCTGTATCAGACCTCGTTTGCGAGCCAATAGGATCCGTAACCCCGCGGTCCCTAATAAAAGGTGCATTTTAACAGACAATCAACAAATAACTTCGGGTCACGACTAATCTTAAAAAAGTCTAGTTCGAACCAGATAAAATTAGCAGTCAGTAACCCGTGCGAGTTAACTAGGCACCTGGTGTTGTGACGTCACTCGTAAAGTACTGTTCAGTACAGCAGGCTTAGCATGACGCTTCCTATGAGCCATGTCTATTCTTTGAAGAAATACAAAGCGTCATGCTAAGCCTGCAGGTGTCTAGTTAATTCGCACGGATTATATGTAGATAGTGTAGATACGTTGCGGCGTCGGCGCATCAAGCTAGCGGTCAGCTGATAAGTACCTACGTGTGCCACCGAGCCGGCGAATGATCACAAAATCAGTTTCAAAGTAAACATCTTTCGTAAACGATGAACGACGAACTTAATTTTTTATTACTAACACATTTCAAAATAAAAATATTAAAACTCGAAAATTTGCGCACTGGTTAATTTTTTTCCTGTATATTATTACCTTTTTTCATATTCGATATTAAAACAGTTTTAAAATGTTTTAAACGACCTCATTAAGCTACTTGAGGCATATTATTTATCAACAAAAATTAATTTCATAAATAGCGCATCAATACCAATTGTATGGCGATACCAGCCAATAAATTGACAAATTTCAGGCTCTCTCTCCCTCTTTTAGGCTTGTTGAAATCACAAATGAATATTCAAATTTTACATTGACTAGCTTACGAGATTTAATTTATAATTGAAAGTGTTGCCTTTCCTGACGTTTTCACAATTCGGATGCGGCTAATTGCGATTCTGAATGGAACTTTGAGTTGGGACTTAAACTGGTTATAATGTCCGCCGTACTCTGGTCACGTAACGTTTTAAGCCCTAGGGTTGCGCCTTCCACTTCGCACATCTATTTGTTGTTCACTGTTTTTGACGTTTCACGCCTTTGGAACTGGATTATAATGCGCTGATTTAATATTTGGGTCACGTACTACAGGTACAGAATTCGTAAATTGCATTAACTAAAGGGTTAAACTGGATTAATTTACCAAGAACGTTGAATGTACTCTGTACATTTTAAAAAGCAATTTAAACTGAAAGTAATAAAGTAAACGAACTAATTTACTTTATGTGCCACGCGTAGTGTGTATTATACACTTTTTCAGAAATACAAATAGTGCAAATGGATAAATTGGAGCTAATTTTATTTAGCTATAATACAATTTTAATACGGGTTAAATCTGAATCTGGATTTAAATTCTGAACTAATTTCATATTTCAGTAGGTACATTTTAATGGCTTCAGTAATTTTAAGTTAAGAAAGCAATGAGAGCAGCTGTAGTTGTTAATGAAAGTTATGTATAGCCCTAGTGTTGTAGCTGTGTTGAGTGTTGGTACTTTGCCGACTTAGAGTTATGGTTGTACAAAGAAACAAAGAAGATTCGAAAAAGTTCACACACGATATGAATTCCCAGGAGAGGAGACGAGACGTGGTCGGAGAGAGTGGCGCCCGACGCGCGCCGCGCCGCGCTGCACCGCGCCACTCCGCCCGATGCCCGGCGCCCGGCGCCCGCCCGGTATTACAAACGTGCCTGTTTCAAACGTCTAACAGGAATTGTATATTTCAAAAATAAAACTTTAAGGAACGCAACGCTGTGCAGTGTGCACCCCGACTTTTTAAAACGTTGGTAATAATCTAGGGTTGGTTCCTTTTTGAATAGGTAGGTACAGCATAGGAGAAAATATTTAGGGTTTTATCTTGATATTTGAACATTCTGAAACTAGTTACACTGGGTTTTTCGTAGATACGTTCGTAACATGTTCGTAACAGTAGCGTACATACATACATACATTTTACACAAGTTACATAGATATATTAACTACCGTTGAGAAAACTATTTGCGTCGCAACAGAAACTTACCTCATAATGTCTAGGCATTTGAGTCTGAAAATAAACGGTAAGAAGAAACTCAAGTTAGTAAAGCTTTGACATCGCTGGATTCAATAATACTACTCCCAAAAATGACAATCTCTTCCCAAAATCGAAAAAAAAAAATAGTAACGCTGAACAGCGTGGCTTACCGTGTAGGCTTTTTCTTTATTACTAGAGAGATTTACAGTTGATATATGTGAGATTTGGGCTCAACCCCGGAGGCTTTCTTCACAGTAGATAGACATAATATAAATGCATTCAAACTTGTTTTCTGTAGTGGACGATAAAATCAGCACGCGAGCCCCACACACTAATACCCAGCGTAAGCTTACACACATGGTTGTCGCAACCCAGTGCTGGGCACGCCACAATTAAGGCGATAAGTCCCCTCTTTGAGGAGTGGCTAGAGAGGCGCCACGGCGTCCTCACCTTCCGCCTGACGCAGGTCCTCACCGGACATGGCAGCTTCGGGAGGTTCTTGTGTCGGATAAGGCGAGAGGAAACGCCCGGGTGTCACCACTGTGTTGATCACCCGGAGGACGCGGTGGAGCATACGGTGGAGGTCTGCCCGGCTTGGGCAGAGCACCGCCATGTCCTCGTGGAGGCGATCGGCGGCAGAGATCTCTCGCGTCCGGCCCTGGTACGGAGCGAGATGGGCATCCGTCACCTTCTTCTGCGAAGCAGTAATGCTCGCGAAGGCGGGACGGTTGAGGGAAAGGCAAACTTCACGCCCTCTCGCCCCTAGCCGCCGCAGGAGACGCCCTGGGCGTCGGGAATTCCGGGCGGATTTCCGGCCACCGTAGGCGCGGGCTTGCGGACGGTGAGCAATGGGACCAAGGACCAGGCCCGGATCGGACGGCGCGTTGTATTCCACGCGCGCCTCAAAGAGATGCCGTTAGCACAAATGTAGAGGTCCACTAGGGCCGAAGCCTGCCGGGGTCGCGGGAAGGTACTAAAGGGTTACCGAGGCCCCCGCAACACAGGTAACGGAAGGAATACGGGTGGGTTTTAGCCAGTAAGAGTCTGACAAACCCTCTCGCTCCGCCCAGAGCGGGAGAAGTTATTTGATAATTTCCCACATAAAAAAAAAGCTTACGCACATGGCCGATCACACAGCAGTGAGACAAATGAACGGAGACAATCTGCCGCCTTTTCCCAACTATGTATGTTGAGGTCAGCTTCCACATTAACCGGATGCAGCTGAATACCAGTATTATACATGAAATGACTTCCTATCTGACCTTCACAACCCAGTTACTGGGTAATACGATACCCCTTGGTAAGACTGGTTGTCAGAGGCTACTAATTTAATGTTTTGTGTTGCATGTAATGCAAATTGTTTTGCATACTGTTGTCAAGAATCCATTTTTTTTTTCTCTAACTGAACAGACAGCTGTGCTGCTGGGGAGTTTGTTGGCCACTTGTTTTTCCCAGCTTAAGTACTAGGAAGTGGTAAAGGGAAGGGGGTTTTGGGGGACTGTCTTATGTAATTTTGACGTTTGAAAAGTGCTGATTATCAGCCTAGTTTAAATAAATTACTTTTGATTTTGATGTTTTGGGCATCTGACTACCAGTAACGACTGTCGGGAATTTACTAATGACAAAGTCAAAGTCAAAGTCAAATTATTTATTTCAAATAGGCACATAAAAGGCACTTTTGAACGTCAAAATTTACAAAAAAAAAATAGAATTGATTCTAGTTGCCCCTTCCAAAAGGTAGTTTCGTATGGAGAAGAATGGGCAAGAAACTCCACCGTTACTCTTTTAAAATGTTTTATAAAATTTTATATAGGTATATTTTAAAATTATATGTGAAGACAATGCACCTACGAGTAGAATAAAATTACTATACCAAAATAGGTAAAAAAAGAATGAAAAATAAAGCAATGACCGATAAATTAATTATGTGATAGGTACATGATGCTCACATATTTACAAACATTGTAAAAGTATACGTTTTCCTAAAAATAATAAATAAAGTAATAGAAAAATAATAAATTCTGTGATTACTTTAATTAAAATTATGTAATCACAGAATTTTAATTCAACATTGATTTATTATTTGTATCAAATAATACATTGTAAAATTTACAGTACAATTGACAGCCGGGACCAACGCCTTTTCCGAGGCACGGAATGAATGGGCACACTATCATCGTGGTCGCGGTCCTTTGGACTGCAAATCAACCCTAATCCCAGGCCATAATTATCGGCGGAAGGCATATGCGGAATAGGCTCGATATTGCGTCGCTGTCTCCACTCTGTCTGAATGGAGTTCAGATTGAATACGCAAATACGGTTAAAAACCTGGGGGTGACCTTGGACTCTTACCTATCTTGGGCTACCCATGTTGCTCAAGTCAGTCGCAAAGTAAACTACACGTTCCATTCTTTGAAATGCCCCCAGAGCTTCTTGCCCTTGAATACCAAAATCTCCCTTGTTCAAACTCTCATACAGCCCATCATAGACTACGCCTGTTATTTGGATGCCACCGAGGATCATTTAAATAAACTTGAGCGTTTGCAAAATATCTGCATTCGTTTTGTTTTAAACCTTAAAGAGTATGATCATGTTTCTTCAATTCCATATATATATATATATATGTATATTGCAGGCGACAAACCAATAACTTGAATAACGAATGTGTTTTTGTTTATCCCCCGCCTGCGACACCAAAATTCTATAGATTATAATGCTTGTTTTTCTCTTTTCAGTTATGTGTTTTTGCAGTCGGGTTTTTTGTTTTTTTAAATAATTTGTTTTATTGCAAGCTTTTTAGTTTTATTAATAAATATATATATATATTGACTCATTACTAGCTTTTATTTGATATCAATATTAGTGAAATTTATTTAAAAATAGGCTTCCCCCCTTTTTTTGTATTTGCAGATGCAATATATAAATTGCAATTAAGACGAATCTTATGTTGAAATCTTTCAAGCCGTTCAGGCTACAGAGCGTGCCAAAGAAATATATATACATACATACTCTCGAAAAACATTACCCTCCTTCTGGGGCAGTCGGGTAAAAGTAGCCATCGGTCCAGAAGTTCTCAAGTGATGCGCTTACTAACGAACGGCATTTCATTTTTAGTTACATAGATGTCTCCACCGGTTTCTGCGGGATACCTTTAAGCAAGTCAATCAATCAACTCAGCCTATAACAGTCCACTGCTGGACATAGGCCTCTCCCAGGCTGCGCCACAACACCCTGTCCTGCGCCTTCCGCATCCAGTCTGTCCCAGCCACCTTTTTATGGTTGTCGGCTCATCTAGTCAGTCAGTAATCTAATCGCGGTCTCCACTCCAGGACTCGTCTGCTCCACCGGCCATCGGTCCTTCGACACACATGGCCAGCCCACTGCCACTTCTGCTTGCTGACTCTGCAGGCTATGTCGGTAACTCCGGGTTTAAGCAAGTGCAAATAATTAATTCAAAATTGATCAATCAATCTGCCTAGCCTTTTCCCAACTATGTTGGGGGTCTGGTAATTAAAAATTGATGAACACCAAATAATTCATTTTGATGCGAGAGTCACAGTCTGGCATAGAGGATTATTCGCCGCTGATTTCACGATCCTTTTTTGGGTTCCGTAGTCAACAAGGTACCCTTATAGTTACGAGACTCTTAGCACTAGAAAGCTGTAATTTGGCATGGGTACACATGTTAATCATGCCGGACAAAATGCTAAAAGGAAATTTTGAAATAAAAAATGTTTTTAGGGAGGTAACCTCACACTAAAATGGGGATGATATTTTTTTTCTCGTCTTTTCCTTGGCCGTTAAAAAATATTGCGGGTCTGTGAAAACCATTTTTCGATTTGGGCATCCGTTTGAGTAATATTAAGCTTTAAAGTGCTTATGTTTGATAGAGTCAATAAATAAATAAATAAATAAATAATACAATTTATTTACCTGCCTATCTTTGAGAAAGTTCCTTAAATACAATGGTTAAGTTTCCGAAGCGAATGGTAAAGCTCAACTACGTGTGCGTATTCAGAAACAAAATTACGTTTTCCTTTGTTGATAGCAGAATAGTAACGGCCTATTAATGCCCCTTGTGGGAGAGGCTCCCTTGTTGAGATTATCAGCACGACGAGAAGTAATTGGCATAATAGCCTAACTCCCCACGGAATGTTACTAGTAAGTACTTGCTTTGCTTTTCCTGAATCGTGCCTACGCAAATACCTGCTTTATATTTAACAATAGATCAATCCTACGCAATACACCATTAAAAAAATTAAAAAGAAATTATGAATGAGACGAGAAAGGCAGTAAAGCAAAATAACAACAAAAAAAAATACTTAAAATGTACAGAAGCGCGATAGATTCACAATGATGCTAAACGAAGATATTCTAATTATCTATTTCTATAATACCTGGTGTAGGCCTATCTTCTCATTATATACGTTTGCATTGGTAGGCTCCTTGGCTCAAGCTAACAAGCCAGTAAATAACGAGTTTCAAGCTCTAATGGATCCCTCCGTCGCATGCCGGCTCAATCTCGCAGCCCTCAGGGAAACTAGATGCGCAATATTAAGTTACCTGTGTACCGATATGTAAGATTATATACCATCTTCAAATCTATAGTCGGACTTTTATTTTAGCTGCAGTAAAATGACAGTTCTTACTGTCATTTCGTTAAAAAAAATCTAAGTTATTATCGAAATGACAGTAAGAATAGTGTCATTTTACTGCAGCTAATTAAAAGTCCTAGTGTACCAACGAATTATACAGAGTGACGATAAGATTATAGATTCTACAGGACTTTACTTAAATATACACAATAAAAAAAAACAAATAACATTCCAGTTGCGATATCTGTTTTGTTTTAATATTTAATAACGGCATGTAAACGCATAAAGTCGAATTATTAATTCACTGGAGTAAAATGCAAAGTAAAGTGTAAAGTGACAGCTAGCACATGTCAGAACATGTGCTAGCTGTCACTTTGTGTAATAAAATGGTCATATTTACTGTAATGGTGATCGTTTACTTTAATCGATTATATAAGTGTAAAACAAATGTATTATAATAAGTGTAAAAGTTTAGAATACAATAAATATGATAATTTTATTACACAAAGTGACAGCTAGTAGGTACATGTCAGATTATTCCAGTGAATTAATAATTCGACCTTAGACATATTACAAAGAATCAAAGGCCCTTGGCCGGCGAAGGTAATTCAAATATTGCCATTCCGAATTACTCAAGTAACGTAAAAAAACCAAGGGAAAATGTACTTACGGCCTTCTTACGGCTAAAAATTTAAGGCTTAATTTTCTATGCGCGAAAAAAATTGAAGCGAAAAATTTAAGGCATAATAATTCTCTATGCGCAAGATTCGTATTTACTCCGGTGCGCGGGACGACGACGGTATGAAGTCACTCACAGTCCGACGCGGACGAGGGTAGTTTGCGAATCACAAGCTGCTTGATACGCGCATTTTTTTTTTTGTATGATAAGACACGTTAGTTATAATTACTTGTAGTTTAGTGAAGTGGTGTGACAGCATACAAAATTGGACGCTTTTACCGTTGGTTTAATGTATAATTTCAAGTGTGTATTATAAATGGATTTAATTGAATGTTTTATTTCGTGTCAATTTTTACTTTATTTATTTTGTTTGAAAATCGCCATTTTTTCGCAGTTTACACTTTTATTGTATCATTTTAACAGACATAATTATATGAGCTTGTCTTAACCACTGTTCTATGAAATGTGGTAAATTAAAAAAAAAATATGAAAATGTTACGCCGTTGAATTACTAATCGATAATGATAATTATGACATAATTAGGACAGCTAAAGTGACTAAAGCTGAAGCTATAAATATGACATTACAAAGTAAATGTACTGACTAAAACCCACCCGTATTCCTTCCGTTGCCTGTGTTGCCAGGGGCCTCGGTAACCCTTTGGTACTTTTTTTTAAAGGCTTTGTCACTTAGCGACCACATCACCCAGTGCAGAAAAATACAAAATTGTTGATTACTATCTACTAAGGTAGATAGTAATCACACAATTTTGTATTTTAGTTAGTTATAAGTATAACTTGTACAATTGTGTAGCATTATCGGACACTGGAAAAGCGAGGATGGTATTACAAAAGCCAATATCGTACCTTTGATATCGGAAAACATTCATTCTAGTATTTTCATTAAGGACACACTCCATCAGAATATGAAAGACATCATCAACCACTCCACAGTCAACACAATTTGGAGACGAAGCTTTCCTTATTAAGTAATAAAACTTATTTGATGGAAACAAAGTGATTGTTTCCATCAAATAAGTTTATACAAGGTGTTTTTTTTATATCCCATAACTCTAGGGTATGAATGAGACCATATCAAAGAATCAACTGGCATATGAATTATTTTTAATTTATCTTTTTTTTTTGTTTTCATTTTTCATACAAAATAATTCGACAAAGTCACGATTATTAATAATAGTACATAAATAATATGAATAAAGAAATGAATTTAATTTTATTTATTTATTTATTATTTTAATGTAAAACACTTACAATATACATATGTATATAATGACGTGAAATATGACAACGTCGCATTTTTTGAGCTTTAAATATGAATGATTGCTTTGAATGAAAATTAATTACTCGTATTTATCAATGAAACTTTGATACCGACACACATCGAAAGTCTAGTGTTAGTATTATGATATCTTCGAAACTATGCATTTTCGGACCACATATTCTAGGACTCTTTATATCATTTTTACTTATAGAATATAACCCCAGGGTTATGGGATATCAAAAAAACAAGTTGTATATCGAATAGATCATCCCTCCTCTTTCCAAGTTTCTCATAAAAGGCACATACATATGTGCCTTTTATGAGAAACTTGGAAAGAGGAGGGATGATCTATTCTTCACAAAAAGCACACTTATTTTACGGAATCCAACCAACTAACAAAATAATATCATATTTTATATAATGTTGTATCTGGAGCATATAATATGAGTGCCAAAGTTATTGGATGTGTGGTGTACGCCGCAAGTTATAACAGAATCATATTGTGATCTCAGCATAAAATGGAATGTGGTCTCAATATGTTGTACTTCAAGTATATTTAAAGCATTATTTGTTATACTCACTCACAATTTTATAAAGAGATACTTGATATTTTTGGAATATTTTGCACTTTCTTCAAACAGAGGCGCTTATATTCTGCTGGTCCGTTTAAAGGAAGGAAAAATTTTCATGGAAAAGATAGCAAGCTGTAGATATGGCATGTATGTATGACTGGATACGTATAGGTAAATTTGAATACTAGGTATATGTTGGACTCGTTACTGACAAGTTATAATTTGTTAATAGCATTTAATTATCCTCCTTTTCCTCCTCCAGTCGTCCAATCAAATCAAATCAAATCAAAAAACATTTCTTCAAATTAGGTTGAGAATTAGCACTTTTCGAACGTCAAAATTACATCAGTCCCCCAAAACGCCCACCCTTCACCACTTCCTAGTGCTTTAGCTGGGATGAAGGAGTGCCGCAACATACTCCCCAGCAGCACAGCTGTCTGTTTAGTTCGAAAAACTTGATTCTATACAATAGTATGCAAAGTAATTAACATTAACAAACACAAAACATTACATTATTTTGTTTGCCACTATATGGCATAAAGAAAACAATGAAAACTATACACAAGCAAAAAAATAAAAACTAAAACGCGACACCGATTCGGAGTCAAACAATAGAAAATCAATTGTGTCTCAGTAGCTGTCCTTGACCAATTAATCCTAACTAATATTATAAATACGAAAGTGAGTTTGTTTGATTGTTTTTTACGCTTTCACGCTAAAACGGCTGAAAGGATTTGGATGAAATTTGGCACATGGGTAGACCGAAAACATTAGATCTAGATTATGCCACAGGATCCTTTTTATCCCAGTAGTACCTACGTGCCCATGGGATAATTACCGACCGCCACGCGGGCGAAGCCGCGGGCAAAACCTAGTACCTAAATATGCCTCCAAGCATAAAGGGCGTGTCCGCTTATGTATAACCATATGTATCAGCTGTAACTCGAAGTCACAAATGATAAACTAGGACCAACGAAGTAAAACAAATAAGTCAGCTAATAAGTTTGCGTTTGCTCAATGCTAAACGACGCGACGTGATGTGCCCCGCTAAACTTTTTGGTGTAATTATCCAAGCTCAGTTACCTAAAGCAAACACGTTACCTACAAGCTTTATTAACCTAAAAATTATAAAACATCATTAAAATAAATGATGTTCGGTAATGGCTGATTTATGACATTTACCCCAGAAGAAAGCAGAAGCAGCCAAGCAAAGACCCCCCCCCCCTCCTCCCCTTTCCCTTCCATTCTAATAAAATCACTAGTCATCATTTTGCCACTTCTAAAAATTAATGGATGCCTTACGCAACTCGTAACTCAACGATATTAGAAATATTACTGAACATTATATATAATGCCTATTTGTAAAATGGTCTGTTAACATGATTAATTTCAACTATTATTGAAATATATTTTGATTTGAAAACGATTTGCTGAACTTTATTATAGAAGGAATACAATTATTCTTGAAGACCAAAATAACGAAAATCGTGATCAGGCAAAGATTTGTAATTCATTTGATTGAAATGACTAATCATTTTGGAAAACAGGAAAATGGCGTAAGCTTGGGTTTTTTTTATAAATTTTCCTGCGGTGAGCGAGAGAAAATGAGAATTTCATCGAAACGGTAAAGTCTTTTTATTTGCGTACGAATAAATTATTAGTTCGATAGGAATGTTAAGAAAATCAACATATGACTCGGCGTCAAGATACCGTTACTAATACAAAAATATCTATAATATTTCCATTTTACGCCTGATTAGCTTAAGGCAAATAACATGTAAGGAAAATGTATCAACGTGCAATATGTGCGCAAAAGATTTTCCTCAGCTAGTGAGAGTGAGGTGGAACCTCGAACCATCGTCAACGTCACCTCCCTGCGATTTCTCAAACGGTAATACCACTTGATGTATCTGTTCGTCGAACTTGATCGGAGATTTATACATACCTACATATTTTACGTAAATACTGTAATAACCTTTCGGGTAGATTTTATAGGCATTTTACACGCACTCGAGTGTTCGATTTTATAATTTTGCTGGCGTGTTCGGTTTTTTCTTTGGTCGCTATTTTAGATTATGGCACTGTATTATACGAAACAATATAGGTACTCACTACGTTTGACAAAGTTAGTATGTTGTTATCATACTGTTTTATTAATTTTAAAACTAACTAGTAACTAGTAGTCATTTAATTGACGTTGAATCTAAATAGACGCCATTACCTACCGTATATATGAGTTACTACAATTCATGACATACAATAATGGTACATTTTATATATGTATTTAAAAACATACATACATTCATACAAGAAATCACTATTTTTCCCGTGGAGGTGGGCAGAAACTACACCAACGCCACCTGCTACGATCGTTACATATGTACAGTCAGTAACCTGCATAATCCAACCGCTCTGGGGTCTTCTTCTTTGTGAAAGGGGTCAGGTAATGCAGAGTACTGACCGTACTTCGTTTGCTTCGTCCAAGTTTATATTTAATAACTTTAAGAATATGTATTTTATTTACGACTACTATGACAATAAAACGTATTCGATTCGATTCCTTTTCGAACATTTCTGAACCCGATTGTCTAACTAATATCATTTCGAAAACATTTGCACAATTTTCGCTCGCATCATTTGTCAACAGTTTCTTCGGGACGCAAAATGTAGTGAGAAAAGCCACGTTTCTGCAATATTCTAAGGAGTGTAATACCCTACGGACGGCGATAGGGGCACCTGTCATGATAGGCACGATATACCTCGCGACCAGTATAATACTTAGATATATTAAGTCGCAGGGTTAACATCAAATCGAGGTTACGATGAAATCCCTAGAAGTGTATCTCTCAGGCGATAGTACAGGCAATATAAAGCGAAGCGAGTAACTCAGTGCAAAACACCTTATAAAGTTAAACCTAAAAGATACCTATATATACCTACTTATTTAACTTTATTTTCCTTCTTTTTACAAAAGGAATCTGCTTCAATGCCAAAACCTTATTATTTCAGACGTTTTATGTTCCTAATCTGTTTTATATGTACGTATAGATGTTATCTTAACATTCGAAGCCGTACCTATTACGTAAAACAAAATTGTTCGCAAACGGAAGACCATATTTCTTAATCGGCTTAAATGAAATTCGGCATATGGGTACATTGGGGTCGGTTAAATTCGCGAATGAACCAAATCGACTCATTAGAATTAAAATGGTGCGGTTTGAAATTGCCATAAAAATTACACGCATACGAGAAAGAATTGGCTGAAAAGCTTAGCTCGTGTGTCATTGTAATATAGACCTTACGAGTTCGTTATGAAGTACACGGTTGTTCGAGATACAATATGAGTGAAATTTTGCGACGACGTGACCTCGTGTCCCGTCTTTGCTAAATCCCGATTCCGAATTGTATCATATTAGATCTTACAAAAATAGCTCCTGCGTCGTACGTTGGACATACTGTTCTTATTAGGACTTAGACTTTCGACGTAGCCGCTCCTGATGAAAACATAATCTTATTGAACAATGGCCATTAGCAAAATGTTCATTTTCAGAGTAGTGCAATATAACAAGCAATTCCTAAACTAGGAGCATCGCCAGCTACCCAATTAGGTAAACTGCGTGCAAACTCTGATATAGTAATTTACAACGTTGAACTAAATGCGCCTTTTACAATAAATCTATTTAGGAAGACTAACGCGGTCATTAGTATGGGCAACAATTTGGCTGCGGGCGTAGTGGTACGTACATCATTAAGGTTAAGACTAAATGGGACAGTGTTATAGAAACGGTTGTGCAATCCATCACGCGTAAGCGAGGCCCGACAGACCACTTAGCCACTGTCCGCCGGCATCGGACGTAACCCTCGGCACAACATCCGCCACGCGCCACGCGCCTCGCGTAGCGCCACACGAGTCGTGCGTACTACGCGCATACGTGTGTAACGACCACGAAGCGAACAAATGGAAATGCTTCAATCTTGCGCGAAAAACTCTTTCCGAATCGGACGGATTTATTTTCAATGGCTGTATTTTCAGTGGTTACTTTGAATACTTTGAACTTAGTACACGGAAAAAATAACAATCTTCGTTCAGAACGTAATTCTCAAATTGATTTATTTGTAACCACAATGTAACTTAATGTACCTGAACAATACTGCTTACGTAATTCAAATAGATTATAGGGGTAGCCTAAGGTGTGTTTGCTCTTGGAACCCTAACAAACACAAACATTACAAATATTGTAACCTCAACAATTGTTTACGTTACATTATTTCATTGCGAATCAATCAATCACTAAAGATCCCTTCGATGAAGGCATTGAGTTTTTCCGTATAAGTATTAATTTGTACCTAAATTCGAATTGTTAATTCAGTGGAGTAATCTGAGCAAGCTTGCCGTCACTTTCTGGACGATCATCATTACAATAAATATGGACATTTTATTACTAAAATGTCCATATTTATTGTAATGATGATTTGACTTTTACACTTTTATAACGAAGATTAAACTAAACGTAGTTTAATCGTCGTTATAAAAGTGTAAAAGTCTAGAATACAATAAATATGACAATTTTGTTACACAAAGTGACAGCTAGCACGTGTCAGATTACTCCAATGAATTAATAATTCGACTTTAGTTATTGTCTTGCACATTCTGCAAGTTGTTTAATACTCCTTCTTTTGCGTGATGTCCAAGTGTAATAAAATAAATAATTTAAAAAACAAAAACCCGACTGCAAAAACACATAACTGAAAAGGGAAAAACAAGCATTATAATCTATAGAATTTTGGTCTTGCAGGCGGGGACAATCAAAAGTCACACCATATTTCAGGTTATTTGACAGTCCCCACCTGCAAGATCAAAATTATAAAGATTATAATGCTTGCTTTTCCCTTTTCAGTTATGTGTTTTTGCAGTCGGGTTTTTTGTTTTTTAAATAATTTATTTTATTTCAAGCTTTTTAGTTTTATTAATATATATATTTGAAAATTACTCATTACTAGCTTTTATTTGATACCAATATTGTTGCAATTAATTTAAAAAAAAACTTCCCCTCCTTTTTTTGTATTTGCAGATGCAATTTATATATATTATATAGTCTATGTCACTCCTACAATTAAGACGATTCGAAAGACACCTCATATGTTAAAATCCATCAAGCCGTTTAGGCTACAGAGCGTGCCAAAGAAATAGACATACATACATACATACTCTCGAAAAACATTACCCTCCTGAGGCAGTCGGGTAAAAATACCAACTGTGTCAATGTATTATCTAATAGTGTAATCAAATATCATAGCTCGCTTCCATATTTGGACATAATTTTGTTTTTCTCATGTGTGCTTAGCCTCCATGTTTATGTCTATTTTTGTTTTTCTTTGCTGTAATTGTATTGGCCGGTTACCTATTATTATTAGTTCCTGATAAGGAATTCCGCTTTAGGTTTCATACTGTTCGAGGAGTATAAAACATGCACCGTGTGTGGAAAACCGTAAACAACCAAAACACCTATTTTTCCGAGGGAAACATCTTACTCGATGTAAATATATAACCTAACAGTGATTTGTGGATATGTGCTAAAATAATATTGAAACCACGATAACCGAACCTGGTTTCAACATAATTTTCCACAACAAATTTAAAGTGATCTGTGTAGCGATAACACAAATGAACTTATGCAAACAAAAAAACCAATGTCCTATACGGGAATTGACCCCCGTTAGATTCTATTGACGTGTCCTGACCTGTAAATACAAAATGTCTATATAATTCAGTACCTATTTTATTTTTAAACTGTACGAGTCCGGATACGAAAATGTTCAGTTTTGTAACTTATCGTGTTCGTCTGCTGAAACTTTTCGATTTTCAGAACTGTCTGCAAACAAGTGACAAAGTGAAAATAGATTCATGTCATCACGGAAAATATTTACATCCCTATCGTATAAAAACTGTTTAAAATAAAATAATTTTCAGCAAACTTCTGCGATCGTAAGGGTTTTTCTTTTCGCTAGGCAACGTTAACCAGAGCTTACCTATCTAGCAATAGTGAGTAAAATTCATACTTGTATATGAGATCTAAATGAAGACAAAAAATAAGTGACTTTATAAGAATCCTGCTAGGCTTAAAATTATAGACATGGTCTAGATTCACAATACTTATATGTAAAGCAGTGGTAATACCTTATTTCTGTACCACTCTAAGCCGAGGGATGGTTTACTCTTGTGGGGAAAATGTTCAATATTAACAGATTAACTCGGTCGGGGATCTCGCTTCATAAAAATAAATTCCAATATTCCCCTCGTTGCTCTCATAACTCGTAAGAAACGGCTCTCGCTGGAAAGTTTAAGGCGGACGATTGGAGAATAAAAATTGCATTTTTACTATGTTAAATTAAGTTTTTATTGTGAAATTTACGGGGTGTAGTAAAAAGAATGTTACGTTATAGCAATTAGATATTTTTTACGGGTTCCGCGACGGTTTAAATGTTACTGTTAAGAAATTACAAGGTCTTAATAATTTGTAGGCGCAGTTATGATTTGTTTATTTTTTCCTTGAGAAAGAATATATTAGATACATAATTGGCGCATACTTACTTTTATTAAGAACTCCTCAAGTCCTCTTCACCATGTATTCCTTCTCTGATTATAACTTTATGTTGTAAAGAGGTTTAAATTGGACGTAAAATCCCAATGTTTTAGGTACCCCTACTTCACAGATTTAAACAAGCATTTGGCACAAACTGTGACCAGAGCATTTTGCTATAAGTACTTCTACTAAAAGAAACATAAACTATGATTACGTGAAAAAGGCTATACAAATAAAATGACAAGGTTTTCATATTCATCATAAAATCGCATCGTTAAACATCAAACAGTTTAATCATTTCCAAATAATGTTACCGTTTTGACAGCTGCTCATGAGGACACACAAAGAGGATAATTACACCAATGTTTAAATAATTCACTCATGTAATTTTACCCCAATAGACATATATATATTGAATATAGTATACGCACAAATAATATATACAATATATATTTATCCAACGGAGCGTAGACATTTCGCTAGTGAGAGAATAACTGGGATAACCTTGCTGTGACAATGACTGTCTGGAGTCTCGAAGGAGACAAACATATTATAATTAGCAATAAACTTTTGTGATAGTATTGTTTGTATTATAAATGTGTCATTATTAAACTCGTGCTGTGGTTATATTTCAAAATTTCCTAGGAATATAATGGGTATAACTAAAAACTTCATATAGTATACATACACTATTGAGTATATAAATCTGAGATAAGTTTACTAAAACTTATCTCAGGTTATATCACTATTTGAACATCTGCCATTACATGGTAATTAAATGCTTTGTAATTATTTTCGTACTATTTATTATTCTTGTTATTCCTTTATTACATTTACATACATATTAATTACATTTAGAAATATGTTTATAAAAAAAAACATGAACAAATATAAACAATAGTGGCCCACCGGCATCAGCAACTGGGTGCAAGCTGCCTGTAGTCTGGGTCTAGAGAGAGGAACCTACTCACTATGCGTGCCGTGTCCAGGAGCGCGGCTGGTTCAAGGTCTTTCTGAAACAAGCTCTTGACCCAGCCACGCAATGAGAGCCTCTGGAGGTGATGGTCGAGGCTCGTCATGAGTGACAGCGATATCAACAATCATCGCACGGCGCTCTTGTCGATCTAACAGGCGTATTGGCTATAATAGTCCTGTTAGTGATAAATGAAATAAATAAAATATTTTATTTCTGTAAGTAGATCTGTATAAACCCTTCATATTTAAAAAAAAACTAGATGAGGTCGGCATTTCTTATCTGACTACTCTGAGAAGAAAGTCCGAAACGAACTCAGGTCGCAGTGTCTTTTAAAGTCCATAATCTTGGTGAGAAGTCATGTGAAGACCATGTTGATTGGTGTCTGAAATGAGAGGATTTGGGTAGGCCGCATAAATTACTCAAACCAAGATTAAAAATAAAAGGCAAAACAAAAAAAAAAAAACGATGACCCACATAGTCGTCACCCACGAACACACCCTATGCAACCTAATGCGCCAAGCTTTGAAAATGGTAGAGGATTGGTGCAATAAACACCAACTATCGGTGAGCCCTACAAAAACCGAACTGATTCTCTTCACAAAAAAAGAGGAAGTTGATGACGCTACAACTACCACGATTATTTGGAACTATCCTAAGCCATCAACTGAAACCAAATATCTGGGCATCTTTTTGGACAAACAGCTGAATTGGGCCAAACATACCAACTACATCACCACAAAAGTGGCAGTGCAAGCGACTGCTAGGCAGAAACTGGGGGATTAGCCCCAAGGTCACCTACTGGCGATACACTACAGTCATCTGACCAATTATCACATATGGCTCACTAGTCTGGTGGTTCAGGACAAACCTGAGCACAGCTCAAAGAGATCTCGAAAAACGGGAGGACGCGGCCCTGGCCACCTTTAGGCTCTATATATCAGGAACCCTGACCAAAGAGAGTGAAGCACACACGCATAAAGGAAGATGCAATCAAACGGCAACCAATGATGGCATCACCCAGCGACAAAGGCCCGAAACTGCACTACTTTTAGAAGCACTACAACATAATACTCACATAAGAACGGTGTGACTACTCGAGCCCGAAAGAGATTAGAGTATACACCGACGGATCAAATACTGACTCCGGAACCGGCGTCGGAGTTTTCTCACACAATTTTAACATAAACATATCCAGCCCGCTGGGAATGTTCAACACCATCTACCAGGCGGAATGTATGGGCATTATACAAGCGGTTTACGCCATAGAAGCCAGGAGAGTTACGAACACCCATATACGTATACTCTCCGACAACGCCTCATTTCTGCAATCCTTAGCGAAAAATGTATTACCTTGAGACTAGCTAAAATGTCACAATGCACTGGAACGGGTAACGGTATGCAACTGTAACACAGTGACACTGCAATTGATAAAAGGACACAGTGGATCACTAGGTAACAACGCAGCTGACAAACTAGCTAGTAGAGCATCCAGCACGTCAGTCCGATAGGGACCAGGCCCGGGTCGACGGCGCGTTGTATACCACGCGCGCCTCAAAGAGATGTCGTCAGCACGAATGTAGGGGTCCACTAGGGCCGATGCCTGCCTGGGTCGTGGGAAGTTACTAAAAGGTACCGAGGCCCCTGGCAATACAGGCAACAGGAAGGAATACGGGTGGGTTTTAGTCAGTAAGAGTCTGACACACCCTCCCGCTCCGCCCAGAGCGGGAGAAGATATTTGATGATTTCCCACACAAAAAAAAAAAAGGACGTCAGTCTGTGGAACTGAACCTATCGTACCCGTCCCCTTCAACCAATTACGCAGGAGGCTACAGGATTTCACCAACATACAAGCGAAGAACTGGTGGACCTGGACACCGAAGCTGGCAGTCCAGGGAAGCTATCTCCTTAGATGGTAAGCTAACCAGGCGTCTACTACGCCTGGACAGGAAAGACCTGCGCCTGGTAACGGGGACCATCACGGGACACTACAGAGCACGGTGCAGAGTATGCATGGAGGCTGAAGGAACCGTTGCGCATGTGCTCTTTGAATGCACAGGAGTCACCCAGATCAGAACAGAAACCCTCGGGTCACCCAGATCCTTTACCGACATCTTAAACAGACCAGGAGACATCATCAGCTTCTGGAGGGAGGTGGGCTGGTAGGAATAACCACCGACAGCCGCCAAGGCTCACGCACAATGGTCCACATATAGGACTACATGCGGAAACAAAACCCACTAACATAGATAACATAGACATAGTCTTCACATTCACAATAATTAAAATAATATAATACTTTACAAAGTAAATATATCTAAATGTCATTGTAATATATATAAACATTCATCAATGTCAATGTGTATATATTAATCCAGAAATAATCTTGGTCAGATCATTTGAGGACCATGTAGATTGGTGTTTGAAATGGTCTTTTGAGGAAAGAACCATACAGATTTGAGTGGAGCTGTCCAGTCAGTGCACGTCAGTTTGTTGTAGTAATCGTGTCAGTTGTCAGTAATCGTGTAGCTCAACTCAGAACTTAAGGAGCTGACTTACTTAAGGAGATGACTCGACGAACAAAACCAAAGAAAGGACATTACTGAGGAAAAGAAAAACTTTAAATATATGTTCCACATAGTCCTCACATATATTATATATGTCACATTTATATATGTCGCGTAAAGCAATAAAAATAAACATGTTAATATTAATTCTAAGACACATAGTAAAAGTTGTTTGTTACTTGGGGGTACATTGGAGTAGCTTAATTAATCCCAATCCTTTTTGTCGTCCAAGTAATCTTTAACTTTATAGAAACCTTTTTGACAGAACTTCTGTTTAATAAATGATATTTTTTGAGGCATAGTTCTTTAACACGACTCGGGAGTTTTTTGTAAAAATGTATACTTTAGTACTTAAATGAATTACTAATTTTTGGAGCCTAATCTTGGGCACAATAAGTGAGTCATTATTTCTAGTATTTATGCTATGAATTTCGCTGTGTATAGAATATAGATTACTATTCTTTTTTACACAAATCAGGTTCTCATATATTGAGATGTGACTGTCATTATGTTAATTTCTTTAAATTTATCCCTCAGTGAATGCCTACAACTCAGGTTATAAATTGCTCGATTGGTTTTTTTCTGCAGCACAAATATATCCTAAATGACGGCTGCATTTCCCCACAGTAAAATGCCGTACGATATTACACTATTGAAATGACTAAAATATACTAATCTAGCTGTTTCTAAATCAGTCAAATGACGGATTTTGTAGACCGCGTAGGCGGGACAATTTGGTTACCTATATATGGACCCAAAGTAATACCTAAGAACACAGTGGTGTCCACAAGATCTAATTCCGCCCCATTTACTACATTGATTTTTACCAGCTTAACGTTAGGTGTCAGAAATCTAATAATTTTGTTCTTTTTCTCGTTTAAAAGCAAATTATTAACACTAAACCAATGTACTATTTTAGAGAGAGCATTATTTACATCGTCAGTTACTATCTGTTGTCGTTTAAGCTTAAATAAAAGTGATGTGTCATCTGCAAATAACACTATTACATGATTGTGCTTTATAAGGCAAGGTAGGTAATTAATATATACGAGAAATAAAAAAGGGCCAAGAGTTGAGCACTGCGGAACTCCCATAGTGCCCATAGAACCCGGGGATCATTTGCCGTTAACGTCCACTCTTTGGATCCAATTATCCGCATAAGAAATAAGAATATCCAAGGCAGTGTACCATTGTGATGCAGTTTCCTGACCAGTGTATTATGAGAAACACAAACGAAAGCCTTGGATAAGTCACAAAAAATACCTAGGTCCTGTGACTTCTTCCAGGCCTCAAAAATATGCGCAAGAAGCTCAACACCAGCGTCAGTATCCGAGCGACCCCTTGTGAAACCGAATTGTTTACGTGATAGATCGATCCCAGTACAATGTGGCATCACCATTTTCGAGAACTGGGTGGAACACATACCTGCAGTATGATACTTCGGATAACATAAGGTTGTACCTACTGCAAGGCAAGTTGCTGGTGGATAATCCTAGCCACTAGATTGTTTATGTGCAAGTATTCACCGTTAGCAAGACGAACGGAAACAATATGTCGGATAGATTCACCGGGACGGTGGCATGCCCGACAAACGTCAACCGTACCGTCCTTGACAATGTATTTCCGATAATTAATTATTCGTCATTATAATTTCATCCATAATCGCATAGACAAAACCTTCGGTTTCCCCGAAGAGGTCGCCGAAACGCAGCCAGGATACACATGCCATAATGTCTACATCAGGCCCATGGAGGGCCTGGGAAAAGCGTACGTAAAGCTCTTTGCTTTGCCATACTTCCTTACGATCGTTAGTATCAAGTACTGCAGGTTTGCGCCAGTTCTCTTACGCCAAGAAGAGCGGAGTGAGGCCCTTGTCCACTGTGATCACATCTCGGCGCTTCCCCACGTCAATTTGAAGGAAATATTAGCAATAAGGGGGCAACATTTCCTGAGGTGCTTGAGGACTAGAGAGGTATTCCACGACTATCAAAACAACCCCAGAACCCGGAGGATGGTCAACATCCCTATCAGCACTTACTAGAATACTTCCTTTCTCCAAGAAAGTTTGCTATTGCGAATCTCCACTCAAGCGGCTCTGAGGTGGGAGCTCTGTACCTCGTCAGTGTTCACTCCAGTCGGCCAATAAAGGCAAGCCAGAGTAGCAAGTCTTCTCCCGGGAGATCGGGTACGTGGGGTCGCTACTGCCCAATAGCTCGCCACATGCGGCCCTACGAGTTTCTGTATCTCTCTTGGTCTGGCTCCTTACCCAAGCCCTGTTCCGGCAAAGTAAACTCTTCCGCCACAGACCTAGAGTTCGGAGCGCGCAAACACCACCACGACGTCAAAGTAGACATCGGCGGTGGGGTTATTATTATTATTTATTTATTTCATAACAATTTTTACATTGTATCGAAATTAATGTATGATTAAAAACTAAAACAACATGAAGACATATAACTTAAAAAAAAGTACGGATACATGAGTGACATGTTTCAAAATTGCAATTTCATTAAATTTAGGTACATTAACACCCATACATTAAGTTTGGGTACAAATGTATAGAAAAATGTCAAGAAAAAAATACATAGGTATGTGAATAAAAAAATAAACGTTTTTTATATACATAGTTTAATTTATTCATAGCTTGCAGCATGACTACTACTTTTAAATGCGGTTGCATCTTATATTGTACGTCTTTACGCCGCCGTGTTGCTTCCCGTTATTTTTTTTCCTCAAGTGTTTCAAAAGTGTTAAAGTTTTTCATAAGGTCTGTGAGAAGAACTAAAAATATTGAATTTAAATAGAGAACTTTATTCCTTAATTTAAACAATATGAATAGATTATCACTTTAGCTGTTAACGTTAAAGTTAGCTTGCCTTGCTAATCTTAAGGTGAATGCAGTGACTTCGAAAGTTCAACTTTGTACCTACCTATACTAAAATTTAAGTAACGAATAGAGGGGAACTTTCCTACTTCTGCTCTCACATCGATTGTTCTGAGCCCTTCCTACATAAGTACCTACGTTGATACTTTAACAAGATCACTTCAAAAAGGCAAATTATCTGACTTGTCACTAATTTATTTTTATGCTTAAAATTTGAAGGAGATCAGCAGAGGCAGGGAATTGAGAAATCAGCCTTCATTGAAAATATTTAATTTGACTTAAAATCTTAATAGAATAGCTTTCAATACAACAAATTACAATCACTTAATCGTATTCAGTTCTAAGCGAGAAATACGAATAAACTAGACGAATCCTTATAAATAAAGTACCTAATCAATATTGAGACGGGTAGGAAATACGAGACAAGCATTTTCACTGTTCTTTACATATTCCTTTGGCACCGAAATCAAGCTAATATCGGCCATATACTATCAGTGAATGGGACCCTGAGTAGACAGCAAACGATTCTGCGAGAATAATGAGATAATCATCGCGTTTGGCAGCCGGATTGATCACGACATAAGGCGAGAGCTCCCGCCCGTTCCCATGACTTAATCCCTCAGTCGCTCGTCACAAAATCCACGGCAAATATTCCGAGGTAGTGCATTTGTCCTGTATGGGACTTTTTGTTTTAAATTCGTACCTGTGTGAATAGTTTATATCACGTTTGATGGTATCGGTAATATTTTACACAAGTTATGTTAACCTTTAATTACTGTGTGTAGTAGGTACCTACCTATACAATATAGGTCCATGCGTGGATAGTGTCAATATTTCCTTTGCGACCGGAAGACTTTTTTTTTTTTGGATGGGAAATCATCATATAACTTCTCCCGCTCTGGGCGGAGCAGGAGGGTGTGTCAGACTCTTACTGACTAAAACCCACCCTTATTCCTTCCTGTTGCCTGTGTTGCCAGGGGCCTCGGTGACCCATAAGTACCTTCCCGCGACCCCGGCAGGCATCGGCCCTAGTGGACCCCTACTTCAGTGCTGACGACATCTCTTTGAGGCGCGCGTGGAATACGACGCGCCGTCGACTCGGGCCTGGTCCTTACCGGACGGTGAGCTACCCATTGCTCACCGTCCGCAAGCCCGCGCCTACGGTGGCTGGAAATCCGCCCGAGATTCCCGACGCCCAGGGCGTCTCCTGCGGCGGCTAGGGGCGAGAAGGCGCGAAACGTGCCTTTCCCTCAACCGTCCCGCCTCCTCCTTCACGAGCATTACTGCTTCGCAGAAGGAGGTGACGGCTGCCCATGCCCTCTCGCTCCGTACCATGGCCTGAACCAGGGCCGGACGCGAGAGGTCTCTGCCGCCGATCGCCTCCACGAGGACACGGCGGTGCTCTGCCCAAGCCGGTTAGACCTCCTCCGTATGCTCCATCGTGTCCTCCGACCGGATGACTGGATTATTGATATCAATTTTTGATGAAACAAGTTAATAAAGTACCTATATACTTGATATTTACTTACTTCAACTATCACGACGATGGGTTCTCATTGTAGGTATATCTGTTTTTTTTTTCTGTTCAATAACAAGCTGTAAATACTCGTACCCTTTAATATTGAATTTCAGTTCAAAACGAGTTGACTTTGAAAAATAAAAGCTGAAATTCGCTCGTATGTTACAATGGTCAACATAGCTGAGCCGTCCTCCAACAAAATAAAACAATAGGTGTAAATTTTAAATGGTTAATCTTCATTCTCAAACAAAAGCAATTTTGTTTAGCTACCTACCCTTAAAGTAAATATTACACAGAATATCGCTTTTGTGTATCTAAGCTTACGGCTACATATCGAAATTGTCGTCCAGGTAACGAATAATAAACGTCACCATTGACGTGGTAAGATACACGAATTAATTTTATTTATGCAATGACATATTAGAAGTGAGTATAATAAGTGAAGACTATGTGGGTCATTGTTTAATTTTGTTTTATTCTCATTTAGTTTTTAAGATGGTCTGGCAGTTTTTTGAGTATTTTTGCGGTCTAGCCAAATGTCCTTTCTTTGGTATTGTTCGTTGAATCGTTGAGCTCCTTAAGCTCTGACTAAAGCTGCACAACTATTGACAAATGTGTGCACTGGCTGGACAGGTCCACTCAGTCTATCTTTCATCAAAAGACCATTTGAGACACCAATCTACATGGTTTTCACATGATCTGACCAAGATTATGTGTCTGGACTTTAAGGCTCGTGCAGACTAGCGCGATATCGCGGGCGCGACAAGCAGCAATATGTCTGTCGCGCCCGCGATATCACCCCAGTCTGCAAGAGCCTTTAAAAGAGACTTCGAGTTTGTTTCGGCCTTCTCAGAGTAGTTAGATAGGAAACGCCGACCTCATCTAGTTTTAAAAGATATGATTGACGTGTAAAAGTGTTTGTACAAACCTACTTAAAGAAATAAAATCATTTATCATTTACACTTTTGTGTTAATTCTATATAATATATTTATATTAGAAGTGCTGGCTTTCTGCTTTATAATAATGCAGATAACCCGCAAAGAATGGGCGGGTCAGGGTGTGGGGCGCCCCCTTTACTGTACAGGCCTAATGGGCCTGTCGCAAGTCAACAAGCCGACCGACGTGCTCAGCGTCCCCAATTAACACGTACCACCAACTGAAAATAAGCATGACGAACGATTGACTTTTCCATATTCAATTTTTAATTTCGTTGCGCGCGGTCGTGGGCATTACAGTTAGTAACCGTGCAGCAGTGAACGGTAAATTAATTTTTAATCTCACAATATGTATCCACACAGGAAAAAAAAATTACCAATGCGCAAATTTTGACAAATTAAACTTAAGCTAGTGGTATTAAACATAAATATTTTATATTAATATGTCTTAGTACAAAAAAATAAAGTTATCGTTAACGAAAGATGTTTAATTTGAAACTGGTTTAAAGGTCTCTGCACACAGCGGGCGGGGCGCGGCGGGACGGGACGGCGACGTGATTCTGACCAGTTGTAATGGACTAGATATTACGGACGACGCCACACAGAGCCATCCCGCTCGACGCGACGGTAACGTCTCGCCACGCTGCTGCCGCGCCGAGCGGGAATACAAGTCAGAAGCGGTGGGGCGGGGCGTGGCGGGACGTGAGCGCAGCGCTGGCAGCATGTCGATTCTGTAAAAATCTCACCGTGAAAGCTCGCGTGGAGTGAGCTGTCAGTGTCATCTCACTGATGCTAGGGAGTGATCAAATATTACATTTATAATCATAATCGATATTTTAATTATATTTTTATGCTAATTCTATTGATCATTTTATATTATTTCAAAAATAGTATTTAAGTGTCGAAACGTTACTATTTAGGGTTTTTTTAAAATAAAATAGCAAAACAGAAATTCAGTCAGATACTCAAATTGTTTTTTTTTTATTCTAAAAGGTTTGGTAATTTTCGCAGCCGCCATCTTGCGCTTTTTGGATTTGACCACACTATCGGCTTTAACACCCCCGAAAACCATGAAAACGACACCCATGATGAAAAATCTGAATTGTTTTACAGCCGCCATCTTACTTTTTAAATTTGACCTTACTATCGCCTTTAATACCCCCGAAAACCATGAACACGACACCCATGATGAAAAATCTGAACATTTTCGCAGCCGCCATCTTGCTTTTTAATGTTGACCTCACTATCGGATTTAACACCCCCGAAAACCATGAAAACGATAACCATGATGAAAAATCTGAATATTTTCGCAGCCGCCATCTTGTTTTTTTAGATTTGACCTCACTATCGGCTTTAACACCCCCGAAAACCATGAACACGACACCCATGATGAAAAATCTGAAATTTTTTGCAGCCGCCATATTGCTTTTTAGATTTGACCTCACTATCGGCTTTAACACACCCGAAAACCATGAACACGACACCCATGATGAAAAATCTGAACATTTTCGCAGCCGCCATCTTGCTTTTTAATGTTGACCTCACTATCGGATTTAACACACCCGAAAACCATGAAAACGATAACCATGATGAAAAATCTGAATATTTTCGCAGCCGCCATCTTGTTTTTTAGATTTGACCTCACTATCGGCTTTAACACCCCCGAAAACCATGAACACGACACCCATGATGAAAAATCTGAATTTCTTTGCAGCCGCCATCTTGCTTTTTAGATTTGACCTCACTATCGGCTTTAACATCCCCGAAAACCATGAACACGACACCCATGATGAAAAATCTGGACATTTTCGCAGCCGCCATCTTGCTTTTTAATGTTGACCTCACTATCAAAATCAAAATCAAAAGTCATTTATTCAAACTGGGCTGAAAATCAGCACTTTTCGAACGTCAAAGTTACATAAGACAGTCCCCCAAAAATGCCCGCCCGTCACCACTTCCTAGTGCTTTAGCTGGGAAGAAGAAGTGGTGGAACAAACTCCCCAGCAGCACGTCTGTCTGTTTAGTTATATAAACTTGATTCTATACAAATCGTATGCAAAGTAATTAACATTACGAAACACAAAACAACACTTGCCATACGTTAGCTAGCACGCGCCAGTATACCAACAAAACAATGAACAAACTGTACTCAAGCAGATAAAAATTTCAACATAAAAAAAACGTAAATAGAACTTAATACCTAAATAAAAGCCTCCAGGCATAAAGGGCGTGCCCGCTTACATAAGGCAATTGCTGTAGCTCGAAGTGAGAAATGATAAACTAGCCCCATCGAAGTAAAATAAGTAAACAATTACTAATAACAATTAAAACCATGATCAGCAAGACGACCAGTCACCACAAGCAGCACCCGTTCACGAGCATAACGCAAAGATCAGCCATCACCCCCCTCGCCATATTGGAGGGAAGGAGGCAACCCGACCCCCGACGCTACCGCAGGCAGTGACATCTAAGGGAGCATGACGAGCTTGCTCCCGGTTGCTCAGGCAAGAATAGTATAATCAATAGTCGAGGACGCTAGCTAACCACTTATTGCAATACAACTCATAAAACACACATTGTAATGAGTAGATTATGTCACTAATAAATTAAAATGTAACTAAATTAAATTACACTGACTTATACAGTCAAATAAAAAAATAATCAATTATATGAATTCATATAACCTGTCAGTAGGAAAGCTAATTCTGGAGAAAGAACATAAACATTGTCTTGAGTTAATCACAGCGACCAACTATTCTTATCGTTTAAGTAGTCATTGATACGAGTACAATAGTATGCCTTTGAACAAAGGGTGGATTTTACTTTAGTTTTAAACGCATTAAAAGGCAAATCTAGCAAAGAAGAGGGCAGCATGTTATAAAAAGTTATACCAAGCCCAACAAATGAGTTATGTACCTTATGAAGCCGGTGAAATGGAGCTCGTAATTTGTCCTTATTTCTGGTGTTAATATTGTGAATATCACTATTTTTGTGTGTATATTTTGCCTAATATATAAGATGTTGTCGAAGATGAATTGTGATGCCACCGTGAGAATACCAACATCTTTAAAAAAATCTCTCAGAGAAACTCTGGCACCAAGCTGGTATAATAGCTCGAACAGCTCGTTTTTGAAGAACGAATATATTTTGAATGTCAGCGGCTTTGCCCCACAGCAGAATACCGTAGGACATAACGCTATGAAAATAACTAAAATAAACTAATCGAGCTGTATCAACGTCAGTGTATTGTCTTACTTTTCTGACGGCGTAGGCGGCTGAACTGAGCCTGCCCGCTAGGCTTGATATATGAGGGCCCCACTGAAGTTTGGCATCTACTGTTATACCAAGAAAAACTGTTCGGACATCGGATTTAACACCCCCGAAAACCATGAAAACGATAACCATGATGAAAAATCTGAATATTTTCGCAGCCGCCATCTTGTTTTTTAGATTTGACCTCACTATCGGCTTTAACACCCCCGAAAACCATGAAAACGACACCCATGATGAAAAATCAGAAAATTTTCGCAACCGCCATCTTGCTTTTTAATTTTGACCTCACTATCGAATTTAACACCCCCGAAAACCATGAAAACGATACCCATGATGAAAAATCTGAAATTTTTTGCAGCCGTCATCTTGTTTTTTAGATTTGACCTCACTATCGGCGTTAACACCCCCGAAAACCATGAAAACGACCATGATGAAAAATGTTTGTAGCCGCCGATTTTGATATAAAGGTGGTAAAACCAAATTTTTGTTTGTCGCGCATTTAAAAATAAAAAACGGGAAATTAAAAAAAAACTCAACTTGATGTTATAATAACAGCGCCTCACGCGCAAGCGCGGCGTTATCTCAATACTCAATACTCAATATCTTTATTGCTTTACCATAATGTGTACTTAGGTGGTAACTATATAATTGAGATCATTATGGACCCTGTAGGGCACAGCAAGAGGGTAGGAGAGAGGAAGCCGCGTTTTAGGAGATTTAACTTTCATATAGAGAGTTTTAACTTTCATATACTCAAAGTCAGGAGATCGCTAAAATATGATACTAACAATTCGCCTATCTACTATTTATTTATTATTTTATCTGAAAAAGTACTTAAATATTTTAAACTAATTTTATATACCTGTACATATGTATTATAATGCTGTTTATTTTTTGTATAAATTGTTTTTCTTTGAATAAATATTTCATTTCATTATTATTGTTGTTATATTAATAATTAATGATTATTATTAAATTATTTAGTAATAATGATTTACCTACAAGTTGCGTGATTATCATTAATTGTTGTTATGAATTATTTTTATTAAGTATATTATTTATTATTATATTAGTAATTTCTTTAATATATATGAATTACATTATTATTAATGTGTTTTTTCCTATTATTTATGTTTATCATTTAAATATTCGTCTAAGGAGTAATAACATTTGTTTAACAGTAATGTTTTAAGTTTATTTATAAATATATTTAACTTTTCTTCTTTCTTTATTACGTCAGGCAGTTTATTATATATTTTTATAGAAATTACGTAGGGACTTGTAGAATGTATTTTTAGCTTGGATTTTGGTATGTTTAGCCTAGATCGGTACCTAAGTGTGTACTGTGATTGGATGTCTTCGCGTTTTGTGTAGAAATCTTGATGCTTACGGACAAATTTACATGTTTCTAAAATGTAAATACTGGGGAGGGTTAGAATATTGTGTTTTAGAAAACAGGGTTTGCAGCTGTCAGTTTGATCAATATTTACCAAGATCCTAACTAATTTTTTTTATAGGGTGAAGAGTGTCGGTGCATTTATACTATTGCCCCAGAGAGTTACGCCGTAGCTAAGCCATGCATTGGCATACGCATAATAGGCGGTGAGGGCAGTTTGTAGATTGGTTGTCTTCGGAGAGCGTATGAAAATTTTGAAATTTTTGAACGGGTTTTTTGTACTTGTGTTTTCCAATTTAAGTGTTTATCTATTGTAAGTCCAAGTAATGTAAATTCATCAACAGTTTCCAATTTTGAGCCGTTAAAGTTAAAATTTAAGTGTTGAGGAGCTTTTTGATAAGGGTGGAAAGTCATTAACTTAGTTTTAGTATAATTAATTTGTAAATTATGTGAGGCCATCCAGTTACATATTTTTGTGAGTGTGGAACTGAGTTTTTCTTCAATGTTTGTGTTGTTTTGACATGAGACTAACAAAGATATGTCATCCGCGAATAAAACACATGGCCCCTCTATGGTTTTTGGTAAGTCGTTGATGTAAACGAGGAATAATAGGCAGCCTATGACACTTCCTTGGGGGATGGAAGCGTTAGTTATTTTTATTTTAGATCGGATTTTTTCTATCACTTCACCCGATTATCGTAACCATAGTAACCACCCGCGCCGAAGTGAATCGGCTAGGTGAAGTGAGTCGGTAAGCGCGACGCGCAAGTGTCGTGATCTTATCACTTCACTCGATTTTCGTTGCCATGGCAACATCATTTCACTTGGGCTGGATGAAGTGAGCCTAGCCCCCCATCAGCCGGTGCGCGCGCTGTGCGAGTGTCAGTTGAACAGTTGAATTTTTTTATAGTATTGATGACGGTGATTTTATGAATATTATTTTATTATTGGCAACGCGTTGGTCGGTATAAAATAAAATATTAGAAAGGTACTTATTAGATAATCCGCACGTTTTTTTTCGAATGGCTCATGTACACAGACACACACATCGTTTAGTTAGGTTTCCACATAGTTTGTGAGGGGATAAATTCTATGGTCCGTCAGCCAGGCATACTTTTAGCACTCGGTCATTTGATACACTCGGTTATCTCTTCTTATTGAATAGATTTGGGTTAATAACAACACTGAATAACGTCGCACAGTCTTTAGTCGACTCAATCCACTATCGCTTCTTCAAAACACATCGCGGTCGGGTCACGGGTTTGCGTTTATTTATTCAGTTAAAACACATCGCGATTGGGTCATGGGATTGCGTTTATTTAATCAGTTAACTGATTATCGTCAATAGAATAAACATAAAAGGATTACATTTACAATCATAATCGAGATTTTAATAATATTTTTATGCTAATTCTATTGATCATAATCAGTTAACTGATTAAATAAACGTAATCCCATGACTCAACCGCGATGTGTTTTGAAGAAGCGGTAGTGGATTGAGTCGAGTAAAGACTGTGCGACGTTATTCAGCGTTGTTATTAACCCAAATCTATTCAATAAGAAGAGATAACCGAGTGTGTCAAGCGATAGAGTGCTAAAAGTGTGCCTGGCTGACGGACCATAGAATTTATCCCCTCACAAACTATGTGGAAACCTAAATAAACGATGTGTGTGTCTGTGTACATAAGCCATTTGAATAAAAAACATGCGGATTATTTAGTAAGTACCTTTCTAATATTTTATTTTAGGTAGGTACCGACCTACGCGTTGCCAATATAAATAATAAAATAATATTCATAAAGTCACCGTCATCAATACTATAATAAAATTCAACAGTTTAACTGACACTCGCGCACCAGCCGGCGGGCCACTAGGCTCACTTCATCCAGCCCAAGTGAAGTGATGTTGCTATGGCAACGAGAATCGAGTGAAGTGATAAGATCACGACACTCGCGCGTCGCGCTTACCGACTCACATCACCTAGCCGATTCACTTCGGCGCGGGTGGTTACTATGGCTACGAGAATCGGGTGAAGTCATAAGATCACGCCGCGCTTGCGCGTGAGGCGCTTTTATTAATATCAAGAGGAGTTTTTTTTTTAATTTACCGTTTCTTAATTTTAAATGCGCGACAAACAAAAATTTGGTTTTACCACCTTTAATCAAAATCCAAAATGGCGGTTACAAACATTTTTCATCAAGGGTGTCGTTTTCATGGTTTTCGGGGTGTTACAGCTGGTACTGAGGTCAAATCTAAAAAGCAAGATGGCGGCTGCGGAAATGTTCAGATTTTTCATCATGGGTGTCGTTTTCATGGTTTTCGGGGGTGTTAAAGCCGATAGTGAGGTCAAATCTAAAAAGCAAGATGGCGGCTGTGAAAATATTCTGATTTTTCATCATGGGTATCGTTTTCATGGTTTTCGGGGGTGTTAAATCCGATAGTGAGGTTAAAATTAAAAAACAAGATGGTGACTATGAAAATGTTCAGATTTTTCATCATGGGTGTCGTTTTCATGGTTTTCGGGGGTGTTAAAGCCGATACTGAGGTCAAATGTAAAAAAAAAGATGGCGGCTGCGGAAATGTTCAGATTTTTTATCATGGGTATCGTTTTCATGGTTTTCCGGGGTGTTAAATCTGATAGTGAGGTTAAAATTAAAAAACAAGATGGCGGCTGCGAAAATATTCTGATTTTTCATCATGAGTATCGTTTTCATGGTTTCCGGGGGTGTTAAATCCGATAGTGAGGTTAAAATTAAAAAACAAGATGGCGGCTGCGAAATTGTTCAGATTTTTCATCATGGGTGTCGTTTTCATGGTTTTCGGGAGTGTAAAAGCCGATAGTGAAGTCAAATCTAAAAAGCAAGATGGCAGCTGCGAAAATTACCTACCAAACCTTTTGGAAAAAAAGAAAATTGATTTTCTGTCTGAATTTCTGTTTTGCATTTGTATTAAAAAAAACCCTAAATAGTAACGTTTCAACACTTAAATACTAGTTTTGAAATAATATAAAATGATCAATAGAATTAGCATCAAAATATTATTAAAATCTCGATTATGATTATAAATGTAATGCTTGGTCACTCCCTAGCATCAGTGGGATGACACGCGAGTGTTCACGGTGAGATTCTTACAGAATCGACATGCAGGTGGGATGACACTGACAGTTCACTCCACGTTCACTCCACTTCAGTTTTCACGGTGAGAAGGTTACAGAATAGCACTGCAGGACGCCGACGATTTGTGTTGTATGGTTTACGTATATAGTAGTCACACTGCTGGCGGGGCGAGAACACGTCACTTCGGACGCGACGGAGCGTGAATGTGATTTTGTATTCTTTTACAAAAATGGATGTCGAAAAACTAATCGAATGTGTTCGTGCTCACGTATGTTTGTACGATTTGGGCCATGAATCGCTCAAGAGACGCGAACGCGCCCGCGGTGTGACCACTACCACTGCCACCGGGCCAGCGCAGCGTCGCCACCCCGCCACGCCGCGCCCCGTCACGCCGCGCCCGCTGTGTGCAGAGACCTTTATGGTGATTCGACGGCCAGCGCGGCGCGGGCACATATTGTAGTGAAATGCGTGTTGGAGGTCCCTAAACAGCTGTGCGCTCGCTTGATTTGCGAGTAGGTACGTAGGTATTACGAGGATCGCTAATTTTATCAGGATCAAACTAGACTTTTTTAAGTTTAGGCTGTGACCTAAGTTATTAAAAGAGTAATTCCAATTATCCTTCATACTTTCATTGGCTTACGACCATCAAAATGCAGAAAATAAAGAATTCTGATTCATTAAATTAAAGCACTTATTACACTTACACTTATTCGGGTTCCAGAACTGTCCGTGATCAAGAAGCCTTTGAGTGACTCCTAAAATGGTCCTTCCATTAGGGACCGCGGGGTTATGATTCCCATGGGCTCGTATTCGTACAAGGTATGCTCTCCATACTCGTCGCATATATTCTTCGAGCTGCTCATAAGTTTTCACCATAGGGCGACACATTGGGAGGTGCATTGGGCGCTAAAAGCGATCTTTTAAAGACAACCTTTGGATGGATAGGGGGGAAAGGAGAGACAGTACTGCAGGTAGTCTGTGGTGTACCATTTACATATATACAATAAATACATACTCGTACATACCTAAAACATATTAAAATTATCTATATAACATATTCAATAATAAATCATAAAACTAGTGTTAAGAACCAAAACAGGTGCAAAGAACAAAGAAAGAGAGAGGCAGAGTCCGGTAGGTGCCTGTCCATGCCACTCCCCCCTCGATCTGCTTCATCCCGCACTGTGTCGTCCGCCAATATCGGCACGACAATCAATGTCGGTGGCGATACCGTTGACTACAACCACATAGTGTGAAAGCGTTTATTAGTAATTGTATGAAACTACCAGTCCCACGATATCGTGTCGGTATTGTTATCGTCCAATGTGAAAACAGCCTTATGCACCCATTCATAATAATTAGGAACCGTAGACAGACAGATAGATCGTGTCCAAGGGGCCTCTGCGAGTTGGCTTCGAGCCCTCGTACGCCTTCCAAAGGTCCGGGACCCCAATGGTCCTGTGATATGTAAGGACAAAAATAATAAAAATAATAAGTAAATCTTTATTTTCAGACCAGAGATCCATAATACACGAAAACACGTACTAACTAAACTAAACCAAAACACACTTAAATAAACTTATTACTTTACTTGAATAACGGTTTGTGAGCTGCCATCCAGTGACTTATTATTAGGTCATCCATCCATCTTAATATTTTTAAACAGTTCCCTTACAGAATCGCGCCCGCAGAGGCCATTTATTGCTCTGATGACTCTTTTCTGCAGAATAAAAATAGGACCCCATTGCAGCCTTGAGTCGAACGTGATCCCCAGGAAAACAGTTTTATCGACGAATTCAAGTTTCACCCTATTCAATACTGATTTGCGCACTGGTTACATTTTTTTTCTGTATAATTATGTACATTTTCTGTAGTTGAATAAAACCTTGGTACCTATACTGACAAAGGTAAAAAGTCTACTTGTTCTATGAAATATCCGTGTCTATTCAACAACTACAATTAAATTTAATACAATTGTATAAAAAATTACATAAACAACATAACATCATGCCTTTTTTTCCCTGAAGGGCTGGGCGGAGTTGTACCACATTTCAATTGAATTTATACTACTATCAATTAATTTGGGATTGGGGCATTTCTGTAGACTGCCTCTGGTCAGTACACATTGATTGGTTATTGCTATTGAAATCAAAGTGCTTGGCAGGCGGTTAAGTCATCGCAATAATAATTATGTTCATGGTCTGCTTGTACGATGTACAATAATCCATCAGGCTCATATGTTCATGTAGGTAAAGGGAAAACAAAAAGAGTGAACCAATGAATTTTTAGAATACCTACTGTGTGTACACATTTTCACAATTTGTCCGTCTATTTATATTAAAATCCAGTATGCCCCGCAGATCGATGGCTAATCGTTAGCACTGGGCGTCGAAGTCGATTGAGATAGAGCAGGCACAAGTGGCCGCATCCATCACACGCCTATCACGAGCACGGACACTCCATTTAAATGTTTGTTTTCACGCGTCTAGTAACTTGTTATTAGTGTACAGACTGACGTTTACACTCTGTGAGTATCTAAAACTGAAATTTAATTGGCTGTATCTCAGGAGAGCAAAGAGTTTCGTATATAGTTGGGAAATAGTGCCTCAAGAAAGTTATTTTTATAAAATAGAAGGTATTATTTAAGGTTACGTATATAACAATGAGATAATAGTTATCTTGAACATATCGTAGTCTTACGAAAAATTATGTGAAACGGATTGTAAGTTTCCAGCATATTAAAAAAGCGAAATAAATAAAAACGTTTAAACCCACTACAAATCTTACGAGTCTTTTAAAGGTTTTTTTTTTTAACATACACACATAAATTCAAGCCTTCTTCCCATGGTGGTAGGCAGAAACTGCAAAACTCCAGCTGCTACGATTCTGACAAACTCCTTTTGCTTCGTTTTTATGGTTCCGTAGTAAACAAGGAACCATATAGTTTCGCCATGTCCGTCTGTCTGTTTCTCTGTCTGTCTGTTTGTCCCCGCTGTAGCTCAGAGACGCTTAGTAATAGAAAGCTGTAATTTGGCGTATGTATACATATTAATCACGCCGCCAGTGCTAAAATAAAATTAGAAAATATTTTTTTTTCCTCCCTTGCACGTGTGCAATGTGGGGATGATATTTTTTTTCTCGTCTACCCCATCGTGTGGGGTATCGTTGGATAGGCCGTTTTTCGATTCAAGGATCCGCTTGCGTAATATTAAGCATTAAAGTGCTAATTTTTGTTAGAGGCGAGTGCCCTCCCCCCCTGCCAGCTAAATGGTTATTTATAGAGATGTGAAAAAATTCATGGCAGTAGTACATATAATGATATTAAAAGGAAAACTATTACAGCTAAGTTAACGAGTAATAGTCGACCAACTTTTTTTTTTTTGGATGGGATTCATCAAATAACTTTTTCCGCTCTGGGTGGAGCGGGAGGATGTGTCAGACTCTTACTGACTAAAACCCACCCGTATTCCTTCTTGTTGCCTGTGTTGCGGGGGCCTCGGTGATCCATTAGTACCTTCCCGCGACCCCGGCAGGCATCGGCCCTAGTGGACCTCTACATTGTGCTGACGACATCTCTTTGAGGCGCGCGTGGAATACAACGCTTTACAAGCTAAAGAGTAAACCAACTTACAAGAGTAGACCAACTTAAATTTGCAGTTGGAGAATTGACCGTGACATATCGATGTTTGGGAGAAAATGTTTTTCAACTACAATGTTAAGTTTGTTTTTGGGATAAATTCATCCCAACTTCCCAACTACGAAACTCTTCATTGTGCGCGGTCTGACACGCACTTGGCCGGTTTTTTATTTAAAGATAACTTTATAATATCAGTAATCTTCTAGATCAGTAGTCTTCCATTTAAAACGATCAAAATATTATTCTTAAAATGATTAATTTCGTTTGATTGAAGAAAATTGAAAATTGAATCGAGTAGGTATTGGGAATTTGCCGTCAGCTGCATATTTAGTTGATTGACATCAATCTACTGACAGATTATCTGAATAGTGTAGCATACCGGCGAAACGGCAACTGAATTATGCCGATCCATTTAACACTTGGATTTAGTACGCGACGAGCCAATAAAACAGCAGTGACGTCGGTGACGCGACCGGCGGCGTCACGTCCACCGTTATGTAGTTACGAGTACGTTGTTTATTTAAAAACTGAGACACTACGAACATAAATTTAATTTTTTATGTTATAATTATTTTAAAATAATTATCACTTAAAAAAATAAGTTACATTAAAATTACTTAATAGTCTTATAGGCTAGATTGTAATTAATTATTAAGAACCTGGTTCTTTTTAACAAAGGATAAAAAAAAACTACATAAATTAAATGACTACGGTGTCCTAACACTACTTAAATTTTGATTATTATTCGAAGAAAATTGCATATACGTAAGAAAGTGCATTTAATTTACCCAGTCCATAAGTCTGCAAGTATACAATCTCACATTGTTTAGAACTGGTTCAGAAACTAAAAATAATTTGTTTTTCTTTTGACAAACGCCCTTGACCCCACCTTAGCGGGGTCAAAGGCGTTTTACATAGTTGAGTAGTATTGCAGCTGCTACAGCATCTTCGCAGCATCTCTCCAACATGAACAAGAAAGTTTCCCAATACAAAACTTTACTGTAGAATACATAATTTAAAACATAAGTCAATTATTCATTAACAATAAATTGTGTCTGTAATTACAAGTTATAAAAAAGTAAATTGAATTACATAAAGAAATATTACAACAATGCATAAATATAACATATATAGGAATTTCGTTGTAGATCTTTAACAGTATAAAGACAATTATTCAACAGGAAACTTTTAAGTTGATTTTTAAAAGAGCTTAAGTAGATAGCGCTTTTTAAATCTAGAGGCAACTTATTAAATAAAATAACCGATTGATATCTGGGACACTTCTGCTTCACAATATTTAAAAGAGGCTGCACCTTGTAACGTGTAATGCCTTGTCTGCGTGTGCCTTCTCTACAACGCGGGTATACTTACACAATTTCACTCCACGCATAACACTTTGTCACAACACCTATTTATCTCGTCTGCTCGACGTCCGTGTGTCACTGCAGGGATCCAGCAGAATATCAGCGTCAGTTATATTTGCCTGACACATGCTGAGCTGGACTCCCATTTGGTGCAACCTTGAGGCAAACACCGCACCTTGTACGAGTATTCGAAAATTGATTTGAACTATGTCATAGTGTCACTATTTCTTTAAGTATGTTTTTCTTTTTTGTATATTGGCACCTTATTTTTATGTCTTTGGTCCCGTGGAGTTTGGGACGGATGCTTGTGTGGGACGCTACCTGTGTAGACACACTGGCACCGTCCCACCTCCAACGGACTACTTCTAAAGCGGGTGCAGCGGCAGAAAATGCCGAAAATCTGAAAGTTATTAAATATGGAGGCCTTGGCAGAGAGTACAACTTTGTGCCCTTTGGCGTCGAGACCCTCGGTCCGTGGGGTCCCAGTGCGCATAAGTTATTTGCGGAAATCGCGAAACGTCTAGTTGATGTAACTGGTGACCGAAAAGCTGGCGGCTTTCCCGCGCAACGCATCAGCATTGCAATTCAGCGAGGAAATGCCGCCAGCATCCTCGGTACAATGCCCCGAGGGCCTTTTTTAAGCTTAACTTAGTTTTAATTTAATTTAGTTAATGTTAATAATCATCTTGTAATTTGGTTATGTAAATAAATTTAAAGATTTTCCTCAAAAAAAAAAAAATTTTATATATTGCTGTAATTTGTTTTCTATTAATTGTGCATGCTATTGTGTGTTGTGCACTGAATAAATGTTTTATCTATCTTATCTATCTCCGGTATATATTGTAGGAGCTACTAAATTTATAAAGGTTCCCGCTTCCTATTGTTCAGGTGTGTCCTAAAGTCTTGTTAAAACAATAATCATGGCACTGTTGACTGCGGAACTCAGGAATAGCTCTCAAAACTTCCATTGCTCTGCAAGTAATTATTTTGATACGTTGCCTGAAATAACAGCCGAATTTCATCGAGCACATTACGTCATCACGGAATGAATTATAACGGTTGTGAATAATTTATTCAAGCTAAGCCTTAAACCGAATCATTGATGCATTAAACAAATAAACATATTATTGATGAACTATGATCATATTTCAGAGAAACCGTAATGTTTCAACCTATCAGAGTAGGTACCATATAGATTGCTAACGCACTTCGACGTGTCCATAATCTTGAACTGTCAAACAATCAGAAACATTGGTAAATAACTAGATCAGTGTAACGTTATCAGGTCCAGGAATGTTAGAATACTAATCACATTAATGTTGGTATGGATATTATTACCCTTTGGAATGTCCAAACATCGGACGTGTCGGATATATCGGAAGTGTCGGACGTAGAGAAAAAGTGACAGTCGTTATTCCGACCCGAGGCGAATAATAATCTGATTTTAGAACAGAAATCAATGAAATACTGAGTAAAAAGTAAGTGACGACGCGGCAACTAAGTACTTCTCAGTTAGCACAGATTCCGAGAAATTTCTGTATTCGGTTCAGTGCTGAGCTCTATTCTCGCACGAAAACAATATTTATATGGCCTACAGATAAATGTTCCAGGATTGTTTGTCCATTTTGAGTATATAGACGCACCGGCGACGATACAAGAGAAATTTCATTCGAGAGCAATGTTTTTCAAGTCTTTATATTATAATCTTTGTTGAATATAAAATTCAAAACAAAAACCCGCAAAGTGCGTGTCGGACCACGCTCAATGAAGGGTTCCGTTGTCGGGAAGTTGGGATGACTGTATCCCAAAAACAATCTTAACATTGTAGTTTAATTACATGTTCTCCCAAACATCGATATACTCGTATTATGCTACGGTCAATTGTCCAACTGCAAATTAAGTTGGTCGACTATTACTCGTTAACTTGTAAACTTGTAGCCCACTTAGCTGTGATAGTTTTCCTTTCAATTTCATTATAAGTACTACTGCCATGAACTGACATGACTCTAACAAAAATTAGCTTTTTAAAGCTTAATATTACGCAAACGGATCCTTGAATCGAAAAGTGGTGTTTACAAACCCGCAATATTTTTGCCTATCCTACGTTACCCCACATCATGAGGTAGACGAGAAAAAACAATATCAGCCCCACATTACGTGCAATGCCTCCCTTGCACGTAATGTGGGGATGATATAGTTTTTTCCAAAAAAAAAAATATTTCGTCATTTAATTTTAGCACGTTGTCGGCGGTTTGGTATGTATACCTATACCAAATTACAGCTTTCTAATACTAAGCGTCTCTGAGCTACAGCGGGGACAGACAGACAGACCCGCCACATTGCGAAACTATAAGGGTTCCTTGTTTATTACGGAACCCTAAAAATGATACTCGTTCCCCTGAAGTCGACTGTAATGTATACATAATGCTACTCCCAACTTGCACTACGACACTCTGTGTTTCGCCTTCTCCTAAAATATGTATGACAGGTTACTATTTTCTTGATACTATGGCAACGCTGGAATACCCGTTTATAACTGATTAAGGCGCTGACAAGAGGCAAATGACCAAAGTAGACTTGTCTTAAGAAAAAAATTGCCTAATCTGTACCTATAGTTTGTGGTAGCGGAAAAAAAATATGTTAATTTTGAACATATTTCTCAGAACTTCGTTGTTTAACAAAACACGTTTTGAAAACAAAAAATCTCGATACAAATTAACTGTAAACTAACCCTTTACCTTGAGTTCCAATCCAAATTATCTGTATAAAATATCAACTTACGTTACGTATTTAATTAATAACTAGAACATCTTTTTATAACCTACCTTTTACTTTTTATTTTTTTACTATTTAATTTATTTGGTTGTTGTCAAATATTGCCACAATTTTGGAATTGTCTCTTATTGCACTCGATATCGCGTTCTACCGTTTTTAATTTTGAATTTCAATTTTACTGTTTATTTTTAATTTTAATCATAATGTTTTAATTTAAAATTTGATTCTAATAATAATTTTGATTTTAATTTTTGATTCTAATTTCGATTATGATTTTGTTTTTAATTAATGTTTTGTTCTTTGTTTCTAATTAATTTTTTTATCCTCACTACGAGTAAAAAAACCTTGTCAAAACGTATATTTAAGATGCTATTTTTTTATGTAAGTGCTGTGTACGCCTGTAAGTGACTAGTTCACCATAACTCAATGCCTATGTATTTTTTTATTACTTATGTTAATGTTTATAGTGAATAGGTTATTGATGTACCTTTCAATTAAAATAAAATAAGTAATAACATTTTAATGCAGAACTGGGTTGTTTTTATTTTCGATTACTCAACTCAATTTCAAGTACCTAAATAGATAATTGCTTCATATTTTGCAATAAATTACAAGCGTTGTGTCATCGCGCTTCTCTTTCTTTTCTATGCAGTCTAACAGTGACCACGGTTTAGCTGTTGTCAGCGTCTTAAGAAACTGTATGCAACATTAATTTGCACTCCAATGTTGTCACTATACGAACTAAAACTCCCCGCAGGATAATTAAATAACCACATCTGGAAGACATTTAAAACATTTCTCAACTAGGATGAGAGTACATTTCGTATTCTTATGATTCGTTTTCTATGATACGTTCTAAGACCGTACAAAAGAAATCTGTTATTTTGAAGCATGATTATTTTCGTATGACATTTGAATTTCACAAATACGTCTACCTAGATAAAGGGTCGTCAAAGAGAAAACGTATATATCTAAAAATCATAGTCTTGTATACAGCTAATCAAAAATAGTAACGCGTTAGAGCCTGTGCACACGATGCATTGTGGCGCCGCAGCGCAAAGATTTCGCCGCATTGTCGGTCACACGGGCGTTGCGACACCGTAACGTTGTTATGCCGCAGCGGCGCCGTACCGCAAAGATTTCGCCCTTTCTCCTGCCGCACAAACAACTGAGCGGTGCCGCTCCGGCGTCGCAACACGTACACCCATATACGCCTCGTCTTGCGAGTTCCAAGTTCGATGTACGTGCGAGCGACGCCAGAACGCACCGTGTGTCATACCATGGATATTTGTATGTAGGACGCCGCAGCGACATCGTTGCGGCGTCCTACATACCGCCGCATCGCATCGTGTGCACAGGCCCTTAGGTGTCCATGAACGAGTAGTAAGCTCCTGCTGGTTTGAGAGACTTCTTTGTACGTAAACAGGCTAAACAAAGCTTTGAAACGAGCTTATGCGAGTTGATGCTGTTTCTTATGTTGACTCATTGACACCCTTCGACTGAGGAATAGGGAAGCTTATGTCAGACTCCTGCCGAATATAACCACAAAGCAGCATAAATGACTAAACAGCCGTCAAACTGTTTGTGTGCTATAATCCCCGGTGCCATGCGTAACAGAGCTTGTACAGTGCTACGCTTTCGGAAATATCGTCAAATAACCACTATATAACGTCGTTCTCCACAAAAACCTATCTATGAAAGGTTGCGAAAGTTGTGAAGGCACAAAAAACATTAACGTTATCGGCAACTAATTTAAAATTTCAACCTTTTTTTAATCTAAAAAGAACTGTAACGTACGCTTGAATGCAACTTTCCCCCAGAGAACGGTCTATTACGAATAACAGAATTCTTTCACAGAAAGGCTTTTGTAAAACTCATTGCAGAAGACTTTGGACACACATTTTGGTTTGCGGCAAACCTTAATACACTTTATTTTATCATTTTGTTAACTTTATTAAACTTATCATAACATCACGCCTGTATTCCTCGAAAGGTTAGACAGAGGTGTACCTGCACACCCACATTTCACCAGTAAGTCCCATGTCCCAAGGGGCACGCACGCCTGCTACTGAGAAATTCCAAGAAAAACCCAATAACTGCACTTTGTCCGATCCGGAAATCGAACCTAGGACCTAATGCTCATCAGTAGCGCTTGCGACCACTAGACCATCGAACTTGAAATGTGAATATTCAAATTATGCAAATTATAATTAATCGTTGAATGCTTATGTGGTGAAATAATAACTGTTTATAATATATTTTTAAACGTAATTACTGTCGTGTGTTATATTCCTATCATGTTATGTTATAAAATATTACGTAATATGGTAAAAATATTATGATATTTTGTCATAATCCATTAAATTTCTAATGTCTATATCATTTTATAACCTCAAGGTGCTCCCACAGGCACCATAATGTATATACTCAATGGTTCTGAGATAGCTTTGAAGCTGAGATCCGGGTATACCTTTAAGGTTAACCGAGACCTGCGAAAATCTAAGGTACACCCAGTAAACCCCTGGGATCTTCGTCTCGTGTACCCAAAAGTTAATTAAAAGGGCCTTTTTTTTCTCATGTCAATAACATTTTCGCTGCTACCATTAGATGTGTTTTATTTTACAGCTAATGTACTTTATTATTTCTGTTGGTCAAGGACAGCTAATGAAACACAATTGATTTTCTATTGTTTGACTCCGAATCAGTGTCGCGCGGGGCTTAACAGGTTACAAACGACTTAATAAATAATTTAAAACACCTTAATATTCTGCTTGTAGTTGCAGTTTGTAAAGGATAATTGGAATTTCTAAACGACAATACCGGACAAAGAGTTAAGTCTTAAACTAAAATATTGAATCATTAATTCGACATGACTGAGACTGGCCAAATCCAGTCAAGTAAGTGAGTGAGTCGCGTTCTCGCTTTGCCATATTCATATGAAATCGGCATCGTTTTAAAATGTGTATAGACTTAATCATTTAGTTTTGTAAGGTTACAGGAAAAATGGCATCGTGATCAAAGCAATGTTATTAACATTCTTAATTTTGTCCCTTAACATTATACAAAAGTAATTTATCTTGATGCCTTGCTCATTGTTCCTTGTTACACGTGTCTACGCTTAAAAGATTCAAGAGAACGCTGAAGTGAATGTAATTAACCCAGCCTCGGATCGACCAATAATTAAGTTAATAAAATGTTAGCTATGTAAACTTGTTATAATTTACGCGTCTCTCCATAATAATTAATTTACACCTCTCACTTAGTTGCCATGGTAACTATAATATTATCTAGGCCCTGGACAACTTTCTTAAACATTCAGGTAGAATGTTCTAGGAAGTTGTTCGGTTGTGCCTCTTTAGCTCTTCTGCAACTTGCTCTTATTAGCCAAACCATAACCTATGTAACTCTATAATATAATAATAATTATAATCGTTTATTTATTAATCAATGGAGATTTACACAGTTGTGTTTGTCATCTATTCACTAAATACATAATTATTATATTGCCACAGGGCCCCACAATCATTAGATCATAATATTGTGCAACTCATCCACAAAATAATATTAAAATAATAATCATCATTATATGTGCTGAACATGAAAATAGATTCATTAGCAACACAGCATAATAATGTCCATTTGTTGAAACCAACAAAACATTGAACACAGTATTGAAAACAGTCCAAATGCTGTTAATCTAGCTGCTGTTGCTGTGTCTGCTGTTAGGTATATACATATATTTGAGTAGGTAGGTATTATTATTAATAATATTGTCCTATTACAAATTACGGTAAATTGCTGGAGTTTAGTGAGCAGCACACTAAATTAATTACAAGCCATAAATAATGGGAATCATCTTGTTAGATCACAGATAACTAAAGCTAAGCCTCGGTTCATACATATATGTATTAGGTTATATCCTACGTATTTACATATTCATGTTAGCCTTAAGATATATAGCAACCTTTTAAAGAACGTATATATTTCATTTAGTTCGAGGACGAATCAAAATCTGTGTATTAAAAAAATGTAAACCATTATTGATGTGCAATATCCTTCATCTCGTTTACTGAGGTAGTGATTTCGTGAAAAGGGACGGAAGTGAGTAGACAGGAAGTGACAGCTTGAGCATGGAATAAGTATGTACTTTTTAATAGCATGGAATTAGTACGTACTCTATAATAGCATGGAATTAGTGTACTAATGGCATTCTTATTGGAAGCACGTATGATGGTGCTAATCTACTTTCCGATCTTGGATGGCTATGCGTAAGACATACGAGGTACGATCAATTCCCAGTGATTCCCGACGAAACCCACGCTCCCTCTGGTAAAAAACAACACAGAACGCGGAGAGCCATACAACGGCAGAAGCAGAACAGTGTTCACCGGCCGCTCAGAGCGAGAACACAGATGAGCGCCATGAGATTTCGTCGGGAAGCGACAATCTTTCTGTGCAAAATAAAGAGCAAGATATAGAAAGGGGTAACCCATCATCACGAATGTTGTTACGCAAAATCCCAAGAATCGATTATAAGGGTTTCTGTCAAATATTAGGTACGTTGATTCAGTGTTATTTGTAATTAGGGGAGGAGTGTTGTATATGTGTGCGTGGCTGCGTCCCCGCTTTAAGTATTCGCCTTACTACGAATAAATCTTCCCGCCCGTTGAAGACCCTGACTATCCTCTGCCTCCCGTCACTCCAGACGAAGTGCATGATATCATCAAGGGTCTAAAACCTCGCAAAGCCCCCGGCTCAGACGGAATCACCAATAGGGTGCTCCAACTGTTCCCCGCTCACCTCATAATGCTCATGGCCACCATCTTCAATGGAGCCCTGAGCAATAACATCTTCCCACAAGAGTGGAAGAAGGCCACCGTCATCGGCATACCGAAGCCCGGTAAGCCGAAAACGGAGCCCACCAGCTACCGGCCCATCAGTCTGCTCAATGTCTTCGGCAAAATCTATGAGAGGCTTATCTTAAAGCGCCTCAGAGATTTTGCGGAAACAAAGGGCCTCATCCCCGACCAGCAGTTCGGCTTTAGAGCCCAACATTCTTGCGTCCAACAGGTCCACCGCATCGTTGAACACATAAGCTACGGCTTTCAACGTGGTCTTACGACCGGTGCTGTATTCTTCGATATAGCGAAAGCGTTCGACAAGGTCTGGCACAACGGCTTATTATATAAGCTCTACAAACTCGGTGTGCCCGATCGTCTCGTGCTCATCTTACGAGACTTCTTGTCGAACCGCACCTTCCGCTATCGCATCGAAGGAGCGCTATCCTCCCCTCACCCTATCCGTGCAGGCGTCCCTCAGGGCTCTGTACTATCCCCTCTCATTTTCACTCTCTTCACCAGCGACATCCCGAAAAGTAGAAAGGCGCAGTTGGCTCTGTTCGCAGACGACACGGCCATCTACTACACCGGGTTAGTCCACGACCACATATCTCGCACTCTCCAGACCGAGGTCAACAAGCTTGGCGCTTGGTTTAGAAAGTGGAGAATCGAGGTCAATCCCGACAAAAGTCAGGCTGTTCTCTTCACCAAACAGCGTAAAAACCTCATCGCCCCCCGACCGCTCACCATGTTCGGCAAGCCTATCCCTTGGGAGAAGCGAGCCAAATACCTAGGCGTGACCCTTGACCACCATCTCTCGTTCTCAGAGCACATCAAGCAGGTGCGTTCGCGTGCCGCTTTCGCTCTAGGTAGACTTCACTCCGTCCTAAATGCGCGCAGCAAATTGTCCCTTAAGGGCAAATTGCGTATTTACACAGCGTGCATCCGTCCCATCATGACTTATGCCTGTGCAGTCTTCGCACACGCTAAACCCCACCACATCCACAGGATGCAGTCCCTCCAAAACCGTTTCCTCCGAAAGGCAACGGGAGCCCCCTGGTTCGTTCGAAACGAGATCCTCCATCTCGATCTTAGAATCCCCACCATCAAGCAGTTCATGAAGCGCATCACGAAGCGCTTCTTCGACTCCGCCACCACCCACCGCAACCCTCTAGTTGTGCAGGCCGCCAGTTATAGGCCCTCCACCATTAGTTCTATTCGCCGTCCAAGGCATACCCTCTCCGACCCCGATGACCCCATTACCCTCCTCCAGGAAAGCAATAGGGCAACGAGTACAGTGCACAAAACACACCGACGACCTACGTTCCGACCTCGCCGCCGAGGTCCCTCGCGTAAACCCCGACGTAATTGTCCCCCCCGACCCTTGCTCGAAGAAGTGCCAGCCCGCGCCGCAGCTGAGCCTGTAGCTTTAAATTCCCCGATTAATAATAATAATATTAACCAGATCCAGCCTGTCCCATCTTGCTGTCCTCCCCCCAGCGACGCCCTAAGCCGAGGTCCGTACCCCACAGGGGGTGCCCTTAGCGTGCAGTCGCTTAGTAATATAAGAAATTCGCCCCTGGCTGGAGGCTTTGAGTTCGCTTAAGGCAGCCACAGGAAAGTCCGGTTAAGTAGTCACGACCTCTCAAGGTCAACTACGAGATGCCACACCCAAAAAAAAAAAAAAAAAAAAACGAATAAATCAGTGTGTCTTTAGCAAGCAGTCGTTTCACTCCTGTCTGTCGCACATAGACATAAGAGAAAGTACTATAGAAGGGGTCGAATTTCGACCATATTCAACCACTAGTAATGAATAATTATTAAGCTTTTTAGGTTCCGTAGTAAACAAAGAACCCTTATAGTTTCGCCATGTCCGTCTGTCTGTCTGTCCCCGCTGTAGCTCAGAGACGATTAGTACTAGAAAGCTATAATTTGGCACAGGTATACATATTAATTACGCTGACAAAGTGGTAAAATAAAATCTTGAATAAATAATTTTTAGGTAATGCGGGGATGGATATTTTTTTTCTCGTCCCCATGGTGTGGGGTATTATTGGAAGGGCCGTTCAAAATTATTGCGGGAATGTGAACATCATTTTGCGATTGAAGGATCGGTTTGCATAATATTAAGCTTTAAAGTGCTAATTTTTGTTAGATGCATGTGTCCCCCCTCCCCCCAGCTTAATAATTGTAAACAACCATTAAGCCTCCATAAATTGAGGTGTGAAAAAATGCATGGCAGTAGTACATAATTATTATGAAATTAAAAGGAAAACTATCACAGCTAAGTAGGCTTTACAAGTTAACCAGTAATAGTCGATCAATTTAAATTTGCAGTTGGAGAATTGACCGTGACGTATATCAATGTATGGGTGAACATGTTTTTCAACTACAATGTTACGTATGTTTTTGAGATAAATTCATCCCAAGTAATCCCAACTACGGAACCTTATCGTGCGTGGTCCGACATGCACTAGGCCGGTTTTTAAGTTATGAGGTTAATTCCTGTCGTTGCTCAGTTGCTTATTACCAAGGTGAGATGTCAGATGTTATGTTACACATCTTAAGCGACTACTGTAAGGCTCGCTCGTTTTTTAGAGATCTAATAGCGTTTAAGGTTTAAACCAAGAATTTTTATGTTTTTTTTTGTAGCTTATTCAGGTTTGTGTTATAAAAAAAGGACTAAAGGTTGAAGTTGGTGCCAGCCTGTCAGGCCGGAAAACTTTTTATCCCCCTATAATGCCGACCGAGAACGATTCCGTAAAGTAACAATAAAAAAATAACGATAAACGCTATGAGGTCTAAATTTGAAGAAAATTACCTAAGACCTCCATTGTTTGTAATGGCTTTCTTTGTGCTTTAAAATTAAATTTGTTTCTTGTTTATTGTACGGAACCCCAAGGTAACTACGGCTCGCATTAGATACACCAATTTTGTATTTTGAGCAAAACTAGGTAGGTAAGGAGCATAATAATATTTACTTCAAAGTTTCAAATTGCTATGTACTTTTACACGGTTAATAGATTATTGGACTTGCGGTTTTCCTATGGACATAGGTCTCGCCCTATTATGCTGAGACTTAGGAGTGGGATAATATTCAATATTAAACATAAACACAGACATTTTTCTGATTCTAGTTAGATGATAAATGATTTTATTTCTGTAAGTAGGTTTGTACAAACACTTTTACACATCAATCATATTTTAAAAACTAGATGAGGTCGGCGTTTCCTATCTGACTACTCTGAGAAGAAAGGCCGAAACAAAGAAAGAATAGATACTCTTTATTAAGTATTCTCTTTATATACTCTTTATTACACCATAAATATAACAGATATAAAATATTTTGAAATTATACAATGGGCGATCTTATCGCTAAACGATCTTTTACAGACAACCTTTGGATGGATTAAAGGGAGAAGGAGAGAACTCTGCAGGTAGTCAGTGGTGGTAAGAGGTCCGCTGGTCGAGCAATTCGTCTGTCGGAGTCGTCTGCGGCTTCAGGTGTCGTATCGGGTGAGGTCTTGGAGGATGAGCTTTCTGCCAACCACCTCAATCAGAGGCTGACGGATGCCGTTGCGGCTGTACAAAAAGTCAGAAATGTATCCAAAGGCCTTAGCAGCGTGTACAAGAAAACACTAAGGGAGGCCACTTCCTCCATTGTTGAAACTGCTAAAGCTCTTTCTTGCACCAAGTTCACCCTACCAGATTTATAAAATTATAAACAAACTTAAAAATACCAACAGTGTAGGATACGCTGGTTTCTCTACTAAAATAATTAAAGCTGTAAATGAGGATATATACCATCACCTGAGTCACATTAAGATCTTAAACTATCACTTATAAAACCTTTATTAAAAAAAGACAGTAAACAGTTCATGGTGAATTATAGGCCTGTTGCACTATTATCAATATTTTCAAAAATTTTCGAAAAATATCTATATGGTGAACTATCTTAAAAAAAATAAAATTTTGTGCAATGAACAAAAGGGCTTTCGACAAAATAAAACCACAAATATGGAATTCATCCAAAGTGTTATCTGTCATGTTGACAAAAGAGTTCCAGTTTGTGCTATTTACTGCGATATGTCACAGGCATTTGATTATGTAGATCAGGGATTCCCAAAGTGGTCGATATCGACCCCCTGGGGTCGAAATCGGTTTCCCAGGGGTCGACATAAACGAAAACTGATATTGGAGGTCGACGAGGTCTAAAAATCGACCCCTATTTATTAATACAAGTTCTTATTTTAAACTTAAAAACAAGATACTGTATAAGTTGTGTTACGTGTACGATATTACTCGTATAAGAATGACTCTAATATTTTAGTAGGAAATATCATTGCTGTACTTTTAAAAAACTCAACAAGTCGAAAAGCGTGCACAAGTGCGTACAAGATGAAAAAAATTGGCTTTGCGGGTCATCATATTCACTAGTTTTCCGAAATGGCACCTGGAATGTGACAAGAAACAGCTGAGAGTATAGGGAATCTAAATGAGTTGGAAACTTGAGAAGTTAAGGCAGTTAGCAAGAATTAGAAAAAAAAAAGATTATGAAAATATGGAGGTAGAAGTGAAGTGGTGAAGTAAGAAGTTACTTTATTTAATCACTACTACTACTACACTAACATCTACTTAAACTTATGCCCTTTATGCCGAAATCGCTGAACTGAAATTGACATTTCGCTATCAGGATGACCTCCTCGTAAGTCAGGTCTCGCTTTGGCGCTTCCAGTTGCATCGTTAGTACAACAGCTGCTGACCGGAGTGCACGGAGCCTGTCATTTTCCTTCTTCGCAATCTTGGCCTTTTTTTGAGGCGCCTTTTTCACCTTCTTGGCCTTCTTCTTGGCCCCTGAGACTGTGGCTGCCTCACCTCCTTACGTAGCTCCCGGTAGTACTTCTGCTTTGAGCTCGTCTATTTATTTCTGGTGCTCAGCCACTTGAACTTTCAGCCGGGTTTAATGCGCCTGGAGCCTGGTTGTTTCCCTCGACGAGGTGCGCCGAAGGAGAGATTCAGATTCAGATTCAGATTCATTTATTTGGAAAACATGTGTAGATAATATACATGGTGTGATGCTTACGAGTATACAGTAGCGCTGTCTTAGCTGGCTGTACACGAATGTGTACGTGAATGTTGCATCTAAGGAGCTGGAGGCATCAAAAAATCTCTGCAACCAGCTGCTGCAGGAAAGAGAGGACAGCGAGATTGAAGTCCAGAGTTTGAATGACAGAAACACTCAACTCAAGAGCCAGCTTGTAGAACTTCACACCCAGCACATGGACATACTTGACCAGCATCACCATCTCCGTCAACTAGTGTCAGACTTCCAACAGTGCAGTGACACTCATGACCAGGCATTGAGACGTATATCAGGCCTTAAAGTGTAATTGTGCAAAGTACACAACACAGTTTCCACCATCAATTCTCTGAAAGCCAGCGAACGGGTTGCCAACACCAACGAGCTGCTTGGAAGTGTATCCGGACTGGAGTGTGAAAAGCCCACCGTCACAATAGACCTGACTGGGAAAGATACATTAACTAAATGTCCTATCCTAACTAGTCATAATAAAATTAAGAAATATATGAAACTCAGTAACAATATTAAAAAATACAAGAAACTCTTGAAAACACATAACGTTTATAAGTGTAAAATTAATCTTAGGAAAGAGCGTATCAACTTACAGACCTAATTAAATTTGTGTAATAATAAGTTGGAAAGTAGCAGACAAATGTATGATGTGGACAGACATATGGAAGAAGTATTATTAAAGACTTGTAACAGTAATAAAACACTTGTTGTCTGTGGAGATTTCAACATTAATATATTGGAAAAATCTGCTGCAGTAAATAAATTTATAACTTTATTAAAATCCTATAATTTGTACAATACATTCTTTGAGCCAACTAGAATAACTGCCACTAGAGCTACCTGTATTGACAATATTTTTACAAATTTAAGACCTTCTAGCCATTCAATTGTAAATGAGTTGGACTCTGATCACTGTGGCCAGTTGGTCACTTTCCCTCAGAAAATAATCAGAGTTCAAAGAAAACTTATGAGTTTTGTTCCTGTTAACACAAGGCGCTTAGAACAATTTAAAAATAATTTAATGGAAAAACTACCGGGTTTGCATATCACACTGACCCGGACCAAGCATATACTTTACTATTTAACCTCATCAATTGTGAATTTAGGAAGGTATTCACCTCAAAAACATTGCCTGTTTATGATCGCGTTATATTTAGTGACTGGGCAACACCAGGTATTTACAAAAGTAGGTTGAGGTTATATGAACTGTATCATGAAAAAACATATAACCATGATGAAACTTTTAAAGAATTTGTTAAGAATTATTCTAAAACTTTTAAAAGAGCCTGTTCCTCAGCAAAAGCCATACACATTAAAAATAAAATAAAATCTTCTGGAAATAAAATTAAAACAACTTGGAATATTATTAATTCTGAAACGGGAAGAACGACAGTACGGAATCGTGACTTCCATCTAAAAATCGATGATGCAGATATTAGGGCAGACGTGGAGGTGGCAACAGAGTTTGAAAACTTCTTCACTAATATTCCCTTTTTAACAACCAAAACTCTGTCATCGTCGTCCTCCACTTCTGCTTACTCAATACTAAAAGAATGTGTACCAGAATGTGATAAACACTTTAAATTCACAGTTGTTAGCCCTAAAGACATTTTGGAATCTTTTAAAGAACTTGATGTAAAAAAAACTACTGATCTTTGGGGATTATCAGTACATACAATGTCTTCAATAATTGATGTTATTTCACCCTTTTTAGCAATTGTTTTTAACTCTTGTATTGCATCTGGTATATTTCCTGATCTGATGAAACTTAGCAAAGTGATTCCACTGTTCAAATCTGGCAGCACAACTGATCCCACGAATTTTCGGCCTATTTCGATATTACCTACATTGAGCAAAATCTTTGAAAAAATAATTTTAAAACAAATGTTAGGACATTTCAATTCATGTAATTTATTTCATCTGAAACAGTTTGGTTTTACGAAGGATCGTTCAACTACAGACGCGGGCGTGGAAGAGCATTTTCGAGGCTTGGGAGGAGTCGCAGGATGCTCTTGGCATTTTCTGCGACTTGTCTAAGGCCTTCGATTGCGTCCATCATGATACTCTCATCAGGAAACTGCACCACTATGGTATGAGGGACAGGGCTCTCGACCTTCTGACTTCCTATCTTAATAATAGAATTCAGAGGGTTGATATAAATGGCAAGAGATCTGCAGGATCTGCGGTCACTATGGGCGTTCCGCAGGGTTCAATTCTAGGTCCATTCTTGTTTCTAATCTATATAAATGACTTACCTTATCACATAAGGGATAATCACAAGATTGTATTGTTCGCAGATGACACTTCCCTCATTTTTAAAATCAAACGACTGCTGGTCAACTTTGAACATGTTAACGATGCACTCTCTAAAGTTGTCCATTGGTTTAATGTAAATAATCTTCTGAACGAAAAAAAGACTAAACTTATTAAATTTTCAACGCCAAATGTCAGGCAGCTAACTACCAATGTTCAACTTAATGGAATAGAGTTGGACCCTGTTGAGTCGACAGTTTTTCTTGGAATAACTATTGACGCTAAATTACAATGGCGCCCACACATAGAAAAATTGTCAGGAAGGCTAAGTTCGGCCGCCTATGCTGTTAAAAAAATTCGACAGATAACCGATGTAGATACAGCCAGAATTGTTTATTTTAGTTATTTTCATAGTCTTATGTCCTATGGGATTCTTCTCTGGGGAACCTGTGCGGACATTAATACCGTCTTTGTTTTACAAAAAAGGGCTGTTCGAGCCATTTACAACCTAGGTCCAAGAGATTCCCTTCGAGAAAAATTCAAAGAAATAGATATTCTGACTGTAGCCTCTCAATATATATTTGATAATCTTATGTATGTACACAAAAATATATCAAATTTTAAGAAAATGTCCGATATCCACAGTTTAAATACCAGGAATAAACATAATCTTGCTGTACTTCACACTCGCCTCCACAGAGTAGGCAACTCGTTCATGGGTCAATGTATACGTTTTTACAACAAACTTCCTATTGCTATTCGAAATTTACCCATTAAACGATTTAAAAGCTGTATTAAAACCAAACTTTGTAAAAAGGGGTACTATAAAATTTCAGATTATTTAGAAGACAAAAAAGCTTGGGATTGAGCTGCTCGCTCTGATAAGCTTTGGGCTAAAACCATTAAATTTGATATTTAAATTATGCAAAATCATCATTATGTACAACTATATGTACATATTGACATTGATGAATATTATAAGCAAAATTAAGTGAATATTTATGTATGTATCTTGAAAAGTATTATATTACTTTAATTATTGTGAATGTGAGCACTATGTGGGTCATTTTTATTTATTTCTTGTTGTTTTTTTTTTTTTCTCTTAGTTTTAATTATGGTCTGGCATTTTGAGTTCTTTATGCGGCCAAACCAATTGTCCTTTCCTTGGTATTGTTCGTCGAGTCGTTGAGCTCCTTAAGTTTTGAGTTGAGCTACACGATTACTGACAAATGCTTGCACTGACTGGACAGGTCCACTCAAATTTGTGTGGTTCTTTCCTCAAAAGACCATTTCAGACATAGATCTACATGGTCCTCACATGATCTGACCAAGATTATGTCTGGACTTTAAAAGAGACTTTGACCCTTGAGTTTGTTTCGCCATTTCTTCTCAGGGGTAGTCAGATAGGAAATGTCGACTCCATCTAGCTTATTTTTTAATATGACGTGTAAAAGTGATTCTCATATCCTATTTACAGAATAAACAATTTCATTTCATTTCATTTCATACAGAAACTTCAGAAGGAATTATTGAGCAGGGAAAATTAATTAAAGGAAATCTTTTGTAAGTATGAGTCTAGTCAACAAATGTTAAGTGAGGGCTTGCAGGAGGCCTGTGCGTTGGTGGACCTGAAGAATTACAATGCAGAGATGTGTGACTCACTGACTAATAATCTCACCTGTAATTGTGCGCCCACTCTGCCATCTCTCATGTCATGTCACAGTATGTTGTTCCTACAGCTTTACCCATTTTAACTCATACATTAGAAACTGTCAACCCCACTCACAGTACTGTTTTGGTCTATTCAGATAGAACAGGATCAGGTTTTGGATCATTGTTAAATAATCGCTCTAAACATACGATAGTTGTTACCATAACCTGCATTTTAATGAGCTTGTTCATAAAATAAAACACACACAAATGAATGAGCAGACTACTGTAGTTCTTTTAATTGGTAGTAGTCTGAGTTTAAATAAAAGGGACATAGTTAATGGTGTCGACACCCTACTTAAATTAAAATTAGGTAAATTAAAATTATGTGCAATGTCGTATTCAGATAATTTGCATAACGAAGAAAACAATTACAATTAGTTTAAACAACTTAATGCATATTTTGACATGTCGTCATAGTGACCGTTTATTGTATTTTGATACTAACAATTTTGTTAGAGATTTTGTTTTAATTCGGGAACATGTGTTTCTTCCCAAGAAAAGTCAACATGTATTGCTACTTTGTTAGCTTACAGTATACACGCAGTTATTATTAACTGAGACTATGTTAAGTGACGAAACACTGATACTGTGATAGATTCTATAATCTTTTAGACTCGACAAAAGAGAAGCATAATAAGAATATTTTACTGTATCACCAAAATATAAATCGTTACTCTGGCAAAATCCTAGACGTGGAATTGTTAATAGATAAATATCATATGGATATCTTATGTTTTTGTGAAACCTGGTTAAGACCGGATAGGATGTTGTTTAATGTAAATAATTTTTCAGATGCCAGTGCGTATGTATCAGTGGTCCTCAATAGGGGGTGGTACCTTGATATTATGTAAAAGTATTTTCAGACGTAAGGAAAGGAAGGATATCACTGCTTGCTCTGTTGATCGCTTATGTGAGGTAGCATGTGCAGAGGTTGAAGGCCATACTTTCTTATGTGTTTATAGACCACCGACATCAAACTTGTCATCATTTTTAATAATTATGGAAGAAATACTAAGCAAACTTTTTAAAGATAATAAATTCGTTTTTGTTTGTGGTTACCTAAATATTGTTCTATTAGTTAATTCACTAGATAAAAGTAAGCTTATATCATTGTGTAATCATTCAATTTAAAGTGTATATTTAAAGAAGCAACTAGAATAACAGCAACTTCAGCTTCGTGCATAGACAATGTATTTACTCATTGTAAAATAAAAGACTCTTCCTTAATTAGTGGCGTCAGGTTTAACCATACTGGTCAACTTGTATAATTACCCAGAAAGACCTAGATAAAAAGTTACACATAGATAAAACCATTCAATTAAGACCTCTCACTAAACATAAATTGAAAATGTTTAATAATAATGTTCTTAGCAAACTTTCAACAGCTAGTTTTGATTCACAACACCCCAATATAAACTACAGTACATTATTTTCTACAGTTTCCCAAGAATTCAATAAAGCATGTCTTGTGAAAAAAGTTGCAATCAATACTAAACCAAAATTTAATGAATGGGCCACTGCTGGCATTAGAAAAAGCAGAGGTATTTTATGTAATTTGTACTACGAGAAATCATTGACTTCTGATCAACCCCTTCATAATTATTTCAGAAATTATTGTAAGATATTCAAAAGAGTCTGCACTCAAGCTAAATCTAAATTAATAAGTAACAAAATTAGTATTTCTAACAATAAAATAAAAGCTGTGTGGCAGGTAATTAACAAAGAAACTGGAAACACAAAACAGCGAGATCATAATTAAATGTATTTAAAAATTAATAATGAAACCATTACAGATAAGTTAAAAGTTGCTGAGACACTAGAAAATTTCTTCACCAACATCCCAATAGAGGTTACGAAATCTCTTACGACATCACCTAAATTAGCTGAATCTCTTCTCAAAAAACACTTCTCTAAGGACATTCCAAGTTTTGAATTCAAGCCCATTTCTATTGTCACAATTCAGAAAGCATTCAAAAGTCTTAACATATAGAACCCTGAAGACTTATGGGGGATTTCCGTTAAGGTTCTTGGAAATATCATTGACACAATAGCCCCTGTCCTAACAGGCATATTTAATCAATGTTTAGATAGCGGTACGTTTCCTTATTTAATGAAACATAGTAAAGTAGTACCAATTTTCAAATCGGGTAGTAAGACTGATCCCTCTCGCGGGAAGGTACTTATGGGTCACCGAGGCCCCCGCAACACAGGCAACAGGAAGGAATACGGGTGGGTTTTAGTCAGTAAGAGTCTGACACACCCTCCCGCTCCGCACAGAGCGGGAGAAGTTATTCGATGATTTCCCACCCTCAAAAAAAAAAAAAAGGAGTAAAACTCATCAGTGACATTTTGGAATACTGGGAGAAATCCCAGGATGCCATTGGCATTTTCTGTGACCTCTCAAAAGCGTTTGACTACGTTGACCACAATACACTGACCTGTAAATTACACCACTACGGAATTCGTGGATAAGCTACTATTAGCAGTGCTATTCTGTAACCTTCTCACTGTGAAAACTTAAGTGAGGTGAACGTGGAGTGAACTGGCAGTGTCATCCCACCTGATACTAGGGATGGACCAAGGATTACATTTACAATCATAATCGAGATTTTAATAATATTTTTATGCTAATTATTTTGATCATAATCAGTTAACTGATTTGATAAACGCAATCCCATGACCTAACCGCGATGTGTTTTGAAGAAGCGATAGCTTCATTGATTGGATTGAGTAGAGTAAAGACTGTGCGACGTATTAACCCAAGTCTATTCAATAAGAAAAGATAACCGAGTGTAGAATAGAATTTATCCCCTCACAAAATATGTGGAAATCTAACTAAACGATGTGTGTGTCTGTATACATAAGCTATTTGAATAAAAAAGTGCGGATTGATAAGTACCTTTCTAATATTTTAGTATAGGTAGGAAAATGTATACCGACCTACGCGTTGCCAATATAAATAATAAAATAATATTCATAAAATCACCGTCACAGTTGAACTGCCACTCGAGCAGCGCGCGCACCGGCCGGCGGGCGGCTAGGCTCATTTCATCCAGCCCAAGTGAAGTGGTGCTGCTATGGCAACGAGAATCGGGTGAAGTGATAAGATCACGCCGTGCGTGCGCGTGAGGCGCAGTTATTAATATCAAGATGAGTTTTTTTTTTAATGCGTGACAAACAAAAATTTGGTTTTACCACCTTTATATCAAAATCCAAAATGGCGGCTACAAACATTTTTCATCAAGGGTGTTGTTTTCATGGTTTTCGGGGGAGTTAAATCCGATAGTGAGGTCAAAATTAAAAAGCAAGATGGCGGCTGCGAAAATGTTCAGATTTTTCATCATGGGTGTCGTTTTCATGATTTTCGGGGGTTTTAAAGCCGATAGTGAGGTCAAATCTAAAAAGCAAGATGGCGGCTGCGAAAATTACCAAACCTTTGGAATAAAAAAAACAAAAAGGAGTTTCTGACTGAATTTCTGTTTTGCTATTTTATTAAAAAAAAAACCTAAATAGTAACGTTTCAACACTTAAATACTAGTTTTGAAATAATATAAAATGATCAATAGAATTAGCATAAAAATATTATTAAAATCTCGATTATGATTATAAATGTAATGTTTGGTCACTCCCTAGCATCAGTGGGATGACACTGACAGCTCACTCCACGCGAGTTTTCACGGTGAGATTTTTACAGAATCGACATGCAGCACCTTGTCCACACGTTTACTTTTTGCTGCCTGTTTGATAGATATATCAAACAGGCAGCAAAAAGTAAATGTTAACGGGGCGACGTCCTCGGGGTCTCTAGTAAAGATGGGCATGCCCCAAGGTACAATTCTTGGCCCTTTCCTATTTCTAGTTTATATTAATAATCTTCCTTACATGATGGCAAACTTATCAGATATAGTTATATACGCTGACGATACTTCTCTTATTTTTAAAATAGATAGAAACGATCCGGATGTCTTACACGTCAACGATAGTCTGGCTGTTCTTTCGAAATGGTTCGCAGCTAATAATCTCTTACTTAATGCGACCAAAACAAAATGTCTTAAGTTCTCACTACCAAATGTACCCCAAATGGCTCTAAATTTAAAACTTGATGGCAAGAGACTAGATGTTATTACGGAAACCGTATTTCTAGGAATTTCTCTAGATTCGAAATTGCAATGGGGAGCCCACATTAGAGCTCTTTCAGGTAGATTAAGTTCAGCTGCATATGCAGTAAGAAAAATTAGACAGTTGACTGATATAGCCACAGCTAGGCTAGTATACTTTGCTTATTTTCACAGTACTAATGTTTATGGCGTTCTGCTGTGGAGATCAGCAGCTGATGTAGATTCAATTTTTATTTTACAAAAGCAATCCGCGCAGTCTATAGAATGGGTCTTCGTGAGTCCCTAAGAAACAAATTCAAAGAAATTAATGTACAAAATCTGCCTTCTCTTTATATCTTAGAAAGTATTTTGTATGTTCGCAAAAACTTATGTCTTGTCAAAACAAGAAGTGATTTCTATAATATAAATACACGTAGTAAACATGAAATTGTGATACCCAAATTTAGATTAACAAAAACAAGCAAATCATTTGTTATCAACAGTATCCGCTTTTATAACAAGTTGCCAAAGTCAGTTACAGAACTTAGCGATGGAAAGTTCAAAACCCACATCAAACTTGTCCTTATCAAAAACGCATATTATACGATTAAAGACTACGTTGAAGACAAGGAAGTTTGGCAATAATTCCTTCTGCACATGTGGCTTCCCTGGTACCTCATAAACGGCATAACTATGTAAATGTCTATTAACTGCACCCAAATTAAGATGTTTATTTTTTTTTTTATACATACTTTTTTGGACATAATATTTTAATTATTTGACATTATGTACCTACAATTTTGATTTCAGACTTGTTGTAATGGCAAACATGTCATTTGGTTTAAAAAGGTTTTTAATTTTATTATTTTATTTACATAGATTCTTGTGTACCTTGTGAATGTGAGAACGTTGTAGGGTTAATAGACTAGATATTTTGTAGACGTTTTTCTTTTTTTTTTGTTAAGTACCTGGTACGTCTCGACAGGCCTATACTGTCCTCCCATACCTATTAACACTGTAATTTGAAAACATTGTAAAAGCCAACTATTTTTAAAAGAGTAACTGTGGAGTTTCTTGCCGGCTCTTCTCCGTAGGAAACGACCAATTGCAACCGTGCACCTATCTTCTGACGTTTCATAAGTGACCATGTATGTTTATTTGTGAAATAAAAATATTTTGATTGATTGATTTGAGTACGCTGCTACTGGAGCCGTCAAACTGGAGATCCCTGGTTTCATAAGCAGCCCTCAAATGGACGCCTTTGCTGAAAAGCTATAAGCGTCACTTGACGCAAAGGACGTCAGAGCATCTAGGTCTGCCAAGTGATCTGCGTATACTGCACCTGGATGACTGCAACCTCGCGATCGCAGCTGGTGTCGTCACCTCGAGGTCGCAGCTGCTGTAGCAGGATTGTGCATAAAAGATGACCACAGTCTTCAGGTATTAGGAAAATATAGTAAAGTTTTACCCAGCAGTGTGACAAAATATGTAAACGTAAATAAAATAAAATAAAATGGAACTACACTGTTTCCTGTGCTGTGTGCTATGCCGTACTACGCCCGTAGCCAACGCGTAGAGCTTGCTACGCAAGCTACGCCCTCGAAGTAGTCACATCCGCTATGATTTTAAACATAATTTTTAACTATGTTGTCTATGTATTTAATTTTAGTTAAAATCTACATATTTTAAAGAGTTGTTTAAATAAGCAAATTATTATATCCTTTCCACCAATCGAATGGAAGAAGTTCCGTAGCTTAACTTAACCAAATCTTGTTTGTAATTACTTTCCTCTTGTTTGATGATAATCTGTTTAATTGCACCTCCACAAATATAAGGTTCTTTCAATACTGCTCGAAGTTTCAGAGGATGTTCATAATTTTATAATATACAATGGTTTATTTTCTCCTACATTGTTTAAAAAAATCAACTTTTTAAAACAATCTTTTTGACGTGGAAACCTCTGATACAGTAACTGTTTTGATGTTTCACTGACTTTCATATTTGAACCTGTTTTCAATTTCATCTCGTCAGCACTAATTCTAAATATGCAGTCCGTGTTGACGTAAATATATACTTGCTCAAATATTGTTTTTAGTTTAAGTTTACTTGTGCGTATCTAGCTCGTATATAAATAGCAGCCGTGTCTAACCGAGATTGCGGTCATATTTAAGTTACGAATAACGATGAAGCTAACTAGACTTGTAAAACATAGTTATGCTGGTAGACGTCGGCACTAGGTTCACCACAAGCAGACGTGGAGTGTGTGTAATGAAAGGTTTCATCATGATCAAGGGCCCGTAAGTATAACTATTTGAGAGAAGCGAGCTAATCACGGCGGCACTTAAAGCCTTTCCACGCCCTAAGTGATGCAAACGAGGAAACTTGGGGATCACAAACGGCTTAGACTTCATCCCATAACTTTGATCGACACTTCAAAGTCAAAAGTCAATTAACTGCAGTGAAAACAGCAAATGTTTCTTTGACACTGTTTATTTGTTGACAACATTTTCTGTTTGATAAGCAAAGATAGTTGGCGGATTATTTATCGAGTTTATAGTACTTTTGGTTTGCGTTAATTTGTTTTGTTTTGAAGAAAACTTTCACAAAGGTTAATGAAGCGCCATTATGAAGTGCAAAGGGAAAGTTTGTATATTTACTTCGCGGTTTAAACTCATTTCACTCTTTTGGCAAGTTATATTATTATGCTCATGCGTAAATATTATACAACTTACGGAAAAGATAAGAAGAATTTCTTGTGTAGGTACATATTAGTAGGTATATCCCCATCAGGTTCAGCCGTTATGGTCAACTGTTATATGCTTCATAAGCGTAGTACTGCAGTGACCGGTTTGCAAACGGATAATGATCCCAGTTAATTGTTATTAAGAAACAGTTGGGCGATATTGCCCATTTTCTTAAAGTATTTCTTGAGTCACCATTTACTATGGCTACAAGTAGGAAATGGGTGGCTACTTGGCTAGTTGCTTCGCAAAAGACAATGTCTATGGTTTTGTGTCCCTTGACTTTTGGGGAAGTAGGACTTTATGTGTATAGCTATATGATTTTTACTTCTTCACTTAACAATTCAGTCTGTACCGTCCATTCGCATCGCGTGCGCGATACGTGTTAAATTAGTAAAATAATAAAGAGGCCCTAGCCGAGCTTTGAGTGGTAATATCAAGATAATAGGCACGGTTTCAAGTAACAGTTATGTAACACATTTTAAACATTGGCTTTTATTTGTTGTACCTTCGTGGATTTTGTTAGCAATATTTTTGTTACAGCAAATTAAAATTACTATAGGTAGGTAGGTATTTTAAGAACACACCTAGAAGAAATGTCATATATAAAATTTCTCTATATAATTTTCAACCCAGTGGATGTCGCCTGTAACACATGTACTGGTGCGGTATATTATAACAAGGTGAAAAATAAGTAAAGAAAAGGTGTTGGGGATCTTTATCCGCATGTTGAACTGAAACCGATATAAAAGGATATCTTATTAAAGCTGTGGCTTGTGGCTAAGTAATAACAGCCGCACGGGTCGATCAATCAGGTTAAGCTACGCTTGCCGCGGTTGGTCCGTGGATGGGTGACCATCTTTACATACCAAGGCCCCTTCGTGCCTCGGAAAGCACGTTAAGCCGTTGGTCCCGGCTGTCATTTGTAGATCTTTGATAGTCGTTACGGGTCGTCAGAAGCCCGAAAGTCTGACAACCAGTCTTACCAAGGGGTATCGTGTTGCCCAATAACTGGGTTGTGGAGGTCAGATAGGCAGTCGCTCCATGTAAAATACTGGTATTCAGCTGCATCCGGTTAGACTGAAAGCTGACCCCAACATAGTTGGCAAAAGGCTAGGCAGATGATGATCTTATTAAAGCTGTCTAACCGTGCCCAACAGATTCGTCGAAAATGTTAATAGTACCACAGTAGAGTTCACTCGGCGCACCCCATATTTATATTCAACCTCCACAACCCGCGAAAAAGCTTTTTAACCGTGACCAACATACAACACAAAACAGAAGCTCGATAAAGGTATTCTCTTTTGTTGTTTTAGGTTCAAAATCACATTAACAATCAACTCGTTCAGGCTTGCCCGGGTTCCAATACAACCCGTATAAAATGCCAATAAATTAAAGTTCTGAAATATTATAGTTATAGACGAGGATCATAGATAAGACAGTAGATATCATCTATCGCTCCAATGTAATGGTAATCCTAGGCAGCTCTGATTCCGTAATGAAATTCGCGGCAGTCGAGAGCGATCTCAGTTGATTAATGTCAGTCTCTTTCGTGCTCCGACGGAAATTAAGCTTCCTTAACGAAGTTTATTGCACTTTTTGTTAACTTGTTTCCTAATTAATTTGCAGCAACAAGTGCTCTCCCAATGCTCCAGCGGATTAATCAACACGAAGAGATGGCCACATATTTATATAATACGCCTACAAAAAATCTTAAGAGGATTCTTTATCTTTTCAAAATTTCAAGAATAATGCTTGTTCAGCGCTGTAGCGAAACTTTTCTAAAGATAAATGTGCCTATTGTTGCGATTGTGGAACTTTGCAAATCACTCTGTGAGCTTACTCCAATGGAATAATCGGCTAAACTTTTTATAAATGCTGGCTAACCAATTAAACGAGTTTCTGTAGAAAATTGTAACAGTGACGGAATGAAAAATTATTTTCATCGAACTTCCCCAAACTTCGATGGATGCCAATAAGTCATGATTCGAAATGATTATAAAACAATCCAGTAGGAATAACTATACCGCGGCCTTCACCCTCATAAGAACCAATATTGTAACAAATATTTAATATGTGATGGATAGTGAGGACGTGAATGCGAATAGGAAATGCGTAGGCATCAACCACAACGTACCGCAGCTGAATTCTTTAAGATAACTTAGAAATGTCTACGAAAGAATCTCATAAGCTGTGCTCATAAATCACGTAGGTACATACATTTCACGTGGCTTAGCATTTTTTAGCTCGAAGCTGACAATTGTAAATCTTACCTTTTATTATTGTGTTTATTCGGGACCGTAACAGGAGCGCGTTGTAGATAGAAGTTGAAAGCTCGCCGATCACGCCCCATTACACAGGTCCTGGCTCCGGCTAATAGCCGACCGCTAACTTCTGCTCAAGTATAAATCAGGATAATGGGTAACACTTATAACCTTAATTCAATATATTGTTTCAATGTTCTATGTAGGTACACGGATAGGTATTAGGTAAGTCGTTTAGCTCTTCACTTTAGTCCGTCCATTCTGTTCGTAAAGCCGCATATATACTGCTATTCAATAAATATATATCATCAGGAGGAGCTTGTAGGTATCGTCATAAAAAAATGCTTACGAATGGAACTTCCTAATACATTTATCACAGATGTATTTGAATATTGTGCAATAGAGTTAATTCAGCAGGGATAAACTTTTGTTTGCATTTATAGACCGCCGAATATGTCGTATATTGTTTTAGAAAATTTAGATATATTATTAAAGAGAATATGTAATAAGGCCAATAAAAATAAGTTTTATACGGGGACGTCAACGTTAACACACTCAAAAGAAATAAACTTGTGTTAGACTTGAAAATGTACTGTTTAATTAATTATAACCTCAAATTAGAACTCGATCAACCAACTAGACAAAAAGCGTTACTTGTCCAGAAGACTTTGCTCATAAAACCAGACAAATATGTGTGAGTGAAGTAATCGATTTCTCTATGTCGGACCATACTTACTGCTCAATTAAATTATAAAAATATCAGGTAAACAAAACATGCATATTAAACTCTTGGCGTAGTCAAAAACATAACTTACGCAAGGAAAATTTTATTTTATTCAAAAATCACCTTCAATGTCTACTTTTGCAGAAGTACTGGAAAAAAATAACCCACAATATAATAATAATTTATGATAATTTTATTAACCTCTTTCGTTTGTTTTATGATTTATGTTTTCCGATTCAATTAATGAATACGAAACCTGTTAAAAAAAGCAATTTCACGAGGAACAAGGAAAACAAAGAAATATATTATGGAAATACAGAAAATCACCTACATGTGATAATAAAAATACGTCCATTATTGTTATCATTCATTTATTCACTCAAGTAACGTGGACTCATACACAATATTTAATACATTATACACACAATAGACAATACATTAACATTAAAAGACAATATGTGACAATCCGCGGCTGAAGGTACCTTGTGGTCGATATGGAGTTATGCATACGCTAGTAATCTGCGATTAATACGCTGTAGATATCAAAAAGATCAACCTCCTACGATGTTTTGTTACGGAGATATAATTTTTTTTTAATTATATTCGAAATTGTGCAATATCGAGAAACAGACATTTTAAGTTCAGTCACCTCGAACAAAGCAATAAAAAAAAATCTATATTTATTGCAAAATTTACAAAACATTAAATATCTTCGAAACTATAAACGTCCATAAGGTACCTTTAGCCGCGGATTGTCACATATACAAAAACAAAAACCATCGCACTACTACTACTACTAATGTAAGTGTTTTACATTAGTGAACGACGACTGCAGGTGACGTGCAAGTCACTGCAGCGTCTAATGTATGGACAGTCGAGCCTGTCCGCTATCATCATCAGCTTGCTGTCGGGGCTGCCGCGCACCCTGCGCACTAGATCCGCACTCCGCTTACGCATCGTTGCATAGAAGCAGTCGACGCTAGCTTCGGCAAATATGCCCGAGGCACTACAGTGTCGCGGCAGCCCCATCAGCGCTCTGAAGGCGTTGTTACATTGGACACGGAGGGCTTCGTATGCTTTTTGGGAGTGATTCACCCACAGGCTGCACGTGTACAATCAGGTACAATAAGCTCTGAAAAGCGTTTGCTTGACCGATTTGGAACAGCGTGCAAACCTGCAAGCTATCATATTTGATTTAATTGACAACGCCCTCCGCTCCCTCTCAATGTCAAATGCCTAAATGTATTTAAATTGTTCCACTTTTAGCAGGGGAACTCCTTAAAGTTTAATGGATGGTATTGATATAGGCCATTTAGAGCCGGCCTCAAAAACCATGAACTAAGTTTTCGACACATTATATTTTAGACCGTGTCGTGCCGTGTCATATATCAGACACTTAAAAAAAATTACCTTACTCAAAAAGCCCAAAATAATTATATTATTAACAACTCGCAAAACAAATCCAAGGCATCATGGCAAATATATAATCAAATTAAAGAACCTATTTTATAAATATAGTAAGAAAACCAACTAATAACAAAGCAAATAGCTGAATCATTTGATGATTTTTTGGTAGACCAGGTACAGAATGCATCTAGTAATCATCCTAGTAGTAGGTACAGTTAGCATTACCAATAACCAAAAGTATTTAATCATGTCGCTGGTAAGTACTTCAGATATCATACATGTAATACACAATTTTAAAAATAAAAAGGTTTTCGATACGATAGCATTTCAACCGTTGCAGATAAATATGTTTCTGATATTATAGCAAAACCATTAAGTCATCTAATAAATATAAGCATAAGCTCTGGTTTATTCTCACAATAATTTAAAAACGGTTATTATAAAACCACTACATAAAAAAAAAAACATTAAGGGAGACATGTCAAATTACAGAACAGTAGCTTTAATTTCAGTATTTTCTAAGATATTTGAAAAAAAACTATATGAATCTATTTACTCTTTGATTACTAAAAATAATATAGGTACTATGCGAGGAACAAAAGGGCTTTCGGAAAAAATAAAATAATAATATGGCAATATTTGGTCTTATAAAGATGTCTTGGAACGAAACTGAAAGAAACAATAAAATAATAATATTAACATAAAGTGTTTTAAAAAAATACATAATTTCTTTTGGCGCGTTAAATAATATGATGGAATATATTGCGAGTAATCTTTTCGCGCATACTTTTTAAAGCATGCAATTTCTAATTATCACGAAAAGAAATCTCAAAAACGGTTACGTTCTCAGTCTTTTTTTTTAATACTAGTGTTGTAACCAATTAATTACTGAATTTCACCAGCTTCATTCGATGTTAATAGTAATTAAATATTGTGCAGTGATCTTTGCTGAAAAGAATGAGCTTGGCGCTCAAAGCCGTAAATAAAATTTTGAATTGGCGACAATGGTTTCTATAGAATGGCTTGTCTCTGACCAAGCGGCACGTGACTTAGAAATTGTTGAAAGCTGAATTGCTGGAACTGGTAAAAGAAAATAATCCTGCGAAACTAAAATATTAAATTGATGAATTGGCACTTCAGCATGGACACAAAGTGATAAGAACGCCGCCGTACCATTGTCAGTACAATGCTATTGAGTTGATCTGGGCTCAAGTCAAAAGATACGCAGCTCGCCACATTACAAAGCCGCCATTCTCCACTAAGAAAATGATGACATTGCTGAAAGAAGCTTGTGCCATAATGACTAAAGAAGACTGGGCAAAAGTGGTAGAAAAATCTCGAAAAATAATAAAGGAAGTTTTCACGGAGACGTCATCACATCTGCCTAGCCTTTTCCCAACTACGTTGGGGTCGGCTTCCAGTCTAACCGGATGCAGCTGAATACCATTATTTTACATGGAGCGACTGCCTATCTGACCTCCACAACCCAGTTACTGAGTAATACGATACCCCCTGGTAAAACTGGTCGACAGACTTTCAGGCTTCTGACCACCCGTAACGACTGTCAAAGATCCACGAATTGACAGAGACGTCAATTTTGATAATAAAATTGAAAATGAAATAATTATATTTACAGGTGACGATAGCTCAACTGACGATTTTGGCTCACCGTCCGAAGAAAATTATTGAATGAAGATTCAATCACTTTCGTTTTTTCTCGATTTTTTTGTGTTTGAGTGAATGTTATTGTAACTAAAACTATTAAATTAAAGACAAATTGACCTATTGTACCATTGTATCATTTCAAAATACCTACAATATTAAAGTTTAAGTTAAATTTTCAAATCAGAACTTTATTCCAATGCACTTTACAATACATAATCAAATCGATCAAATACTCATACAAACTTGAATCGATTTATCGTGAGTATCGAGTACCGAGTCGTATGGTTACTTCACTAGTTACGTCGCGATGACAAAAGTCAAAACGGGCCCTTCATTTTTGACAACTATATGGTGGCGAATTCAAGCGTATTGACATACTTTACATGTGTGTGGTTCCTTCACTAGTTACGTCGCGATGACAAATGTCAAAATGGGCATTTTATTTTTTGACAACTTTAAAAGTAATTATAAATAACGTAGATTATTGAAATCCTATATGTGCATTATTCACAGACATGACAACAGCATTCGCGTATGTAAGACATGATACCCTCTTAAATAAACTTTACGATTATGGTATAAGAGGCAACGTCTTTAGCCTAATCAAATCTTACCTCACGGATCGTAAACAACACAAAAAGAAAGAAAATGGTGCCGATTCCCTTGTTCACAAACTAAACTAAATTTAAGTTCAATGCATCTTTTTCTTTCTATTTCATTAAGAAAAGGACAGAACATAAATTTTAGTTTAGTCCTGTCAAATTAATCAGCGCTTGACGTAAATTGACGTAATTTTAGTAGGCAAGTTTTTAATCACGTCTAACCTTGTATGGAACAGTGACAGGTGCTGATTAATTTGACAGGACTAAACTAAAATTTATGTTCTGTCCTTTTCTTAATGAAATAGAAAGAAAAAGATGCACTGAACTTAAATTTAGTTTAGTTTATGAACAAGGGAATCGGCACCAATATGTACTAAAACTAAACGCGAATTTAAATCTTTATCCAATTCTAGAGTCACTAAATATGGTTCGGATTCTGATTGGTTGTTCGGATGGTGGTTTGGATTCCGCGAGGTAGTGTCCGGTCCATTATTATTGTTAATTTACATTAATGACCTACCTTGCCAAATCTATCAAAGACATTGGTGATAAGCTGGTAAGATGGTTTAGTTGCTTCAACATTAAGATTCGGTGCATATTTTGGGGAAACTGCAGTGAGAGAGAAAGATTATCTATGACCCAAAAACGTTGTCTTAGAGTCTTAAGTCTATAGAAAGCTATCCACCACTGTATTTAAGGCCCTAAAAATTGTATCATTGCCATGCTTGTATATACTAAAAGTAGCCTTATTCGTTAGATCAAACTAGCACTTATTCACGGGAATAGTTGATATAAGACAAAGCACAGGACAAATAACATTTTACAAATCTGTTATATAGTATTATAATCTGTTATACATTGTTATAAACGAAGTTCCTATAAAAATGTTTTAAAAACAGTTAACAAAAATGCTAGGTATTGGAGAAATTTTATTAGACGATAAAATATTTTTAAAATGATGATTTTTTAAATTTGCTGTTTTTGGGTAATTTGTAATTAATTTGTTATTATTGGTGAATATTCAAGTTATTTTTTATGCTATTATTATATGTACATACATAACATCACGCCTTATTTCCCCGATGGGTTGGGCAGAGGTGTACCTGTAGTACACCCACATATTTATTTTATTTTTGATCATTTATATTCTATACACATACATAGGTATGTATATAGAATATAAATGATCAAAAATATTGCGTTATAGTGTCAGCTTATTTTATATGTAGATTCACTTACGTACTGTTTTTACTAAATACCAAATTGGAATAGAGTTATAATAATATTAATTAAATTCTATATTTAAATAACTTCTATTGTTTTAAAACTTTGCATGCTGTAACATAAAATGTATCGGGATTGTTTGTAATAAATTTCATATTATCTGTATACCTACATTATAAGCAAATAAACGATTTCTCTACACAATTAATGCGTAAAATCATTTGATTGAATTTTTAGGAACGTGTAGAAGGCTAACTATATTTTTAATTGAATACTGGCTTATATTCAATTAAAAATATAGTTAAGGAGTTTAAGAGAACGTTTTCTGAGTAAATTCTCAGAAAATTACGTGCTTCATGAAGAAAATTCTATTTATGTTTTATTTCAAAAGAGGACTAGATTAAAAACAGAATTATTAAAGATTAATAGATCTTTCACTGATCAATAAAATAACCATTATGTGAAAATGTACCTCCTTTCCTTACGTCCTGCGCCATTGATACCGCCTGAATAATTGATTAGGCTTTCAATACATTGAGTAATTAAGGATAGGGAAGGATCCGTACCGCCGCGCTGCCGCCGCCAACACAGTAAGTATACCGGTGTGTGGTGAAATATTCTCTTTTTACCTAAACTCCATTGGGCTCAATTCTACTTTTAACCGACTTCAAAAAAAAGGAGGAAGGTTTCAGCTCGTTGGAATCATTTTTTATGTATGTTCTCCAATTATTCAAAGACGGGTGGACCGATTTGGAAAATTCCTTTTTTGCTTGAAAGCTTCCTAAGTTGTCTCATTGTCATCTGGTCAGTCTCTGATGATGGGATCCTGGAGAAATCGAGGGAACTCTTCAAATATTATAAGCACACTTATAAAGATTTGGGTTTTTTATAGTAACTCGTGCTATTTGCTCTCGGGAAGCACCATTTGGTGAAGTGGAACTGATGTTTAAGACAAGTGGCCACCAGAACTACTCAATAATAAGTATTTCACGGGTTGCGACTCTATTACTTTAGGTTGCTTAGCAATGTATGCTCGTCACAATGCATATGGTAAAGCGGAGCTGGAAGTACCAGGTGAACTCAACAATTAAGACTCCTACATACTGGCGCGACATGTCGCGCGACGCGACACCAGTGGAACAAATTCTATGAAAACTCCATGGAAATTGTTCCACCGGTATCGCGTCGCGCGACAAGTCGCGCCAGTTTGCAGGAAGGAGCCTTTAACGTCGATGCATCGGGAAAAGCAATATTTTGTAAAAGCTGATGAGCAGTCTGTTGACATTATGCTATTGTAACTTAGATAAATTACAAACCGACCGACCCACTAAATACATAGGAAAGTATTTTTCCCACTTAGACTTTTTTTTTTTTTGAGGTTGCGAAATCATCAAATAACTTCTCCCGCTCTGGGCAGAGCGGCAGGGTGTGTCAGACTCTTACTGACTAAAACCCACCTGTATTCCTTCCTGTTGCCTGTGTTGCGGGGGCCTCGGTGACCCATAAGTACCTTCCCGCGACCCCGGCAGGCATCGGCCCTAGTGGACCCCTACTTTTGTGCTGACGACATCTCTTTGAGGCGCGCGTGGAATACGACGCGCCGTCGACCTGGGCCTGGTCCTTACCGGACGGTGAGCTACCCATTGCTCACCGTCCGCAAGCCCGCGCCTACGGTGGCTGGAAATCCGCCCGAGATTCCCAACGCCCAGGGCGTCTCCTGCGGCGGCTAGGGGCGAGAGGGCGCGAAACGTGCCTTTCCCTCAACCGTCCCGCCTCCTCCTTCGCGAGCATTACTGCTTCGCACTTAGTCTACGTTGTTGATGTTGTAGTAGTGACTTCCTGTCACTGTTATTTACATAGCAGGCAGTCGTATTCTATTTTTTGTGGGATAAGTAGTAGACTAAAAAATGAAAAATAAAAAGAAAACAGTAATATAATACATTTTTAGGGTTCCGTAGTAAACACGGAACCCTTATAGTTTCGCCATGTCTGTCTGTCTGTCTGTTTGTCTGTCTGACCCACTGTAGCTCAGAGACTCTTGGTACTAGAAAGCTGTAATTTGGCGTAGGTATACATATTAATCACGCCAATAAAGTGCTAAAATAAAATCTTGAAAAATATTTTTTTTTAGGGTACCTCCCTTGCACGTAATGTTGATATTTTTTTTCTCGTCTGCCCCATGGTGTGGGGTGTCGTTGGATAGGCCGTTCAAAAATATTGAGGGTCTGTCAACACCACTTTTCGTTTGCGTATCCGCTTGCGTAATAGTGCTAATTTTTGTTAGAGCCAAGTGTCCCCCCTACCAGCTAAATGGTTGTTTATGGAAATATGAGAAAAATCATGGTAATTGTACATATAATGAAATTAAAAGGAAAACTATCACAGCTAAGTAGACTTTACAAGTTAACGAGTAATAGTCGACCAACTTAAATTTGCAGTTGGAGAATTGATTGTGGGTGTATGGGAGAACATGTTTTTCAACTACAATATTAAGTTTGATGTTGGGATAAAATCATACCAACTTCCCAACTACGGAACCCTTCATTGTGCGTGTTCCGACACGCACTTGGCCGGTGTTTAAATTTGCTTTTATTTGTTTTACCTTGGTGGACTTCGTTAGCAATATTTTTGTTATATATAACCTATTTTACAAAAAACAAAAACAACCCACTTCCAAAAAAACACTACACAGGGAAAAATTATTTTAATTTCGGAAGTCGGTGGAAAGTTCGGCTTCACATTTCATTTACTTTGAATATGCATTGAATCCAAAAGGTTAAAACCTTCTCATAACAATTGAAAACATGCCTATAAGTTTAATATCAACCTTAGTTACGGCTTGTTATTCTTCAATGGTTTCTAATTATTAATTTATTTAGATTTCATAAAAGCAAACAGTTCAAAACTGGAGTGGGTAATACACTTATTACTTATTCACGGCGGAACCCCCTCGTATAGGTTGGATGTGGCTGGTGAAAGCTCGTAGACCATTAACGCGTCCTCACACATCCCCCGCAAGCTAAGGCGGCTGAAATCACTGTTATAAGTAATATCAAAGGAATGGATTGCGATGTCGGCGCCGGATCAAATATTTGGCGAACAACAAAGAACTTGCCTCGTATATCGCCTGAGCCATTAATCACCCTATTATTGTACGCAGTGGCACAAAACGCAATATTGCCCTTCGACCGACGTTGCCACGACGCTCATAAACACACTCCCGTAATGACCTATTTAAGAAGAGTTAAATGAAAATCGATAACCACAAACTGTTTAAACGGGGACGAAATTCAATTAAAATCAAATACAACTTCAGCATTTTTTTTGTGACATTTCCGCGTGATATTCCAATACATTCAGCAACAGAAATTATATAATCTATAAATTGTTTTTATATGATTGCAGTGCGAGAGCCAGCAGCCGCTTGTGGTAGGAATATATAGCACGTTGACACTCCGTACAGTAATAATTCAGAACAGGCTGTCGGGTAGAATTCGGTTTTATTTTGTAACGGCAAAATCCCACGAACTACGCTATTAATTAACCAGAGGATGACGTGAACAAGTACGGACACTTTATGTGGGTATTACAGCCCATTGTCAGTGAAAAGAAATACACCCAGTCAATACACATAGGTAGGCCATTAGATACTCATCCATCTTTATCGCATTCTTGCTACGTATCTCATCGGGTATCTACATATTATCTTGGACATCATAATAATAGGTAACGTAGGTTACGTTACCTATTATTATGATGTCCAAGATCTTTTAGTTACTGTAGCAGCACTATAACAGTTGAAATATGTCAGCAAAGTAGAATGATTACCTTGCAACTCTGAAGCTTTGACATCATTCTACATTTAAATGTATGGAAATTTGATGCAATTCAAATGTTTTGCAAACTGGTTCGGTGAAACAAATGTATCAATTTAAATAATGTCTCCATTGGATTGAAGAGATCGGAAAAGGAGGGATCGGATACGGGCTTTAGGCATTTACTTGCTTGTATATTGTAGCTCATGTTTGTATATCCAGGGAGGTTTTATACATACAATGTTGAAATCTTATTTGACCCACGGAATAAAGAACAGCTTAAGTCTATAAATGTACCTAATTCAATTTAAGCAAGAAACAGATTTAGGTATTTTTTTTTTTTGAGGGTGGGTAATCATCAAATAACTTCTCCCGCTCTGGGCGGAGCGGGAGGGTGAGATTTAGGTATAAGTTAGTATTTTAATAGGCCATGGCACTTTATTTTATTACTTTATTTTATTATCATGTATAAACTACCAAGTTATTATCACCTTGGGCGAGAAAGGTCAAATAATTATTTGACCTTTTAATTACCTGCTAAGCAGTACAAAATTAATACAGGTAGAAACAGAGACTAATTGCCTTGGCGCTCTTAGAAGTCTTTAGTGAAACTTAACGAACAATTCAGCTAAATTTTCTGTAAGTAGCTTTTCTACTTTATTAATAATATAGAAACTAATAATTAGTTTCTTTCTATTTAATAAACAAGAACTGCTACTTATAGAAAATTTACCGTGGTGTACTAATTATTAGACACCACGGTGAATTTTCTCCCAAGTCAAGCTAACGCCTGTAAAAAAATAATAGCTACCTGCCGCAGTTCACTTGCTTGCTACGATTAATTTATAAGATAGTGTCTAGCATGGCTACAGGGCGTAGACCTGACGTAAGGCAGTTAAAAACGATACTACAATTAGATTATTTGTGTAACGACGATACAAAGAGCTTAGAATACCTACTTTGTGTATCAATATGGTAACGTCCACGTTAAAGTTGGGTATTAGGTACCTACCTGGTATGTAAGTAGTATATACATATGTACTTAATTTACCTATAAATACCTGGTAATGAAACTTGTAACAAAGTTCCTTGGTACCTTGTAATATAAATTATATCCATGAGTCAGCATTAGCAAGCAACGTTTGATTTTGGGGTTATTTGCAAAGCAGCCGGCACTAACATATATGGACGCGCTCTCTTTTACCAGAGCCCCTTGAAAAGGTCTTTATCGGTCCATAAAACTTCTTTTATGCCACGCGAAGTTTCTGTAGCGAACGGTAAGTTGTTTGATGGTCATCCTCGAAAATAATTTTCCAAGCCCTCCTTCAGCGCCGCGATCGATTCACAAGTTACTGCCGATAAAATAAATTCTATATAAAATAAATTCTGTTATGATCCCTTTTACTTTTTACTGAAATCTCTCCGAACGAGTAATAATAGGATGATCCAAGAATGAATGTTTTCAATAAGTCACCCTTTTTAGGGTTCCGTAGTAAACAAGGAACCCTTATAGTTTCGCCATGTCCGTCTGTCTGCCCCGGCTTAGCTCAGAGACTCTTAGTACTAGAAAGCTGTAACTTGGCATGGGTGTGGCCTAAACATAGTAATCACGCCGACAATGTAGTAAAACAAAATCTTGAAAAAGGCATTTTTAGGGTTCTTCCCTTGTACGTAAATTGGGGATGATATTGTTTTTCTCGCCATCCCATGGTGTATCGTTGAATAGGCCGTTCAAAATATTGTGAAAGTCATTTTTCGATTCAGGGATCCGTCTGGTAGTCCGTGACGTATACAGTTGGAGAACATGTTTTTAAACTACAATGTTAAGTTTGTTTTTGAGATAAATTTGTCCCAACTATACGGAACTATTCATTGTGCGTGGTGCGGCACGCACATGGCCGGTTTTGAACTTAGTTTCAAAGATTTTCTTTTTGAATATGGCGAAAAGGAAATGCTTGGAATTTCATTAATAGGTACTCTAAGCTTTGACTAATTTTGTAACATGCGTATTTTACGTGGGTAGCCGGTAGCCTGAATCTTTACCACAGAACATTTTTATTGAATACATTCCGTACAGAATATTGTTTTAATATTTTCCCAATATTTGTTAGGGAACATAAATATAGGCCTACATTTTTTTTGGCCGAAAAATATTGGGAGGACTACCGCGATAAGTGAAAACATATCGCTCAACGAGCCTTAAGAAGTTCAATAAAATAATAATTATCTAAACACAATCTAATCAATGCACAGTATACACAAATTAAACTTTTCGCGTGGTCAATTTAACTTGACTTGCTACAGCTAGTACTACTAGCTACTACAGCATGTCGCCACGGACATGTCCCTTAGATGTATTCACTTCAAATTTTGGAGTAATACCTATAATATACGAATTCCTATGGAACTCATAGAGCCGGCGAGACTCGCACTTTGTTGGTTTATCAGAATTTTTCTGCCATAGAACGTTACCTCTCATACGCCTCCGGGAAACCCGCTAAGAGGCTAACTCGCAACTGAGATCTCAAAAAACCTGAACATGTACCCTTATCAATTCGTTTCCCAGGGTACGTCCAAGGCGCGATTATGAATATTTTCGCTTTAATAGTAATTGGCTGCCCCTAGAGACTGGTTACACCTGTTTTTGTTCACCACCCTTCGTGGAACGGGTGCTATAGCGTACTCACAGACATAATATAGGCAAGCACCTACGTCATGTCTGTGAGCGGCCCCGGTAATGACAATAATCGACTCGTCCCCTGTGACATTGATATGGGAAAGCTATGACTGTACCGTTGTACCTACCTAAGTTAGTACCTACCTATAGGTAGGTAGATAATTACCCAATTCGCTTGCTAATGGTATAGGTACCCCTTTAGCAAGCGAACTGCGCAATTCTTTTAAGGATTTTGTTTTAGATGTAATATTTATTCGAATAATGTAGCTTAATCGATTAATATAAAACCTTTTGTCATCCGATATTCTTCTAAAATATACAGGAACAAAGTCCCGGGTGCACGCACACTGTTTGTTTTATTTACGTTCGACAAACACATCGCGTCAAATTTTATTTCGGCCGTTTATTGTCACCGTCAACATTATCGGCTCTACGGGACTACTCGACAAAACTACGAAAGTATCATGTCATCATTTTCGTCAGCTCGAACCGCTAGCCAATGCTAGCCAATGGCCATCCGAATATAGCCACTGTTAATTACATACATGATTGAAAAAGGTTATTTAAAAATAAAATTATTTCTATTTTTAAAACCCCGATGCGAACCCAAATTAAATTTCATATTATACGCAGGGGCATACCAAAAAAGGTACATAAATAAACTCGACTGCGTAAAAAGTGAACTTTATCAAAGAAGGAAGCAATATTTATATGTATAACTTAATACTATAAACAATTACCTGGACAAGGGATACAAATGTATAGGAATCTTTCTAGATCTTCAGAAGGCCTTTGATACAGTTTCCGTTCCAATCTTACTTACGAGGCTAGAAAACGTGGGCATCAGGGGATTACCTCTAGAATGGTTCAGGGAGTACTTGTCTGGTAGATCACAGCGAGCAAGGGTTGAAAAACATTTATGTAATGAGCATTTAAGGCATATGCAAATACGGTGTACCACAAGGCAGCACTCTGGGACACACGTTATTCCTTTTATACATCAACGATCTGTGCGGTTTGGCGACGCCAGGTGAGGATATATTTATGTTTGCGGATGACACTGTTCTTATCGTTCATGAAAACACCTGGGAACGAGTATTCCAATTGGCTGAAACTGGTTTGGCTTGGATGACCACATGGCTTGAAAACAGTCTTCTGTCCCTAAATGCCAGTAAAACCAAATATGTCTGTTTTACCAAATCAGCTATTGGGAGTGCTAGTTCTGAACTTAGGCTTAGAATACACACGTTTCCATGTAACCGAAAAAACGACCACCAAAACTGTAACTGCGTAACACTATCTCGCGTTACCACTATAAAATATTTAGGACTTACACTAGACGAGAAGCTTAATTAGAATGTCCACATAGCATCGCTGGTGGTAAGGATCAGAAAACTGATATATATATTTAAGAATCTGCGAAAAGTGGCTAACCATAAACTTCTGATCCAAACTTACAGGGCGCTGTGTGAATGCCTTATTAGGTATTGTATATGTGCTTGGGGTGGTGCTGGGAAATCCGTTCTTATTGCTGTTGAACGTGCTCAACGGGTGGTACTCAAAGTTCTCTTGTATCTGCCATTCCGGCATGCAACTACGTCGGTGTACGAGAAGGCTGATGTGGTATCAGTTAGGAAACTGTTTATTTACGAAATAATTAATAGATACCACAAAAGAATCGTTCCTACTCTTCCTGTACTCTCCAAAAGAGTAGAATGGTGCCCTGTACCCCGTCATAAAACATCAGTTGCACAAAGACAGTCTATTGTACTGGCTCCCCGCATTTATAACATTGCATATAAAAAATTCAAAATTAGGAAACTTAATTTAAGTCAGACACAAACACACACACACCACTCAATACACACACTCCCCCCTTCACACACACTCACACCACTTCACTTACTCCTTACACACTCACATCCCTACACACTCTAACTAACATGCACATATTTTTATTATTATTTATTTTAGTTTTTTTTGTTTTAATTATGCATGTTACATTACTTTTAAAATTATTATTTCTATTGCTTTTGATTCGCTTTGTAATCTTTGGATGGCATAAATAACATGTAACAAAAATTAGGGGATGACACTGGCTCCTGTAATACTACAGTGTACACTAGCGCAGGAGCTAGGGAATTCGTAAAAATGTTTCCTTAATTTATGACAATAAAGATTATTATTATTATTATTATTTTATAATCTCATGCTCTTCGTAAATTTAACAATAAAGACCTCCGACTGGATGAGTTCACTTTTTACGCAGACGGTTTTTTTATCTACTTTTATTTTACACTTTTTAGTTATTATGTAACGGTAAATTAGGTTATTTACCCACTTATAGTCGGGTGATAACAGCCTCTTACTCACTCCCTCTAAAAGTTCGGGATAGTTTTTTTTTTATAATTTCTCATTTCAAATAAAATTTAAACATATACCATATATATATATGGTGGGTAATTTGTATATATTTTTGTAATTTCAGCTTTCAAAACCCTTCATTTTGATAGGTAACCCACTCGATAGGTATGGGTATAAACATACATTTTGGCGCCAAAGATCCACCATTTTATTTTTTTATAATTTTAATACGTATATTAAAATTATAAAAAAAATCGTCTTCATTGCGCGAGTGTCACTGCGTACAGTGACTCGCGCAATGAAGACGATTCCAATGACATATCATTCAACAAAATGTGTTCAACAGTTTAGTAGTTACGAGGGAACATTGAGACGGACATACATACATACATACGTATAGGTCAAACACGTAACCCTCCTTCTTAGCTTCACCACAGTCGAGTAAAATGTCGCTTTATTCAATTTATTATTGATATTTTATTTCAGAAAATCAAGTTACGGTTGGAGGTGTCACTGGTGTAGGTCACATCCGGGAACTTAAAACGACACAGGTTGCGCGACTGTATAAGGTGTCATATATTTGAACGTACATATATGTCGTAACACTAAGAGAGCGCGGTGTGGCCTGATACCAATTGTGTGACTCCGCCAGGTCAATAGAGGCCTTTCACTTCCTTCCAAAAAATTCTAAGAAACCGTTCTTAGCGGTATTTTATTTCCTAAGTATGTGTGCAAGGTACAGCAGGCTTGTGCGTCGAAATTACCGTCATCCACCTTATTAGGGTTCCGTAATCAACAAGGAACCCTTATAGTTTCACCATGTCCGCCTCTCTGTCTGTCTGTCCCCGCTTTAGCTCAGAGACGCTAAGTACTAGAAAGATGTAATTTGGCATAATTTGGTATACGTATTAATCACGACAAAGTGGTAAAATAAGATCTTGAACAATTTTGTTTTCTCGTTTATTGATGGATAGGCCGTTCAAAAATATTGCGGGTCTGTAAGCACCATTTTTCAATTCAGGGATCCGTTTGCGTAACATTAGGTAAGCTACGTAAGTGCTAATTTTTGTTAGAGGTAAGTGTGCCAAAATAACTAAAAGCTTGTTTTTGGAGATGTGAAAAAATTAATGGCAATAGTACATAATTATAATGAAATTAAAAGGAAAACTATCACAGCTGAGTAGGCGACCAACTTAAAATTGCAGTTGGAGAATTGACCGTGACGTTTATCGATATATAGGAGAACATGTTTTTCAACTACAATGTTAAGTTTGTTTTTTGGATAAATTCATTGCAACTACGGAATCCTTCATTGTGTTTTTTGTTTATATGTTTTGATATTCAGGAGTGGCACTGTGCTTCATACTAGGCCGAGTTTTACCGGAGTAGTGTTGGGCTCCGGAGGCGCAGCGCGACGCGCGGCTGGGACCGATTTCGTGGTCCGCTGGCCGCCACACACCGGTGACCAGAGACAATGGCAGCCGGAGCACTGCCCTCGCGTCTCGTCGCACCGACACACAAACTTCTCATTGTTTCTGATTAATCACGCATAGCAGTTTAGATGATCCGCTTTATCAACAACACCACGTAATTGAAGACTATTAATTGAAGCGAAACCTCGTGATAAGTATGTTTTGTAGGAGTGAGCAGCTAGGCCGCTGTGGGTGTCAAGCAAAGCGGATATAGAAACGGAATCGGAGATCTAAAGATAAATGAAACGGAGGCGAGCAGGGAGCGAACGGGCAACCCATAACGGGAGGTATCTGTAGCGTAGTAAAATCTGAATACTTACCTGTTGTTTATCCGGTTGAGCAGAGGGATTGAGGCTCGATGGACGTTTCGTTTCCGCTCGATGTTTGCTCCACATTTATTACAGTGTTCATTCTTGCGCATCGCATCGCAGTTTATTGCCGCTTTGCCAAGTTGTTTGAATGCAATTATGAGAAAAGTTTCATGTAGATTGTAGACAATTTAATACATTTTCCTTGTAGTACATATTGTGCTGATATTGTGTTGATATTTCCGTCAGTTTAGGCATAATGAGTGTGTATGGCCTTATGGTGTGTATTATTTATGATTTTTATTTTAACACTATAAAGAGTAAACAAAAATCGCATGCAGCTTCAGGGTATTTAGGTCGTATCTAGGTATTACTAACCTAAAGTATTTGTAATTATTATTACTTTCTCTACATTAATCTACTAGACAAGTACCAAAATTAGTCAAAGTAATTTAAAACTAAGAGTAGAACAGATATGGGCTGATAGGTCGGGAGGTAGAGATTAGCACAGGCGGTGTCATTGTCTGTGGTAACTGAAACAATTAATTACTTTTTGGTTGCGGCGAGCGGCGCCACTAGCGAGTTGAGCAACTAAAGTGAAGTGTACACACTTGGAAACAACAGTAACTGCTTTAATTTATATAAATAATTTTCACTTATTTAGCTGAATGGGCTGAATTGTTTATAGGACAGGACAAGCGAACAGTGGAAGTGACGACAGATGGACTGAGACATTTTCTGACTGTGTGATAATGAAAATGGATAAGCTAAAAGTAAGTTACCCATCGGCCCTACGATTTTTAACCTGCACCTCGTTTGCGATTACAGAGGAAATGCAAAAAAAGGGATCCTGTCTTTGCTTGGTGATCATGATCGTTTAGAGCACTAATTGACCCATAATCTGAAGTGATCCCAAAAGTCTGACAACCAGTCTTTCCAATCATGTTACCCAGTAACTGGGTTGTGGAGGTCAGATAGGCAGTCGCTCCATGTAAAATACTGGTACTTAGGTCATTGACAGTTTCTGGATTCTGATAAATAAAACCTGATATTAGACTTATGATACATTTATTCCACATGCAAAATGTTACACACTTAGCCCATTCCAATGCCAATACAGTACGAGTTTGTACCGTGCGACAGTTTCAATAAATTGTCGTACGGTATAAATATTGGATTCTGTAAACGACGTCGACGGCCGACCTTCACGTACATCGTCATGGAGATGATCGCGTCCGCGTCTAAATTCTCCAAACCACGAATACAAAGAGCTGCGACACGGGGCTTCATCACCAAATGCTAATTGTAGTCTCTGGCAACTCTCTTGTTGACTTAAGCCACCGCGAAAATCGTAAAAAAAATCATTGAGCGAGAATTTTTACGAGTTGTAATAGCGACACACAATTATTTAAAGGACGCCACAATGAAAAAAAAAACAAATGACAGTGTCGCAAATTAAAAAGTAACTTGTTCCCAGAGAGTTCCATTTTCAAATTCCGTAATTTATTTTTAATTGTTTTATTGCTTACAATAAAACAATGACACAACACTTATGGCCAGTTCCAAAAACTTTCAGTAGCCCATACTGGGGTCGGCTTCCAGTCCAATCGGAGGCAGCTGAATACGTGCCAGTTCCAAAAACTTTCAGTATGGGCTACTGAAAGTTTTTGGAACTGGCACGTATTCAGCTGCCTCCGATTGGACTGGAAGCCGACCCCAAAATAGTTGAGAAAACGCTAGGCAGATTACTACAATCTAAAGTGATCTGGGGGGTAACCATCACCTCTTATAGCAGTATTATTTCAATATTACTTTAGCGTGAGAAAGAGATAGAGCTATAAGTCCTGTATAGCTCCATCACTTTCCCACTGTGAAGTAATATTATAATAATACTGCTATAAGAGGTGATGGTTACCCCCCAGCCCACGCAGTCAATAATCTATTTTTTACCGCAAGTATTAGCTATTCTACTATAAAACGGTACCTCGTTTTATAGTAGAATAGCTTTCGATCGATAGCAACATTATAATTACACATACGAATTGCTACGAGTACACAACTTATTAAAAAAAAAATAGGGAGTGTTCACCATAAAATGTTCCCGGAAGTTGTTCTATTGTATTCCCGGAATTCAATGAATCCAATAGAGCGATAACATTTTTGTTGAATATTTGATAAACTGAAATAACGGACTTTTAGGGTTCCGTACGTCTGAATGAAACACCCCTATATTTGCTCCGAATCTAATGGACCTATTAAGTTGAAAGTTGGTATACATACGAATTTCTGTAGCCCAAACACGGACGTGTAAAGTAAATAAATGAATTTTGAATAGGGGATCACTTTTGGGGGACAAATAAAAAATAAAAGTTTTACAAACTGTACTGTGTGACACATTAAATGAAAGGTGTGTGTTGTGAGGCCACGATTTTTGTTTTTAATGATTTTAGAATGGTTTTATTGTTATTTAAGAAAATAGATGAAAATCAAAATGATGATAAGCAAAGGGCGCTGACCACCTTGTTTTCATTTCTCGACTCTCCCTCTTCCCTTAGTTATTTAGCCCCCTACTTTCAGTACATTTGTGCCACCCACAATAGAAATCTACGTTCATCACACTATCGTCTTCTTCAATATCCCATTCACGGCACTGACTTAATTTACTCTGCCAAGAAGGCAGAATAAATGAAGTTCAGTTCAGTCTATCTCTATGTGGAATGCGCTTCCCCTGAAAATCAGCATGGTAACCAACCGATTATCCTATAAAGTTAAAGTTCACGAGCACATTCGTAAGAAGCTGGCAGTATCATCACAACGGTAATGTTTTCCCATTGTATGTCTTATTTGTTTTAGTATATTCGTGTATTTATGTGTATTGATTTGTTCTTATATTTATATATAATTAGGTATACCTATATATTATATTTTTAGTTCTTAATAGGTATATTATATATTATTTTTTAATACAGAAAATAATTCGTTACTTATACATTATAAGAGAACCTATAAGGAGACTATGTCTTAAAATAACATGGTAAATCTCTCAATATTGTGCATACCAACTTATATTTGCAGTTGGAATGTATGGTTATTCAACTACAATGTTATGTTTGTTCTTGGGTTAAATTCATCCCAACTACGGAACCCTTCATTTTGCGTGGTCTGACACGCACTTGGCTGGTTTTTTTATCTAAATAATGTGTTCTGACTCTCATGTCTGTACATGTTAGCGAATTTGGGCTTTGTAATCACTGAATGTTATTTTTTTTAAATAAGTAGAGATGAGCCGGCTATGCCTTTGGCCGACTAGCCGACTGGCCGACTAGTCGGTTGCAAAAAGTCCGAGCCAAGCCGATATTTGCTTTCGGTGGAGTTCGGGTTTGTACAAAATCGAAACTGTGATTCTATAACAAATAATAGGTAACAACGTACGTTCTTTTTTCAGTTTTGTAGAAGTTCTCATTTAGAGAGTTTTTTGTTAAAATTATATTTGTCTTGATTTCAGAAGATTTATTGACTACCAAAGGAAGAGTTCCTTTTTCTAGATTACAGTAAGTACAAACTGTAAGGTTGATTTTAAAATTAAAATAAGACCGTATAAACCCTAAAACATATTTTTACGCAAATAAATATATAGTAAAGGGTCGACTAGTTGACGCTTTAATTAGTTGCAGTATTTTATCCGCTTTAGGCAGTAATTTCGGTAAAAATATCCATATTTTAATAGCCTGCCTGCTATATCACTACACAGAAACCCTATATTCTGTAAAATGAAAAAGGATAAGGTGAAAAGCTCGCTCAAAATTGTATTTATATCACACAGCGTAAAAAATGTTCGCAGTGATACGTTACTAACAATTCCAACGTTATAACGAGTATCTTCCTGTATTCGCCAGTGGGTCCACATAATCTCATTCCCGGAATTCATAAAAAGCCCAGTCTCTTGATCGTTATTTGTTGTTGGATAACTATATTTCCCGGAATTTCCTGTAATACGATGACAACCCTAATTATCTTCTGCGCGAATCACTTGTGGCTCGTGTAAGTACTTCCGAGAAATTCGTTCAACTGAAAAAGACGTGAGTATTCATTCACCTGTGACACGACCTGCAACGTGTACAGCTCACAACTGCATGCTAAAAACATTTATCAAGTGGCTCAATACTTATATATATTATATACCTATTATATACAGCTTGACTTTTAGATTCTATAGTTCAACCTTTCAACATAGAGCATGAGAACATGGAGGGAGGCTTACTTGAAAATAACTGCAGAAAATATTAAAACAGGTATTTTTGCTTACCTCATCATAATCAGCCTATAATGTTCCCACTGCGGGCACACAGGCCTCCTCTCGGTGAGAGGGAGTGCGCCGTAATCCACCACGCGGGCCCAGTGCTGGTTGGTAGATGTCACATGTCTTCAAATTTATTGTTTCATGATGTTTTCCTTCACCGTTTTGAGAGCAGTCGTGACATAATATTACATAAAGCATAAAATTGCTTACCTACCTCGAAACAAAAATGAATACCAGGTACTTGCTTGAACTAAAAGTAGGTCAATCGTCAAATAATTTAAACAAATTTTTAATTAATATTAAAACTGCGAAGTTATTAAATTACAAGCAGATAATACTACGATAACACTCGATATATCCTTGTACATAACGAAGGTACAGCTCTACGAATACTCTGAAACCATTTAACCGATTTCGCGACTGAACCCAGTGAAGTGTAAGGCATTTATCACGAAAGGTCGTATATCTTTACATAACGATACAAAGGAAAAGCAAATAAAAAATAAGCTTTGAAAAAATGTGTTTATATTTTTTACGGAACGCATTTGTTAGACAGATGTAGAAATTTTATTATTGATCGTATCTTACTTAGTACTTGGTTAAAAGGAGGTTATAATCATGAATCAGTAGTAATTACCAACGTGCGTGTATGACCGGACACGTTCGTTCGTTTACGTTCATACGAACGTAAACGAACCAAAAGGAATTTTTAAGGATCGCATAGGAGTTCGGCGGATCGGAAAGCAGTGGTGGTCCCGTGGTAACGGCCGCGACTTACGAGTTGTAGGTCGTAGGTTCGAACCCAGACATGCGCTTTACTTTGTGTAAATTATTTCATCACCACTGCTCTCAAAACGGTGAAGGAAAACATCATGAAACAATAAATTTGAAGACATGTGACATCTACCAACCCGCACTGGGCCCGCGTTGTGGATTACGGCCCACTCTCTCTCACAGAGAGGAGGCCTGTGTCCCAGCAGTGGGAACATTATAGGCTGATTATGTATGTGTGCATAGCAGTTGGCGTTCTGTAGTTTCTGCCTGCCCCTTGGTAAGAAGGCGTGAGTTTATGTATGTCACTTCGTATGTAGTCATTACATTCTTAATCATTATGAATATAGAGATCGTCTATACTAAAATTGCACGCCTTCACTTTTCGATTAGTGAGACAATTAATAATTGTACCATTTACACAATTTTCCATGTTTATAATACAACTGAAGCCGCGCTGAGAAACTAATGATGGCAAAGCCGTTTGAATGTCTTGCGTCTATACACATACTTAGTTTAAATTCGTAGGCATATACGTACACCTACATACAATTAAGGCGCGCGCAATTTTAGCTTGCTTTAGTTAGAGGATCTCTACACTACGTTCAACATTCATAACAATAATGGCAATTTCGTTATTAATTTGTAATATTTGATTCTATTAAGAAACATTCAATTACAATCCAACAATGATCAAAGAAATATCTTTGTCTAAACCTAAATAACACGTACACGTAATTATCAATTTAATTTATTCTAAACAACATGTGTCGTCTTCAACGTCTCAAATATAACACTTTGAGAAGACAAAGGCTTGTACTGCCTTTTGCCATAACCCTACACAGACACAGTAGTGTAGCAAGTGTGTTCAACTGTAAATGTTCGTATTTGTAGGTATGAAGGTACTTTCTTCTGCTATGACGTCGTAGTCTCTTTAATTGGAAGAAGAACAAAGCTTCTAACTTTCGTAAAAACAATTTACTTGAGTTATTTATATTGCGATCAATACTTAATGAACGGTAGTATTAAACTCACCGCTCGTTTAAGAAACTGAACGTCTACCTACATCAAAAGCCATATTCAAAATGGCTTTATAATAAATCACTAAACAACAGTACCCTTAATGTATTCAAATCCACAAAGGTGCTGTCTATTATCCCTAGCTTACCTTAAGAGCCACGTTGCTTGAAAGTTTGATTACTCTGCGAAATTAAGCGATGAGCGTTATTAAATTGTCATTAGAAAAGCATCCCGTGGACGAGTCATTAAGTATGGTTCTAATGAGTGATTTACGTGAACTGGAGTGTGCGATGTCACACTCGGTACGGAGGTGATGTATGCGGTGTATGCCCGCTACGTTACACGATTAATGCTTCGCCTCGCACGGAACTGAGCAAGCTGTTATAAGAGCGCTTTCAGCCGTGAAGTTCAGCTACACGTCCCCGTTACCGACATTGATGACTTACGCGACGTGTGTCGCAGTAATTGTACCACTCCATTAATTATTGAAGTAACATTGTACCTTGGGGCGTCATTTAAAAGACAATCACCTACAATTTTATTTTTGAAACATCTTATGCGGCGGGTCCGCGCGTGGCGACGCATCGTAACATCACAGTGGGCATCAGAATACCAGCGCTGCGACACTTATTTCTTAAGTACTGCAGCATTATGCTGAGATAGGAGCCTTTTGGCCTCATACAGGACTTTTTGTTTTTATTTTAATTTTACTTTGTTTTTGTTTTTTTTTATGTTTCTATTAGTTTAATGTGTGATCTCCTATGCGAGTCCCAATAAATACTTTTTCTTTCTTTCTTTCTTTCTAACTCTGCGACTCTCTCGCAGAGTTACGAAATTCGTTTTGGTAATAAATTAACACGTTTTTTTTTCTATGTGATAATGAGACCACCACAAGGAGCATACCTTGTCAAACAAGAAAAGAATTTTCATAGAAGAAACATACAGATGAACATATAACCTCCTCCTTTTTGGAAGTCGGTTAAAAATAAAATGTTAACTGAAGGTTTTGTCTACCCACTGTAGTGAAATGAACCGACGAATGATAATAATTGTATCAAAAAAATATAAAAAACAACAGTGCAGTAGGGGTTGACGTATCCGTGTGGATAAAAACCCCTTATTAATAAAGAATAAAAAAATAAAAAAAAACAGTGCAGTAAAAAAAATATTATTTGTTTAGTCGTGGATTAGGTAATTTGATTTAAATAAACGTACGGTTCATCAAAAGGTGACATTTTTACTACATATTTGGCTTTGGATACCGCGGATCGATTGTAATCGCCCACTAGGTCCGCGTTCACTAATTATATACAGAAGACGTCAAACTGAGATGAACCTAAGTTCGGTATAAATTGACTAGGTTTATTTTTAAAGATAAAACAGATTGAATGCTAAAATAAATCTACAAGTACTGGTAACTACGATAGTCAATAATTAGCCAATAGGTTTGGGATAAGCTACTCCTGACGAACTGCATCCAGTGCCTCGACCGACTGTGAACGACACGCGCGCCGTACAGCAAACTGGGCCCTCTGGCGTAAAGCGCCTGGATAGTCTCACAGGACAGGACAGCGAGACACACACGTCAGTGTCGAACTCCAATTGATGAAAGAACTGCCTGACCGATACCCCAGTACTCCAGTAGGTTGGGCAAAAAATGGCGTATTCAACTGGTCTTATACCATCAGACGAAAGAATCTCGCACCAATCTTAGCGTAACCACACTGCAGATTTCAATAAAAGACTGGACTCAATGAAGAGTTCGTTTTGCTTTGCATAATGCATAGTTGCGTATATATGATTTGCTTATGTGAACATAAAAAATCGTTGACCGCGAGCTAAAAGTTATCACCGCAGAGTTTCAACGCTGCAGCACCCCATTTCCAGCACAACAATATTGTTGTTATCGATATAAGAGTAACAACCCTATATGAGTGGAAGATCTCTATAAGAGTGACAACACTATGGGGAGTGAGAGTGACAGCCAAGAAGCGAGGAAAGATGTGCTACCCAAAGGAAGTTTCGTTGCCCCTACAGGTTATTTCTATAGACGTCATCGGTCCATTGCCTTTGTTTACTATGGTTATAGGTATATTTTATCTATGGTAGACGTATTTTCCATATATGTCTGGCGTATTCCCCTAAAAAGGTGGACGCCATTGCTGTTGTTAAGGCCTTAGAATCTGAAATATTGTTCAACTTTAGTGTACCACGGGCTATTCTCTGCGACAACGCTACCGTTTTCGGTCGTAATCGATTTTTAAACTCTCTTAGTTCCTTTCACAACGATTTTCCAACATATACACCCTCAAACCAACACGGTAGAACAATATAAGATAAGGGTGGTTACGTGTTTGAGCATATTAGTCGGAGAGAATTTAAGAAAAATGGTCAAAATTGTTACCCAAGGTCAAACTATATCTCAATTTTCATGTATTCATTTAGCCACAGGTTTTACACCAAATTCCTTATGTTTGGTAGGGGCATCTTTATAGATTCTACTCGTGCGAGTAGTCAGTCTCGAAGTACCAATTTGCGAAACAAAGTGCGATTTTCGGACAAATAACAAATTGACGCATTTCTAACACAGTCGCAACATAAATGTGCGTATTTAAGATGTGAATCAAACACAGGCATTATCGAATCATACGCAGTGGGATTTGGATCGTGAATCACGAGTCGTCAAGTAGAATTCGATTGTAATAGCGGTACGGCTGAGCGCGTCGGCGGCGGCGGCGGCAGCGCCCCGCGCCTGCCGATAATGAGCGTCGATACGCCGGAATCACACGACACGCCGCTTTCCTCGACGCCGGAATAATTCACCGTGCACTCGGTAAAAAATATGTGAACCGAATTTGTCTCAGTTACAATAAAATCGGATTTCACCGGAACGGGAGTTAGTCGGTCCGGAGAAGCTGCTTAAATCTGGCTTGCACACACGCGCAGCGCGGCGTTCCCGTAATGAGATCTCGTCGATTTGATTAATTACAGATGTATTAACGTAAGCACACAATCACGACAAACATCGCCATTGATAATGGACTATAGGTAATTTGATCGACCTTGTAATACAGTATAATAGAGGGACGGGGCACCCTAGAAAATAAACATTGGTCTTATTGATGTCCTTTCAAAAGTTCAAGTGCGTAGAAGATAGTACTTGTAACTTTGACGAAGTAAAAGAAGTGTATTAAGACTCCTGCATACTGAGGCGATATCGCGGCCGCGACACGCATATGCTGCCAGTCGCGCCCGCGATATCGCCTCAGTATGCAGGATCCGTTAGGATCGAAGCACTTGGTGTTCTGTGGTTTCTTCTGCCTCTCAAGAAAAAAGCCTTTGATTTCATGCATGTAGGGTAATTGTAATACATGGTTTTAACAAAACTTACCTAGCTGGACTCAACACATAGGTACAAATGAAATTAATTTTACACGTCAAATAATTTCATCAATTTTAATTAAAATTGGAAGCAGTCCGCTAACTAAAACCGATTATAGGAATCGTGAATTAGCAAACAAAATCAAATCAAACTTCGAAAATTGAAACACATTCAAAGTCAAAGTTTATTTAGACCATAGTAACACTAAACGGGGTACATAATAAGTTTATACTGGGGAACATAAGGCTCAATTCACACTAGATGAGGGGCTGACACCGCTCCAATTAACAGGCGATGCGTTTTCCGATAAAATATGTTTAAAACCGAAACAACACAAAAGCTCCGTAGTGTTAGCTGTGTTTACGCCATTGTATGGAAAACTCACATTATTATTAACATTCTGTATCACTAATGCATGACAACTTCGTGTTTTCAAAAATATAATTATTTCAAAAAAAGACGCAACAATCGACTGAAAAAATTATTTAGACTCTTGTTTTTTGCCATGATTGGGAACCATAGATAATTATCATGTTTTAGTTTAATAAGATTAAATGCAAGACACACTGGAGGGGTTCAAAGCTTGGCAGTGGTAGTCAAATGATAGCTGCTTCGGCAAAAATACTGAAATTGAAAATTAAATTCAGAGTAGGTAAGTAGATGAAATTATAGTCGTACCCGATTAAATTGATCGGCTCTCCACTACAATCATAGGCGGTTATACTGCTTCCCCTTTTTGGATTGTAAGCTTACTCCACGGATTAGGGGCGTAAGCGGTAAAGCTGGGTTATAAAATAATTATTGTAAGTAAGCTTTCGTAAGTTAGGGTGGACAGAACAGTGAAGACGGTAAATATTTCTTTTATGAGACAGGTAACCAGATCTTGAAGAGTAACTTAAAATAAGAATAATGAATATTAAAAAAAATACTTATGTTGATAAAATTGATAATTATGTTATTATTCCACTTGAACATTAACGGTTATCCCGTGCCTGAAATGACTAAAACTTTAAATTATTGAATGTACTCGTATTTCCTATGGTAATCAACACAGACAAGAAATCTAAATTTGTACCTAAATGTACTTAGTGACCAAGTGCCGCGCCTGAGCTGATCGATAAAAAAATGAGCCGCGGCGCCTTATTGTTTCATACCTACTTAGAATCTGAATAATCTAATAGGATTTAAACTTTCATGATGTAGGAAGGGCACTTTCATGTTCTTCCTTAAAAATATTAACTAATTATTTATTCCTAAGTTCCTAGGCACTTTGCAGCACATAATTGTGGTGCCTTTCGTATGGGGTAGGTACTCATATACATACATATATAAAGTATAATTTTACTCGCTTTGCGCTCCGCTTTGCAGTCTCAATTAACTGTGAGGGAAATATTTCTTTTATGGATACCCAGGAACGTTATATCCGCATTTTCTCTTGGGTACAGAGAGTTCCACGTAGGCCCGAAAAATATTCCAGAATTATAATGTCGCTTCATTGTCAACACATACGACGTACCCACGTTAAATGGCGTACTTCAAACAAAGAGTTCCAATAAAGGACTAACCCCCAATCATCCAAAATGAAACAATCAGACGTGATCAAAGAGGATTTTCTCAATTTATCATCTTTTAAAACGGCCAATGTCCTCCTTTTCGTCCAATCTCACCAGCATATGGTGAGACGCGAGCTTACGCCGGGGATTAGGTACAAACGCGAGGGTAAGCTTACTGGTTTAATAAAATATAAATCTGTGTTATACCTATTATTCTCGGGATTGAAACTTCACATAGGCTGTTAGCAAAATATGAAAAAATTCTTTTAAGATTCTGAGTTAATTAAATTCATATGAAATAGTTTCAAGATAATCCAACGACAAGGTTTAGTGACTTCGTCCTTGTCGTGAGAGCCTAGAAAAAGAAATACATATTAAGGTAAATAGGTACGTACATATACACACGACGTATAATTTTATTCAACTTGCATGTTTTAATATACATAGGTATTAAAAACTGGAGGCTCATAGTGAGGGTTCAAGCGTCCCTGTGAGTGGGAAAATTAAGGTAAGTGTCAATAAACGCGCGGGACCTGCGATACGTGCCAACATGCCGTTGTTGTCATTTTTTTATTTAGTAACTCAGTCACGGAGAAGACTATAAAAGAAACTGTTGATTTCTGTGAACATCTTTCTCTATTAAAGGGTAGTTTAGACGCGTGCGCCCTCCGCGCGACTAGCAATCTATTTATCTAACTACCCTTTTTATGGTTTTTCTTCGCCGTGGGTAATATTCGTGGCCGTATTCCTTATGTCTTAAAATGTACTTGGACGTAAGCGATAACCGTAGAGAACACCCCGGGGACTCAATTCCTTGTATATTGCACGCGAAAAATCTGTCTGTCAGCTTGTTACCTGCGGATTTGACATAGTGTTATTTCTACAGTAGCTAGCAACTCTCCAGAGCATTAAGTATGATGATATTTCCAACCTCTTTTTGTTTTGTTACATCCACCTAAACCAAAAGTTTGTTGGCTTCTACTTTGTAGTTTTCTCATTCGGTGACTTTGGTGTCTGTGAATTTTCATATAGACTTACAAAAATAACTTACCGAATAGGGATGGTAATCTGGTAATATACGCAACTAATTGTGACGCAGCTCATCTGAAAAGATATCAAAGACTCAAAAATTGGAAAAGGTACATGCATTGACAATCGCTTTTCGACATTAGAATCGCGACACAGGAACCAAGTACCAGTCGTCTCTACTAATAAGCCCAAAGTTCGAACAATTACTCTTCAATTTGGCCTTTGACTTGTCAAAGTTGTTTCGCGTTGAAATTGACCCGATTCAACCTTGATATGCAGAGCGTATGTCGATTCATTACGTCAACTCTTACTCATTAAGTGTCTGGGAAATGTGCACTAAATGACTAAAGGCTCCCATAGACAGGCGTGACGCGACTCTGGTGGAACAATTTCTATGAAAACTTCACGGAAATTGCTCTACCTAAGTCACGTCGCGCCTGTCTGCACGAGACTTAAGGCAAAAAGTTTCATATCCGGTTCCTATTACTTAACGATCGCTTTGTGAAAAGCTCGTGTTTGAGGGTATGTACCGTACCAGTACCATGCCAATACCGTAATCTTCATAGCTTAGTATTGGAGGCCCTTCATCCGTTATAAGCCTCTACTTAGCAAAATTAGCTTACGGGTAGGGGACAGGAGTTCCACGGGAACCAACGACTTTTTTTTAAACCGTGTATAATTTTATTTCGTATCTAATGTAAACTTAACATGTGAGTTGAAGTCATCAATTAAATTCCTATTTAATAAAACATACAGTTAAACTTAATTAAGTACCTTTCGTTTTATAGCGCAGGTTACCTACTGGGAATTACGTTAAAATCTTCATTAATAATGAACGTTTCGTTTAATTATCAGTATTTTCATTTAGTAATCAGTTGGCGATGGAAAATCTAGAAACTGTGTTTAGTTAACTCGTTTTGTTTCGTAGAAAATTCATGAAATTACTGAATCTATACATATAATAAAACAGTAAAAATACTGTGTCTGTACATTAAATATATTTAAAAAAAATTGAGGGGGTTTAGAAACAGTAATAGAGCACGAATCCAAAAAAAAATTCTGTCTGTTTGTCTGTGTGTTTGTGTCTGTTTGTCTGTTTGTTTGTACACGCTAATCTTCGGAACCACTGAACGGATTTAAATGTTTTTTTTCATGTATAGATATTAAGTCTGGGCAACATATAGGCTATAATTTATCTTGGAAACTTGAACGCCTGATGCAGAACCGCAACAGACCAGCTAAACTATAAGAGATACAAAAATGGTACCTTACGAGTAGCAAAAATTGTTCCACGTGATGAGCATTTTCTGTTGAGAGAATAAATTTGAAGATCTGGATCACCTGTTGTGGAACTCCAAGAGCCCAGCTACACCTTAACACATATAGGAATGACGTCTTAGTAAAAGTTGTTCGGTCTGATGGGCATTTCCTGTTGACTTATAAAAATCTAAGATCAGAAACATCTGATGTGGAAATCAAAGCTATCACTAATTTTACTGTATAGTTATAAAATAACATAAGCTGGGAGTACCTCCACGCGGTGAAGGCGGTAACAGTTTAGGACTGATTTTCGATGACGATGGTATATCATTGAAAATTGACGCTCCTGGACAAAACTCCCATTTATTATTTTTTATTTTATCGAATAAATATGCCCTCAGGCTTATGTTATTTGAGTGTTTAATTACCTTTTCCATTTATCTTCGTGACACGGTAGCCCACCCGGTAACGCAGGGGAGCAATCACTTAGATTTTAATTGATCAGGTATCTTCACAATATAACTAATAACCATGCCTAGAAAGAGGTCGAATCTTTCCCAATGTTCCAAAGGAGCTAAAAGATTGAGGATCATAAGATCCCAAGAATCTACCGAAGAGCGTCAGGAGAGACTTGATGCTGTTCGAGAACATCAGTTTCGCTCCGTGGAAACCTCTTCAGATTGCGAAGCACGCCTGCGTTCTCAACGTATTTATGTATCTACATCCAGGTCTCTAGAGACCAGTGAAGAATATGATGCGCGACTGACCGCTGATCGTGCAAGTCATGCATTGTCTCGCGAATCGGAGACGTTCACGGATAGAGAATTACGCTTGAGTTCCAAGCGTACCTACGCATCGACTTCTAAGTCTCTAGAGACAAGTGGGGAAAGTGATGCGCGACTGACTGCTGATCGTGAACGTCACGTATTGTCTCGCGATTCGGAGACATTCACGGATAGAGAAATGCGCTTGAGTTCCAAGCGTATCTACGCATCGAGTTCTAGGTCTCTAGAGACAAGTGCGGAACGTGATGCGCGACTGTCCGCTGATCGTGAGTGACATGCATTGCCTCGCAAATCGGAATCATTTACCGATACAGAATCACGCTTGAGTTCTCAGCGTATTCGCACATCTACTAACAGGTCTTTTGAAACGAGTGATGAACGTGATGCGCGACTAACTGCTGATCGAGATTATCATACATTGTCCCGGACACGCACACAACAAAATATTCATAAGCAGATAGAAAGTGAAAGAGAAAGAATTGCTGGAGTACGGCATGAAGAGACAGAAGAAGAGCGCAACGAACGTTTGAATTCTGATCGACTTTGACATTCTCTGAACAGAATGTCGATATCATATAAAGAATCGGATGTGTCTCAAGATATAGCCGTAGGGCATGGCGACCTTCCTTGGGTTGATAAGGAACGGAGTGCATTTACGTGATTGACTACGCCACATATTCCGCCATCGGAGGTATGGTTCAAAATTCTACTTTTTGTGAAGCTGTTAAAATGGAACACCTGATGCAGAACCGCAACAGACCAGCTAAAGTATAAGAGATATAAAAATGGTGCCATAGCAAAAATTATTCCACGTGAAGAGCATTTTCTGCTGTGAGAATAAATTTGAAGATCTGGAACACCTGTTGTGGAACTCAAAGCCCAGCGACACTATAACATATATAGGAATTACGTCTTAGCAAAAGTTGTTTACTCTTTTTTTTTTTTTTTTTTTAGGGTGGGAAATCATCAAATAACTTCTCCCGCTCTGGGCGGAGCGGGAGGGTGTGTCAGACTCTTACTGACTAAAATCCACCCGTATTCCTTCTTGTTGCCTGTGTTGCGGGGGCCTCGGTGACCCATAAGTACCTTCCCGCGACCCCGGCAGGCATCGGCCCTAGTGGACCCCTACTTTTGTGCTGACGGCATCTCTTTGAGGCGCGCGTGGAATACGACGCGCCGTCGACCCGGGCCTGGTCCTTACCGGACGGTGAGCTACCCATTGCTCACCGTCCGCAAGCCCGCGCCTACGGTGGCCGGAAATCCGCCCGGGATTCCCGACGCCCTGGGCGTCTCCTGCGGCGGCTAGGGGCGAGAGGGCGCGAAACTTGCCTTTCCCTCAACCGTCCCGCCTCCTCCTTTACGAGCATTACTGCTTCGCAGAAGGAGGTGACGGCTGCCCATGCCCTCTCGCTCCGTACCATGGCCTGAACCAGGGCCGGACCCGAGAGGTCTCTGCCGCCGATCGCCTCCACGAGGACACGGCGGTGCTCTGCCCAAGCCGGGCAGACCTCCACCGTATGCTCCACCGTGTCCTCCAGGCGATCCACACAGTGGTGACACCCGGAAGTTGTTTACTCTGATGGGCATTTCCTGTTGGCTTACAAAAATGAAAGATCTGGAACATCTCGAATCGTCTCGCGCATCCCGTTGTTTTCCCGTCCCCGGGCTCTTAGAATTCGACATCATACGTTTCAGATCTTCGATTTTGACGACCTCGTTGTCGCTGGCATAAGCAACAGGATCCGTGTACGAAGTCGCGGGCAGAAGCTAGTATGAAATATGTATAAGAAGTAATAAATCTAGACAGAATCTAGGTAGATCTAGATAATTATAACGTTGTCAGAACAATCCATAATCACAGAATACAAATAATACGGGTCGATCACGAAAATCTCTCCCGCGAGAAGCCCGGACCTGAATCCAATTCAACACGCTTGGGGTGTGTAAGAAAAAGCCCCGCCCCAGCAGAAACATGCGTTAGTAGAAGAATGGACCATTATCCCGCAACATCGCATGAGAAACTTATTAAACAGCATGCCCAATCGCCCGTGGAGAAAATACAAATTAGGTATTAATTTTGTTTTAAAGTTCGTTTTCGTGTTGTATGTGAGGTAACAACCATTACTTTTTTCAACATAAAAATGTTTTGTATTTTTATGTAATTTTGACAATTAAACTAATATTTTTTCCAACATTTGGTGTTGTTTAATTAACCGGTAAATTATCTACAACATACAGTTCTTTCATGCTTCTAGCTCTATTATTTTAAGAGTAATTTTAGTAATTCGTACTGACCCGTATTCATTGTCCGCGAGTGTAGATGCTAGTACTCGTTATCATAAAAAACATACATGTACAATATTATATTAATTTTCATTTCTGTTTTCTGAAAACCCTTTTGAGTACAGAAGAGAAACGTTATTATACAATATGATATATATTCTTTAGAATATTATTATAATATACTAATTTTCTGGTACTTATATTTTTGTTTAATAATGGTTACTAGCGAATGTACAGTTACACGCCCCCCCGCTTCGCACGGTTCTTACGACTTCACAATACATCGAGATTTATAAATGAAATATGAGTTAAATATTAATTTATTACATACATAAACCTTCCGGATTTTTTTAGGGTTCCGTACCTCAAAAAATAATCCATAACCACTATAGGATCACTCGTGTGTCTGTCTGCCTGTCTGTCCGTCTGACACAGCCGATTTGCTCCGAATATACTGGAGCGATTAAGTTAAATCAAATTCAAATTCCAAAATCAGTCAAATCGTTCAGTCAAATTTCTGTGACAAAACACGAACGTGTAACGTAATTATATGAATTTTGAATATGGGGTTTGGGGATGGGGCATTTTGGGGGAAAATTAAAAAATCTAAAAAAACGTTTTTCAAACTGTATTGTGTGTTAGATCAATGAAAGGGCTTTATGAGAATTTCAAATATATTTTTTTCATAATTTTAAAATAATTAGTTTTAAAGTTACTGAAGCAAATAGATGAACATTTACCAATAAATCTTTCCCTCCTCCGAAACTGATTAACCTAAAATTTCTAAAAAAAAATAATATAAAAACACAGAGAATAGTTCTTTACTTATAAATGAAGTACATGGAAACCTATATGACTGAATATTGAGTAAATTAAGATGTTATTTTAAGACCATAGACGTCTTAAAATAACATGGTAATTCACTCAATATTGTGCGTAGAAACTTATCTTTGCAGTTGCAGGAATGTATAGAGGAACATGTTTTTCAACTACATATAATGTTAAGTTTGTTCTTGGTATAAAGTCATCCCAACTACGGCAACCTTCATTGTGCGTGGTCTGACACGCATTGGGTCGGATTATTTTTTATTGATGGTGAACACTGCATCAAAATCTGTTGCGTAGTTCAGAAGAACAACGCTGTCACGCCTCACGCAGACAGACACGAAAACCGACATTAATTTATAATATGTATAGCAGATTTGGATGTGATATACCAATAAAAGTATATGTATAAAATGATTAAAAAAAAAAATCAAAAGTGTTTTATTTAAATTAGGCTGATAATCAGCACTTTTCGAACGTCAAAATTACTTAAGACAGTCCTCCAAAACGCCCACCCTTCACTTAATTAAAGTACACTTAGTTATTTCCAGACTATTTACATAATTCCTACTATCTTATGACATAATTCTAATTAACATCGAATTTCCGGACTATCTACTTATGTCATACTATCTTATGATATAATTATATTAACAACTACAAAGGAGGTTGTTTCCACTCTGCTATAATCATCAGCTGCTTATTTTCCCGCCCACGTAACGCGGATAATTAAACAATGGTCAAATAATTGTCATTCATTTTCTTACATTTCCATATTATATATTTTTTTCCGTTTCCTACAATTGAGAGCTAATTACAGACGGACACATAATTAAAATAGAAGTAATATTTTTATGCTGGTTTCAATACTCATAAAAGTTCTGTCACCACTGCAAGCCAATTTCAGCTACAAATAAATTAGTATTCTGAATTTAAATTATCGTTTGCTCAACCACGCTCAACTGTGAATTGTTGCTTTTTTAAGAGACATTCTATTTTCAAAAGCGTTTGATAGAAAAGGTACTTAAGGTATTTTGCAAACTACTATTTAACATGGAGCGGGCTATGCTTGGAGTTTTTTTGAAGGATAAGATTAGAAATGAAGTTATCCGGAAGAGAACCGGAGTTACCGACATTGCCTGCAGAGTAAGCAAGCTGAAGTGGCAGTGGGCTGGCCACGTCTGTCGAAGGACCCATGGCCGGTGGAGCAGACGAGTCCTGGAGTGGAAGGACCCCAGCTAGATGGACCGATGATTTTAAAAAGGTGACTGGGACAGACTGGATGCGGAAGGCGGATTACAGGGTGTTGTGGCGCAGCCTGAGAGAGACTTATTTTATTTTATTTTATTTGATTAGGGACAACAAACAGCAGTATATTAAATATGACCTATGTCCAGCAGTGGACTGTTATATACAGTACAGTCAACAAATACTTTCCAACACATCTTGTTCGTCAAATCAAGAGCAAAGAAATCGTTATCAATGCCCTTACGCCTCTGTAATTCAAAACCTAGTACATAATGTAAAATGAATTTTCCAGTTGCAGTATTAATTCCTCAAAGTTTTTCAACAAAACACGGAGTGTTATGGCAGTAAACACAATTAATAGAGCACTTGTTTTAATGCAGATGTCACACATTCATTATATTAACGCACTCATTATTTAAAATACCACACGCGGCCACCCTTTAATATTTTAACGCCAATATAATCAGCATGTCGGTACCAGTATGAGTCAATCACACGGCTGGCACGGATGGAACTTTGGACATAGGGCTTACATGGCAAAAGAGGCTACTTTTTATCCCGTTTCGTAATCCCCTTAGGGTCCGCGAGCAGAATGAATTATTATTTCTTTTTGTTGTTCCGTCTCAACGGATTAATAATTTTACGAGAACTTAAAATCTACGTGTTGCTGCGGATAAAAGCTTGTACAATAACAGCATTTGTATAAAAGGAAAACTCTGTCAGAATTTTATAATGGTGGTAGATAATTTTGTTATTGTTTTCGTATTTCTGAATGTGATCTGTTTGCTGATAAATTGAGCAGAATTATGCGTGTAAGTCTGATGTTTTGCGAGAGTAAGTATGCTAGGTTGTCCTCTATTATATGTTAGTATTTGAAATATTTTTGTTTACTATACCTGTTTCAATGTCTATGTTAATTAATATAATTGGTGTTACCGTTTTAATTATCAATAAACAATGTATAAGTAAGAATAACCTAGTTATCCTTCCTTCGTTGCCCAGTTTTAGGAAAGGAAGTTTCGGATAAACATTAACCGAAAAAATCACTTTTATAAGTTAATGTAAAAAATCCTTGCGTCAATGAACTCTAAACTTTTGTTTTTTACCAAAACCTTAAAATTCCGGTGACAACAATAGAGACTTACTGCGGGTCTTTTACGTGGCATCTTTAATAACTTGAAACTTCTTTGTGCCTATAATAAACAGGGTCAAATCATATTAGCTAGCGGAACTCCGCGGACGTGGTGGGTATCGATATCTAAAAATGATAAACCAAAAAAATCATTAATTTGATTATGTTTTTTGAGGGTTAATCGAGCACAGTAAGTGTAGTCACTTGTAATATCAGTTTAAAAAAACAGTTTGTTTTGTGAGTTTGAGTCGATAATTAATTAAACACGATACAGCATAATAAAACACAAATAATTTATTTTCTTTCACAAGTTATGTACTACATCTAGTGGTTGAAGTGAACTTTTAGAAATAAATTGCCTGTGTTAGGACACTTCGCTCTTCCGAAGCTTAAAGTTACGTAATGTACCAACAATTTTAAATCTCCTTATTGGAAGAAAACAATTCAAAGTAATTTTACAAAAAGAAAAGAAGAAGATGTGCCAGATTTTGAATTTACATACTTAAAAATAAAAATTAACAAAAGCAAAGTATGTACTTTAGCAGCAAAATAGATTATCTCAACTCTTACTTCAAGTAACAACTCTATAAGCGGTCGTTAAACCCCAAATAATCAAATCATTTTTGTTTTTTTTTTTTTTAATAAAAACAAAAACGACACTTCACATCTGAAGCTGCAGAGTTCGGTAGCTAATTAAATGTGACCCTGTATAAATAAGTGATACCTTATAAAATCATAACAAAAGCCGTATAATATCAAAATAAAAGCGCATGTAACTGTTTGAAAACGAAAAGTGCAATTCAAAAGTGCAAAGTGGCGTTCGCTTCATGTTTAGTCCTTTAGGGAAATGTTATATCACATGCATATAACAAAACTACGTATTTTTATATGTTTATTTTAGACGATAAAACTGGCGTCGCAAATGTTAAGTTGAACTTTAAAAGAGTATATTTAACGGCGAGTTTTGCCTCGTACCGCAATTTATTGCCTCGCCAAGCCGATTCATGTTTGAACACTCGCTTTTATTTTTAAAGAGTATTGCTTTACAATTGCTGGATAAAATGGTATAGCGTTGAAAATAGACTTCTGATTGCTTATTTTTTCAACGGCGCTAACTCAATTGTTTATTGACAATTGTTCATGGTTTTATTTATTGTCCTTTAACTTTTTCGAGGCTCCGTTCGATTTGCATGAAAGCCTTTGAAAAGGGTGAAAGCTATAAACTTTTGATTTTTATTTTCGACTATTACTATTTACCCCGCGTATGGGTGTACGGGCAAGGTACTTTTCTTCAAATAACTCGGCATAAAGTCAATAAAGCTGTAAAATAAACATCAGCGGTAGTTAAATCATTTGATGAACACCGCGAGCGCCACATTCACGCAAGCCCCTAATCAAAATTAAGAATCTTGCGACGTCACGCAATTGTTGCCTTTAAAGCCTGCACTACAATACTCGCGAAGTTACGAGAGTATAGAAGGGCACTTCGGTTCGCTTCGTGCAGCCTCGGCTCGCCTCGGCTGACTTTCGATCGTTCTCGGTTTTTGCGCCCGAGTCAAAGGACTCGAAGCGTCCTGTAGTTCTTTATTATTATTCTTTATACACGAGTATATAGTCATGTACTTCGTACTTCAGTCAATTTCGACCAGTACTTCGTCGAAGCAACTTCGCGAGTAGTCTAGTGCAGGTTTTAAGCTCTTGCAGTGAGGCAACGACGCCGCGCCACGCCAGTCGACCGCTGTCATTACTTAAGTCCACTACAGGATCGATAATAATTTACTTATGCATACTGGGTCTACCCCAATGCCACTTGCAATGATGGATTGAACATTACTTTGGGCTTTGCAGAAAACTAATACCAAAATGGCGCAAGTTAACCTCTCTAACTTCTTTTATATAGAAAGTTTGAGTTTGGGTGTTTTTCAGTCGATATGATGCTGGTACACATACATAGCTGGTACAAAAATGCCCGCACGATTTAATACATACGTACTTAATAATTATTTTTAGCTGTTTACTTTTAGTTAGCTACATTTTATCCTGATTAGTTTTAATAAAGGTACTATAGGTACACGTCTGCCCAATGCTCCGGGGAATCACGTCGTGGTGTTATGTTGATTTGAATCGCCATATTTCCTTAATTAAATTTAAAACTCACTAATTAGTATGGTACATAAAAAAACATGAATTCACATACGTACTTAGTGTGTACTTAAAGGACTTAATGTGAATAGCTGAGACACACAACATAGGTAGAGCGTGTCGAAAATTATAATTATGTAGAGTACCTAGGTCATTACCTACACTTTTGTTTCACAGTGCCTTATCTGTTTCCACACAATAGTATTTAAATATATGTATAATATTATGAAATGGCTTAGTACGTGACGATGGGAAGAGGCCAGACGGAATGACCATAATGCCGTGGAAGTTAGGTAGGCCTTTGGTGTGGGATGCAACTTGTGTCGCACTCTCGCGCCTTCCCATCTTCCTTCTTGGGAGCTATATGTTTGAGCCGTTTGGGGTTAAAACACTAGGGCCTTGGGGTCCGAGTGCTCATTGGGTATTTCGGGACATCGCCAAACGGTTGGTAGAGTCTTTACGTGACCAGAAGGCTAGCCTTTTTTAGCCCAAAGAATCAGCATTACCTCCCAACGTGGCAATGCTGCCTGCCTTTTGGGCACTTTTCCCATTGACAGCGATGCGGACGAATTTTTTGATGCCCAATGAGCTCTACCGCCTTTTTTTTATTTTTATTATATACTTGTACATCTTGTAGGTATTTTTTAAGATTAGTATATCTATTTAAATTTAATGAAATATGAATATTGTGAAATATATTACTTATTAAGAATACTGAAAAAAGTCTTACTTTATGGGTTACAATTACCTACGGTGCCGAGACATGGACGCTCATAAAGGAGACTGTCCACCGCATATGAGTAGCACAAAGGTCCATGGAGCGAGCCATGCTTGGTATAACCCTAGTACCGAGTACGTAACATCGAAATCTGTCGTCCGTCGAAAGTCTACGATGTCGAGGACAGGGTGCGCCTCAAGTGGTGTTAAGCAGGGCATCTAGTTAGAGAAGGAGATGGCCGATGGTGTAAAGTTGTGACCGAATGATGGCCAAGGTTAGGCCATAGAAACCAGGGCCGTCCAAAAGCACGTTGTGTTGATGATGTCGTCAAAGTCGCGGGAAACAATTGAATTAGGGACGCGCGGAACCGGGAAGTGCGGCAAAAAAAAGGGGAGGCCTATACCCAGCAGTAGGCGATTCCGGGCTGAAATGATGATGGTGATGATGAGGTTAACGGTTGAAGTTTTGCTGATTAATAAACATGAAAAAATCCAAGTCATCGCAACAGCTAAAGTGCTAGTCTAATATTACAGAAGCTTTAACAAAATGAAAAACAACCAATCCAAATTTGACAAAGCATAGCGGGTTGCTTCATAATATTAATGTAACTTTTATAGCATCATGAACAAGAATGTCATATACAGCGCCTAATATTCTTTTCTTATTTTTTAACGTTGATCGTAAACAATAAAAACGAAATTTAAAAAATCACTTTAAGTATACTCATACTCGTAAAATGCGACTTACACAGATGAGTTTAGATCCAAATGTCAAGGGGAATGAAACGTACACGCGCCCAATAAAATTATTCTGTTTCTTACGTTTTTATTGCTGAACAATTTTCACGACCATTTTTTCCCTGGTGACTAGGAGAATAAATTAGAGTAAAACAAACTCATGAATCAATCAACAGCCTTCCTCAGTCCACTGGTGGATATAGAGTTTTCCAAAAACGGTAATGGAAATTCGATCCTAAAAAATAACTATAATGTTATATCTGTTGATGCCAAAGCAAATATGTATGAAGAAGACGTACATACCTACAGCCTAAATAGTTGGCGAGGTGTATACAACCATTAAACCGCGATCAAAGATAAATTTCGCTTAAACCAAGCCTTAGCGGTTACAAGTCGAATTTAACAGTAAGAAGATCTCTACAAAGCGCAGTTTTCTGATATTGTTCTCGAATTGTCGCCATAGCTAGCTATTCGCATGCAGGGAGCTTTACAAAGAGCGAAATGTCGTCGTCGATTTGGTACAAAAGTTGTAAGTGTAGGACTCGTTCGTAGGCCGATATCTGGAGCGTCGGCCCACCACTCGCGAGCAATCTGTTTACGTAACAGCCCCGTTATGTTCGGAGAGGGTTCCCGTAGTAGACGTTAAACATATTGCCTCATAAATCGTGAGAATCCCGGCAAGCGCTGTACACCCGTACCGGTGTCGATTTGACTACGTTTCCTTTAAGATTCCACCATATTGAGCGATCGGGCTCAACATTTAAAAATCACTACATAAATCTGCGTGACATACGAGTATAAGCCGTTGTATTCGTTCAGGCATGACGAAATATCAAATAGTCGCGATATCACATCCAAGCCGAATGTTCATAATGCGAAATAAACAATTAACATAGACTAAAACTTCGTCACAAAACAATTTAACATAACATTTTATTATATTTAGTTATCAAACACGAAGCCCAGCTTTCAGTGGGTTTCACTTACCTAATGGTTGGTTAACAACATTACTGTTTGAATTAATAATTACATGTGGGTTAGTAGTTCCGGAATTGTGCTCTCCTTTAATAAACTTCTATATTCGTTCAGGTAATACCATAAAGGTGAGTAAAAACAGCAACACCTACAAGGAAGTTTACAATTAAAATCTAATTAAGTATTTTTACCCACATTTTTATCAGGAATGTTCAAAAGGCCGTTACACCGCGAAGTAGGTTAAACTTAGTTTTGAGGCTAAGTTGGTTCAAGATTAGACATCTACACGAACACGCGAGCGTATGCGGAGGCATGCGCGGGGACAAGCGCGGACGCGGACGCGGGCGCGGTTCCGCGAGGCATGCTCGCCATCGCACGATGCTACAACTGTTACAAAATTGCTTTTGTTGTTCGATAAATTAGAAATGCTTCCATTCAGGGTCGTTGAAGTTTTCTTTAGAGGCCGAGCACCATATTTCCTGTTCACCGGCTTTCCATTGGCATGTAAACAAACATGCAAGGGATAAAGGGTTAATATTTCGTCGTAATCACTCGTTTGTGTTACCGATTAGTCTTCATTTGGCCACGATTTAATGTACTGTGAACTGATTGAACATAAAAGGACTTTAATTGGTGACTGCTTCTTGATAAAGTCTTTGTTTACGAGAAGGGAATAGACGTCTTTTGGCTGATATTATGATAATGACACCAAAATTAAATGATAAGCTAGGTGAAGTAGTAGCAGAGCTTTTGTTAGAGTTAGTGCATACATGTGCATTAGAAGCCGATTCAGTTAATGTAAAAACATCCGTAGATATTTGAATATAATTTTTGTACTGCCACAGGCATTTGTTCTGAAGGACAGTTTGTGTTAAAATTTGCACGTATTAGTAGATACATACATATCATCGGAAATTTCTAGTGTAGAACTATGCTAACCTGTATTTAGCGTTAACTATTAATAAAACCTTTATTTATTACATGAAAATCTGCGTCTTCCAGCAAATAAAGGGAAAAAAAGAGCGGAATGGTCCAAGTGCTCGTTTTATCATCCCACAAATCGTAAAGCTCTGAGAGAAAGGTTTACTGGTGTGCTGGTAGATAGCCCACGTGTATACTGTCATACTGCGGTTTATACACTTCTTACAACGATATTCATGCCAAAAGTGGTTTTATGTTCATGCGTTTTAAATAGCCAGTATTCTTGGGCTTAAGTTTACTAAGCTTCAGTGGGGGCCCCACTGAAGCGCATATAGATAAATTGTCAAAAAAGCTATGCTCTGCAGCATATGCTGTTAGAAAACTTCGTAATTTAACTGATGTAGAGACGGCCCGTTTAGTTTTAGCTATTTTCATACTGTATTGTTGAACGATACTCTGTTGTAGGGAAATGCCGCCGACATTCTGACTATCTTTGTTTGGCGGAAAAGAACTGTTCAATAAATTTATAAATTAAGTTAACACTTTCTCAGAGAGAAATTTAAGGAAATGCATGTAATGACTGTGCCTTCTCTGTATATTTTTGAAAATCTTTTAAATGCCCATAAAAAAAACAATGTTTAAAAAATACAGTGATATCCATAAAATATCCATATATCCACAACTAGGAAGAAACACAAATTTGTTGTACCTACAACAAGACTCAAGAAAAAAGCTTTTACAAAAAAAAACACCCGACTTCAGTCGGTGTCTTTGGATCTGTATTTTAGTTTTTGCCACCGACTTCCGAAATTAAAGTTATTTTTCACTTTGTAGTGTTTTTTTTGGAAGACGGTTGTTTTTTTTTATTTTTTATTTTATTTTATTTTTCACTTTTCAGTTACAATAGCCTAATGCCAACTGCTCATCACCTTTTACAAAATATTGCTTTTCTTGATGCAGGGGCGTTAATTGCTGAGGAGTTCTCCTGAGAACCAGGAGAACTGCCACTCACCATATTCATTGTGAAGAGCATAAAAGGCTTAGCAACCATATTAAAGTACCTAATCGAATCACAACTCGTTAATTACTTCTTATGAAGTAGTTCCGGTGGTCGTCTGTGGTCTTCATCATCAATTCCACTCCACCAAATGGTGCTTTCCGAGAGCAAATGCACAAGTTACTATAAAAATACCTAAATTGCTACAGGTGCCTTTAAAATTTGAGGATTTTCCTCGATTTCCATGGGATCCCTTCATCGGATTATGACTTGGTGACAATGGGACGAAAAAAGGATTTTTAAAATCGGTTCACAATGGACGGAGAAACCGACGCATAAACATTTAAAAAAAAATATATATATAAACATGTCGAATTCATAACCTTCTCCTTTTTGAAGTCGGTTAAAAATAGGTGGCTCGTTCAGATGACAATGTATACGCTTTATAATATACTTTCAAACCACGTTCAAGATCTGGGGGGTAACCATCACCTCTTATAGCAGTATTATTATAATATTACTTCACAGTGGGAAAGTGATGGAGCTGTACAGGACTTATAGCTCCATCTCTTTCTCACGCTGAAGTAATATTGAAATAATACTGCTATAAGAGGTGATGGTTACCCACCAGAGCCTTAATAGATTCAAATCATTCATTAAAAGTAGGTTGTGCCAGAAAGCCTTTTATATCGTTAAACATTATATTGAGGAGAAAAAGGCTTGGGATTCAGCTGCTCTAATTTTTACATATGAATTATATTATTTTTTTGCTAGCTTTTATTGTTTGTGCAATTTGACATTTAATGATTATTGTTTTACACAATGACATGAATATTTATTTTGTGCAGTATTTTGTGTATTATTATTTTAATTATTGTAAATGTGAGGACTATGCATAATGCCTATAATGTTCCCACTGCTAGGACACAGGCCTCCTCTCTTCGAGAGGGAATGGGCTGTAATCTACCACGCGGGCCCAGTGCGGGTTGGTAGATATCACATGTCTTCTATTTTTTTAGTTCTAGGACATGCCGGTTTCCTCATGATGTTTTCCTTCACCGTTTTTTAAAGCAGTGGTGATTAAATTATTTACACAAAGTAAAGCGCCTGCCTGGGTTCTAACCCACGACCTACGACCACGACCACGAACTCGTAAGTCGGGACCCAGTGGTAACGGCCCCGACTTACGAGCTTGCTGGTCGTGGCAGTGGTGGCCCAGTGGCCACCACTGCTCTCAGAGGCCTGACTGGAGCTGCTCGTGAGGACTATGTGGGTCATATTTTTTTCTCGTTCTCAGTTAGTTTTAATAATAATCAAGTAGTTTGAGTAATTTAAGCGGCCTACCCAAATGTCCTTTCTTTGGTATTGTTCGTCGCATCGTTGAGCTCCTTAAGTTCTGAGTTGAGCTGCACGATTACTGACAAATGCGTGCACTGACTGGACAGGTCCACTCGATCTGTGTGGTTCTTTCCTCAAAAGACCATTTCAGATACCAATGGCCTTCCCTTGAACTGACCAAGATTATGTCTGGACTTTAAAAGATACTGTGACCTCTGAGTTTGTTTCGGTCTTTCTTCTCAGAGTAGTCAGATAGGAAATGCCGACCTCATCTAGTTTTTAAAATATGATTGACGTGTAAAATGTCAGTACAAACCTACTTAAAGAAATATCATTTAACAATTAGAGGAATCAATAATGTAGGCGTAAAACAAAAAAAGTAGGACAGATAATTTTTGGATTCTTACTTAATTGACCTACGATTATCTCCAGCATGATAATGTGCTTTTTCCATAACAGTAAAAGGTTGAAGAAATCAAATAGATATCCCCAGTATGTACCTAGGTATATATATAAAAATATTACCGCACAAGTTTAATATTAACTGCGGAACTCACGAGCTTTTCGCTAAATTCGCTTTGTTGCGTCCAATACGTGTGCGAATCTTGCCGTCCTGTCCAATCTATATTAAATAGCTGCAAACTGACATCAGCACCAAAAAGCTGACGTGGTTTATTACCTAAATAAAGGTTACAGATAAGAAATAAATTATCTGTAGAAGCAATAGAGCAGCAACAAGCACTGACAGATTGTTAGGCTTCTTCTAAAACATTCAGACAACCCTTTTCACTAACGTGACTCTAACAAATGGCTCCGGATTTCTCGTTCCCTCTCAAAGCTGCGCAAAAACCAATAAGTACCTCCTTGGCAAGATATAAAAATTATGGGTACGAAACATTTATCATCCAAAGTTGGCTTGCGTTCCTCGCATTTTATTTTATCTAATTTGAGCATTTGGGAAAGCAAATATTTAACTAAATTCTTTGTTCACTAAAATATTCAACGTTTTCATCGCGCGTACGTTTCCGCCGCAATTGGGTTGATTCGTTTAACTTAGTAAATATTGCCTGCCTAGTTCACTACGTACTCGTATTATACTTTTTATTTATAGGCCCCAGTATTACATAACCTAGAAACATTATGTGCTTTTTTCTGCCTCTTTCCTCTTGAGCACCTACTTAGACTTTATTCAATAAACATTTTTTCATCGCTTCAAGTTATGGCGGTCCTTAATGCATATAAATGACACGAGTCGTAACTGTAGTTTAAAAAATACAAAGCGTTAAATGTACTTACTATTGCGATGCAGATTAAGGGATTCGTATATTTCCAGGGAAATAAGTATTTTATCTGGAATCGGTTCACGCCTAGCTCGTCTACGCGACCATTACGAAGGCAGTATGTATGTAAAATAGGTGTGTAGGCTCATTGAGATGGTTTTCCGGAGCGGGAACATCAATAGACCGCTTGCGAGTGTTGAGTCCTCGCATAACCTGCGGCGAGATTCCAATCCACTAACATTTTATTTCACTTACCCACTCTCTTGATAGCCAATACCTGCTCGTATGTTACGGTCCTTCGCAGGTTTTGATCTTGGAGTTTTATCGTTGGCTACGCAACTCAGCCGGTAAAGGATAAAGAGGGCCTTTAACTTCAATCCTTTCTTTGTTAATAAATATACCTATTTTATTCAAAAATACTTTCTCCGAAATATAAAAGCAATTTAGTGAAGCCAAAGATTTCTGCTTTCAATATTAGTTGTTCGAAAGTTAGCTAATCGGAAAATGTAAGGGTTTGTCTCAAACTTCTCAAAAGAAACTGTCAAGTTAGGCTTTTCTGCTTATTAAATAAAGATTATTTCCGCTCCAATTTCACGGTAATTAAAATTTTCATATTTATTTCTTTGGCGGCTGTGTCGAATTGTGCCATGTGTATACATAGTAAAATACATAATAACTGTTACAATTCACTGTAACTAATAATTATGGCTATATTCCGTTGAAACTATTTCAGCTGTCATGCGCTGTAGCCCATTATACATGTCCACATACTACACTTCAACAATCACATCAATCTCATTCCCTATCCAATCACTTTACTATTTTGTGTCGTAACCTAGAATTAGTATGATTAATCATAAAAACGGAACTATTGGAACAAAATATATTAGTCTCCGTCTATCTATGCTAGATACCTACAGCCGTGTAACATAACGATATCTCCGACACACGTATGAATGAAAAGAGCTCAGCTGACTAGTCGCCGTCGGTTCTCAGGCAAAGGTAAGTAAACTCAGATAAGGGCGGAAGTGAGGGCAACGTTCCCGTCTGCTGATAAAACAACACCTGCCTTATACTCACTCACTGCACACCTATCTAATGGAGCAAAAACTATGTCGATGCGATTTACTCAGTGCGTCTGCGAACAGCTCTATACGTGTTCTTTTTTATCGATCTTTAATGTAGAGCATACTTACATGATGACTAGTTTTATTTTTATTTCATTAACTTCGCTCGCATGATGGAAGAGCAGTATAAGAGAGGAAGCTGCGGCGATAAAGTCTTAAGTATTTCCTGTTTTATCTTGGGATTCGTCTCAGTTTCCAATTATACAGTAATTATTGTTACAATAATTATAGCGGTCTATTAGAAGGCTCTATTGGAACGGGTAACGCAAGTAGGTTAAGTTATAGACCACTTATCATTGTACAGCTTTCTTTTCCGGGTGAACAAAACTCCTAATGATATGCCAGACGTGCAGTGATATCACATACCGCGTTACCGTTACATACATAGCAAATTATGTGCAAAAAACGCAACGATGCATACTTTATAATCACTGCCCACCGAGTTGATTTAGTGCAAAATAGAGTTACCAGTTTAAGGCAACGCTCCAGTTCATTAGTTCTAATAGGTGTGCTGGTTCTAATAGGTGGCCACTCTTTTAAAGAAAACTACCTCGCTCTTATTTAAATTAGAGAAAATAACTTTACCTGTTATTTTTTCTCCAAATACAGAGGCCGCAGAATAGCTCTTCGACGTCAGAATCTAATCTCCGAAGTGGTATTACAAAAATATCACAAGAAACACTAACATCCGTCTCATTGTCGCTCGACATTTTTTCCCGGAGAGGAAATGGCGTGCAGTACAAAAAGGCGTCGACTTGAGAGCTCTCTGACTGAGCGTTCCGTGAGAAGCCACCGAACTCACGATTGATTTACCTGCATAGAACATTGTGTGCACAGTGTTGCTGTCACACGAGTCACAGCACCGGTTTACGAGTACACTCTCATCTGGACGTAATCGTTGTGTCAGCTCGTATAATGAAAATGTGCTACACGACAAACAACGATCAAACATGTGATTTTATGAATAAATTCACATGTTTGATCGTTGTTTCGATTTTCTGGTTTCATCTTAGAAGGAGAGAACATATTTATTATCTCGGCGGACACTATGAGCTTACCTACGTTTTGCTGTATAACGGCACCAAACATTACGCAATAGATTTCATTAATGTTTTTGATTTACAAGTATCTACCTACTTACTGGACGGACAAGAAACTCTGGTATTGTCACGCTGCAATGACGACTTACTCACAAAAACCCAAGTCCGATAAAAGCCTGAACAAATTCTCCCAACAAAAAATGCGTAACCACGGAATCAACGCAAAACCACGAAATGGTGACTATTCTTTGAACAGAACAAAGTAATGATATCAGAGTATCTTGGACATTAATCATGGTTACAAAACAAGATAAACTTGTAAAGGTATCGTTTCGGAATTATTGCAATTATAGCAGCTTTTCTCACTCAAGGACAAAATTCCAATGTTACTGTCCAAGTCGGTTTCAAGCTCTGTTGTTCTGAGGTTTAAGTACGTACGAAGTAGACTGTGAATGGATGGTGCCGCATCCATTCACACTGCATTTTTACGAAGGGTCGATAGAATCTAATAAGTTTTAAAGAATACTTATCTTTCATACCGGACTGGCTATTAAAAGCAATAATTGTCACAATGGGTAATAAAAAAAATACAGTTAATTTCTTTGATTTAAAGCGGGCTTTCTGTCGTTCTGTAATAAAACGGCCATTTTTTTTAAACTTAACTGTTTACTGAAACTTAGGTACTATACAGAAATAAGTAGGCGGATGTTTTACAGCAAGAATGATTTTCTTTCAAAACCAAAAGTAATTTTCAATGTATTTGAAAATTACTTTAGGTGATGAAATAATTTACAAAATGTAAATCGCTTGTCAGAACCAAGAGCCAAGAGCAATAAAACGAAACTTAAAATAGAACTCGTTTAATTAATGGGAATAGCTCCTAAAGACCATCTTCCAGAATTGAATTGATATGTTTTGAGTTAAGATATTCTTGAAATTTATGGACACCCCGGGGACGAAAAGAACAAAATGATTGGTATCCAATAAATTGTCGGTGTGCGTACAGGAAAATTATTCATGATAATTTATTGTATTGTGAATTGCGAACTCTCCATACAGATTTGCTTTCTTACCTTTTACTAGTTATATAAGGTGGAGACGACCATACGACAATATATTAAACTGCGTATTCTGCGTATAGTCTACTCGTATGACGTTCCCAGTTTGCATACAAAAATGAAATCCTACTTAATATTATAAATTTAAAAGATTTAATGTTTGGATGTTTGTTACTCAATCACGCAAAAACCGCAGAACAATTTGGATAAAATCTGGCACACAGATAGTTTATAACCTCGGTTAACACATAGGATACTTTTAATTTCGGTAGTATGTTCCCGTGGGATATTTTCTGACATCCATGCGGGCGAAGCCGTGCGCAAAAATTTGTCATCTATATCCAATAGTTTAGTCGGCTCATCGTCGGCAAAACCTATAGTTGGCCCACCACTAGATACTATTTAATTTGTTTGAAAAAAAATATTTTTTTTTATTTTTATTTCCATAATACTCCTACGCATTTATTGCCTGTGTTTTCATTTATTTTCGTATTGTCGAGATTCTACTCCACATTGCAGAGATCATCGACGACTAAGAGGTTAATGTTGATAAATCCCTATGACTAAGACCTGGCGAAATGTTATTCAAAAGTTATGAAACATATGTGAGTAATAAGATTTAGTAGCCTTACTCAATAAACGCCATCTGGGTGAGTCAAGATATTCCGTCTAGGACATAACGGGCAACCTCGCAAATTAGTCATACCCAGTCACGTGTATGTCACAGGGAAGTGGTTAGTATCATTACATTTAAATAAAATGTCTAAATTTTTTTTTATTCAAGAAGCATTTTTAGCTTAGTTTTAAGTGATAACCTGGTAATAAATAGCAACAATGTGTCTCTCATGTGCATAATTAGAACAACTAGATTATAATTAAATTCTGAAACTAAACAATAGACAAAAGGAAACTTCCCATGTTCAAATCTTAATGCATTTTTTTATATTTAAGACCACAACGACTGCTTTCTAGTCTAGGATGAAAAACACTTACACAGTATTTTGAATAACGCTGAAAATATTAACAAAGCCGAGAGAATGGAACGCGGGGAAAAGTTATTATCTCAGTTACACCGTTAGTGCACCGAGTTTGCTGTCAAAGCGATATTTTTAAATGGAAAAAAGATATAAAGAATACTTGAAAACCCTTCGTTTCACAGCCAAGTACTTGCAAATGTATCGTCGCTAGTTCGCCTGTACATAAAACTATGACAAACTTTCCAGTCTACTGTTTACTGGAGAATACATATCAGAGACGAAAAGTTTCGCAGTTCAGTCCGATCCGACGATAGATGTGTGTTCGCCGGGAGCCTCCTACAGATTACGGGGCCATTTACATATGAAACGTTTCACTGAACGCCTGCACTCGACTTGTACTTTTATCCCACTGTACCCATATCCTACTTATTCTGCTAAATTCGTCTTTATGTAAAACGAATGTGGATACTCAAAAGACCATTCGGAAGATATGTAGGATCATTTCCTTTGCCGTTTTTTGCAGTCGAACTCAATTTATAGCGCTGTTTGTACGGTAGATACGTATGTTCATTGAGGTTGTTTTACTGCAACATCCTGTTATTAAATATTTGGTATAAAAACTTCAATAGAATCGTCTTATAAAAATACTGGTATCTGATCATTTATCAGATACCAGTATTTTTATAAGACGATTCCGCTATTTATATTTTGTTCACTAATGACATAATTTCCATAGGTATATCATAATATGGGTAGGTACTGACGTAATATCAATGTATTGTATGGTCCACATAGACACTATGACGCATCGCTATCGCTATCAATGCCTTTCCCGCCTACGTAAATGTGGCAGGTAAGCTAAGTGAATTTACACTATTCCGGACATAAAATAATACCACCTTTTATCCCTTTTGGGGTTCCGTACCTCAAAAGGAAAAACGGAACCCTTGTAGATTCACTCGTGCTCTCATTTACCATCCTCCTCATCTCCAAAACAACTGAGCCTAAAATTTTGAAAATAAATATAGAGAATAGTTCTTGACTTATAGATTACAACGAAACCTTATTATACTTACTTTGTATATTTTGTAGTATTTGATTAATTTTTTGTTATGTATTTTTATGGTGTACAATAAAATGACAATAAAGTATATGACGGCGGGAGCGTGGGCGTAGCGATGATAGGGTCACCATCATCGTTCCTTGGTGCGGGTTCCATCAGGCAGACCAGTAAAACGTAAGTTGGATTACAGAATCACAGTCTTCACGTTTAATTAACAAGTAGTAGCAGTAGCAAGGAATAAGGGCTTGTACGGTGAACGTAACAGTTTCGATCGTATGTTCT